>CM076710.1:17870454-18487727 GCA_038501285.1 Penstemon eatonii | reverse complement strand
GAGTCCGGATTGTAGTCTGGTCGCCGAGGAGAATCGTCTCTGATCTGGTCGATAGATGATCCCGAATGAGCTTGTATGGTCGAACCGATCTGATGTCCTCAAGTCGATCCTAGTATAATAAGGGGTGTGAAACAGCCCCGATCATCTTCCTCTGTTGTTTGTCAATCCAGCAAGATAATTTAGTCTTCAATCTTCAAGAATTAAGAACCTATCTGATGAAAACTTAACTTCAACTAACTGTCATCAACAAATTTCATCTTTTAATCAGAAGTACCGCTAGTCTTACACGTTGCCCCTGACTTTAAGAATCCATAAGTTAATAGTCTGTTGAGAGTTAACCTTGAAGACGATAAGATGAGTAAGCTGATAAACTCCAGTCTTTTGATGAGTTCCCCCTCATCTTATGCATCTAAATTTAGTAGACCTAGTTCAGCTCTTAGAGTTGAAAATCTTGCATCACTTAGAGGTTTAGTGAATATGTCAGCGATCTGAATGTCAGTATGAACATACTCTATTATAACATTTCCTTTTTTCACATGATCTCTGATGAAATGATGTTTGATCTCAATATGCTTAGTTCTTGAATGACTTGTAGTGTCCTGAGTAAGAGAAATTGCACTTGTATTGTCACAGTAGATTGGAATTCCACTGATCTTAATGTTGTAATCTTCTAGTTGATGCTTCAACCAAAGTATCTGTGCACAGCATGCTCCAGCAGCTATGTACTCAGCTCCAGCAGTAGATATGGATACTGAAGTCTGTTTCTTACTCATCCATGTGACCAGACAACTACCCAAGAATTGACAGGCGCCAGTTGTACTCTTCCTATCAATCTTGCAGCCAGCAAGGTCAGAATCTGAATATCCTATCGGCTCAAATCCATATTCCCTAGGGTACCATAATCCCAGTTCTTGAGTGCCTTTAAGGTATTTAAGTATCCTCTTGGCAACCAGGAGATGAGACTCCTTAGGATTTGATTGATATCTCGCACAAACCCCAACATAGTACATGATATCAGGTCTGCTAGCTGTTGGATATAACAGTGACCCTAAAATGCCTCTGTACTTGGTTATATCTACTGATTTGCCATCTTCATCTTTATCCAAACGAAGTCCAGTAGACATTGGAACACTAACAGTAGAGCTAGTTTCCATACCAAATTTCTTAAACAGATCTTTTGTGTATTTAGCTTGTTTGATGAATATTCCATCAGGCAACTGTCTAACTTGCAAACCAAGAAAATAATTTAGTTCACCCATCATGCTCATTTCAAACTTGTTCTGCATCAACTTGGAGAACTTGTCACAATTCTGTTGGTTAGTTGAACCGAAAATAATATCGTCTACATATATTTGCACAAGTAATATATGATCCTCCCATTCAACAGTAAACAAGGTCTTGTCAACTTTACCTTTTCTAAATCCTTTGATTAACATAAAATCAGATAAAGTGTCATACCATGCTCTTGGAGCCTGTTTCAGTCCATAGAGAGCTTTCTTCAGACGATACACCTTGTCTTTTTCTTTGTATGATTCGAATACAGGTGGTTGTTCAACATATACTTCTTCTTGCAATTCTCCATTGAGAAAGGCAGACTTCACATCCATCTGATAGACTGTAAAGTTCTTATGAGCAGCATATGCAAGAAACAATATGATTGCTTCTAATCTTGCTACTGGTGCAAAGGTTTCATCAAAGTCAATGCCTTCTTCTTGGCAGTAACCCTTGGCCACTAATCTTGCATTATTTCTGGTGACAACACCATCTTCATTCATTTTATACCTGAATACCCACTTAGTGCCAATTACCCTTTGATGACTTGATCTAGGAACTAAGTACCAGACTTCATTCCTTTGAAATTGATTTAGCTCCTCTTGCATAGCTTCAATCCAGTTTGAATCACTAAGAGCTTCTTCAATATGTTTGGGCTCTATTTGGGATAAGAAGCTGACAAACATTGCATCATTGGCAGCAACTCCCCTTGTCTTTACTCTATCCAAAGGATCACCAATCACTAATTCAGGTGGGTGATTCTTGAGTCATCTGAGATCAGGTTGCAAATCTGAATGTTGGCCTCTATTTTGATCTTGCAACACTACTGTTGGAGTTTTAGTAGTAGTCTGTTGAACATGAGTTGTCTGTTGAACAGTCTCTGGTCTGTCAGCTATTTGCAACTCGTCTGTTAGACATTTAGCAGAGTGATATTGAACAGCATTTGAGTTAGCAGCTGAGTTAAGATTAATGGGTATGTATTCTTCATTTCTTTCAACACTCAATTTCAGAAAATCAGTAGACAGACTTGGATTAGTACTTTGATTCTTTTCAGAAGATTGACTTGGTTCAGCAAATACTACATGAATGGATTCTTCTACTAGTAAAGTTCTTTTGTTAAAGACTCTATAAGATTTACTAACAATAGAGTATCCTACAAAAACAGCTTCATCAGCCTTTTCTACAAAGGCAGCAAGGTAATTCTTCCCATTGTTTAAAACAAAGCATTTACAACCAAAAATTATAAAGTAATGAATGTTTGGCTTCCTGTTGTTCCAACCTTCATATGGAGTCTTGTTTTGGTGTTTGTTGATCATGCATCTGTTTTGGGTAAAGTTTGCTGTATTTGTAGCTTCTGCCCAGAATCTTTGGGGCAACTTTGCTTATAAATTCAGTCCCTCTATCTGATCTGATCTTTAGTATCTTCATCTTCTTTTCATTCTGGATCAGTTCCATCATATTTGTAAGATGCTCCTTGGTTTAACTTTTCTTCTTCATGAAAATCACCCATGTGTATCTTGAAAAATCATCCACAACATCTAGGCAGTACTTCTTTTCACCATTACTGATTGGATCAATGGGTCCAAATAAGTCCATATGTAGTAGCCCCAAGATCCTTCCAGATGATTGGTGCTTCTTGCTCTTGAAAGATGATTTGATTTGTTTACCCTTCTGACAGGCGTCACAGAGCTTATCTTTGCTCATGACTGTTTTGGAAATTCCTTCTACCAGATCATTCTTGATTAGTCTGTTTATGGTCTTGAAATTCACATGATTCATTCTTTTGTGCCACAGCCAACTAACTTCACTTGGTGTTGATGCCACCAAACAAACATTTGAATTCCTATCAACAGAATTCCAGTCCACTGTGTAGACATTTCCTTGTCGTCTTCCCGATAAGATGACATTCTTTGTGCCAATCTGTTCAACGTAGCACTTATCTGATGAGAAGATAACTGAAAATTCCTTGTCACAAAATTGACTTATTCTCATCAAATTATATTTGAGGCCTTTAACATAAGAGACGTCAGGTATCTCAATATTGCCTTTGATTAATCTTCCACATGCTATAATCTTGCCTTATTTGTTGTCTCCAAAGGTTACTTTAGGACCATTCACAGCAACAGCATCAGTCAGCTCATGTATGTTTCCACACATGTGTCTTGAACATCCACTGTCCAAGTACCAAATATTCTCTACTTCACTTCTACTCCTGATCCTAACCCACAAAACAAAATAAAATTGTTTTAGGTATCCTTATTGAGAGGGTCCTGGAGAATTAGTTCCACCCTTGACAACCCAAGATGTTGAAGTCTTAGGCTTCTTAGGCTTTTGAGGTTTGACAGGAGCATGAACAAGTTTATCTCATCCTCAGAGTCATCAGATTCCTTAGCCATCAGGAAGATAAGAGCAGGATTCTCATCTTCAGTAGACTCTTCATCAGAAGTGTCTTAGTCTGAATTAGACGAGTAGATAGCAGCCAGCTTCTCTGCTTCAGCTATCAACACCTTGCCTTTTTGATGCTTTCTTTCCTTTCGGATTCTCTTTTCTTCTTCAGTGTACCTCTCAGCTTTGGATATGGACAATCTCTGATGAAATGTCCCAATTTTCTACAGTTGTAACACATTAGTTTGGATTTATAAGCATCATTATCTTGAGAAGAAGAAGTAGGGTTAGAAGTAGAAGCATTGTTGTATTTGTTCTTCATTTTTCTTTTATAGAACTTTTTGAAGTTGTTTATAAGCAATGCAGCGTCTCCAGCAGTGTACTCCTTTTTGTTGAGTATTGTGGCTTCATTAGATAAGTCCACTTCTTTGCTTTTATGTGCTGTTCTTCTTGGATTTTCAAAAGCAACCAGGGCAGTTGTGGGACCTGAACCCATTCTTGGCAGTTTATACTCGTATGCCTTGAATACTGAGAACAGCTCGGTAAGAGAGATCTTTCCCAAATCTCTTGATTCTTCCATGGTTGTCACCTTCAATTGAACTTTGGAGGCAGATCCTTTAGTACTGTGACGGTTATCTCCTTGTCAGTGAAGGTTTTTCCTAGCTTGAGAACTTCATTAAGCATCCTTGTAAACCTTGTATCCATCTGATCAATGGTTTCCGCAGACTTCATCTTGAAGTTGTCTTGCTTTTCCAGAGCAACACTCAACTGATGCTCTTTTATGGCGCCGTTTCCTTCGCTCATATCACGAACCTTGTCCAACATTTCTTTTGCAGTCTTGCAATGCTTGACTTTATCAAATTTGTCGTTGTCCAGAGCTTTAGTCATGATGAAACGGCCAACTTTGTCAAGATTGAACAGTTTGATTTCTTCAGTTGTCATCTCTTGTAGATCTTTATCCACCACTATGTCAACTTCATCAACCTTTATAGTGTTGGTGAATTTGAATGGACCTTTTGTGATACATGTATACATGTTGTCATTGTAAGCAGCTAAGAAGATCTCCATCCTGATCTTCCAGTCCTCGAAACTCATATCGTCAATGTGGAGAACATGGCTACAATCCATTTTCAAAAAGTTTGGATTTTTCAAAAATATGCTCTTTTGAAAAAGTTTAAAAATCTTTGAAAAACACTTGGATCAAGCTCGTTGATCAGGCAGCTGATTCTAATGAACCACCCACTCTGATATCACTTGTTGGTCCCAAGTGGTCAAATGAGGTCTAGAAGGGGGGTGAATAGACCTCTTAAAATTTTTAGACTTTAAAGACTTTCAAGTCGTCTGTCAGCAAACTAAGCTGTTATAGAACAGTAGACTGACTGAGCTGTTCATGAACAAATCTTGAGCAGCAGAGTTGACCACTTTTCTTATAGTCACTTAGCTGATTTCAGCAAAACTCAGTTTTAAAATAGAATACTTGCAGCGGATATTTCTAAGTGTTTTTCACAAGTAGACTAAGTCTTTTGAAAGATTTTATCCCCAGTTTTAACAAACTCCTTTTTAAAATCTTTTCAACAGTTTTCTAAAGTGTTTTATGCAAGTTTGAAAATATGCAAGAATTAAATGCAAGTTAAAACACAAAGAATTTATAGTGGTTATATGGATAAAAATCCTTTAGTCCACTCTTTCCAAGTCACTTAGATCTTGGGTTATACTATAAACACACAGTTTACAATATACTCTACTTATTCCAAACAACAAATGTAAAGGCCGTAAGCTCACAATAGGAAATTACAAAGAAGACCTATCCTCTGAAGTTAGATCACTCATTTAGATGGATCTACACTTCTCACAACACTCTAGTTACAGTTTTCACTCAGAAAATGATTTATCTTGAACTTCAACTTGGTTCTGCCAACAAATGACTTCACCAGACGAGTGAGCTGTTCTTGAGACTTAGAGAGATTTTGCTTCGGGAATTTTCTCAGAGTTGTGTTGTTTTTCTTCTCTCTCAATCTCGCGAACTATTTATACTCCAGATTTGAAAAATGTCCGTTGAAGAAAGACAAGATTCAAATACCTCGAGTACTGGTCCTTAATTTATGCGAACGGCTATCTGTACTGCTACAGTACTGTCAACAGTACTTTCTGTCTGCAGCATTAAATGCACCGAGCTGATACGAGGTTTTTCTTCAATCATTTCCCATAAATACCCTCTTTCTTCAACATTTATTACTCCAAGTGCATTTATTACCGTTGGAGAGACTTCCTGATCATCTTCATTTGGCTGAGAAGAATTACTCGTCTGTTGATGAACTGAGCTGATCCCAAACTTGAACAAATCTGATTTGAGTCGGCTGATTTTCACCAAACTGATTTCTTCTTTCATCAGCAGATCAATAGTCTTCTGGACCTAACTGAATTTTGACTTGACTGATTTATCTTTGAGGTTGATCAAAATTCATCTAAGGGATTTTACTAAGCATTCCTTACTTAGCTGATTAAGATGTTTTGGAAATCATCAAAACCTCCCTTTAACTTCTAAATTCCTTGTCTTCTGATCTTCATCTTCATCCAACATAAACATTAACCAGAGCTATTCGAAAATTCAGGTACGAATTAGGGGACCAAATTCATTTAAGGGGGGGAGATTGTTAAAACCCCAAAATTCCTACATATTTTGAAATTTCTAATTTTAAATTTGAACTTTAAATCAAGAAAATTATTGAGAATTTAAGTTAGTTAATGAGTTTTCGACTTGAGACCTATTGTGAATTTTCATAGTTAAGGGGTATTTTGCAAAATCTCTTAAACTTAATTGGTGAAATTAAGCCTAGGGGTGACAAGTCTCTTTGCTTAAGGGTGACAAGTATCTTTACTTGAATTAGTTGTCAACAAATTAGGATGCATTAGTGTCATTTGTGTGGATGAATTCAATTGGATATGGAGTACTATATATAGCTTCTATTCTCTTCAATTGAAGAAAGAAAATTTAGTTTAACCTTTCCTTCTCCAAAGAATAAAGTTGTGAGAAAGTTTCTAGTAATCAATAAAAGATTTAAAGGCAAGAAAAAGAGGGAAAATATATAGGCAAAACACTTAATACAATTTTCCGCTCTCTACCCAGCAACTTCAGTTTTTCCACTGTTTCGAGACCATCAACCTTTGGATCATCCTAAAATTTTAACTGAAGGTTCTAAACACTTGGGTGTACGTTTCAACCATTCGGATCATCAATATCGCAACTAGAAAGGAAACGGAAGCCACTGGAAGTTGGGGTAAACTTATGAGTGCTTGGTGATTTTTCGAAATTCCCAAGAAAAAGAAAAATGTGAGCGTGGGAGTTTAAATAACGAGGAGTTAATCTCGACTCATCGTTATTTAAGTGCGTAATAATTTATTTATATTCATTAAGTTAAGTGTAGTAATAACATTGATAAACTTTTAATTAAGTAGTTGATAATTTCCTAACTTTTAAAAAGATTGGTATAAAATGACCATCTATAATTAAAATGGTAGGAAATTGCTATTACATGGAAATTTTGGTGTTTTGATGCATGGTAGTTGACGTGTGATTAAATGAACTGATTTTGCAATTTAAATTTAGAATGCGATAATGTGTTATTAGTTGATTTCTATTGGAATAATTCTATGTTGATATTTATCCGGGTGTAGTACTTTATCTCATCCGGATAAAAAGTTGATTATATTAAATAATTATCTGCTGTTGTTTTGGGCCCATTTGGCTTGTGCGGATATGTGATTAAGTTGAATAGCATGGGCTATAAACTCGATCATGATGGCTCGTATATTCGAAAGAACGAGGTCTCTCGGATATACGAAGTCATTTTTGGATGCACTTACTAGTCATGCATAAGGTGTGTATGGAAAAATATCATGAGGTGTATTTGGGGGAGCAAGCTTTGGAAGTCTACAGACACCGAGACGTATCATTTTATTCTGTACATTAGTACTTGTTTGTTTACTTTATTTGACATTTATTGCTCTTTTCTTTGAAATTATTTGAATCACGCACACCACCTCACTAAGCTGCATGTCAACTTAAGCAATGTGTTTTATTCATTTTCAGATTTTTAGATAGCCTAGAATCCATGAGGATTTTCGTCGGCAGGAAACTAGAATTTTGAAGCTCATAAATATGTAAAATAGCTACTATTAACCTATATTTTGTAAAAATCAACTTATGTAAATTTACTAAGTTTATATGTATATATTAATTAAGTAATTTTAGTCGGGGCGTTACAGATTAAGTTGTTCCCGAATGCGCATGTCATCTAGTAGGCTCATGCAAATGTTTGTTCCTCAAATTCTCCTGCCACGTAAGTACGGTGAATCCAACACCACTAGACCTTAGCACATCAACCCCTCATCAATTTAAATTTTCATCCCAAAATATATATATATATATATATATATATATATATATATATATATATATATATATATATATATATATATATATAGATAGAGAGAGAGAAAGAGATAAAATGTCTTGAAAATAAATAAAAGCGGATCGAAATTAGGTTCCGGAATAATAAAGGCAAAAAAGCGTAAAAATGCCACGCGCGCAAGGGATAGGAATAGGAATAATTGGCAGTCGGGCAACCAAATAAGGCGAGCAGAATGGGCTGGTAGCTGGCGAGCGAGTTTTAAACGTGAATTACAAATGTATGTATCAATATTCACATGCAGCTATTAAATATTTCCATAATTCGACACTTTAGAGTGTAAATTTAGTTTAATCACAAAAAGCACCCCCTCCCCCCTCGTCGACCATTACATGTAGAAATGATTAACACATGGGAAGTGTGTTATGATTTTTGTTCGTATGTGAACGGGTGGTTGGAATAATCGCCCGTCGTTCATTTATATAGTCGGGCGGGCGATGATTCCAACCAACCGTTCACATACGAACAAAAATCATATGAACTCGTCTTGATGAGAGGAACAAAAGCCCCAAATTAATTTTGGAAAATAGGCAATTGTAATTTTTGAGGGGGTAGGAGGGGTGTCTTTGTAATATAGTTTTGGTCGATGGGGTGTCTTTGTAATATTTGAAACAAATGGATAAATTCAGTAATTACGGTAATAGTCAGGGGGTTTCTATGTAAATTTCCTAAAAAAAAACTGCATTAATTAGCCCGTAAAAAGTTAAACAGTTCCTCAGGGCCACGGACTCCACGCATTTGCATGGAGCAATTCCACTAGTGTGTGTGTGTATATATATATATATATATATATATATATATATATATATATATGTATTATATATATATATATGTATGTATATGTATATTGGGATGGGAAATTACATTGATGATGGGTTGTTGTGCAGAGGTCAAGTGGGGTCGGATCCACCGTACTTACGTGGCAAGAGAATTTGAGGGACAGGGATTTTCATGCGCCTAATATATTGGTAATTGGAGTAACATACCACTTGAAAAAGTAGTCTAACATATCATTCTACCATACTGCACATTAATCATCGCATCGGTTGCATGAAATAATATGTGATTAAGTTGTTCCCGAACGCACATGTCATCTAGTAGGTGCATGCAAATGTCTGTCCCTCAAATTCTCCTACCACGTAACTACGGTGAATCCAACCCCACTCGACCTTAGCGCATCAACCCCTTATCTATGTAATTTTTCATCCCAATATAAATAAATATATATATATATATATATATATATATATATATATATATATTGAGAGAGAGAGAGAGATAAAATGCCTGGAAAATAAATAAAAGTGGATCGAAATTAGGTACCGGAAATAATAAAGGCAAAAAAGAGTTACAATGCCACGCGCGCAAGGGATATAAATAGGAATAGTTGGGTGTTGGCAGCCAAATAAGGCGAGCAGAATGCGCTGGTAGCTGGCGAGCGAGTCTTAAACCTGAATTACAAATGTATGTATCAATATTCACATGCAGCAAATATTTCCAGAATTCGACATTTTAGAGTGTAAATTTACTTTAATCACAAAAAGCAACCCCTCCCCCCTCATCGACCGTTACATGTAGAAATAATTAACACATAGGAAGTGTGTTATGATTTTTGTTCGTATGTGAACGGGTGGTTGGAATCATCGCCCCCCGCTCATTTATATAGTCGGGCGGGCAATGATTCCAACCAGCCGTTCACGTACGAACAAAAATCATAGCAAACTTTCCATGTGTTAACAATTTCTACATGAAACGGCCGGGGTGTGGGGGTGTTTTTTGAGATTAAAGTAAATTTACACTCTCAAGTATCGAATTTTAAAAATATTGAATTGATACATAAATTTGTAATTCACGTTTAAGACTCGATGCCAGCTACCCGTCCATTTTGCTCCCCTTGTCTGGCTGCCTGACTCAACTATTCCTATTCATATCCCTTGCGCGCGTGGAATTTTAGCACTTGTTTGCCTTTATTATTCTGGTATCTAATTTCAATCCGCTTTTATTTATTTTCCAGACATTTCCCCTCTCTCTCTCTACATATCTATATATAAAGAGGTATCGCACAAGTGTACAGTACATAGTTGCTGAAATTGGTTTTTTTTCAATTAGTTTTCTCCCTTTAAACGACGTCGTATTTGATTTAATTTGAACAGTTTCTTCATAAAAAAATTTATTTCTTCTTTTCTTTTTCACTTTATTTTATTTTACGACTAAATTTAGTGGGGCCCTTGGTCCATCTTTTTCTTTGTAAACTGCAACAGTTAACATCGCCTCTACTTATACGCTTCAAATCCCGTAGTTTGAGATTCCTCAAATCCATCTATACCTATTTCCAGATTTCTTCTCTGTGATTCTCAATTGGATTAGAATTAATTTTGGGTCGTGAGTTTTTGAATTATTGAGGCCACTTAGTTGGCTGTCGTATTTATTGTTTGGTTAACTTTTCTGGTGGAATTGTTTATTGCCTCAAGCTGCTTATTCGGATAGTTTTGGGCGGCATTATGTTTCTGATTCGTAGAGATCACATGGTTCTGCGGCTGAAATTGCATAGCTTCTTAGGCTTAATCAAGTGGTAATTGACTTTTCTGCCTATGTTTCGATTCGGTGTAATTTGTAATGATTTCCATAACGACGCAGCTGCTTTTGTTGTAATTTCTAATTTGTACTTGTTCTCCATGGGTTAGATAGGACGGTTTGATAGTTGCATTAGATTTGGTTGTTCCTTCTTCGGCAATTCGTTGGTTGATTTTGCTCTCGTTTTCTGCAATTCACATTTTCTTTGGCTTTTCTTATTATTTATTGTCTAATTTTTAACTTTTATATTTCTATTTATTCCAGTTTTGTATCTTTTTGGTTGTAATCAAGGTAAGTTTTCTCCATTTTTTTCCTATGTCGTATTATATTTGCTATTCTTTCTTTTGCATCATGGTTCATAAGTTTTTTACTTCTGATTTTTCCAAATAATTGGTGTGTTTCTGTATTTTTGCTGATATCCTGACTTCTTAATATGTCCAGGTAGAAGTGGTGGATTTTGATTTATTTTGCTATTATTCTGGTGTGCTTGTTGTGTCTGTATTTCTTAGGGCATGTTTGAGTTGTTATTTGATTGTTTATGCGTTTTCTTGGATGCTTCATATTTCATGAAATCTTAACACTTTATTATCCTCAAATCATTATAGATTTCTTTCAGTCCATCCAAACATTCATAAATCAACAAAAATTACTATTAATCTCTAATATTTAGATCAATCAAAACATTGTATGTCATGTAGCACCAACAACCAGTCATTTAACATAAATAGAGGTACAACAAAATTAGATGTAATAAAATTTAACCGTTGGCAAATACAAAAAAGGTTAATTATTTCTATCCCTGTTATAGGTATATCTGCTTCTATGTAAAGATGTGTTTCTATCTGTTTTTTTTTTCCTTTTTCAATTATATATTTATACGAATTTTATATGAGTGAGAGAGAGACAGAGTTGTAGTATCAGTTCTTCAAAAGAAATAAGAAATCCTTTGGATTCTCTTTAAAAAACAAAGCATAGAGGCTTAGGCCTTTGTTTTCGGAAGACCTTCTTTAACTCAAATTTTCTTTATTTATATTATTTTTATAAATTTTTGATAAATGGAGGGGTAATACCCTTTTTTTTTGGAATGAAAATCCTGATAATTACGTTAGTTGGGGTGAATCAATCATGTTAGATGGTCTTTATCATGTCTTGTTTATCTCTTTCATGTATTATTAAATTCATTTCTAAATCTAAGGAATCAATTACTTTAGCCTTCAACAAGATTTAGATGTTCAAGTTTGTGTGCCTATTCTTGCCAGCTCTATGTTATATTTTATGGGTTTTGAATTTTGGCTTTACCTGTAGAGGATACATTACCTGCTACTAGCCATAATACAGAAACAAAAGCTAAATCCCGAGCTAGAATATGCGTCTATGAAATTAACTGACAAAGAGCCTTTGCTTGCTGCCAAACGTGTACGCTCTGCTCTTTCATCTGTTTCTCTTCCAGCCGGTTTATTTAATATTTTTCTTAATTATTCTAGGCTTTGTATGTGTTTTTAGCTTCTACATTAGATTTGTCTGCTTCGACATCTTATATGTGCATAGTTCTGATTCTTTGCTCGTGCGTTCGCTTGGTGGGTTTATTCAGGTAATGTGATTGTACTGCATCATCTTTGTTTGCTATTTTTATTATTATTTATGCTATGTTTTCTTGCTAATTTTCTTTAAGGTATTTTCTATAATGCGCATCCATCTCTTTATTTAGCCTTAGTGTCTGGACCTATTTGTCGGATCAGCTCCCATGCTTATATTGCTCAGTGGTTCGCTTCCACGGGGAGACGGCGGGTTCTTGTTGTGTTAGTGGGCAAGTTTGCTTGGCTAGGGCAATTCTTTGCACTATACTATATTTTTATGTACTAATGACACATCGGAGGTTGCAAGGGAGGTTAGAAGGCGAGTTAGGTTGTACAATAATGCTTTTGCTTTTACATCGGATGAACTTTGATTCTAAGTTGTGTAAACAGTATGAAAGAAGATGATAAATACTAAATTTCAGGGATGGTGCAAAATTGTTTGAATTAATATGATAAGGATGGCTATAAAGTTAAGGCCTTGTCTGAATTGTTTTCGTGAGACTTTTCAGGCTTTTCGTAAAGAGAAAAAGAAATTTTTTTCACTCTTATTGATTTACTTGCAAATCTCAATGAACTTAACTAGGTATAAGGCACCCAGACTAGATTATTTGCATTACTCAGACTTAGTGCACACTTATTTTACCTCTCTGCATCCTGGTAGTAATTTTTTAATCGAGGCGGTTTCTAAGTTGTCTTCAATGGTCAGATTCCAAAATATGTGCTGACAGTGGTCATGCTGATGAACAAAGTTTGTTGATTTGACTTGGGATGAGTTTCATAATCATTGTTTAGGAGCGACTCGGAATCGCTCTCTTACTACAAAGTGCAGTCACAAGATGACTAATGTCGCACTTCCAGAATTTGCATTTATGTTCGTTTTAGTTGCCAAGTATTTGTCCAATGTAGCATATGATTTAAATTGTTGTCTATGTTCCAAATTACTTGCTTCTAAGCTATGTATCAATTCACTTGATGTTTACCACTATCATGATAACAACTGTTGGACAATTAATATTTTTAATGGCTTTCAGGAGAAGATTGCTTCTCTGCCTACGGAGATGAGTCTAGCTCTATGGTAACTGTAACTATCGAAACAGGGAAAAAAAAATCCCCCCTTCCAATGGTTAGTATGCAGCACTTAGTTGGGAGTCGGGCAGCCAAATAAAGCGAGCAGAATGGGCTAGTTGTTGGCGAGCGAGTCTTAAATGTGAATTACAAATGTATGTATCAATATTCACACATAGCAATTTAATATTTCCAGAATTCGACACTTGAGAGTGTAAATTTACTTTAATCACAAAAAACACCACCCTCCCCCCTCCCCGACCGTTACATATAGAAATAATTAACATATTGGAAATGTGTTATGATTTTTGTTCGTATGTGAATGGGTGGTTGGAATCATCGCCCGCCGTTCATTTATATAGTCGGGCGGGCGATGATTCCATCCACCCGTTCACGTACGAACAAAAATCATATCACACTTCCCATTAATATGTGCATCTAAAGATCGTGGGTGAGGTGCTTTTTGAGATTAAAGTAAATTGACACTCTCAAGTGTCGAATTATAGAAATATTGAAATGCTACATGTGAATATTGATACATAAATTTGTAATTCACGTTTAATACTCGATTGCCAGCTACAAGTCCATTCTGCTCCCCTTATCTGGCTGCCTGACTCCCAACAATTCCTATTCCTATCCCTTGCGCGCGTGGCATTGTAACGCTTCTTTGCCTTTATTATTCTGGTACCTAATTTCGATCCGCTTTTATATATTTTCCAGAAATTTCCCCTCCCTCTCTCTCTCTCTCTCTCTCTCTCTCTCTCTCTCTATATATATATATATATATATATATATATATATTGATTTATTTTCCAATTTTTTCTCCCTTTAATTGGTTAAACAACTTCGTATTTGATTTAATGTGAACAGTTCCTTCATAAAAAAATTATTTCTTCTTTTCTTTTTCACTTTATTTTATTTTACGACTAAATTTAGTGGGGCCCTTGGTCCGACTTTTTCTTTGTAAACTGCAATAGTTAACATCGCCTCCATTTATACGCTCCAAATGCCGTAGTTTGAGATTCCTCAAATCCATCTATGCCTATTTCCAATTTCTATTTCCAGATTTCTTCTCTGTGATTGTCAATTGGATTAGAATTAATTTTGGGTCGTGGGTTTGTGGAATTATTGTGGCCACGTAGTTGGCTGCCATATTTATTGTTTGGTTGACTTTTCTTGTTGAATTGTTTATTGCCTCAAGTTGCTTATTCGGATAGTTTTGGGAGGTTTCATGTTTCTGATTCGTCGAGGTCACATGGTTCTGCTACAGAAATTGCATAGTTTCTTAGGCTTAATCAAGTGGTAATTGACTTTCTGCCAATGTTTAGATTCGGTGTAATTTGTAATGATTTTCATAACCACGCAGCTGCTTTTGTTGTAATTTGTAATTTGTACTTTTTCTCCAGGGGTTAGATATGACGATTTGATAGTTGCATTAGATTTGGTTGTTCCTTCTTCGGCAATTCTTTGGGTGATTTTGCTCTCGTTTTCTGCAGGTTTTCTGCAATTTATATTTTCTTTGACTTTTCTTATTGTTTATTGTCTAAATTTTAACTTTTGTATTTCTAATTATTCCAGTTTTGTATCTTTTTAGTTGTAATCAAGGTAAGTTTTCTCCATTTTTTTCCTATGTCATGTTATATTCTAATTCTTACATATGTATTACTACTTTCTAGGTATTATTTGCTCATTTTCTTGCTATAATAGGTTGATTTCTTTTGAGTTGTTATTTGATTGTTTATGTGTTTTATTGGATGCTTCATATTTCATGAAATCTTAACACTTTATTATCCTCAAATCATTATAGATTTCTTTCAATCAATCCAAACATTCATAAATCAACAAAAAATACTATTAATCTCTAATAGTTAGATCAATCAAAACATTGTATGTCATGTAGCACCAACAACCAGTCATTTAACATAAATAGAGGCTACAACAAAATCAGTTATAATAAAATTTAACCGTTGGCAAATACAAAAAAGGTTATTTCTTTCTCTCTCTCTCTCTGTTATAGGTATTTCTGCTTCTATGTAAATATGTGTATATATCTGTTTTTTTCCTTTTTCCCTTATATATTTATCTGAATTTTAGATGAGTGAGAGAGAGAGACAGAGTTGTAGTTTCAGTTCTTCAAAAAGAAATGAGATATCCTTTGGATTCTCTTTGCAAAACAAAGCATAGAGGCTTTGGCTTTTGTTTTTAGAGGACCTTCTTTAACTCAAATTTTTTTATTTATATTTATTTATATATTTTGAATAAATGGAGGGGTAATACCTTTTTTTCTTTTTCTTTTTTTTGGCTTGAAAATCCCGATAATTACGTCAGTTGTGGTGAATCAATCATGTTATATGGTCTTTATCATGTCTTGCTTATCTCTTTCATGTATTATTAAATTCATTTCTAAATCTGAGGAATCAATTACTTTAGCCTTCAACAAGATTTAGGTGTTCAAGTTTGTGTGCCTATTCTTGCCAGCTCTATGTTATATTTTATGGGTTTTGAATTTTGGCTATCCTTGTAGTGGACACATTACCTTCTACTAGACATAATGCAAAAACAAAAGCTAAATCCTGAGCTAGAATATGCATCTATGAAATTAACTGACAAAGAGGTTTTGCTTGCTGCCAAACGTGTACGCTATGTTCTTTCATCTGTTTCTTTTCCAGCAGGTTTGTTCTATGTTGTGTATGTGTTTTTAGCTTCTACATCAAATTTGTCTGGTTTGACATCTTATGTTGCGCATGTGCCTTGTTCTGATTCTTTGCTCGTGCGTTCGCTTCGTGGGTTTATTCAGGTAATGTGATTATATTGCATCATCTTTATTTGCTATTTTTATTCATATTTATGCTATGTTTTCTTGCTAATTTTCTTAAATGTGTTCTCTATAAAGCGCATCCATCTCTTTATCTAGCCTTAGTGTCTGAACCTGTTTTTCGGATAAGCTTTCTCTCTTGTATTGCCCAGTGGTTCGCTTCCACGGGGAGGCAACCGATTTTTGTTGTGTTAGTGGGCAAGTTTGTTTGGCTAGGACAGTTCTTTGCCATATACTATGTTTTTATGTACTAATGAAACATCTGAGGTTGCAAGGGAGGTTAGAAGGGTAGTTAGGTTGTACAATAATGCTTTTGCTTTTACATCAATTCGGATGAACTTTGATTCTCAGTTGTATAAACGTATGAAAGAAGATGATAAATACTAATTTCAGGGATGGTACAAAATTGTTTGAATTAATATGATAAGGATGGCTATAAAGTTAAGGCCTTGTCTGAATTGTTTTCGCGAAACTTTTTAGGCTTTTCGTATAGAGAAAAAGAATCTTTTTTCACTCTTATTGATTTACTTGCAAATCTCAATGAACTTAACTAAGTATAAGGCACTCATACTAGAATATTTGCATTACTCAGACTTAGTGCACAATTATTTTACCTCTCTGCATCCTGATAGTAATTTTTTAATCGAGGCGGTTTCTATGTTGTCTTCAAAGGTCAGATTCCAAAATATGTGGTGACAGTGGTCATGCCGATGAACAAAGTTTGTTGATTTGACTTGGGATGAGTTTCGTAATCATTGTTTAGGAGCGACTCTGAATTGCTCTGCTACTACAAAGGGCAGCCACAAGATGACTAATGTCGCACTTCCAGAATTTGTATTTCTATGTTCCTTTTAGTTGCCAAGTATTTGTGCAATGTAGCATATGATTCAAATTGTTGTCTATGTTCCAAGTTACTTGCTTCTAAGCTATGTATCAGTTCACTTGATGTTTACCACTATCATGATAACAACTCTTAGACAATTAATATTTTTAATGGCTTGTACGAGAAGATGCTTCTCAGCCTATGAATATGAGTCTAGCTCTATGGTAACTGTAACTATCTAAACAGGGAAAAAAAAATCCCCCCTTTCTGTGGTTAGTATGCAGCACTTAGTGGAATTTTACTATATAATGACTATGATATATTTTGAAGCTCTAGTGAGGATTATAATTTGTTAGAATGTTAGTTTATGTTTGTTGGTAACGTGTTTGACTAGTTTTTCGTTGATTGCAGAGACACTAGAGGGAAATTGACATAGTTAGTCCTATAAAAATCAAGGTCATTGAGGATCTTGCTCGACATTCAGGTCAGTTCGAGTTTTGGTAAAGTACTGTATACTAGAGCTAAATATTAGTTGATAGAATTTAATGTGAGAAGTGCCACAAATGCTTCATGATATTTGTGATATTTAAAGCACAACTATAGCACTTGAAGCAGCGCATGAACAAGCATTTGGTAAGGGTATTTCTCTTTCAGAGTAGTAGCTTGTGGATTGTGTTGGAGACTTGAACAACTATGGCTGCAATGGTGGACTGCCTTCTCAAGTCTTAATTAAATAAATAAAAAACTGCATTAATTAGCCCATAAAAAATGAAACAGTTCCTCAGGGCAATGGAATCCACGCATTTGCGTGGAGCAATTCCACGAGTGTATATATATATATTGGGATGGGAAATTACATTGATGAGGGGTTATTGTGCTGAGGTCAAGTAGGGTCAGATCCACCGTACTTACGTGGAAGGACAATTTGAGGGACAGGGATTTGCATGCGCCTAATATATTGGTAATTGGAGTAACATACCACTAGAAAAAGTAGTCTAAAATATCATTCAACCATATTACACATTAATCATCGCATCGGTTGCATGAAATAATATGTGATTAAGTTGTTCCCGAATGTGCATGTCATCTAGTAGGCGCATGCAAATGTCTGTCCCTCAAATTCTCCTGCCACGTAAATACGATGAATCCAACACCACTAGACCTTAGAACATCAACCCCTCATCAATTTAATTTTTCATCCTAAAATATATATATATATATATATATATATATAGAGAGAGAGGGAGAGAGAGAGAGAGATAAATGTCTGGATAAAAGCAGATCGAAATTAGGTGCCAGAATAATAAAGGCAAAAAAGATTTACAATGCCTTGCGCGCAAGGGATATGAATAGGAATAGTTGGGAGTCGGGCAGGCAAATAAGGCGAGCAGAATGGGCTGGTAGCCCGCGAGCGAGTCTTAAACGTGAATTACAAATGTATGTATCAATATTCACACGCAGCAATTAAATTTCCAGTACTCGACACTTGAGAGTGTAAATTTACTTTAATCACCAAAAGCACCCCCCCTCCCACCTCCCTGACCGTTACATGTAGAAATAATTAACACATGGGAAGTATGTTATGTCTTTTGTTCGTATTTCACGTACGAACAAAAGTCATAACACACTTCCCATGTGTTAATTATTTCTACTTGTAATGGTCAGGGAGGGGGAGGGATGCTTTTTATATTGCAAGCAATTGTATTGGACGTCTCTGAAGATTAAATGGAAAGCACGTGAGCTCCTCCATGGCCATCAAAGACTCCGAAGAAATGCACCGGACGGCGGTGATTAATAGTTGGCGAGCAAAGGTTGGTCTTAACCAAAATGGCGTATTCCATTTTGGAATGCCAGCCCAAGAAGGCCACCGCCCCAACCACCGGTACTTTACTTGTTACTCTTCTACTCATCTCCTTCAACCCCTTCTCTAGCGCTATACTATCACCACTGATCTTCTGTTTCTCATTACCATCCTGTAGAAGTGTGGTTAATGCAATTGAACGCATCCTTGGTAAGACACTGTCATTGGCTGCGAGCAATGATTCCCGCCTCACCTAGATCCTCCTACGCCGTTTCTCCTTGCATCTCCTATCAATTGACGATGATTTGTTACCGACAACATTAGAAAGAGCTAGAGATTTTCCATGTTGAGCACCCGGATGAATCACTTCAGCCATATATATATATATATATATATATAGAAATTCTATAGTAGCAGTAGTAGTGTATGGTGCTGTTAAGTATGTAGCCAGGTTCATTTATCAACAGGGGGTTGGAATCATCTCCGGCTGGACTATATAAATGAACCTGGCTACATACTTAACAGCACCATACACTACTACTACTACTATAGAATTTCTATTTATATATATATGGCTGAAGTGATTCATCCAGGTGCTCAACATGGAAAATCTCTAGCTCTTTCTAATGGCGTCGGTAACAAATCATCGTCAATTGATAGGTGCTGAAAGGAGAAAAGGCGGAGGAGGATCTAGGTGAGGCGGGAATCAGTGCTCGAAGCCAATGATGGTGTCTTACCAAGGAAGCATTCAATTGCATTAACCTCACAGCTGCAGGACGTTAATGAGAAACAAAAGATCAATGGTGGTAGTACAGCCCAGAGAAAACATTGAAGGAGTTGAGTAGAAAAGTAACAAGTAAAGTGCCGGTGGTTGGGGCGGTGGCCTTCCTGGGCCGGTAATCCAACATGGAAGACACCACTTCGGTTAAGACCAACCTTTGCTCGCCGACTACTAATCACCGCTGTCCAGTGCATTTCTTCGGAGTTTTTGATGGCCATGGAGAAGCTCACGTACTTTCCATTTTCTCTTCAGAGACGTGCAATACAATTGCTTGCAATAATTTCTGTTGGCAAGAATTAAATTTTACTTTCCCAACAAAAAAAATTTAAAAATGGAAATTAAAATGGAATAATCAACTAATTAATTATTAATATATAAAAATTAATTAAGGCAAGAATAAATTTAATATATATATATATATATATATATATATATATATATATATATATATCCAAAACTAGTTAAAGTAATCCGCAATCAAATTATTAAACTTCTAAATGTATATAATTAATTAACTTTGATTTTTGTACGTACGTAATTTGGGTGCATTTTGCTATAATGTGCAAGCAAAAACTAACTCATGTGTCCTCCAGCTCTTTACTCCAGTGGATAACATTTCTGAATTTGCTATCTCTTTTTAATTGTCATTTTTTATTTGCTGCAGTCGTTCTAAAACTGTTGAAAATATATATAACTACAATCTCTTTGTAAATTGGTTGCTCAACTTGTGCTTTCAAATTTTAGGAAATTTTGTCATGCTATTAATGTCCTATAGTTTATTTGTTATGAATGTGAATTTTTTTTATTGTGTACTTTGTCGGCTATTTTTTAAAAGTAGTGTGATTTACAAGAGTGAGTTTGTTTATGAGTTTTATGAGTTCCCAATGGGTTTCTCTACATGTCCACTCTGAAATCAAAATTTCAAATTAGGATTCAGCGGAAAAAACACTCTTTGTAGTATTTTTCTGTAGGCTGCCTGCCCTTAGCCTGCGGTAGTTCTCGATTTTTCCAGCCACTACCTTTTGCCTTGCCTTACCTTTCTCCTTATAATAACAAGGTTAGTGAATATAACTTAATCCTTAATGTTATTTTTTATTTGGGTTTTTCTCTCCATTTATTATCTTTCTTTTATTTTGTAATATGTTTGAACACTTGTGAATATATGATTGATTTTGCAGACATATTGGAAGGTTAAATCAGACAGTTTGAGATACTCAATTTTACTGCCACCTTATCCTACATTGGTAGAATGAGATACTAATGTGGGGTTTATATGACATTGGGCTCTCCAACTTCAATAGCTAGCTTTTGGGGTGTGATTCCCAGGGTCCTAACAATTGGTATCAGAGCAGGCCACCACATACTTCGCCACGCACATGGAAGTTGCGACCTAAGAAAGGGCTACCGCGAAGATGAGTGAAGCCTCTTAGATTGGGCAACCGAAGTAGGCAACTAAAGTGGGCCAACGTGAGCATTGGCAAAGAAAGTGTGGTGGAATATAATGATCCTAGTTGAAGGGTATGAGACCTTATCCCACATTGGTAGAATGTGATACGAATGTGGGGTTTTTATGACCTTGAGCTCTCCAACTTCAATAGCTAGCTTCTAGGGTGTGGTTTCAAAGGTTCATAACAATTTTTAGTCCCGTTCAAACGACTAAAGCACATGTCTAACCAATACACGATAACAAAATTAGATGAACTTGGAGAAGATGAAAGGAAGCTTTTTGGATGTTGAGAGGCAGAGTGTGAATGAGGTGAAATATTTCTTTTACCTCCATCCTTCTATATCTTCAATTGGATATTTAATTTTATTTATTTTCTTCGTTGAGTGTGCTTAAGAGAATGTTATAATTATGAACTAACTTCAAAATTTTACTCCAGCTAGCAATTTGGCATGAAAAAGGAAAATAGATCAAACATTATTTCCTATAGCCGCGCCTCACTTTTACTAGAAAATGTAGGGGTGCACATGGTTTTCAAAACCGTATCGGACCGTCCCGTACTGTACCGAATGTTAGGTTTTTTTTCTCAAAACCGAAGGTCTTGGTATGGATGAAAACCGTACCTAGTATTTTGGTATGATTTTGGTTTTATAATTCTCATATCGTAAAAAACCGTATCGTACCGAAATAGAAAAGAAACATAAATTAACTATTCATTTTTTTATATTTACAACTAAATTTTATAAATTTATATTTTTAAATTTATAATTCAAATATTATGGAATACTATATTATTTATAATTTATATTATAGTCCATCATAGTTTATAATTACTACATTGCTAGCATTCAATTAAAAAAAGATATGCTCTAATTTAGCACAAATTAAACATGTTATATGTTGAAAACTTAAAATGCAAAAATTCTAGACAACAAATACCAAATAGTAAGTTTCTTCACAAATAAAAACAATGATCAAATAATTTACCAATTAATTTTATTCAATTAGGTCGAACTATAACGTCAAATTTGTGAACATTTTCTTTTCCGATACTTTATTTAATGAAAAAAATAGTTTGTAAGATATTATATTATTAATTTTTATATAATTGTCAACTTTGTAATCAATTATATAAGAATAATTACACAAAAAAAGTTTGTTCAAAAAACCGCAAAACCGTACAAGATGACTCGGAATTGCTCTCTTACTACAAAGTGCAGTCACAAAATGACTAATGTCGCACTTCCAGAATTTGCATTTCTATGTTCGTTTTAGTTGCCAAGTATTTGTCCAATGTAGCATATGATTTAAATTGTTGTCTATGTTCCAAATTACTTGCTTCTAAGCTATGTATCAGTTCACTTGATGTTTACCACTATCATGATAACAACTGTTGGACAATTAATATTTTTAATGGCTTTTAGGAGAAGATTGCTTCTCTGCCTACGGAGATGAGTCTAGCTCTATGGTAACTGTAACTATCGAAACAGGGAAAAAAAATCCCCCTTCCAATGGTTAGTATGCAGCACTTAGTTGGGAGTCGGGCAGCCAAATAAAGCGAGCAGAATGGGCTAGTTGTTGGCAAGCGAGTCTTAAATGTGAATTACAAATGTATGTATCAATATTCACACATAGCAATTTAATATTTCCAGAATTCGACTCTTGAGAGTGTAAATTTACTTTAATCACAAAAAACACCACCCTCCCCCCTCCCCGACCGTTACATATAGATATAATTAACATATTGGAAATGTGTTATGATTTTTGTTCGTATGTGAATGGGTGGTTGGAATCATCGCCCGCCGTTCATTTATATAGTCGGGCGGGCGATGATTCCAACCACCCGTTCACGTACGAACAAAAATCATAACACACTTCCCATTAATATGTACATCTAAAGATCGTGGGTGAGATGCTTTTTGAGATTAAAGTAAATTGACACTCTCAAGTGTCGAATTATAGAAATATTGAAATGCTACATGTGAATATTGATACATAAATTTGTAATTCACGTTTAAGACTCGATTGTCAGCTACAAGTCCATTCTGCTCCCCTTATCTGGCTACCTGACTCCCAACTATTCCTGTTCCTATCCCTTGCGCGCGTGGCATTGTAATGCTTCTTTGCCTTTATTATTCTGGTACCTAATTTCGATCCGCTTTTATATATTTTCCAGAAATTTCCCCTCCCTCTCTCTCTCTCTCTATCTCTATCTCTCTCTCTTTCTCTCTCTCTCTCTATCTCTATCTCTCTCTCTTTCTCTCTCTCTCTCTCTCTATATATATATATATATATATATATATATATATATATATATATATATATAAATATATATATACATAAATTAATTTATTTTCCAATTTTTTTCTCCCTTTAATTGGTTAAACAACTTCGTATTTGATTTAATGTTAACAGTTCTTTCATAAAAAAATTATTTCTTCTTTTCTTTTTCACTTTATTTTATTTTACGACTAAATTTAGTGGGGCCCTTGGTCAGTCTTTTTCTTTGTAAACTGCAATAGTTAACATCGCCTCCATTTATACGCTACAAATGCCGTAGTTTGAGATTCCTCAAATCCATCTATGCCTATTTCCAATTTCTATTTCCAGATTTCTTCTCTGTGATTCTCAATTGGATTAGAATTGATTTTGGGTCGTGGGTTTGTGGATTTATTGCGGCCACGTAGTTGGCTGCCATATTTATTGTTTGGTTGACTTTTCTTGTTGAATTGTTTATTGCCTCAAGTTGCTTATTCGGATAGTTTTGGGCGGCTTCATGTTTCTGATTCGTCGAGGTCACATTGTTCTGCTACAGAAATTGCATAGTTTCTTAGGCTTAATCAAGTGGTAATTGACTTTTCTGCCTATGTTTCGATTCGGTGTAATTTGTAATGATTTCCATAACCACGCAGCTGCTTTTGTTGTAATATGTAATTTGTACTTGTTCTCCAGGGGTTAGATATGACGATTTGATAGTTGCATTAGATTTGGTTGTTCCTTCTTCGGCAATTCTTTGGGTGATTTTTCTCTCGTTTTCTGCAGGTTTTCTGCAATTTATATTTTCTTTGGCTTTTCTTATTGTTTATTGTCTAAATTTTAACTTTTGTATTTCTAATTATTCCAGTTTTGTATCTTTTTAGTTGTAATCAAGGTAAGTTTTCTCCATTTTTTTCCTATGTCATGTTATATTCTAATTCTTACATATGTATTACTACTTTCTAGGTATTATTTGCTCATTTTTCTTGCTATAATAGGTTTGATTTCTTTTGAGTTGTTATTTGATTGTTTATGTGTTTTCTTGGATGCTTCATATTTCATGAAATCTTAACACTTTATTATCCTTAAATCATTATAGATTTCTTTCAATCAATCCAAACATTCATAAATCAACAAAAATTACTATTAATCTCTAATAGTTAGATCAATCAAAACATTGTATGTCATGTAGCACCAACAACCAGTCATTTAACATAAATAGAGGCTACAATAAAATCAGTTATAATAAAATTTAACCGTTGGCAAATACAAAAAAGGTTATTTCTTTCTCTCTCTCTCTCTGTTATAGGTATTTCTGCTTCTATGTAAATATGCGTATATATCTGTTTTTTTCCTTTTTCCCATATATATATATATATATATATATATCTGAATTTTAGATGAGTGAGAGAGAGAGACAGAGTTGTAGTTTCAGTTCTTCAAAAAGAAATGAGATATCCTTTGGATTCTCTTTGCAAAACAAAGCATAGAGGCTTTGGCTTTTGTTTTTGGAGGACCTTCTTTAACTCAATTTTTTTTATTTATATTTATTTATATTTATTTATATATTTTGAATAAATGGAGGGGTAATACCTTTTTTTCTTTTTCTTTTTTTTGGCTTGAAAATCCCGATAATTACGTCAGTTGTGGTGAATCAATCATGTTAGATGGTCTTTATCATGTCTTGTTTATCTCTTTCATGTATTATTAAATTTATTTCTAAATCTGAGAAATCAATTACTTTAGCCTTCAACAAGATTTAGGTGTTCAAGTTTGTGTGCCTATTCTTGCCAGCTCTATGTTATATTTTATGGGTTTTGAATTTTGGCTATCCTTGTAATGGATACATTACCTTCTACTAGACATAATGCAAAAACAAAAGCTAAATCCTGAGCTAGAATATGCATCTATGAAATTAACTGACAAAGAGGTTTTGCTTGCTGCCAAACGTGTATGCTATGTTCTTTCATCTGTTTCTTTTCCAGCAGGTTTGTTCTATGTTGTGTATGTGTTTTTAGCTTCTACATCAAATTTGTCTGGTTTGACATCTTATGTTGCGCATGTGCCTTGTTCTGATTCTTTGCTCGTGCGTTCGCTTCATGGGTTTATTCAGGTAATGTGATTATATTGCATCATCTTTATTTGCTATTTTTATTCATATTTATGCTATGTTTTCTTGCTAATTTTCTTTAATGTGTTCTCTATAAAGCGCATCCATCTCTTTATCTAGCCTTAGTGTCTGAACCTGTTTGTCGGATAAGCTTCCTCTCTTGTATTGCCCAGTGGTTCGCTTCCACGGGGAGGCAACCGATTTTTGTTGTGTTAGTGGGCAAGTTTGTTTGTCTAGGACAGTTCTTTGCCATATACTATGATTTTATGTACTAATGAAACATCCGAGGTTGCAAGGGAGGTTAGAAGGGGAGTTAGGTTGTACAATAATGCTTTTGCTTTTACATCAATTCGGATGAACTTTGATTCTCAGTTGTGTAAACGTATGAAAGAAGATGATAAATACTAATTTCAGGGATGGTACAAAATTGTTTGAATTAATATGATAAGGATGGCTATAAAGTTAAGGCCTTGTCTGAATTGTTTTCGCGAGACTTTTTAGGCTTTTCGTAAAGAGAAAAAGAAACTTGTTTCACTCTTATTGATTTACTTGCAAATCTCAATGAACTTAACTAAGTATAAGGCAGTCATACTAGATTATTTGCATTACTCAGACTTAGTGCACACTTATTTTACCTCTCTGCATCCTGGTAGTAATTTTTTAATCGAGGCGGTTTCTATGTTGTCTTCAAAGGTGAGATTCCAAAATATGTGCTGACAGTGGTCATGCTGATGAACAAAGTTTGTTGATTTGACTTGGGATGAGTTTCGTAATCATTGTTTAGGAGCGACTCTGAATTGCTCTGCTACTACAAAGGGCAGTCACAAGATGACTAATGTCGCACTTCCAGAATTTGTATTTCTATGTTCCTTTTAGTTGCCAAGTATTTGTGCAATGTAGCATATGATTCAAATTGTTGTCTATGTTCCAAGTTACTTGCTTCTAAGCTATGTATCAGTTCACTTGATGTTTACCACTATCATGATAACGACTCTTAGACAATTAATATTTTTAATGGCTTGTAGGAGAAGATGCTTCTCAGCCTACGAATATGAGTCTAGCTCTATGGTAACTGTAACTATCTAAACAGGGAAAAAAAATCCCCCCTTCCTGTGGTTAGTATGCAGCACTTAGTGGAATTTTACTATATAATGACTATGATATTTTTTGAAGCTCTAGTGAGGATTATAATTTGTTAGAATGTTAGTTTATGTTGGTTGGTAACGTGTTTGACTAGTTTTTCGTTGATTGCAGAGACACTAGAGGGAAATTGACATAGTTAGTCCTATAAAAATCAAGGTCATTGAGGATCTTGCTCGACATTCAGGTCAGTTCGAGTTTTGGTAAAGTACTGTATACTAGAGCTAAATATTAGTTGATAGAATTTAATGTGAGAAGTGCCACAAATGCTTCATGATATTTGTGATATTTAAAGCACAACTATAGCACTTGAAGCAGCGCATGAACAAGCATTTGGTAAGGGTATTTCTCTTTCGGAGTAGTAGCTTGTGGATTGTGTTGGAGAATTGAACAACTATGGCTGCAATGGTGGACTGCCTTCTCAAGTCTTAATTAAATAAATAAAAAAGTGCATTAATTAGCCCATAAAAAATGAAACAGTTTCTCAGGGCAATGGAATCCACGCATTTGCGTGGAGCAATTCCACGAGTGTATATATATATATATATATATATATATATATATATATATATATATATATATATATATATATATATAGGGATGGGAAATTACATTGATGAGGGGTTATTGTGCTGAGGTCAAGTAGGGTCAGATCCACCGTACTTACGTGGAAGGAGAATTTGAGGGACAGGGATTTGCATGCGCCTAATATATTGGTAATTGGAGTAACATACCACTAGAAAAAGTAGTCTAAAATATCATTCAACCATATTACACATTAATCATCGCATCGGTTGCATGAAATAATATGTGATTAAGTTGTTCCCGAATGTGCATGTCATCTAGTAGGCGCATGCAAATGTCTGTCCCTCGAATTCTCCTGCCACATAAGTACGATGAATCCAACACCACTAGACCTTAGCACATCAACCCCTCATCAATTTAATTTTTCATCCTAAGATATATATATATATATATATATATATATATATATATATATATATATATATATATATATATATATATATATAGAGAGAGAGAGAGAGAGAGAGAGAGAGAGATAGAGAAAGAGAGAGAGAGAGAGAGAGATAAAATGTCTGGAAAATAAATAAAAGCAGATCGAAATTAGGTGCCAGAATAATAAAGGCAAAAAAGATTTACAATGCCATGCGCGCAAGGGATATGAATAGGAATAGTTGGGAGTCGGGCAGCCAAATAAGGCGAGCAGAATGGGCTGGTAACCCGCGAGTGAGTCTTAAACGTGAATTACAAATGTATGTATCAATATTCACATGCAGCAATTAAATTTCCAGTGCTCGACACTTGAGAGTGTAAATTTACTTTAATCACCAAAAGCACCCCCCCCCCCTCGCACCTCCCCGGCCGTTACATGTAGAAATAATTAACACATGGGAAGTATGTTATGTCTTTTGTTCGTATTTCACGTACGAACAAAAGTCATAACATACTTCCCATGTGAAATTATTTCTACTTGTAATGGTCAGGGAGGGGAAGGGATGCGTTTTATATTGCAAGCAATTGTATTGGACGTCTCTGATGATTAAATGGAAAGCACGTGAGCTCCTCCATGGCCATCAAAAACTCCGAAGAAATGCACCGGACGGCGGTGATTAATAGTTGGCGAGCAAAGGTTGGTCTTAACCGAAATGGCGTATTCCGTGTTGGAATGCCGGCCCAAGAAGGCCACCGCCCCAACCACCGGCACTTTACTTGTTACTCTTCTACTCATCTCCTTCAACCCCTCCTCTAGCGCTATACTATTACCACTGATCTTCTGTTTCTCATTACCATCCTGTAGAAGTGGGGTTAATGCAATTGAACGCTTCCTTGCTAAGACACTGTCATTGGCTGCGAGCATTGATTCCCGTCTCACCTAGATCCTCCTCAGCCTTTTTTCCTTGCAGCTCCTATCAATTGACGATGATTTGTTACCGACAACATTAGAAAGAGCTAGAGATTTTCCATGTTGAGCACCAGGATGAATCACTTCAGCCATATATATATATATATATATATATATAGAAATTCTATAGTAGCAATAGTAGTGTATGGTGCTGTTAAGTTTGTAGCCAGGTTCATTTATCAACAGGGGGTTGGAATCATCTCCCGCGGGACTATGTAAATGAACCTGGCTACATACTTAACAGCACCATACACTACTACTGCTACTATAGAATTTTTATTTATATATATATGGCTGAAGTGATTCATCCAGGTGCTCAACATGGAAAATCTCTAGCTCTTTCTAATGGCGTCGGTAACAAATCATCGTCAATTGATAGGAGCTGAAAGGAGAAAAGGCGGAGGAGGATCTAGGTGAGGCGGGAATCAGTGCTCGCAGCCAATGATGGTGTCTTACCAAGGAAGCATTCAATTGCATTAACCTCACAGCTGCAGGACGTTAATGAGAAACAGAAGATCAATGGTGGTAGTACAGCCCAGAGAAAACATTGAAGGAGTTGAGTAGAAAAGTAACAAGTAAAGTGCCGGTGGCCTTCCTGGGCCAGTAATCCAACATGGAAGACACCACTTCGGTTAAGACCAACCTTTGCTCGCCGACTACTAATCACCGCCGTCCAGTGCATTTCTTCGGAGTTTTTGATGGCCATGGAGAAGCTCACATACTTTCCATTTTCTCTTCAGAGACGTGCAATACAATTGCATGCAATAATTTCTGTTGGCAAGAATTAAATTTTACTTTCCCAACAAAAAAAAATTAAAAAGGAAATTAAAATGGAATAATCAACTAATTAATTACTAATATATAAAAATTAATTAAGGCAAGAATAAATTATATATATATATATATATATATATATATATATATATATATATATATATATATATATATATATATATATATATATATATATATATATATATATATATATATATATATAATAATCCAAAACTAGTTAAAGTAATCCGCAATCAAATTATTAAACTACTAAATGTATATAATTAATTAACTTTGATTTTTGTACGTACGTAATTTGGGTGCATTTTGCTATAATGTGCAAGCAAAAACTAACTCATGTGTCCTCCAGCTCTTTACTCCTGTGGATAACATTTCTGAATTTGCTATATCTTTTTAATTGTCATTTTTTATTTGCTTACAATCTCTTTGTAAATTGGTTGCTCAACATGTGCTTTCAAATTTTAGGAAATTTTGTCATGCTATTAATGTCCTATAGTTTATTTGTTATGAATGTGAATTTTTTTTTATTGTGTGCTTTGTTGGCTATATTTTAAAAGTAGTGTGATTTACAAGGGTGAGTTTGTTTATGAGTTTTATGAGTTCTCAATGGGTTTCTCTACATGTCCACTCTGAAATCAAAATTTCAAATTAGGATTCAGCGGAAAAAACACTCTTTGTAGTATTTTTCTGTAGGCTGCATGCCCTTAGCCTGCGGTAGTTCTCGGTTTTTCCAGCCACTACCTTTTGCCTTGCCGTACCTTTCTCCTTGCAATAACAAGGTTAGTGAATATAACTTAATCCTTAATGTTATTTTTTATTTGGGTTTTTCTCTCCATTTATTATCTTTCTTTTATTTTGTAATATGTTTGAACACTTGTGAATATATGATTGATTTTGCAGACATATTGGAAGGTTAAATCAGACAGTTTGAGATACTCAATTTTACTGCCACCTTATCCTACATTGGTAGAATGGGATACTAATGTGGGGTTTATATGACATTGGGCTCTCCAACTTCAATAGCTAGCTTTTGGGGTGTGATTCCCAGGGTCATAACAATTGGTATCAGAGCAGGCCACCACATACTTCGCCACGCACGTGGAAGGTACGACCTAAGAAAGGGCTACCGCGAAGATGAGTGAAGCCTCTTAGATTGGGCAACCGGAGTAGGCAACTAGAGTGGGCCAACGTGGGCATTGGCAAAGAAAGTGTGGTGGAATATAATGATCCTAGTTGAAGGGTATGAGACCTTATCCCACATTGGTAGAATGTGATACGAATGTGGGGTTTATATGACCTTGAGCTCTCCAACTTCAATAGCTAGCTTCTGGGGTGTGGTTTCAAAGGTTCATAACAATTTTTAGTCCCGTTCAAACGACTAAAGCACATGTCTAACCAATACACGATAACAAAATTAGATGAACTTGGAGAAGATGAAAGGAAGCTTTTTGGATGTTGAGAGGCAGAGTGTGAATGAGGTGAAATATTTCTTTTACCTCCATCCTTCTATATCTTCAATTGGATATTTAATTTTATTTATTTTCTTCGTTGAGTGTGCTTAAGAGAATGTTATAATTATGCACTAGCTTCAAAATTTTACTCCAGCTAGCAATTTGGCATGAAAAAGGAAAATAGATCAAACATTCGTTCTTATAGCTGCGCCTCACTTTTACTAGAAAATGTAGGGGTGCACATGGTTTTCAAAACCGTATCGGACCGTCCCGTACTGTACCGAATGTTCGGTTTTTTTTTCTCAAAACCGAAGGTTTTGGTATGGATGAAAACCGTACCTAGTATTTTGGTATGATTTTTGTTTTATAATTCTCATATCGTAAAAAACCGTATCGTACCGAAATTGAAAAGAAACATAAATTAACTATTCATTTTTTTATATTTACAACTAAATTTTATAAATTTATAATTCAAATATTATGGAATACTATATTATTTATAATTTATATTATAGTCCATCATAGTTTATAATTACTACATTGCTAGCATTCAATTAAAAAAAGATATGCTCTAATTTAGCACAAATTAAACATGTTATATGTTGAAAACTTAAAATGCAAAAATTCTAGACAACAAATACCAAATAGTAAGTTTCTTCACAAATAAAAACAATGATCAAATAATTAACCAATTAATTTTATTCAATTTGGTCGAACTATAACGTCAAATTTGTGAACATTTTCTTTTCCGATGCTTTATTTAATGAAAAAAATAGTTTGTAAGATATTATATTATTAATTTTTATATAATTGTCAACTTTGTAATCAATTATATAAGAATAATTGCACAAAAAAAGTTTGTTCAAGAAACCGCAAAACCGTACCGTACTGTACCCGAACCGCACAAAACCGAGTTTGTTGGTATGGTTCATAAAACTCTAGTTTGGTTTTGAGTTTTTAAAAAACCGCAGTAATTGGTACGTTACAAATTTTGCTTGGCTAGGGCAATTCTTTGCACTATACTATATTTTTATGTACTAATGACACAAGGTTGCAAGGGAGGTTAGAAGGCGAGTTAGGTTGTACAATAATGCTTTTGCTTTTACATCGGATGAACTTTGATTCTAAGTTGTGTAAACAGTCTGAAAGAAGATGATAAATACTAAATTTCAGGGATGGTACAAAATTATTTGAATTAATATGATAAGGATGGCTATAAAATTAAGGCCTTGTCTGAATTATTTTCGTGAGACTTTTCAGGCTTTTCGTAAAGAGAAAAAGAAATTTTTTTCACTCTTATTGATTTACTTGCAAATCTCAATGAACTTAACTAAGTATATGGCACCCAGACTAGATTATTTGCATTACTCAGACTTAGTGCACAATTATTTTACCTCTCTGCATCCTGGTAGTAATTTTTTAATCGAGGCGGTTTCTAAGTTGTCTTCAATGGTCAGATTCCAAAATATTTGCTAACAGTGGTCATGCTGATGAACAAAGTTTGTTGATTTGACTTGGGATGAGTTTCATAATCATTGTTTAGGAGCGACTCGGAATTGCTCTCTTACTACAAAGTGCAGTCACAAGATGACTAATGTCGCACTTCCAGAATTTGCATTTCTATGTTCGTTTTAGTTGCCAAATATTTGTCCAATGTAGCATATGATTTAAATTGTTGTCTATGTTCCAAATTACTTGCTTCTAAGCTATGTATCAGTTCACTTGATGTTTACCACTATCATGATAACAATTGTTGGACAATTAATATTTTTAATGGCTTTCAGGAGAAGATTGCTTCTCTGCCTACGGAGATGAGTCTAGCTCTATGGTAACTGTAACTATCGAAACAGGGAAAAAAAATTCCCCCTTCCAGTGGTTAGTATTCCTATTCCTATCCCTTGCGCGCGTGGCATTGTAATGCTTCTTTGCCTTTATTATTCTGGTACCTAATTTCGATCCGCTTTTATATATTTTCCAGAAATTTCCCCTCCCTCTCTCTCTCTCTCTCTCTCTCTCTCTCTCTATATATATATATCTCTATCTCTCTCTCTTTCTCTCTCTCTCTCTCTCTATCTCTCTCTCTCTCTCTCTCTCTCTCTCTCTCTCTCTCTATATATATATATATATATATATATATATATATATATATAAATTAATTTATTTTCCAATTTTTTTCTCCATTTAATTGGTTAAACAACTTCGTATTTGATTTAATGTGAACAGTTCCTTCATAAAAAAATTATTTCTTCTTTTCTTTTTCACTTTATTTTATTTTACGACTAAATTTAGTGGGGCCCTTGGTCAGTCTTTTTCTTTGTAAACTGCAATAGTTAACATCGCCTCCATTTATACACTACAAATGCCGTAGTTTGAGATTCCTCAAATCCATCTATGCCTATTTCCAATTTCTATTTCCAGATTTCTTCTCTGTGATTCTCAATTGGATTAGAATTAATTTTGGGTCGTGGGTTTGTGGATTTATTGCGGCCACGTAGTTGGCTGCCATATTTATTGTTTGGTTGACTTTTCTTGTTGAATTGTTTATTGCCTCAAGTTGCTTATTCGGATAGTTTTGGGCGGCTTCAAGTTTCTGATTCGTCGAGGTCACATGGTTCTGCTACAGAAATTGCATAGTTTCTTAGGCTTAATCAAGTGGTAATTGACTTTTCTGCCTATGTTTCGATTCGGTGTAATTTGTAATGATATCCATAACCACGCAGCTGCTTTTGTTGTAATATGTAATTTGTACTTGTTCTCCAGGGGTTAGATATGACGATTTGATAGTTGCATTAGATTTGGTTGTTCCTTCTTCGGCAATTCTTTGGGTGATTTTTCTCTCGTTTTCTGCAGGTTTTCTGCAATTTATATTTTCTTTGGCTTTTCTTATTGTTTATTGTATAAATTTTAACTTTTGTATTTCTAATTATTCCAGTTTTGTATCTTTTTAGTTGTAATCAAAGTAAGTTTTCTCCATTTTTTTCCTATGTCATGTTATATTCTAATTCTTACATATGTATTACTACTTTCTAGGTATTATTTGCTCATTTTTCTTGCTATAATAGGTTGATTTCTTTTGAGTTGTTATTTGATTGTTTATGTGTTTTCTTGGATGCTTCATATTTCATGAAATCTTAACACTTTATTATCCTTAAATCATTATAGATTTCTTTCAATCAATCCAAACATTCATAAATCAACAAAAATTACTATTAATCTCTAATAGTTAGATCAATCAAAACATTGTATGTCATGTAGCACCAACAACCAGTCATTTAACATAAATAGAGGCTACAACAAAATCAGTTATAATAAAATTTAACCGTTGGCAAATACAAAAAAGGTTATTTCTTTCTCTCTCTCTCTCTGTTATAGGTATTTCTGCTTCTATGTAAATATGTGTATATATCTGTTTTTTTCCTTTTTCCCATATATATATATCAGAATTTTAGATGAGTGAGAGAGAGAGACAGAGTTGTAGTTTCAGTTCTTCAAAAAGAAATGAGATATCCTTTGGATTCTCTTTGCAAAACAAAGCATAGAGGCTTTGGCTTTTGTTTTTGGAGGACCTTCTTTAACTCAATTTTTTTTATTTATATTTATTTATATATTTTGAATAAATGGAGGGGTAATACCTTTTTTTCTTTTTCTTTTTTTTGGCTTGAAAATCCCGATAATTACGTCAGTTGTGGTGAATCAATCATGTTAGATGGTCTTTATCATGTCTTGTTTATCTCTTTCATGTATTATTAAATTCATTTCTAAATCTGAGGAATCAATTACTTTAGCCTTCAACAAGATTTAGGTGTTCAAGTTTGTGTGCCTATTCTTGCCAGCTCTATGTTATATTTTATGGGTTTTGAATTTTGGCTATCCTTGTAGTGGACACATTACCTTCTACTAGACATAATGCAAAAACAAAAGCTAAATCCTGAGCTAGAATATGCATCTATGAAATTAACTGACAAAGAGGTTTTGCTTGCTGCCAAACGTGTACGCTATGTTCTTTCATATGTTTCTTTTCCAGCAGGTTTGTTCTATGTTGTGTATGTGTTTTTAGCTTCTACATCAAATTTGTCTGGTTTGACATCTTATGTTGCGCATGTGCCTTGTTCTGATTCTTTGCTCGTGCGTTCGCTTCGTGGGTTTATTCAGGTAATGTGATTATATTACATCATCTTTATTTGCTATTTTTATTCATATTTATGCTATGTTTTCTTGCTAATTTTCTTTAATGTGTTCTCTATAAAGCACATCCATCTCTTTATCTAGCCTTAGTGTCTGAACCTGTTTGTCGGATAAGCTTCCTCTCTTGTATTGCCCAGTTGTTCGCTTCCACGGGGAGGCAACCGATTTTTGTTGTGTTAGTGGGCAAGGTTGTTTGGCTAGGACAGTTCTTTGCCATATACTATGATTTTATGTACTAATGAAACATCCGAGGTTGCAAGGGAGGTTAGAAGGGGAGTTAGGTTGTACAATAATGCTTTTGCTTTTACATCAATTCGGATGAACTTTGATTCTCAGTTGTGTAAACGTATGAAAGAAGATGATAAATACTAATTTCAGGGATGCTACAAAATTGTTTGAATTAATATGATAAGGATGGCTATAAAGTTAAGGCCTTGTTTGAATTGTTTTCGCGAGTCTTTTTAGGCTTTTCGTAAAGAGAAAAAGAAACTTGTTTCACTCTTATTGATTTACTTGCAAATCTCAATGAACTTAACTAAGTATAAGGCACTCATACTAGATTATTTGCATTACTCAGACTTAGTGCACACTTATTTTACCTCTCTGCATCCTGGTAGTAATTTTTTAATCGAGGCGGTTTCTATGTTGTCTTCAAAGGTGAGATTCCAAAATATGTGCTGACAGTGGTCATGCTGATGAACAAAGTTTGTTGATTTGACTTGGGATGAGTTTCGTAATCATTGTTTAGGAGCGACTCTGAATTGCTCTGCTACTACAAAGGGCAGTCACAAGATGACTAATGTCGCACTTCCAGAATTTGTATTTCTATGTTCCTTTTAGTTGCCAAGTATTTGTGCAATGTAGCATATGATTCAAATTGTTGTCTATGTTCCAAGTTACTTGCTTCTAAGCTATGTATCAGTTCACTTGATGTTTACCACTATCATGATAACAACTCTTAGACAATTAATATTTTTAATGGCTTTTAGGAGAAGATGCTTCTCAGCCTACGAATATGAGTCTAGCTCTATGGTAACTGTAACTATCTAAACAGGGAAAAAAAAATCCCCCCTTCCCGTGGTTAGTATGCAGCACTTAGTGGAATTTTACTATATAATGACTATGACATTTTTTGAAGCTCTAGTGAGGATTATAATTTGTTAGAATGTTAGTTTATGTTGGTTGGTAACGTGTTTGACTAGTTTTTCGTTGTTTGCAGAGACACTAGAGGGAAATTGACATAGTTAGTCCTATAAAAATCAAGGTCATTGAGGATCTTGCTCGACATTCAGGTCAGTTCGAGTTTTGGTAAAGTACTGTATACTAGAGCTAAATATTAGTTGATAGAATTTAATGTGAGAAGTGCCACAAATGCTTCATGATATTTGTGATATTTAAAGCACAACTATAGCACTTGAAGCAGCGCATGAACAAGCATTTGTGTTGGTCCCAAGTGGTCAGATGAGGTCTAGAGGGGGGGGGGGGTGAATAGACCTCTGAAAATTTTTGAACTTAAAAACTTTTCAGTGTTCTGTCAGCAGACTAAGCTGATGAAGAACAGTAAGATTACTTCGCTGATCAAGAACAAGTCTAGAACAGCAGAGTGACCACTCTTCTTATATATACTTAGCTGTTTTTCAACAAAACAGTTTTTCAGAGAGTATACTTGCAGCGGATTGTTTGAAAGTGTTTTTCACAAGTAAACTAAGCTCTTAAAAGATTTTATCCCCAGTTTTGAAACTCCTTATAAAATCTTTCAGTAATTCAAAGTGTTTAAATATGCAAACTTTAAAATATGCAAGAAAGCTTAAATGCAAGATAACACAAAGAATTTTTATAGTGGTTATATGGATAAAAATCCTTTAGTCCACTCTTCCAGATCACTCAGATTCTGGGTTATACTATAATCACACAGATTACAATATTTCTCCACTTACACCTAAACAACAAATGTAAAGGCTATAAGCTCACAATAGGAAATCACTCAGAAATCCTATCCTCTAAAGTAGAATCACTCACAAAGATGGATTCTCACTTCGCACAACACTTAGCTATTACAAAATCACTCAGATAATGTTTTTCTGTTTTCTTCAACTAGGTTTCTGTCAACAGATGACTTCCACCAGATGAGTGAGCTGTTCGAGCTTTTGAGACTTAGAAAAATTCTGCTTCAAAATCAAAATCTCTGATTGTTGTTGTGTGTCTCTCTCTTCGAACTAAGCTCTATTTATACATGGAGATGAAAATATGACCTTTGAAGGCAAATCAAATCTTCAAATCCATCCTTCAGCTCCTTTGAAACGGCTCCCTGCAGCAATCCGTACAGTGTACAGTACTTTCTGTCCATCACATTTAATGCTGCATTAAATGCACTCTGCTGATACGAGGATATCTTCAATCATTTGCCATTACTACCCTTCTCTTTCAGCATTTATTACACCAAGTGCATTTATTACCGTTGAACTGATCTCATGATCTCTTCCACTCTGCTGATAGAAGCAACCCTTCTGATAGGTACTCTGCTGATCAAATACTGAACTAATCTGATTTGACCCGGCTGATGACCTACCCTTCTATTTGCTGTTTCAGCAAGAGATCACTAGTCTTCTGGGCTTTGAACTCTTCTGATATCTTCTTTACTTGTTCAAAGATTCTTCCAAGGGAACTAAGCTTTCCATACTTAGCTGATTATGATGTTTTGGAAATCATCAAAACCTTCCCTTAAATTCTGACTTCTTTCATCTTCATCTTCATCCAACAATTTCCCTCTTTTTGATGATGACAAAACTCCAGCTAAGTACCTGTACCTAAACTAAAGTTTTGATCCTCAAAAATTTCTGAGATAGAAATAGTATGTTGGATTTAAACTTGCAATTTTATAGATGATTGAACTGATTACAGATTACAAGTTTTGAAGAATGAAAAGTGCAAAGTACTTTTAAAAAGATTACAAGGATTTTAAGATAAAAGGGAATCTAGCCTAAACTAGTCTTCTTCCTTCTTCTCTTCTTCAGCTTCCTTGTCCTCTTTTTCAGATTCTTCATCAGATAACTTAGAAGTCTCAGCTTCCAGCTCTTCAAAGAACCTTTTTCTTAGCAGCTCTATCTTTTTATATTTTACATCAGGGTCAAGCTGTTCTTCAGCTGAATCTTTGGCAGCAGCTAGTTCCTTATCAGACTTGGCTTTTGCTTCAGATTCTTCAAATTCAGCTTGCTCTTCTTCTGTAATTCTCTCATCTGTTGGTCTGCTTGATTCTCCCATATTTCTTTCAGTGTCACCATCAGATTCTTCCAACACTTCAGTTGCTTCAGCTTGGTTATCTTCTTCCTGTTCAAGAGAAGGACCAACTTTCTTCTGTCCAAATACCCTTTCTTCCCCCTTTTTGTCATCATCAGCAGGGTTGATTGGATATTGTGGCACAACTGGTGTAATTAGAAGTGAATCACAGAGAAGCTTGATGTTCTCTTCCATAGCATTGATCTGAGCTTGCTGTTTGAGTTGATTGGCCTTAACAGTTTTGACTTCCTTGAGCAAATCTTCTCCTTGATCACCCAATTGAATTTGAGTTCCCAAAATCCAATTTGATGAAGCAGTGAAGTCTTTCATCATATTTCCCATGACTTCATCTTCTGCTTGGAGAGCCATTTCAACTGTTTGTTCAATCTGTTTCCAACCTTCAGTAGTGCTCTGAGTCCGTCTTCTAAGTATATCCATATCTTGACAGATGGATTTAACATTCTGAGCAGTGTCTTCTATCAGATCGGTTGGGACAGCAGTAGCTTTCTGAGTAGGTTGTTTGACAGCAGCTAACATTTCTGCAGTTAACTCTTCCTTCATATCCTTCAAAGATTTGGTGATCATTTGTTGGATGGAGTCCAACAGATTTGTCTGAGCACTTTGAGAAGTTGAAGGCATATTTGTTGTAGCAGAAAGTGTTTCTTTGATATGTTGCTCTGTTGGTTGAGTTGTTAATGCAAGAGACTGATCTGCTGGACTACCAGCATGGCTTGGAGTGCTTTCCTTCTCCTTAGCTTGATCATCTCCTTCAGCAGCAACTTCTTTGTCCTTGATCTGATCTGCTGGAATTGCTTCTTCTTTCTTTGACTCATCAGCAGCGTCAGACTTATCACCCTGTGCTTTATTCTGATCAGATGGGTCTGATGTACCCTCTTTTTGCTTTGGTTGATCAGAGGACTCTGCTTTTTCTTTATCAGCAGGGGATATAATCTTCTTGACAGTCTCAACTGTCCTCATCAATCCTTCATTGTCCACAGCTGACCTGTTGGAAATCCAAGTAAAGTTATCAAGAGGAATAAAAGTAGATGAAGGTTCCTCAGGTAGCTCTTCATAAGGTTTGATGTTTGGCCCGTAGACAATGTGTTTGATGTTAGGAAGAGGGACCATTGAGCTTGGTTGTCCCTTTAACTTCCTTGATTTCTTTGCCCAAAGCTCCATTGCTTGAGCAATAGCCAACTTTATAGATCTTTCTTTGAGGTCTTCAGATTCCTCATAGTCTTCAGGTATTGATTTGAAGATCTTCTTGGCTTCAGCTTTTACAAAGTGACTTATCTTTAGCCTCAACTTGTCCAGAAAGAATTCTGAATCAAGTGCTTGAATTAGAGAACCTGTCTCCAGCCACTTCAGTACCCATGCTTCGTCAACAGCAAAGGCTTTCCATTTGGTCATTTCAGCTGGACTCTTTGTCAATCTGAATTCCCTCCACCTGTTGTATCTGATCTTTTCAGCAGTGAACTGTGTCAGGCGGTTGACTCTTTCATTTTCAGCATCAAGCCTCTTCAGGAATTCTTCAAAGATGGCAGGATCATCCCTGACAATCTCCAAAGACAATCTGATTTCTTCTCTCCTCTTTGGCTTTATCTTAGGTGCAGGCATAGCTGGTATTGGTTTGTTTGGATCCCTTTGTTCACCAATAACTATCCCACCACTATGCTGACGACCATGAGCATCTTTGGTGCTTGCTTCAATGGCAGCAGCCAACTCTGCTGCCTCAACAGCATCCCTCTGCTCTTGAGTCATTTTGCTGGCTTCTTCCTCCAGCCTTTTAAGCTCTAAGCTTTTCTGCCTTTCTTCTTCTGCTTTCTCTGCAGCTATCCTCTGTTTTTCAGCAGGATCTTGTCTTTTCTTTTCTGCAGCAGTTAAGTAAGTGGCAATCTTGCCAGTCCTCTTTCTTCTGGATTCAGGACTCTCAACTGCTTGAATGGGGGTTGCAGCAACTGGAGTAGGGTGCAGCAACAGTGTAGCTCCTTCTTGTGTTGTACTAGTCTGCTGTGCTTCTCTAACTTCAGCAGATAATGCAGCAGAAGAGTCTTCTGTTGTCATTCCAACTTCAGAAACAACTTCAACTTCAGCAGTATCACTCTTAGCAGCTTGGACAGTAGGTTCTTCAATTATTACAGGTCTTTCTGCTTCTGCTGTTGTTTCTCTAACAGTTGCAACAGGCTCTTCAGAGAAGGTGACCTTTCTCTTAGCCTTTGACTTTGCAGTCCTTTTGGCAGGGGGTTTGGCAGTAGGAGGTCCCCTTGCCTCACTCTTTGTTCTCATCCTCTTCAACCTTTGAAGAGGAATTTCTTCCTCAGACTCTGTCCTTTCAGGAGATAAGTCAGTCCTCATCTGCTCAATCTCCCTAGTAAAATCTTCAATTTCTTTTTCTGGAACTTCATCCTCAGAAAGTGCTGAATCAGTCTTAACAGCAGACTGTGCTGTTGGCTCAGCAACTTGGCTTGTCTGTCCCTCTTTTTTGCTCTTCTTAGAGGGGCCCTTCTTGGATTTGGCAGGGGCTTTTCTCTTAGGTTCTTCCACTATTTTTCTCACTGGTTCATAGAGTTTGAACTCTTTGCTACCATGAGTATTTTTCCCTGGTCCTAAGGGGCATTGCAGAGATGCAAACAGATTACTGAGTAAAATGGCATGAGAAAGCCTCTTATCACTCAGTAGCTCATAAACATGAGCAGCCCAGTCAACCTTTAAACCGTAGTAGATACACACCATTGTGTAGTATCTTCTCCTTGGTAGCCCATCCAAAGAACTTGTGCTGCAGTCCAGCACCTTGGCTATAATATCAGCAAATCTCTGATATTCATCCTTCAGCTGGGTCTTCATTAAAGTCCCAGTCATCTTTTCTCCTTTCTTAGCACAAACAGCCCAGAACTCCTCTTCCTTTTCAGACCCAAGGTCTGTCACATCCCCTCCTTTGTTCGTAAGTTTATAAATTTCACTCAACACAGCAGCAGAGATAGCAACTTTCTTACCACCTATAACAGCAGTCATAACAGTCTCTTCAGTGTTGAACTTCCTGGTCTTGTAGAAGTGATAAACATCTTCTAAGTAAACCCTTTCTTCGTGTGCTTCCAGAACTGGAACCAACGATGCCTATTTGATTTTCTCCATCAGTGAGCGCATCAGATCAGTACCCGAAAAGTGAAATTTGCTGTAGTTTAGGTATCTTCCGTCAATAATCTTGTCCATTTCTGAGATTAGTGAGTAGAATCTACAAAAACAGTAAGCTTTCGAAACAAGAGATTTTGAGAATTAGAGAGTTTGAGAGTATTTTGAGTGCGTAAGACGACTATACTGTTTTAGATCGGATTTTATAGGTTTCCTTTTGGTTAGGTTTTCGTGATTTATCAGAACCGTTGATCTAATCTGACAGTTTTTAATCGTGTGGATAGGAGAGACGGATTTCAATTTTATTATTTTAATGTCAGATGGGCGGGAAACTCTATCGACACTAATCTGTTACTTATAAAAGCGCGTTTTTAATAATACGTTTTATGACCATGCTTATATAAGGTATCAGATGAGTAGAGTTAAACTTATCTGACAGACGAGTGATCTGTTATCTGATATTACTAGAGAATGCCAATAGCTAGTAATCTTCCTCTGCTGTTTGTCAATCCAGCAAGGTAAAATAATCTTCAATCTTCAAGAATTAAGAACACATCTTCATGATAACTTAACTTCAACTAACTGTCATTAACAGATTTCATCTTTTAGAACAGAAGTACCGCTAGTCTTACACGTTCCCCCTGACTTTAAGAATTCATAAGTTAACTAGTATGTTGAAGGTTAATCCTTGAATAAAATAACTGATGACTAAGCTGTTGAACTCCAGTCTTCTGAAGAGTTCCCCCTCAGCTTATGCATCCAAATTTAGTAGTCCTAACTCAGCTCTTAGAGTTGAGAACCTTGCTTCACTTGGTGCAGATGCCACCAAACAAACACTTGAATTCTTGTCAACAGAATCCCAGTCGACTATATAGATATTTCCTTGTCTTCTTCCAGATAAAATTACCTTCTTTGTACCAATCTGTTCAACGTAGCACATATCTGTTGAGAAGATGACTGAATATCCTTTGTCACAAAATTGACTTATGCTCAGCAGATTATACTTTAGGCCTTTAACATATGAGACGTCAGATATCTCAATGTTTCCCTTGATTAATCTTCCTTTAGCTTTAATCTTGCCTTCTTTGCTATCTCCAAATGTAACACTTGGACCATCCACAGCAACTGCATCAGTCAACTCATGTATGTTTCCACACATGTGCCTTGAACATCCACTGTCCAAGTACCAAATCTTCTCTACTTTACTCCTACTCCTAATCCTAACCTACAAAACAAAAAAATTGTTTTAGGTACCCTTATTGAGAGGGTCCTGAAGGATTAGTTTCACCTTTGACAACCCAAGATGTTGATGTCTTAGGCTTCTTAGGCTTCTGAGTTTTGACAGGAGCATGAACAGTTTCATTTCTATCATAATTAGCAGATAAGTCATGTTGATGATCAGTATGATAAGAATAGTGTTTATAAGCACTGTAAGGTGCATGATAAGCAGGGTATGCATGCATTGGATGAGCAGGGTAAGGTGCATAGTAACCTGGAAATTGAGGTGCATGCTACATAGGATGATATGCAGCAGGTTGCACATAATATGATTCATTTCCATACCAAGCATTTTGATTTTTCTTGTTTTTATGCTTCTTTGGCTTACTAGATGCTTGCTCAGTTTGTTTTGACTTAGTTTTACCAACAGATTGATTCAATTTAGCTTTATCAGCAGACTTCTTAGGACTCTGCTGTTTGGTCTTACTAGTCTGATTTCCTACACTAGGTTCTTTGCTCTTTTTAGCCTTAGGAGATTTCTTCTCCTTTACCACTTTCTCAGATGAGGTAGGTTTAGAAGTTTGAACATACAGAATGACCTTACTATTGTCAGCAGAAATGAATTTTTCGGTATGATTCAATTCTAGTTTATCCTTTTCTAAAGGTGTCTCCTGTTTACTAGATGTATGCATGGATGCAACAGTTGACTTATCATGAGACTCAATAATTTTCTCAAGTTCCATGATCTTTCCTTTATAAACCTCACATTCAGCTTTCAGAGATTCATGCTCTTGCTCAAGCTGTTTATATTCAGCTGATTCCTTTGGCTTTTCAGCTAAAAGTTTCAGTGAATTATTTTGCTCTTTCAGCAATATCATCTCTTCCTTAAGCTTAACAAATTCTCCAGCAATAGTGGTATTATTCAACATCATTTGCTCTAGAGAATTAAATAGTTCATTATCTTGAGGAGTTACCTCATCCTCTGAGTCATCAGATTCCTTAGCCATCAGGCAGAGGAGAGCAGGTTTCTCTTCATCAGAAGATTCTTCATCAGACGTGTCTGAATCTGAATCAGATGAATAGACAGCAGCAAGCTTTTCTGCTTCAGCTACCATTGCTTTCCCTTTTTTATGCTTTCTTTCCTTTCTGATTCTCTTCTCTTCCTCAGTGTATTTTTCTGCCTTTGGATATGGACAGTCTCTTATGAAATGTCCTAGTTTCCTGCAGTTATAACACATTAGTTTTGCTTTATAATCATCTTTTTCTTGAGAAGAAGAGTTAGGTTTAGAAGTAGAAGCAGCATGATTGTATTTGTTTTTCATCTTTCTCTTGTAAAACTTCTTGAAGTTGTTCATCAATAATGCTACATCTCCAGCAGTGTACTCATTTTTGTTGAGTAGTGATGCTTCATCAGATGAGTCCACATCTTGGCTTCTATTTGCTGGTCTCCTGGTGTTTTCAGCAGCAACTAAGGCAGCTGTGGGTCCTGAAGTTGAGGTTTCTTCAATTCCCATTCTAGGCAGTTTATACTCGAGTGCCTTGAGTACAGAAAACAGCTCAGTAAGAGAGATTTTTCCCAAATCCCTTGATTCTTCCATTGCTGTCACTTTCATGTTGAACTTTGGGGGTAGTGCCTTTAGTACTCTGACAGTGATTTCTTTGTCAGTGAAGGTCTTTCCCAACTTTAAAACTTCATTCAGAGTTCTGGTGAATCTGGTGTCCATCTGGTCAATGGTTTCTCCAGACTTCATCTTGAAGTTGTCAAGTTTCTCCAAGGCAACAGTGAGCTGATGCTCCTTCATTGCATCATTGCCTTCGCTCATATCTCTGACTTTGTCCCACATCTCCTTTGCAGTTTTGCAATGTTTGACCTTGTCAAACCGATCATTATCCAGGGCTTTAGTCATGATGAATCTCCCAACTTTGTCTAGATTGAAAAGCTTTATTTCCTCTGGAGTCATCTCATGAAGGTCTTTTTCCACAACCGTATCTACTTCATTTATTTTTATGGTCTTTGTGAATCTGAATGGACCTTTAATGATACATGTGTACATGTTGTCATTATAAGCAGCAAGGAAAATCTCCATTCTGATTTTCCAGTCTTCAAAAGACATACCAGCAATGTGGGGAACATGGCTGATACAGTCCATTTTTCAAAAAGTTTTGATTTTTCAAAAAGATGCTCTTTTGAAAAGTTTTGAAAACCTTTGAAAAACACTTGGATCAAGCTCGTTGATCAGGCAGCTGATTCAAATGAACCACCTGCTCTGATACCACTTGTTGGTCCCAAGTGGTCAGATGAGGTCTAGAGGGGGGGTGAATAGACCTCTGAAAATTTTTGAACTTAAAAACTTTTCAGTGTTCTGTCAGCAGACTAAGCTGATGAAGAACAGTAAGATTACTTCGCTGATCAAGAACAAGTCTAGAACAGCAGAGTGACCACTCTTCTTATATATACTTAGCTGTTTTTCAACAAAACAGTTTTTCAGAGAGTATACTTGCAGCGGATTGTTTGAAAGTGTTTTTCACAAGTAAACTAAGCTCTTAAAAGATTTTATCCCCAGTTTTGAAACTCCTTATAAAATCTTTCAGTAATTCAAAGTGTTTAAATATGCAAACTTTAAAATATGCAAGAAAGCTTAAATGCAAGATAACACAAAGAATTTTTATAGTGGTTATATGGATAAAAATCCTTTAGTCCACTCTTCCAGATCACTCAGATTCTGGGTTATACTATAATCACACAGATTACAATATTTCTCCACTTACACCTAAACAACAAATGTAAAGGCTATAAGCTCACAATAGGAAATCACTCAGAAATCCTATCCTCTAAAGTAGAATCACTCACAAAGATGGATTCTCACTTCGCACAACACTTAGCTATTACAAAATCACTCAGATAATGTTTTTCTGTTTTCTTCAACTAGGTTTCTGTCAACAGATGACTTCCACCAGATGAGTGAGCTGTTCGAGCTTTTGAGACTTAGAAAAATTCTGCTTCAAAATCAAAATCTCTGATTGTTGTTGTGTGTCTCTCTCTTCGAACTAAGCTCTATTTATACATGGAGATGAAAATATGACCGTTGAAGGCAAATCAAATCTTCAAATCCATCCTTCAGCTCCTTTGAAACGGCTCCCTGCAGCAATCCGTACAGTGTACAGTACTTTCTGTCCATCACATTTAATGCTGCATTAAATGCACTCTGCTGATACGAGGATATCTTCAATCATTTGCCATTACTACCCTTCTCTTTCAGCATTTATTACACCAAGTGCATTTATTACCGTTGAACTGATCTCATGATCTCTTCCACTCTGCTGATAGAAGCAACCCTTCTGATAGGTACTCTGCTGATCAAATACTGAACTAATCTGATTTGACCCGGCTGATGACCTACCCTTCTGTTTGCTGTTTCAGCAAGAGATCACTAGTCTTCTGGTCTTTGAACTCATCTGATATCTTCTTTACTTGTTCAAAGATTCTTCCAAGGGAACTAAGCTTTCCATACTTAGCTGATTATGATGTTTTGGAAATCATCAAAACCTTCCCTTAAATTCTGACTTCTTTCATCTTCATCTTCATCCAACAATTTGGTAAGGGTATTTCTCTTTCAGAGTAGTAGCTTGTGGATTGTGTTGGAGAATTGAACAACTATGGCTGCAATGGTGGACTGCCTTCTCAAGTCTTAATTAAATAAATAAAAAACTGCATTAATTAGCCCATAAAAAATGAAACAGTTCCTCAGGGCAATGGAATCAACGCATTTGCGTGGAGCAATTCCACGAGTGTATATATATACATATATATATATATATATATATATATATATATATATATATATATATATATATATATATATATATATATATATATATATATACATATATAAATATAGGGATGGGAAATTACATTGATGAGGGGTTATTGTGCTGAGGTCAAGTAGGGTCATATCCACCGTACTTACGTGGAAGGAGAATTTGAGGGACAGGGATTTGCATGCGCCTAATATATTGGTAATTGGAGTAACATACCACTAGAAAAAGTAGTCTAAAATATCATTCAACCATATTACACATTAATCATCGCATCGGTTGCATGAAATAATATGTGATTAAGTTGTTCCCGAATGTGCATGTCATCTAGTAGGCGCATGCAAATGTCTGTCCCTCAAATTCTCCTGCCACGTAAGTACGATGAATCCAACACCACTAGACCTTAGCACATCAACCCCTCATCAATTTAATTTTTCATCCTAATATATATATATATATATATATATATAGAGAGAGAGAGAGAGAGAGAGAGAAAGAGAGAGAGAGATAAAATGTCTGGAAAATAAATAAAAGCAGATCGAAATTAGGTGCCAGAATAATAAAGGCAAAAAAGATTTACAATGCCATGCGCGCAAGGGAAATGAATAGGAATAGTTGGGAGTCGGGCAGCCAAATAAGGCGAGCAAAATGGGCTGGTAACCCGCGAGCGAGTCTTAAACGTGAATTACAAATGTATGTATCAATATTCACATGCAGCAATTAAATTTCCAGTACTCAACACTTGAGAGTGTAAATTTACTTTAATCACCAAAAGCACCCCCCTCCCACCTCCCCGGCCGTTACATGTAGAAATAATTAACACATGGGAAGTATGTTATGTCTTTTGTTCATATTTCACGTACGAACAAAAGTCATAACACACTTCCCATGTGAAATTATTTCTACTTGTAATGGTCAGGGACGGGGAGGGGTGCGTTTTATATTCCAAGCAATTGTATTGGACGTCTCTGATGATTAAATGGAAAGCACTTGAGCTCCTCCATGGCCATCAAAAACTCCGAAGAAATGCACCGGACGACGGTGATTAATAGTTGGCGAGCAAAGGTTGGTCTTAACCGAAATGGCGTATTCCATGTTGGAATGCCGGCCCAAGAAGGCCACCGCCCCAACCACCGGCACTTTACTTGTTACTCTTCTACTCATCTCCTTCAACCCCTCCTCTAGCGCTATACTATCACCACTGATCTTCTGTTTCTCATTACCATCCTGTAGAAGTGGGGTTAATGCAATTGAACGGTTCCTTGGTAAGACACTGTCATTGGCTGCGAGCAATGATTCCCGTCTCACCTAGATCCTCCTCCGCCTTTTCTCCTTGCAGCTCCTATCAATTGACGATGATTTGTTACCGACAACATTAAAAAGAGCTAGAGATTTTCCATGTTGAGCACCAGGATGAATCACTTCAGCCATATATATATATATATATATATATATATATATATATATATATATATATATATATATATATATATATATATATATATATATAAATTCTATAGTAGCAATAGTAGTGTATGGTGCTGTTAAGTTTGTAGCCAGGTTCATTTATCAACAGGGGGTTGGAATCATCTCCCGCGGGACTATGTAAATGAACCTGGCTACATACTTAACAGCACCATACACTACTACTGCTACTATAGAATTTTTATTTATATATATATGGCTGAAGTGATTCATCCAGGTGCTCAACATGGAAAATCTCTAGCTCTTTCTAATGGCGTCGGTAACAAATCATCGTCAATTGATAGGAGCTGAAAGGAGAAAAGGCGGAGGAGGATCTAGGTGAGGCGGGAATCAGTGCTCGCAGCCAATAATGGTGTCTTACCAAGGAAGCATTCAATTGCATTAACCTCACAGCTGCAGGACGTTAATGAGAAACAGAAGATCAATGGTGGTAGTACAACCCAGAGAAAACATTGAAGGAGTTGAGTAGAAAAGTAACAAGTAAAGTGCCGGTGGCCTTCCTGGGCCAGTAATCCAACATGGAAGACACCACTTCGGTTAAGACCAACCTTTGCTCGCCGACTACTAATCACCGCCGTCCAGTGCATTTCTTCGGAGTTTTTGATGGCCATGGAGAAGCTCACATACTTTCCATTTTCTCTTCAGAGACGTGCAATAAAATTGCTTGCAATAAATTCTGTTGGCAAGAATTAAATTTTACTTTCCCAACAAAAAAAATTTTAAAAACGAAATTAAAATGAAATAATCAACTAATTAATTACTAATATATAAAAATTAATTCAGCCAAGAATAAATTATATATATATATATATATATACATATATATAATAATCCAAAACTAGTTAAAGTAATCCGCAATCAAATTATTAAACTACTAAATGTATATAATTAATTAACTTTGATTTTTGTACGTACGTAATTTGGGTGCATTTTGCTATAATGTGCAAGCAAAAACTAACTCATGTGTCCTCCAGCTCTTTACTCCTGTGGATAACATTTCTGAATTTGCTATCTCTTTTTAATTGTCATTTTTTATTTGCTGCAGTCGTTCTAAAACTGGTGAAAATATATATAACTACAATCTCTTTGTAAATTGGTTGCTCAACTTGTGCTTTCAAATTTTTGGAAATTTTGTCATGCTATTAATGTCCTATAGTGTATTTGTTATGAATGTGAATTTTTTTTATTGTGTGCTTTGTCGGCTATTTTTTAAAAGTAGTGTGATTTACAAGAGTGAGTTTGTTTATGAGTTTTATGAGTTCTCAATGGGTTTCTCTACATGTCCACTCTGAAATCAAAATTTCAAATTAGGATTCAGCGGAAAAAGCACTCTTTGTAGTATTTTTCTGTAGGCTGCCTGCCCTTAGCCTGCGGTAGTTCTCGGTTTTTCCAGCCACTACCTTTTGCCTTGCCTTACCTTTCTCCTTGCAATAACAAAGTTAGTGAATATAACTTAATCCTTAATGTTATTTTTTATTTGGGTTTTTCTCTCCATTTATTATCTTTCTTTTATTTTGTAATATGTTTGAACACTTGTGAATATGTGATTGATTTTGCAGACATATTGGAAGGTTAAATCAGACAGTTTGAGATACTCAATTTTACTGCCACCTTATCCTACATTGGTAGAATGGGATACTAATGTGGGGTTTATATGACATTGGGCTCTCCAACTTCAATAGCTAGCTTTTGGGGTGTGATTCCCAGGGTCATAACAATTGGTATTAGAGCAGGCCACCACATACTTCGCCACGCACGTGGAAGGTGCGACATAAGAAAGGGCTACCGCGAAGATGAGTGAAGCCTCTTAGATTGGGCAACCGGAGTAGGCAACTAGAGTGGGCCAGCGTGGGCGTTGGCAAAGAAAGTGTGGTGGAATATAATGATCCTAGTTGAAGGGTATGAGACCTTATCCCACATTGGTAGAATGTGATACGAATGTGGGGTTTATATGACCTTGAGCTCTCCAACTTCAATAGCTAGCTTCTGGGGTGTGGTTTCAAAGGTTCATAACAATTTTTAGTCCCGTTCAAACGACTAAAGCACATGTCTAACCAATACACGATAACAAAATTAGATGAACTTGGAGAAGATGAAAGGAAGCTTTTTGGATGTTGAGAGGCAGAGTGTGAATGAGGTGAAATATTTCTTTTACCTCCATCCTTCAATATCTTCAATTGGATATTTAATTTTATTTATTTTCTTCGTTGAGTGTGCTTAAGAGAATGTTATAATTATGCATTAGCTTCAAAATTTTACTCCAGCTAGCAATTTGGCATGAAAAAGGAAAATAGATCAAACATTCTTTCCTATAGTCGCGCCTCACTTTTACTAGAAAATGTAGGGGTGCACATGGTTTTCAAAACCGTATCGGACCGTCCCGTACTGTACCGAATGTTAGGTTTTTTTTCTCAAAACCGAAGGTCTTGGTATGGATGAAAACCGTACCTAGTATTTTGGTATGATTTTGGTTTTATAATTCTCATATCGTAAAAAACCGTATCGTACCGAAATTGAAAAGAAACATAAATTAACTATTCATTTTTTTATATTTACAACTAAATTTTATAAATTTATATTTTTAAATTTATAATTCAAATATTATGGAATACTATATTATTTATAATTTATATTATAGTCCATCATAGTTTATAATTACTACATTGCTAGCATTCAATTAAAAAAAGATATGCTCTAATTTAGCACAAATTAAACATGTTATATGTTGAAAACTTAAAATGCAAAAATTCTAGACAACAAATACCAAATAGTAAGTTTCTTCACAAAATAAAAATAATGATCAAATAATTAACCAATTAATTTTATTCAATTAGGTCGAACTATAACGTCAAATTTGTGAACATTTTCTTTTCCGATGCTTTATTTAATGAAAAAAATAGTTTGTAAGATATTATATTATTAATTTTTATATAATTGTCAACTTTGTAATCAATTATATAAGAATAATTGCACAAAAAAAGTTTGTTCAAAAAACCGCAAAACCGTACCGTACTGTACCCGAACCGCACAAAATCGAGTTTGTTGGCATGGTTCATAAAACTCTAGTTTGGTTTTGAGTTTTTAAAAAACCGCACTAATTGGTACATTACAAATTTTGCTTGGCTAGGGCAATTCTTTGCACTATACTATATTTTTATGTACTAATGACACAAGGTTGCAAGGGAGGTTAGAAGGCGAGTTAGGTTGTACAATAATGCTTTTGCTTTTACATCGGATGAACTTTGATTCTAAGTTTTGTAAACAGTATGAAAGAAGATGATAAATACTAAATTTCAGGGATGGTACAAAATTGTTTGAATTAATATGATAAGGATGGCTATAAAGTTAAGGCCTTGTCTGAATTGTTTTCGTGAGACTTTTCAGGCTTTTCGTAAAGAGAAAAAGAAATTTTTTTCACTCTTATTGATTTACTTGCAAATCTCAATGAACTTAACTAAGTATATGGCACCCAGACTAGATTATTTGCATTACTCAGACTTAGTGCACACTTATTTTACCTCTCTGCATCCTGGTAGTAATTTTTTAATCGAGGCGGTTTCTAAGTTGTCTTCAATGGTCAGATTCCAAAATATGTGCTAACAGTGGTCATGCTGATGAACAAAGTTTGTTGATTTGACTTGGGATGAGTTTCATAATCATTGTTTAGGAGCGACTCGGAATTGCTCTCTTACTACAAAGTGCAGTCACAAGATGACTAATGTCGCACTTCCAGAATTTGCATTTCTATGTTCGTTTTAGTTGCCAAGTATTTGTCCAATGTAGCATATGATTTAAATTGTTGTCTATGTTCCAAATTACTTGCTACTAAGCTATGTATCAGTTCACTTGATGTTTACCACTATCATGATAACAACTGTTGGACAATTAATATTTTTAATGGCTTTCAGGAGAAGATTGCTTCTCTGCCTACGGAGATGAGTCTAGCTCTATGGTAACTGTAACTATCGAAACAGGGAAAAAAATCCCCTCTTCCAGTGGTTAGTATGTAGCACTTAGTTGGGAGTCAGGCAGCCAAATAAAGCGAGCAGAATGGGCTAGTTGTTGGCAAGCGAGTCTTAAATGTGAATTACAATTGTATGTATCAATATTCACACATAGCAATTTAATATTTCCAGAATTCGACACTTGAGAGTGTAAATTTACTTTAATCACAAAAAACACCACCCTCCCCCCTCCCCGACCATTACATATAGAAATAATTAACATATTGGAAATGTGTTATGATTTTTGTTCGTATGTGAATGGGTGGTTGGAATCATCGCCCGCCGTTCATTTATATAGTCAGGCGGGCGATGATTCCAACCACCCGTTCACGTACGAACAAAAATCATAACACACTTCCCATTAATATGTACATCTAAAGATCGTGGGTGAGATGCTTTTTGAGATTAAAGTAAATTGACACTCTCAAGTGTCGAATTATAGAAATATTGAAATGCTACATGTGAATATTGATACATAAATTTGTAATTCACGTTTAAGACTCGATTGCCAGCTACAAGTCCATTCTGCTCCCCTTATCTGGCTGCCTGACTCCCAACTATTCCTATTCCTATCCCTTGCGCGCGTGGCATTGTAATGCTTCTTTGCCTTTATTATTCTGGTACCTAATTTCGATCCGCTTTTATATATTTTCCAGAAATTTCCCCTCCCTCTCTCTCTCTCTCTCTCTCTATCTCTATCTCTCTCTCTCTCTCTATCTCTATCTCTCTCTCTTTCTCTCTCTCTCTCTCTCTCTCTCTCTCTCTCTCTCTCTCTCTATATATATATATATATATATATATATATATATAAATTAATTTATTTTCCAATTTTTTTCTCCCTTTAATTGGTTAAACAACTTCGTATTTGATTTAATGTGAACAGTTCCTTCATAAAAAAATTATTTCTTCTTTTCTTTTTCACTTTATTTTATTTTACGACTAAATTTAGTGGGGCCCTTGGTCAGTCTTTTTCTTTGTAAACTGCAATAGTTAACATCGCCTCCATTTATACGCTACAAATGCCGTAGTTTGAGATTCCTCAAATCCATCTATGCCTATTTCCAATTTCTATTTCCAGATTTCTTCTCGGTGATTCTCAATTGGATTAGAATTAATTTTGGGTCGTGGGTTTGTGGATTTATTGCGGCCACGTAGTTGGCTGCCATATTTATTGTTTGGTTGACTTTTCTTGTTGAATTGTTTATTGCCTCAAGTTGCTTATTCGGATAGTTTTGGGCGGCTTCAAGTTTCTGATTCGTCGAGGTCACATGGTTCTGCTACAGAAATTGCATAGTTTCTTAGGCTTAATCAAGTGGTAATTGACTTTTCTGCCTATGTTTCGATTCGGTGTAATTTGTAATGATTTCCATAACCACGCAGCTGCTTTTGTTGTAATATGTAATTTGTACTTGTTCTCCAGGGGTTAGATATGACGATTTGATAGTTGCATTAGATTTGGTTGTTCCTTCTTCGGCAATTCTTTGGGTGATTTTTCTCTCGTTTTCTGCAGGTTTTCTGCAATTTATATTTTCTTTGGCTTTTCTTATTGTTTATTGTCTAAATTTTAACTTTTGTATTTCTAATTATTCCAGTTTTGTATCTTTTTAGTTTTAATCAAGGTAAGTTTTCTCCATTTTTTTCCTATGTCATGTTATATTCTAATTCTTACATATGTATTACTACTTTCTAGGTATTATTTGCTCATTTTTCTTGCTATAATAGGTTGATTTCTTTTGAGTTGTTATTTGATTGTTTATATGTTTTCTTGGATGCTTCATATTTCATGAAATCTTAACACTTTATTATCCTTAAATCATTATAGATTTCTTTCAATCAATCCAAACATTCATAAATCAACAAAAATTACTATTAATCTCTAATAGTTAGATCAATCAAAACATTGTATGTCATGTAGCACCAACAACCAGTCATTTAACATAAATAGAGGCTACAACAAAATCAGTTATAATAAAATTTAACAGTTGGCAAATACCAAAAAGGTTATTTCTTTCTCTCTCTCTCTCTGTTATAGGTATTTCTGCTTCTATGTAAATATGTGTATATATCTGTTTTTTTCCTTTTTCCCATATATATATATCTGAATTTTAGATGAGTGAGAGAGAGAGACAGAGTTGTAGTTTCAGTTCTTCAAAAAGAAATGAGATATCCTTTGGATTCTCTTTGCAAAACAAAGCATAGAGGCTTTGGCTTTTGTTTTTGGAGGACCTTCTTTAACTCAAATTTTTTTATTTATATTTATTTATATATTTTGAATAAATGGAGGGGTAATACCTTTTTTTCTTTTTCTTTTTTTTTGGCTTGAAAATCCCGATAATTACGTCAGTTGTGGTGAATCAATCATGTTAGATGGTCTTTATCATGTCTTGTTTATCTCTTTCATGTATTATTAAATTCATTTCTAAATCTGAGGAATCAATTACTTTAGCCTTCAACAAGATTTAGGTGTTCAAGTTTGTGTGCCTATTCTTGCCATCTCTATGTTATATTTTATGGGTTTTGAATTTTGGCTATCCTTGTAGTGGACACATTACCTTCTACTAGACATAATGCAAAAACAAAAGCTAAATCCTGAGCTAGAATATGCATCTATGAAATTAACTGACAAAGAGGTTTTGCTTGCTGCCAAACGTGTACGCTATGTTCTTTCATCTGTTTCTTTTCCAGCAGGTTTGTTCTATGTTGTGTATGTGTTTTTAGCTTCTACATCAAATTTGTCTGGTTTGACATCTTATGTTGCGCATGTGCCTTGTTCTGATTCTTTGCTCGTGCGTTCGCTTCGTGGGTTTATTCAGGTAATGTGATTATATTGCATCATCTTTATTTGCTATTTTTATTCATATTTATGCTATGTTTTCTTGCATTATGTCTTTAATTTGTTCTCTATAAAGCGCATCCATCTCTTTATCTAGCCTTAGTGTCTGAACCTGTTTGTCGGATAAGCTTCCTCTCTTGTATTGCCCAGTGGTTCGCATCCACGGGGAGGCAACCGATTTTTGTTGTGTTAGTGGGCAAGTTTGTTTGACTAGGACAATTCTTTGCCATATACTATGTTTTTATGTACTAATGAAACATCCGAGGTTGCAAGGGAGGTTAGAATGGGAGTTAGGTTGTACAATAATGCTTTTGCTTTTACATCAATTCGGATGAACTTTGATTCTCAGTTGTGTAAACGTATGAAAGAAGATGATAAATACTAATTTCAGGGATGGTACAAAATTGTTTGAATTAATATGATAAGGATGGCTATAAAGTTAAGGCCTTGTCTGAATTGTTTTCGCGAGACTTTTTAGGCTTTTCGTAAAGAGAAAAAGAAACTTGTTTCACTCTTATTGATTGACTTGCAAATCTCAATGAACTTAACTAAGTATAAGGCACTCATACTAGAATATTTGCATTACTCAGACTTAGTGCACACTTATTTTACCTCTCTGCATCCTGGTAGTAAGTTTTTAATCGAGGCGGTTTCTATGTTGTCTTCAAAGGTCAGATTCCAAAATATGTGCTGACAGTGGTCATGCTGATGAACAAAGTTTGTTGATTTGACTTGGGATGAGTTCCGTAATCATTGTTTAGGAGCGACTTTGAATTGCTCTGCTACTACAAAGGGCAGTCACAAGATGACTAATGTCGCACTTCCAGAATTTGTATTTCTATGTTCCTTTTAGTTGCCAAGTATTTGTGCAATGTAGCATATGATTCAAATTGTTGTCTATGTTCCAAGTTACTTGCTTCTAAGCTATGTATCAGTTCACTTGATGTTTACCACTATCATGATAACAACTCTTAGACAATTAATATTTTTAATGGCTTGTAGGAGAAGATGCTTCTCAGCCTACGAATATGAGTCTAGCTCTATGGTAACTGTAACTATCTAAACAGGGAAAAAAAAATCCCCCTTTCCTGTGGTTAGTATGCAGCACTTAGTGGAATTTTACTATATAATGACTATGATATTTTTTGAAGCTCTAGTGAGGATTATAATTTGTTAGAATGTTAGTTTATGTTGGTTGGTAACGTGTTTGACTAGTTTTTCGTCGATTGCAGAGACACTAGAGGGAAATTGACATAGTTAGTCCTAGAAAAATCAAGGTCATTTAGGATCTTGCTCGACATTCAGGTCAGTTCGAGTTTTGGTAAAGTACTGTATACTAGAGCTAAATATTAGTTGAAAGAATTTAATGTGAGAAGTGCCACAAATGCTTCATGATATTTGTGATATTTAAAGCACAACTATAGCACTTGAAGCAGCGCATGAACAAGCATTTGGTAAGGGTATTTCTCTTTCGGAGTAGTAGCTTTTGGATTGTGTTGGAGAATTGAACAACTATGGCTGCAATGGTGGACTGCCTTCTCAAGTCTTAATTAAATAAATAAAAAACTGCATTAATTAGCCCATAAAAAATGAAACAGTTCCTCAGGGCAATGGAATCCACGCATTTGCGTGGAGCAATTCCACGAGTGTATATATATACATATATATATATACATATATATATATATATATATATATATATATATATACATATATATATATACATATATATATATATATATATATATATATATATATATATATATAGGGATGGGAAATTACATTGATGAGGGGTTATTGTGCTGAGGTCAAGTAGGGTTAGATCCACCGTACTTACGTGGAAGGAGAATTTGAGCGACAGGGATTTGCATGCGCCTAATATATATATATATAGAGAGAGAGAGAGAGAGAGAGAGAGAGAGAGAAAGAGAGAGGGAGAGAGAGAGAAAGAGAGAGAGAAAGAGATAAAATGTCTGGAAAATAAATAAAAGCAGATCAAAATTAGGTGCCAGAATAATAAAGGCAAAAAAGATTTACAATGCCATGCGCGCAAGGGATATGAATAGGAATAGTTGGGAGTCGGGCAACCAAATAAGGCGAGCAGAATGGGCTGGTAACCCGCGAGCGAGTCTTAAACGTGAATTACAAATGTATGTATCAATATTCACATGCAGCAATTAAATTTCCAGTACTCGACACTTGAGAGTGTAAATTTACTTTAATCACCAAAAGCACCCCCCCCCCTCCCACCTCCCCGACCGTTACATGTAGAAATAATTAACACATGGGAAGTATGTTATGTCTTTTGTTCGTATTTCACGTACGAACAAAAGTCATAACACACTTCTCATGTGAAATTATTTCTACTTGTAATGGTCAGGGAGGGGGAGGGGTGCGTTTTATATTGCAAGAAATTATATTGGACGTCTCTGATGATTAAATGGAAAGCACGTGAGCTCCTCCATGGCCATCAAAAACTCCGAAGAAATGCACCGGACGGCGGTGATTAATAGTTGGCGAGCAAAGGTTGGTCTTAACCGAAATGGCGTATTCCATGTTGGAATGCCGGCCCAAGAAGGCCACCGCCCCAACCACCGGCACTTTACTTGTTACTCTTCTACTCATCTCCTTCAACCCCTCCTCTAGCGCTATACTATCACCACTGATCTTCTGTTTCTCATTACCATCCTGTAGAAGTGGGGTTAATGCAATTGAACGCTTCCTTGCTAAGACACTGTCAATGGCTGCGAGCAATGATTCCCGTCTCACCTAGATCCTCCTCCGCCTTTTCTCCTTGCAGCTCCTATCAATTGACGATGATCAGTTACCGACAACATTAGAAAGAGCTAGAGATTTTCCATGTTGAGCACCAGGATGAATCACTTCAGCCGTATATATATATATATATATATATATATATATATATATATATATATATATATATAGAAATTCTATAGTAGCAGAAGTAGTGTATGGTGCTGTTAAGTATGTAGCCAGGTTCATTTATCAACAGGGGGTTGGAATCATCTCCCGCCGGACTATGTAAATGAACCTGGCTACATACTTAACAGCACCATACACTACTACTGCTACTATAGAATTTCTATTTGTATATATATGGCTGAAGTGATTCATCCAGGTGCTCAACATGGAAAATCTCTAGCTCTTTCTAATGGCGTCGGTAACAAATCATCGTCAATTGATAGGAGCTGAAAGGAGAAAAGGCGGAGGAGGATCTAGGTGAGGCGGGAATCAGTGCTCGCAGCCAATGATGGTGTCTTACCAAGGAAGCATTCAATTGCATTAACCTCACAGCTGCAGGACGTTAATGAGAAACAGAAGATCAATGGTGGTAGTACAGCCCAGAGAAAACATTGAAGGAGTTGAGTAGAAAAGTAACAAGTAAAGAGCCGGTGGCCTTCCTGGGCCGGTAATCCAACATGGAAGACACCACTTCGGTTAAGACCAACCTTTGCTCGCCGACTACTAATCACCGCCGTCCAGTGCATTTCTTCGGAAATTTTGATGGCCATGGAGAAGCTCACATACTTTCCATTTTCTCTTCAGAGACGTGCAATACAATTGCTTGCAATAATTTCTGTTGGCAAGAATTGAATTTTACTTTCCCAACAAAAAAAAATTTAAAAAGGAAATTAAAATGGAATAATCAACTAATTAATTAGTAATATATAAAAATTAATTAAGGCAAGAATAAATTATATATAATAATAATCCAAAACTAGTTAAAGTAATCGGCAATCAAATTATTAAACTACTAAATGTATATAATTAATTAACTTTGATTTTTGTACGTACGTAATTTGGGTGCAGTTTGCTATAATGTGCAAGCAAAAACTAACTCATGTGTCCTCCAGCTCTTTACTCCTGTGGATAACATTTCTGAATTTGCTATCTCTTTCTAATTGTCATTTTTTATTTGATGCAGTCGTTCTAAAACTGGTGAAAATATATATAACTACAATCTCTTTGTAAATTGGTTGCTCAACTTGTGCTTTCAAATTTTTGGAAATTTTGTCATGCTATTAATGTCCTATAGTTTATTTGTTATGAATGTGAATTTTTTTTTATTGTGTGCTTTGTCGGCTATTTTTTAAAAGTAGTGTGATTTACAAGAGTGAGTTTGTTTATGAGTTTTATGTGTTCTCAATGGGTTTCTCTACATGTCCACTCTGAAATCAAAATTTCAAATTAGGATTCAGCGGAAAAAACACTCTTTGTAGTATTTTTCTTTAGGCTGCCTGCCCTTAGCCCGCGGTAGTTCTCGGTTTTTCCAGCCACTACCTTTTGCCTTGCCTTACATTTCTCCTTGCAATAACAAGGTTAGTGAATATAACTTAATCCTTGATGTTATTTTTTATTTGGGTTTTTCTCTCCATTTATTATCTTTCTTTTATTTTGTAATATGTTTGAACACTTGTGAATATATGATTGATTTTGCAGACATATTGGAAGGTTATGTCAGACAATTTGAGATACTCAATTTTACTGCCACCTTATCCCACATTGGTAGAATGGGATACTAATGTGGGGTTTATATGAAATTGAGCTATCCAACTTCAATAGCTAGCTTTTGGGGTGTGATTCCCAGGGTCATAACAATTGGTATCAGAGCAGGCCACCACACACTTCGCCACGCACGTGGAAGGTGCGACCTAAGAAAGGGCTACCGCGAAGAAGAGTGAAGCCTCTTAGATTGGGCAACCGGAGTAGGCAACTAGAGTGGGCCAACGTGGGCATTGGCAAAGAAAGTGTGGTGGAATATCATGATCCTAGTTGAAGGGTATGAGACCTTATCCCACATTGGTAGAATGGGATACGAATGTGGGGTTTATATGACCTTGAGATCTCCAACTTCAATAGCTAGCTTTTGGGGTGTGGTTTCAAAGGTTCATAACAATTTTTTGTGGCGCCCCGACTAGGTCACTTAGCTCGAAATAAAACATTAATTAACTATTTGAACTAGCCGTGCGTCAACTAACTGAACAATAGATAAAATTACATTATAAACATTCATCATAGCGGAAATAACGAAATTCTAAGGTCTTCAGGAAGAAGGGACTACGACCCCACTACCTGACCCGTACGTAGATAAAATTTTACATAAATTTACAACGAAGTTTTCATCATTTAATTATTCGATAAAATATATAAGTACGACACTGAATAGACCATGTCAATCCATATCACCGTGTTTCCACCTCTAACTCATGTCGCTAATCTGAGAAAATAAACAAAGAAAGGCGTAAGTCTTATTTGACTTAGTGAGGATTTATAATACTGGATTGAGGTTATGAGTAATATGATCAACAGTAATATTATGATCCGTGTATGAATAAGAATTAGAATGTAATAGTCCTGCGAAAGATTATTAGATGATTTGAAATAACAAAGTAATCGAATTACAATAAACGGGAATTCAAATTAACATTTCGAATATGAATCTGGTAAAGTAATACATTCAACCCAACTTCTGAAAATTAACATCCTTATACCTCCCTACGAGGAGCGACCTCGCAAACAAAACGGAATGACATGCTCGAGTACATGTCGACCCAGTTGAGAGTACAATTACCTCCAACTATACTTAGCAACTGGATCACGGTGGGGTACTTAACAATGAGACCATACACCGACGGCCCGATACCGCCCAGCAGTCACCATTATTAGTCCCGGGGCCCAACTTCCCAAGAGCGTCCTCAAGGGTATAAATAGTTTAAGTGAACTTGGAGCCGGACATTGTCCGTTGTTCATTATAATACCACTTACCAGATGGAGTAGAAATAGAAATTGAAGAATGCAAGACTATTAAAGGATTAAGAAACGTATTAAAGTTAATTACCTTAAAAGATATAAAAGCTGAAATCAACCTCGAGATTAATGTAAATGGATCAATATGGTATAAAATGAATAGCTCAAAATAAAGGAAATGAAATATTGTCAAAAGATTGAGAGTTTTAGAAAGGAAGAATTTTATCAGGGCAAATGCCGAATTTGAAGAAGAGAAACCTCACCTTATGTTGAAGAGTGGTTGTTTAAGCTTAATCCTTGTTATCAATAGATCCCTCGATACCTAAGTATAGCAAAATAAAAAGGACCAATGTCACGGATGATCTTATTAGTTTGATTAAGTATCCCTTAAAGTGTATCTTACCGTTCAAGTTTGATAGTTTGTATGTAGTCTTTACATGAATTCGTATTTTACATAATAGTCTTATAAAAGTTTATGAATTCAAAAGTAGTTCCAAGTATTAGTTTACGCATCCCCTTTTCCCCAAATCAAGATATGAATGCAAGCAATGTTAGTTCTTTGATAAGTATGATTTTACCTCATTCTACATATACCGTTTCGAATGAAAAGACATCCTTTAATATCGATAAATCTAATTAAGAGAAAACTAATCAAATAAGCCTAAGTAATCAACAATTTTCTCAATTTATATAAGTTAAAGCTAATAAGACTATCATAAGTAGTTATCAATATGCATAATTATACTCATTCAAGATAACTAAGTTTTAGGATACTTTAGCCATAGTTCTTTTAAGAAATTAGCATTTGGTGTACTAATTAGTTAACTTCACTTTATCCTATAGACCTTGTACAAATATCCAATTAATTTCTTCAAATATGTTTCATCACCTCTTTGTTAAACATATCTAGATACTAAAACAAATCATTCATTATTCATCACCTCTTTGTTAAACATATCTAGATACTAAAACAAATCATTCATTATATTCAAGTCTTCAAGCCAATTCAAGCAATCTTGGTTATTTAAAAAAAATCACCATATCCTTTTATCTTTAGTAGTAATGAAGTTCCATAAGTTTAGTAAGGACAATCCAAATAATCAAAGAATTCATCAAAGGTCATATTTTATTCTTGTCTTAGATAAGTTATATCTTTTAAAGTAGGAGTTTTCTTGATCAAAACAAGTAAAGTAATCATAACAATGACTTTATAAAATTTGTATGAAAGACTTATATACTCAAGTACTTAGTTTATCCAATGATACATAATACATGAACCCATACCTTGAATATTGTTCTTATACAAATTTAGAGATTTATAAGTAATTTATATATTAGTTTACACCTCTCTTTTGTCCTTTCAAACAAAATCAAGATATAAATGAAAGAAAGTTAATTCTTCAACAAGTATGATTTTATACTACTTTGATTGAAAATGCATCCTTTAGTAATATGATAATTATAATCTCAATTCTATATCCAAATGAAACCTACACAAGTAATTATTAGTTTTCTTATAACTATCAAAGCTAAGTAACTCATAGTTCTATGGTAATAAGTTTGCTTAAAAGTTAATTCAATTGTTTAGCCTCATTTTTTTTTTTTTCAAGTTTCTTCCTTGCTCTTTGATTCTTTATTTCTTCATATCTCTTTTATCACTTCCTACCTTCAATCCATAGTAACAATAACCATCTATGTTTAGTTCTTCAACCAAAAAGTTTAACTATCTAAAAAAAAAAAACCTCTTGTGTATTACCTTCTCCATTTAGTGTCATTTTATATCTAAATTTAGCAATTAAACTTCCTCATGACATTATCCATCTACCAAGGTGTTAAAGGATGGTTTAATTGCATAAAAACATCAAGGAAAGTTGAAAATAACAATTTTAGAACAAGAATTTGAAAACAGTCCCGAAACAGTCCAGCGAGTGGGTTTCACTCGCCGGTACTGTTCCGAAAACGCGCCGATAGAGACCCCACGCGCCCGCGGTGTTCGACACCTCCCATACACCTACATTCTAGATCGAGTCCTCTTTTCAATGGTACAAATATTTTTCAAAATGACCCAGCCAATAAAAAGATATAGCTTAATTACAGCGGTCGCGCAAAAACAGGGGAAAGGTGAGTGTTTACCTTGTTATCTCTTTCTCTTGCAATGAAACATGGAAGTTCTTGAGCCTACTCATTTCTTATGACTTAAGGGTCACTAGCAACTGTGGAGAAAAGAGATTTAGCTAAGATTAAGATGTTCTAAATGTATTGAAATGATGAACAACCTTGTTTACCTCTAAGCTTTACTACCCCTCTTTCTAAGCTTGGGAGAAGACTAGGCTTGGAAGAAGACTAAGCTTGGGAAGAGCTCCATGGCTTCTAATAACTGATCGTTCTTATTTTTGGGTGCAATTGAAGAAGGGGAATTGAGTCTTTATTTATAGGAAGAAGAATGGTAATTTGGTAATAAGTTTGGGGTAGTAGGTTTAGTGGTAAATTTGATGATATGGGTTATTTTGCTATTAGAGTGAATTTCACTTTTGACCTTTGTTTTTCTATAATGGTTAGTTTAAGTATAATAATTTTTATATCGAGTTACTCGGTTTGTTTTGGGTACGTTAAAAGTTTGTTTCGAGTTCGGTTTGATAGTTATATATATACGATCGTTCTATTCCAATCTATTGAGTGTGTGCATAAAAAAATAAGAAAAAAAATAAAAAAAAAAAAAAAAATATATATATATATATATATATATATATATATATATATATATATATATATATATATATATATATAAATTATCGGGGTATTACATTTTCCCCCCCTTAAAAAAAATCTGGTCCCCAGATTCTAACCTGGAATGAAGAGTTCGGGGTGATGTTTCCGCATTTCTTCTTCTCGTTCCCAAGTGGCCTCCTCTACTTGGTGATTTCTCCACAATACCTTTACTAAGGATATCTTGCGGTTGCGAAGTTCTTGGAATTTTTGATCGAGGATCCGAATTGGCCTTTCTTCATATGATAGATCACTTTCGATTTGTACACTGTTAGGATCTATAATGTGGGATTCGTCAGGGTGATACTTCCTAATTTGTGATACATGAAACACATCATGAATTCCCGTGATGTTGAGAGGTAGATTCAATCTATAAGCTAAATTTCCAACACGTTCGGAAATTTCAAAAGGCCCTACGTAGCGTGGACTTAATTTTCCACCTTTTCCAATTCTTCTGAATCCCTTTTTAGGCGACACTTTGAGGAACACTTTATCTCCAACTTCAAATTCTAGATCTCTTCTACGTTGATCGGCATAGCTTTTCTGTCTGTCTTGGGCAGCTTTAATTCTTTGCCGGATCAGTTGTACTTTGTCAATGGCGTCTTGAATAACTTCTGGCCTTAATGCTCTGTGTAAACCATCTGAAGAAGCTCGCCATTCGTCTAACTCCCAATGGATTGGTGAGCGACATTTTCTTCCATATAAAGCCTCATATGGTGCCATCTAAATTGATGCATGATAGCTATTATTGTATGCAAATTCCACGAGTGGCAAATGTTTATTCCAGCTACCTTTGAAATCCAATACACATGCTCTCAACATGTCTTCTAGGAATCCAATTACTCGTTCAGATTGTCCATCGGTTTGCGGGTGTGCAGCTGTACTGAAGTTAAGCTTAGTTCCCAAATTTTCCTGCAACTGCTTCCACAATCTAGAAGTAAATTTAGGATCTCTATCCGAGACTATACTCGAAGGTATGCCATGTAGACGGATGATTTCTTTCTGGTATAGTTCGGCTAGAGCTTCAACTTTAAAATGTTTTCCCACCGGAAGGAAATGAGCAGACTTAGTTAGTCTGTCTACAACGACCCAAATGCTATCATATCCACCCCTTATTGTTGGAAGGCCTGTGACGAAATCCATGGCGATCTGATCCCATTTCCAATCAGGAATTGGAAGAGGTTGTAATTTGCCGGCAGGATGTTGATGTTTAGCCTTAACCAATTGGCAAGTCATGCACTTCTTAACATAGTCCGCAATATCACGCTTCATTCCATTCCACCAGAATTGTTTCTTCAAATCTTTGTACATTTTGGTGCCTCCGGGATGAACTGTGTATCTTGTTTTATGTGCTTCTTCCATTAATTCTTTTCTCATTTTCGTTGGTACACAAACTCTCTTTTGGAATCGTAATATACCCGATGGGTCCATACTAAAATTTGAATTTGGTACCTTTTCTTCAGACTCTTTTAATTTTCTAATATCTTCATCCTCATGTTGTGCAGTCCGAATTTGAGAGTACCATTCCTGTTGAATATGTAGATTGGCCAAACGTGCATAAGATTGTATGCGAACAATAGTTTTCTCGACTTCTTGCTCTTGAATGAGATTTTCTATTCCTTTGAAGTGAGAAATCGTTGCATTTCTACTTAATGCATCAGCTACTACATTCGCCTTTCCAGGGTGATAAAGTATTGAACAATCATAATCCTCCAGGAACTCCATCCACCTTCTCTGCCTCATATTTAGCTCCTTCTGAGTGAATAGATATTTCAGACTTTTGTGATCGGTGTATATCTCAAATGTTGTCCCGTAGAGATAGTGTCTCCATTTGGCTAGTGCAAACACAATTGCTCCTAACTCTAGGTCATGAGTAGGATAATTTTGCTCATGGACCTTTAGTTTTCTTGAAGCATAAGATATTACCTTCCCGTTTTGCATCAATACACATCCATAACCTTCTTTCGACGCATCTGTGTAAACCACAAATCCACTTTGACCTTCGGGTAAGGTTAATATTGGAGCAGTTGTTAGTCTTCTTTTGAGTTCTTGAAAGCTAGCATCACACTTATCAGTCCATATAAATTGATTTTTCTTCTGAGTTAGTTGTGTTAAGGGCGCTGCAATTTTTGAAAAATCCTTAACAAATCTGCGGTAATAACCTGCCAGTCCCAAGAAGCTGCGTACTTCAGTAATGTTACTTGGTCGTTTCCAATTAATTATGGCTTCGACTTTCGAAGGATCAACTTCAATTCCAGTGCTGGATATCACATGGCCAAGAAACGTTACCCGTTCCAACCAAAACTCACATTTACTGAATTTGGCGTAAAGTTTGTTCTCCTTGAGAGTTTGCAATACTATTCTAAGGTGATGCGCATGTTCTTGCTCGGATTTAGAGTATACTAAGATGTCATCTATGAATATTACCACAAAGTTGTCCAAGTAAGGTCTAAATATTCGATGCATCATATCCATGAAAGCAGCCGGTGCATTTGTTAATCCAAATGGCATTACTACAAACTCAAAATGACCATATCTTGAGTTGAATGCAGTTTTGGGGATGTCTGTCTCCCGAATCTTTAATTGATAGTACCCTTGTCTAAGATCCAAACTTGAGTATACTTGTGACCCTTATAGTAAGTCAAATAGCTCATCAATGTGGGGTAGTGGGTACTTATTCTTTATAGTGACATTATTCAGTCCTCGATAATCAATACACAATCGAAGAGATCCGTCTTTCTTTTTAACAAACAAGACTGGTGCTCCCCAAGGGGAGGAACTAGGTCGAATGAACCCTCGTTCAATCAGATCTTGTAACTGAGTTTTTAATTCTTTTAACTCAGCAGGAGCCATACGGTAAGGAGTTTTTGAGATGGGTGCTGCACCGGGTAGAGTTTCAATCACAAACTCAATTTCGCGATCAGGAGGTAGAGAACTTAGTTCCTCAGGAAATACTTCTAAGAATTCATTTACTACTGGTACTTCCTCTATTTGAATCATGTCCTTTGATTTATTTATCAAATAGGCCAAAAATCCGTAACCTTCATTTTTCAAGATTTTCCTTGCTTCAATAGCCGAGATGATAGAAATGGGTTGTGGTTTTTCATGACTACCCTCAAGTCCTTTTTGGTTATTTTTGCTAAGTTTTATTTCTTTCGTATAGCAGTTTAGCTCTGCTTGATGTTGATACAACCAATCCATTCCTAAGATAACATCGTATCCCTGGATGTTTAGTTGAATTAAATCGGCCGGGTATATAACCCCATCTATTGTAATTGGACATGTCTTAAACACCAAATTAGTAGTTTCACTACTACCCATAGGAGTGCAGACTTCAAATTCGTATGGTAATTTTTCTGTCTCAAGATTTAGTTTTGTAGCAAATAAGGTAGCAATAAAGGAATGGGTAGCTCCTGGATCATATAAAGCTTTACCAATGTGGTTAAGTAATTGAATTTTACCTTCCACCACTGCGGATGGGTCTATTGCCTCCTTATTACCCTCCAATGCATAAACACGGGAAGGAATCTTAGGCCTCTCTGTTCGAGAATTCGATGGACCGCCTTGTTTTCCTTGAGGTGCCGACGATGGATTCCTTGCCCTTGGGCAATCTTTGATTCGATGTTGTTCACTTCCACATGCTATACATCGTCCATTCTTTTTCCAGCATGATGCTTCATTGTGACTTGGGTGTCCACAAAAGTTGCATGGTCCAATCTGCTTAGGTTTAGTTTGATGGTTAGTAGGCCTTGCCTTATTATTATTTGGCTTTCTAAAGTTTGAATGCCCTGTCTTAGGGTACTTTTTCCCTTGATCAAATCTCCCTACATTCTCCCATGGTCGATTCCTTTTAAGATGTTCAAACTTCATCAGTTCCTTCATTTCCGATTCCACTTGTAAAGCTTTTTCAACAGCTTTTGAATAGGTAGTTATATCTGTCGAAAGCAGTGCCCACCGTAATTCTAATTTTAGTCCTTCAATGAATCTTCTCACCTTTCGATCTTCATCGTTTTGGTAATGTGGTGCGTATTGGATTAGCCGCGTGAATCGAGCCTCATATTGAGAAACTGTCAACATATCTTGAGTTAAATCCATGAATTCTCTTTCACGTCGGTTTCGTACTACTTGGGGTATGAATTTTGTGTTAAACTCAATCACAAAATTATCCCACATTCGCGGAGTATCGTCTACCCTCCAACGTTCTTCCACCACTCTCCACCAATGTCTTGCTGAATCTTCTAATCGAAATGTAGCGAGGTTGATCTTTTGTGCATCGGTATAGTTTAGTACACAGAAAATATTTTCCATTTCGGAAAGCCATAGTTCGGCTTTTCGATCATCAGGCTCCCCGAAGAATTTTGGGGGTTGGAATCGAAGAAACCTTTCAAGGGTTTGATCTGTAGTTGGTTGAACCGTCAAGTTAGTGGAGATGTTGGCTTGTGATTGTTGTTGACAAAATTCCATGTATTGTTGCATGAATGTGAACATCGTTGGGAGTTCGGAATCCCCATTTCTGGAAATTGGTGGTTGTCCATTAGTGGTTTCCGGAGTGACATGATCTTGCTCATGGTTTGGAACATCTTCGTCTTGAGTCGGTGTTTCATTTGTTTGGACATTTGGCGGGAATGTTGTCGGTGGAACCTCGGGTACCGAAGTTGTTTGTTTTCTTGGTCTGCCTGGTCGTCCCATTCTACTAGACATACACATGTAAGTTATTTAAACATCATAATTTAGTATTAGTATTTATTATTTTCTATTGTAATAAAATACTCAAATAATTTTGTAAAATAAAGAAAGTGAACATACTAATTTTGTGATTCAAGGCCTTATCCAAACCTAAACTCTAGGTAATCCGATCTTAATCTACGAATCATGCCCCTAAGTTTCTAGTTCTAGGCTCTGATACCACATGTGGCGCCCCGACTAGGTCACTTAGCTCGAAATAAAACATTAATTAACTATTTGAACTAGCCGTGCGTCAACTAACTGAACAATAGATAAAATTACATTATAACCATTCATCATAGCGGAAATAACGAAATTCTAAGGTCTTCAGGAAGAAGGGACTACGACCCCACTACCCGACCCGTACGTAGATAAAATTTTACATAAATTTACAACGAAGTTTTCATCATTTAATTATTCGATAAAATATATAAGTACGACACTGAATAGACCATGTCAATCCATATCACCGTGTTTCCACCTCTAACTCATGTCGCTAATCTGAGAAAATAAACAAAGAAAGGCGTAAGTCTTATTTGACTTAGTGAGGATTTATAATACTGGATTGAGGTTATGAGTAATATGATCAACAGTAATATTATGATCCATGTATGAATAAGAATTAGAATGTAATAGTCCTGCGAAAGATTATTAGATGATTTGAAATAACAAAGTAATCGAATTACAATAAACGGGAATTCAAATTAACATTTCGAATATGAATCTGGTAAAGTAATACATTCAACCCAACTTCTGAAAATTAACATCCTTATACCTCCCTACGAGGAGCGACCTCGCAAACAAAACGGAATGACATGCTCGAGTACATGTCGACCCAGTTGAGAGTACAATTACCTCCAACTATACTTAGCAACTGGATCACGGTGGGGTACTTAACAATGAGACCATACACCGACGGCCCGATACCGCCCAGCAGTCACCATTATTAGTCCCGGGGCCCAACTTCCCAAGAGCGTCCTCAAGGGTATAAATAGTTTAAGTGAACTTGGAGCCGGACATTGTCCGTTGTTCATTATAATACCACTTACCAGATGGAGTAGAAATAGAAATTGAAGAATGCAAGACTATCAAAGGATTAAGAAACGTATTAAAGTTAATTACCTTAAAAGATATAAAAGCTGAAATCAACCTCGAGATTAATGTAAATGGATCAATATGGTATAAAATGAATAGCTCAAAATAAAGGAAATGAAATATTGTCAAAAGATTGAGAGTTTTAGAAAGGAAGAATTTTCTCAGGGCAAATGCCGAATTTGAAGAAGAGAAACCTCACCTTATGTTGAAGAGTGGTTGTTTAAGCTTAATCCTTGTTATCAATAGATCCCTCGATACCTAAGTATAGCAAAATAAAAAGGACCAATGTCACGGATGATCTTATTAGTTTGATTAAGTATCCCTTAAAGTATATCTTACCGTTCAAGTTTGATAGTTTGTATGTAGTCTTTACATGAATTCGTATTTTACATAATAGTCTTATAAAAGTTTATGAATTCAAAAGTAGTTCCAAGTATTAGTTTACGCATCCCCTTTTCCCCAAATCAAGATATGAATGCAAGCAATGTTAGTTCTTTGATAAGTATGATTTTACCTCATTCTACATATACCGTTTCGAATGAAAAGACATCCTTTAATATCGATAAATCTAATTAAGAGAAAACTAATCAAATAAGCCTAAGTAATCAACAATTTTCTCAATTTATATAAGTTAAAGCTAATAAGACTATCATAAGTAGTTATCAATATGCATAATTATACTCATTCAAGTTAACTAAGTTTTAGGATACTTTAGCCATAGTTCTTTTAAGAAATTAGCATTTGGTGTACTAATTAGTTAACTTCACTTTATCCTATAGACCTTGTACAAATATCCAATTAATTTCTTCAAATATGTTTCATCACCTCTTTGTTAAACATATCTAGATACTAAAACAAATCATTCATTATTCATCACCTCTTTGTTAAACATATCTAGATACTAAAACAAATCATTCATTATATTCAAGTCTTCAAGCCAATTCAAGCAATCTTGGTTATTTAAAAAAAATCACCATATCCTTTTATCTTTAGTAGTAATGAAGTTCCATAAGTTTAGTAAGGACAATCCAAATAATCAAAGAATTCATCAAAGGTCATATTTTATTCTTGTCTTAGATAAGTTATATCTTTTAAAGTAGGAGTTTTCTTGATCAAAACAAGTAAAGTAATCATAACAATGACTTTATAAAATTTGTATGAAAGACTTATATACTCAAGTACTTAGTTTATCCAATATACATAATACATGAACCCATACCTTGAATATTGTTCTTATACAAATTTAGAGATTTATAAGTAATTTATATATTAGTTTACACCTCTCTTTTGTCCTTTCAAACAAAATCAAGATATAAATGAAAGAAAGTTAATTCTTCAACAAGTATGATTTTATACTACTTTGATTGAAAATGCATCCTTTAGTAATATGATAATTATAATCTCAATTCTATATCCAAATGAAACCTACACAAGTAATTATTAGTTTTCTTATAACTATCAAAGCTAAGTAACTCATAGTTCTATGGTAATAAGTTTGCTTAAAAGTTAATTCAATTGTTTAGCCTCATTTTTTTTTTTTTTTCAAGTTTCTTCCTTGCTCTTTGATTCTTTATTTCTTCATATCTCTTTTATCACTTCCTACCTTCAATCCATAGTAACAATAACCATCTATGTTTAGTTCTTCAACCAAAAAGTTTAACTATCTAAAAAAAAAAACCTCTTGTGTATTACCTTCTCCATTTAGTGTCATTTTATATCTAAATTTAGCAATTAAACTTCCACATGACATTATCCATCTACCAAGGTGTTAAAGGATGGTTTAATTGCATAAAAACAGCAAGGAAAGTTGAAAATAACAATTTTAGAACAAGAATTTGAAAACAGTCCCGAAACAGTCCAGCGAGTGGGTTTCACTCGCCGGTACTGTTCCGAAAACGCGCCGATAGAGACCCCACGCGCCGGCGGTGTTCGACACCTCCCATACACCTACATTCTAGATCGAGTCCTCTTTTCAATGGTACAAATATTTCTCAAAATGACCCAGTCAATAAAAAGATATAGCTTAATTACAGCGGTCGCGCAAAAACAGGGGAAAGGTGAGTGTTTACCTTGTTATCTCTTTCTCTTGCAATGAAACATGGAAGTTCTTGAGCCTACTCATTTCTTATGACTTAAGGGTCACTAGCAACTGTGGAGAAAAGAGATTTAGCTAAGATTAAGATGTTCTAAATGTATTGAACTGATGAACAACCTTGTTTACCTCTAAGCTTTACTACCCCTCTTTCTAAGCTTGGGAGAAGACTAGGCTTGGAAGAAGACTAAGCTTGGGAAGAGCTCCATGGCTTCTAATAACTGATCGTTCTTATTTTTGGGTGCAATTGAAGAAGGGGAATTGAGTCTTTATTTATAGGAAGAAGAATGGTAATTTGGTAATAAGTTTGGGGTAGTAGGTTTAGTGGTAAATTTGATGATATGGGTTATTTTGTTATTAGAGTGAATTTCACTTTTGACCTTTGTTTTTCTATAATGGTTAGTTTAAGTATAATAATTTTTATATCGAGTTACTCGGTTTGTTTTGGGTACGTTAAAAGTTTGTTTCGAGTTCGGTTTGATAGTTATATATATACGATCGTTCTATTCCAATCTATTGAGTGTGTGCATAAAAAAATAAGAAAAAAAATAAAAAATATATATATATATATAAATTATCGGGGTATTACATTTTTAGTCCCGTTCAAACTACTAAAGCACATGTCTAACCAATACACGATAACGAAATTAGATGAACTTTGAGAAGATGAAAGGAAGCTTTTTGGATGTTGAGAGGCAGAGTGTGAATGAGGTGAAATATTTCTTTTACCTCCATCCTTCTATATCTTCAATTGGATATTTAATTTTATTTATTTTCTTCGTTGAGTGTGCTTAAGAGAATGTTATAATTATGCACTAGCTTCAAAATTTTAATCCAGCTAGCAATTTGGCATGAAAAAGGAAAATAAATCAAACATTCTTTCCTATAGCCGCGCCTCACTTTAACTAGAAAATGTAGGGGTGCACATGGTTTTCAAAACCGTACCGGACAGCCCCGTACTGTACCAAATGTTAGGTTTTTTTTTCTCAAAACCGAAGGTCTTGGTATGGATGAAAACCGTACCTAGTTTTTTGGTATGATTTTGGTTTTATAATTCTCATATTGTAAAAAACCGTATCGTACCGAAATTGAAAAGAAACATAAATTAACTATTCATTTTTTTATATTTACAACTAAATTTTATAAATTTATACTTTTAAATTTATAATTCAAATATTATGGAATACTATATTATTTATAATTTATATTATAGTCCATCATAGTTTATAATTACTACATTGCTAGCACTCAATTAAAAAAAGATATGCTCTAATTTAGAACAAATTAAACTTGTTATATGTTGAAAACTTAAAATGCAAAAATTCTAGACATCAAATACCAAATAGTAAGTTTCTTCACATAATAAAAACAATGATCAAATAATTAACCAATTAATTTTATTCAATTAGGTCGAACTATAACGTCAAATTTGTGAACATTTTCTTTTCCGATGCTTTATTTAATGAAAAAAATAGTTTGTAAGATATTATATTATTAATTTTTATATAATTGTCAACTTTGTAATCAATTATATAAGAATAATTGCACAAAATTAATATGATAAGGATGGCTATAAAGTTAAGGCCTTGTCTGAATTGTTTTCGTGAGACTTTTCAGGCTTTTCGTAAAGAGAAAAAGAATTTTTTTTCACTCTTATTGATTTACTTGCAAATCTCAATGAACTTAACTAAGTATAGGGCACCCAGACTAGATTATTTGCATTACTCAGACTTAGTGCACACTTATTTTACCTCTCTGCATCCTGGTAGTAATTTTTTAATCGAGGCGGTTTCTAAGTTGTCTTCAATGGTCAGATTCCAAAATATGTGCTGACAGTGGTCATGCTGATGAACAAAGTTTGTTGATTTGACTTGGGATGAGTTTCATAATCATTGTTTAGGAGCGACTCGGAATTGCTCTCTTACTACAAAGTGCAGTCACAAGATGACTAATGTCGCACTTCCAGAATTTGCATTTCTATGTTCGTTTTAGTTGCCAAGTATTTGTCCAATGTAGCATATGATTTAAATTGTTGTCTATGTTCCAAATTACTTGCTTCTAAGCTATGTATCAGTTCACTTGATGTTTACCACTATCATGATAACAACTGTTGGACAATTAATATTTTTAATGGCTTTCAGGAGAAGATTGCTTCTCTGCCTACGGAGATGAGTCTAGCACTATGGTAACTGTAACTATCGAAACAGGGGAAAAAAAATCCCCCCTTCCAGTGGTTAGTATGCAGCACTTAGTTGGGAGTCGGGCAGCTAAATAAAGCGAGCAGAATGGGCTAGTTGTTGGCAAGCGAGTCTTAAATGTGAATTACAAATGTATGTATCAATATTCACACATAGAAATTTAATATTTCCAGAATTCGACACTTGAGAGTGTAAATTTACTTTAATCACAAAAAGCACCACCCTCCCCCCTCCCCGACCGTTACATATAGAAATAATTAACATATTGGAAATGTGTTAAGATTTTTGTTCGTATGTGAACGGGTGGTTGGAATCATCGCCCGTCGTTCATTTATATAGTCGGGCGGGCGATGATTCCAACCACCCGTTCACGTACGAACAAAAATCATAAAACACTTCCCATTAATATGTACATCTAAAGATCGTGGGTGAGGTGCTTTTTGAGATTAAAGTAAATTGACACTCTCAAGTGTCGAATTATAGAAATATTGAAATGCTACATGTGAATATTGATACATAAATTTGTAATTCACGTTTAAGACTCGATTGCCAGCTACAAGTCCATTCTGCTCCCCTTATCTGGCTGCCTGACTCCAAACTATTCCTATTCCCATCCCTTGAGCGCGTGGCATTGTAACGCTTCTTTGCCTTTATTATTCTGGTACCTAATTTCGATCCGCTTTTATATATTTTCCAGAAATTTCCCCTCCCTCTCTATCTCTCTCTCTCTCTCTATCTCTCTCTCTCTCTCTATCTCTCTCTCTCTCTCTATCTCTCTCTCTCTCTCTCTCTCTATATATATATATATATATATATATATATATATATATATATATAAATTGATTTATTTTCCAATTTTTTTCTCCCTTTAATTGGTTAAACAACTTCGTATTTGATTTAATGTGAACAGTTCCTTCATAAAAAAATTATTTCTTCTTTTCTTTTTCACTTTATTTTATTTTACGACTAAATTTAATGGGGCCCTTGGTCCGTCTTTTTCTTTGTAAACTGCAATAGTTAACATCGCCTCCATTTATACGCTCCAAATGCCGTTGTTTGAGATTCCTCAAATCCATCTATGCCTATTTCCAATTTCTATTTCCAGATTTCTTCTCTGTGATTCTCAATTGGATTAGAATTAATTTTGGGTCGTGGGTTTGTGGATTTATTGCGGCCACGTAGTTGGCTGCCATATTTATTGTTTGGTTGACTTTTCTTGTTGATTGTTTATTGCCTCAAGTTGCTTATTCGGATAGTTTTGGGCGGCTTCATGTTTCTGATTCGTCGAGGTCACATGGTTCTGCTACAGAAATTGCATAGTTTCTTAGGCTTAATCAAGTGGTAATTGACTTTTCTGCCTATGTTTCGATTCGATGTAATTTGTAATGATTTCCATAACCACGCAGCTGCTTTTGTTGTAATATGTAATTTGTACTTGTTCTCCAGGGGTTAGATATGACGATTTGAAAGTTGCATTAGATTTGGTTGTTCCTTCTTCGGCAATTCTTTGGGTGATTTTTCTCTCGTTTTCTGCAGGTTTTCTGCAATTTATATTTTCTTTGGCTTTTCTTATTGTTTATTGTCTAAATTTTAACTTTTGTATTTCTAATTATTCCAGTTTTGTATCTTTTTAGTTGTGATCAAGGTAAGTTTTCTCCATTTTTTTCCTATGTCATGTTATATTCTAATTCTTACATATGTATTACTACTTTCTAGGTATTATTTGCTCATTTTTCTTGCTATAATAGGTTGATTTCTTTTGAGTTGTTATTTGATTGTTTATGTGTTTTCTTGGATGCTTCATATTTCATGAAATCTTAACACTTTATTATCCTTACATCATTATAGATTTCTTTCAATCAATCCAAACATTCATAAATCAACAAAAATTACTATTAATCTCTAATAGTTAGATCAATCAAAACATTGTATGTCATGTAGCACCAACAACCAGTCATTTAACATAAATAGAGGCTACAACAAAATCAGTTATAATAAAACTTAACCGTTGGCAAATACAAAAAAGGTTATTTCTTTCTCTCTCTCTCTCTCTCTGTTATAGGTATTTCTGCTTCTATGTAAATATGTGTATATATCTGTTTTTTTCCTTTTTCCCATATATATTTATCTGAATTTTAGATGAGTGAGAGAGAGAGACAGAGTTGTAGTTTCAGTTCTTCAAAAAGAAATGAGATATCCTTTGGATTCTCTTTGCAAAACAAAGCATAGAGGCTTTGGCTTTTGTTTTTGGAGGACCTTCTTTAACTCAAATTTTTTTATTTATATTTATTTATATATTTTGAATAAATGGAGGGGTAATACCTTTTTTTTGTTTTTCTCTTTTTTGTCTTGAAAATCCTGATAATTACGTCAGTTGTGGTGAATCAATCATGTTAGATGGTCTTTATCATGTCTTGTTTATCTCTTTCATGTATTATTAAATTCATTTCTAAATCTGAGGAATCAATTACTTTAGCCTTCAACAAGATTTAGGTGTTCAAGTTTGTGTGCCTATTCTTGCGAGCTCTATGTTATATTTTATGGGTTTTGAATTTTGGCTATCCTTGTAGTGGACAAATTACCTTCTACTAGACATAATGCAGAAACAAAAGCTAAATCCTAAGCTAGAATATGCATCTATGAAATTAACTGACAAAGAGGTTTTGCTTGCTGCCAAACGTGTACGCTATTTTCTTTCATCTGTTTCTTTTCCAGCAGGTTTGTTCTATGTTGTGTATGTGTTTTTAGCTTCTACATCAAATTTGTCTGGTTTGACATCTTATGTTGCGCATGTGCATTGATCTGATTCTTTGCTCGTGCGTTCGCTTCGTGGGTTTATTCAGGTAATGTGATTATATTGCATCATCTTTATTTGCTATTTTTATTATTATTTATGCTATGTTTTCTTGCTAATTTTCTTTAATGTGTTCTCTATAAAGCGCATCCATCTCTTTATCTAGCCTTAGTGTCTGAACCTGTTTGTCGGATAAGCTTCCTCTCTTGTATTGCCCAGCGGTTCGCTTCCACGGGGAGGCAACCGATTTTTGTTATGTTAGTGGGCAAGTTTGTTTTGCTAGGACAGTTCTTTGCCATATACTATGTTTTTATGTACTAATGAAACATCCGAGGTTGCAAGGGAGGTTAGAAGGGGAGTTAGGTTGTACAATAATGCTTTTGCTTTTACATCAATTCGGATGAACTTTGATTCCCAGTTGTGTAAACGTATGAAAGAAGATGATAAATACTAATTTCAGGGATGGTAAAAAATTGTTTGAATTAATATGATAAGGATGGCTATAAAGTTAAGGCCTTGTCTGAATTGTTTTCGCGATACTTTTTAGGCTTTTCGTAAAGAGAAAAAAAACTTTTTTCACTCTTATTGATTTACTTGCAAATCTCAATGAACTTAACTAAGTATAAGGCACTCATACTAGATTATTTGCATTAGTCAGACTTAGTGCACACTTATTTTACCTCTCTGCATCCTGGTAGTAATTGTTTAATCGAGGCGGTTTCTATGTTGTCTTCGAAGGTCAGATTCCAAAATATGTGCTGACAGTGGTCATGCTGATGAACAAAGTTTGTTGATTTGACTTGGGATGAGTTTCGTAATCATTGTTTAGGAGCGACTTTGAATTGCTCTGCTACTACAAAGGGCAGTCACAAGATGACTAATGTCGCACTTCCAGAATTTGTATTTCTATGTTCCTTTTAGTTGCCAAATATTTGTGCAATGTAGCATATGATCCAAATTGTTGTCTATGTTCCAAGTTACTTGCTTCTAAGCTATGTATCAGTTCACTTGATGTTTATCACTATCATGATAACAACTCTTAGACAATTAATATTTTTAATGGCTTGTAGGAGAAGATTGCTTCTCAGCCTACGAATATGAGTCTAGCTCTATGGTAACTGTAACTATCTAAACAGGGAAAAAAAATCCCCCCTTCCTGTGGTTAGTATGCAGCACATAGTGGAATTTTACTATATAATGACTATGATATTTTTTGAAGCTCTAGTGAGGATTATAATTTGTTAGAATGTTAGTTTATGTTGGTTGGTAACGTGTTTGACTAGTTTTTGGTTGATTGCAGAGACACTAGAGGGAAATTGACATAGTTAGTCCCATAAAAATCAAGGTCATTTAGGATCTTGCTCGACATTCAGGTCAGTTCGAGTTTTGGTAAAGTACTGTATACTAGAGCTAAATATTAGTTAATATTGATAGAATTTAATGTGAGAAGTGCCACAAATGCTTCATGATATTCGTGATATTTAAAGCACAAATATAGCACTTGAAGCAGCACATGAACAAGCATTTGGTAAGGGTATTTCTCTTTCGGAGTAGTAGCTTGTGGATTGTGTTGGAGAATTGAACAACTATGGCTGCAATGGTGGACTGCCTTCTCAAGTCTTAATTAAATAAATAAAAAACTGCATTAATTAGCCCATAAAAAATGAAACAGTTCCTCAGGGCAATGGAATCCACGCATTTGCATGGAGCAATTCCACGAGTGTATGCTTGCTGCCAAACGTGTACGCTATTTTCTTTCATCTGTTTCTTTTCCAGCAGGTTTGTTCTATGTTGTGTATGTGTTTTTAGCTTCTACATCAAATTTGTCTGGTTTGACATCTTATGTTGCGCATGTGCATTGATCTGATTCTTTGCTCGTGCGTTCGCTTCGTGGGTTTATTCAGGTAATGTGATTATATTGCATCATCTTTATTTGCTATTTTTATTATTATTTATGCTATGTTTTCTTGCTAATTTTCTTTAATGTGTTCTCTATAAAGCGCATCCATCTCTTTATCTAGCCTTAGTGTCTGAACCTGTTTGTCGGATAAGCTTCCTCTCTTGTATTGCCCAGCGGTTCGCTTCCACGGGGAGGCAACCGATTTTTGTTATGTTAGTGGGCAAGTTTGTTTTGCTAGGACAGTTCTTTGCCATATACTATGTTTTTATGTACTAATGAAACATCCGAGGTTGCAAGGGAGGTTAGAAGGGGAGTTAGGTTGTACAATAATGCTTTTGCTTTTACATCAATTCGGATGAACTTTGATTCTCAGTTGTGTAAACGTATGAAAGAAGATGATAAATACTAATTTCAGGGATGGTAAAAAATTGTTTGAATTAATATGATAAGTGTTGGATGAAGATGAAGATGAAGGCACTGAAGAAAGTTTGATAAGGGAGGTTTTGATGCATTCCAAAACTTCAAAGATTGGCTAAGTATGGAGTAACTTAGCTGATAGACTTATCAAGGAATTTTGACTAAGTAATGAAGACATCAGAAGAGTCAAAGTTTCAAGGTCCAAGACTTCTGATCTGCTGAAGTGAAGTTATCAGACAAGTGAAGATCAGCCGACTCAAATCAGATTTGTTCAAGTTTGAGATCAGCCGAGTTCACCATCAGACGTGTACTTTCATCAGCAATGTGAAGAAGATCATGAAGTGTTCCCAACGGTAATAAATGCCCTTTGGTGTAATAAATGCTGAAGTACGAGGATATTTAAGACAAATGATTGAAGAAAAGCTTCGCATCAGCCGAGTGCATTTAATGCTGCATTTAATGCTGCCTGCAGAATAGTACTGTTCAGAGTACGGACAGACTGCAAAAGAGCCGTTCGCGGATTTTAAGGACCAGTACTCGAGGAATTTGAAACCTGTCTCTCTTCAACGGACATTTTTCAATTCTCAAGTATAAATAGCTGAAAGAGACGAAGAAGAAAAAGAAACACACTTTTCTGAGAGAAAATCCGAAGCAAAATTCTTTAAGTCTCAAGAACAGCTCACTCATCAGCTGAGTCATTTGTTGACGAAAGCAGAGTTGAAGAATCAAGAAAAATACATCTTCTGAGTGATTTTGTAAACAAGAGTGTTGTGCGGAGTTGTGATCCATCTTTGTGAGTGATCAAACTTCAGAGGATAGGTTTTCTGTGTGATCTCCTATTGCGAACTTGTGGTCGTTTCATTTGTTGTTCGACGCAAGCAGAGTATACTGTAAACTTTGTGATTATAGTATAACCCAAGATCTGAGTGACTTGGAAGAGTGGACTAAAGGATATTTAAATCCATATAACCACTATAAAAATTACTTGTGTTTTTACATTGTTTCAAAACTGCTTATCTTCTGTTTGCATAAAAACACATTAAGTTAACTGTTTGAAAAGAAGTTAAAAGGAGTTTATAAAACTGGGGAAACATTTTTCAAACTGCTAAGAATACTTGTGAAAAACACTTTGAAAATCCGCTGCAAGTACTCTAAGTATTAAAACTGATTTCTGCAAAATCAGCTAAGTAACTATCAGACGAGTGGTCAACAAGACTGTTCAAAGATTTGTTCGCGAACAGATTTGTAACCTACTAATCTGATCAGCTTAGTCTGTTCAGTTAGAGCAAAGTTTTAAAGTTAAATTTGAAAGAAAATTTTAAAGAGGTTTATTCACCCCCCCCCCTCTAAACCTCTTCTGACCACTTGGGACCAACAAGTGGTATCAGAGCGGGTGGTTCATTAGAATCAGCTGCCTGATCAACGAGCTTGATCCGAGTGTTTTTCAAAGGTTTTCAAAACTTTTCAAAAGAGCATCTTTTTTTGAAAAACAAAAAGCTTTTGAAAAATGGATTGTATCAGCCATGTTCCCCACATTGCTGGTATGTCCTTTGAGGACTGGAAAATCAGAATGGAGATTTTCCTTGCTGCCTATAATGACAACATGCATACATGTATCATTAAAGGTCCATTCAAATTCACCAAGACCATCATCGTAGATGAAGCTCAAATAGTGGTGGAAAAAGACTTAACAGAAATGACAGCAGAGGAAATAAAGCTGTTCAACCTGGACAAAGTCGGAAGATTCATCATGACCAAAGCCCTGGATAATGATCGGTTTGACAAAGTCAAGCATTGCAAAACTGCAAAGGAGATGTGGGATAAGGTTCGTGACATGAGTGAAGGAAATGATGCTATTAAAGAGCATCAGCTCAGTGTTGCCTTGGAGAAGCTGGACAACTTCAAGATGAAGTCTGGAGAAACCATTGATCAGATGGATACCAGATTCACCAGAACTCTGAATGAAGTTTTGAAGCTGGGAAAGACTTTCACTGACAAAGAGATTTCTGTCAGAGTACTGAAGGCTCTACCTCCCAAGTTCAACATGAAGGTGACAGCAATGGAAGAATCAAGAGATCTGGGCAAGATTTCTCTAACAGAGCTGTTCTCCGCACTCAAGGCGTATGAGTATAAACTGCCAAGAATGGGAATTGAAGAAACCTCAACTTCAGGACCCACAGCTGCACTGGTTGCTGCTGAAAATCAAAGAAGACCGGCTCAAAGAAATGCTGAAGTGGACTCATCTGATGAAGCCACTCTACTCAACAAAAAGGAGTACACTGCTGGAGATGTAGCATTATTGATGAACAACTTCAAGAAGTTCTACAAGAGAAAGATGAAAAACAAATACAATCATGCTGCTTCTACTTCTAAACCTAACTTTTCTTCTCAGGATAAAGAGGATTATAAATCAAAACTGATGTGTTACAACTGCAGGAAATTGGGACATTTCATCAGAGACTGTCCATATCCAAAAGCAGAAAAGTACACTGAGGAAGAGAAGAAAATGAGAAAAGAAAGAAAGCATCAGAGAGGCAAAGCAATGATGGCAGAAGCAGAAAAGCCAGCTGCTGTCTACTCATCTGATTCAGACTCAGACTCGTCTGATGAAGAATCGTCTGATGAAGAAAAACCTGCTCTCCTGTGCCTGATGGCAAAGGAATCTGATGACTCTGAGGATGAGGTAACTCCTCAAGAAAATGAACTGTTTAATTCTCTAGAGCAAATGATGTTGAATAATACTACTATTGCTGGAGAGTTTGTTAAGCTTAAGGAAGAGATGAACTTGCTAAAAGAGCAAAATAGTTCACTGAAACTTTTAGCTGAAAAGCCAAAAGAATCAGCTGAATATAAACAGCTTGAGCAAGAGCATGAATCTCTGAAGGCTGAATGTGAGGTTTATAAAGGAAAAATCATGGAACTTGAGAAAATCATTGAGTCTCATGATAAGTCAACTGTTGCATCCATGCATACACCTAAGAAACAGGAGACACCTTTAGAAAAGGATAAACTAGAGTTGAACCATACTGAAAAATTCATATCAGCTGAAAATAGTAAGGTCATTCTGTATGTTCAAACCTCTAAACCTACCTCATCTGAGAAAGTGGTAAAGGAGAAGAAATCTCCTAAGGCTAAAAAGAGCAAAGAGCCTAGTGTAGGAAATCAGACTAGTAAGACCAAACAGCAGAGTCCTAAGAAGTCTGCTGATAAAGCTAAAGTCAATCAGACTAGTGGTAAAACTAAGTCAAAATCAAATGAGCAAGCATCTAGTAAACCAAAGAAGCATAAGAACAAGAAAATTCAAAATGCTTGGTATGGAAATGAGTCATATTATGTGCAACCTGCTGCATATCATCCTATGTATCATGCACCTCAGTTTCCTAGTTACTATGCACCTTACCCTGCTCATCCAATGCATGCATATCCTGCATATCATGCACCTTACCCTGCTTATGAACATTATTCATATCATACTGATCATCAACATGACTTATCTGATAACTATGATAAAAATGAAACTGTTCATGCTCCTAAAACTCAGAAACCTAAGAAGCCTAAGACTTCAACATCTTGGGTTGTCAAGGGTGGAACTAATCCTTCAGGACCCTCTCAATAAGGGTACCTAAAACAATTTCATTTTTGTTTTGTAGGTTAGGATTAGGAGTAGGAGTAAAGTAGAGAAGATTTGGTACTTGGACAGTGGTTGTTCAAGGCACATGTGTGGAAACATACATGAGTTGACTGATGCAGTTGCTGTGGATGGTCCAAAAGTCACTTTTGGAGACAGCAAAGAAGGCAAGATTAAAGCTAAAGGAAGATTAATCAAGGGAAACATAGAGATATCTGACGTCTCCTATGTTAAAGGCCTAAAATATAATCTGCTGAGCATAAGTCAATTTTGTGACAAGGGATATTCAGTCATCTTCTCAACAGATAAGTGCTACGTTGAACAGATTGGTACAAAGAAGGTAATTTTATCTGGAAGACGACAAGGAAATGTCTACATAGTCGACTGGAATTCTGCTGACAAGAATTCAAGTGTTTGTTTGGTGGCATCTGCACCAAGTGAAGTCAGTTGGCTATGGCACAAGAGGATGAATCATCTAAACTTCAAGACCATAAACAGATTAATCAAGAATGATTTGGTAGAAGGGATTCCAAAAGCAGTCATGAGCAAAGACAAGCTCTGTGATGCATGTCAGAAGGGTAAACAAATCAAGTCATCATTCAAAGAAAAGAAGCACCAATCTTCTGGACGAATATTGGAGCTGTTGCATATGGACTTATTTGGACCCATTGATCCAGTCAGCAATGGTGGAAAGAAATACTGCCTAGCTGTTGTGGATGACTATTCAAGATATACTTGGGTGATTTTCATGAAGAAGAAAAGTGAAACCAAGGAACATCTTACCAATCTGATGGAACTGATCCAGAATGAAAAGAGTACCAAGATATTGAAGATCAGATCAGATAGAGGGACAGAGTTTACAAACTCTACTGTTGAAGAGTATTGTAACATCAAAGGAATACATCATGAGTATTCAGCTGCTAGAACCCCTCAACAGAATGGTGTTGCTGAAAGGAGAAACAGAACACTAAAAGAAGCTGTCAGAACCATGATAGCTGAAGCTAAACTGCCACAAAGATTTTGGGCAGAAGCAACAAACACAGCATGCTTTACCCAAAACAGATGTATGATCAACAAAAATCAGAACAAGACTCCATATGAAGTTTGGAACAATAGAAAGCCAAACATTCATTACTTTAAGATTTTTGGTTGTAAATGTTTTGTATTGAATAATGGGAAAAATCACCTTACTGCATTTGCAGAAAAGGCTGATGAAGCTGTTTTTGTAGGATATTCTACTGTTAGTAAGGCTTATAGAGTTTTCAACAAAAGAACATTACTAATAGAAGAATCTATCCATGTAGTATTTGATGAGCCAAGTCAATCTTCTGAAAAGAATCAAAGTGTAAATCAAGATCTGTCTGCTGATTTACAGAAGTTAGACGTTGGAAGAAATGAAGAATATGTTCCCATCATACTACCTAATCTAAGTTCAGCTGCTAACTCAAGTGCTGTTCATAATCACAGTGCTGATTGTCTAACAGACGAGTTGCAAACAGCTGACAGACCAGAGACTGTTCAACAGACGGCAAATGTTCAACAGACTACTACTGGAACTCCAACAGTAGTGTTGCAAGATCAAAACAGAGGACAACATCCTGATTTGCAACCTGATCTCAGATGGCTCAAGAATCACCCTCCTGAATTAGTCATTGGTGATCCTTTAGATAGAGTGAAAACAAGAAGAGCTGCTGCACAAGATGCTATGTTTGTCACATTTCTATCTCAAATAGAGCCTAAACAAATTGAAGAAGCTCTCAATGACTCCTTCTGGATAGAAGCTATGCAAGAAGAGTTGAATCAATTTGAAAGGAATGAAGTCTGGTACTTAGTTCCTAGACCAAGTCATCAAAGAGTAATTGGCACTAAGTGGGTATTCAGAAATAAAATGAATGAATATGGTGTTGTCACCAGAAACAAAGCAAGACTAGTGGCCAAGGGTTATTGTCAAGAAGAAGGAATTGACTTTGATGAAACTTTTGCACCAGTAGCAAGACTTGAAGCAATCAGACTGTTTCTTGCCTATGCTGCTCACAAGAACTTCACTGTCTATCAGATGGATGTGAAGTCTGCTTTTCTCAATGGAGAACTGCAAGAAGAAGTGTATGTTGAACAACCTCCAGGATTTGAAGTCTATCAAGAAGAGGACAAAGTATATCGTCTGAAGAAAGCCCTTTATGGACTGAAACAAGCTCCAAGAGCATGGTATGATACCCTATCTGATTTTCTTTTAATTAAAGGATTTCGTAAAGGTAAGGTAGATAAAACCTTGTTCACAATTGAATGGGAAAATCATATATTACTTGTGCAAATATATGTGGACGATATTATTTTTGGTTCAACTAACCAACAGATGTGTGATAAGTTCTCCAAGCTGATGCAGAACAAGTTTGAAATGAGCATGATGGGTGAACTTAATTACTTTCTTGGATTGCAAGTGAGACAGTTGCCTGATGGAATATTCATCAGCCAAGCAAAGTACACAAGAGATCTGTTCAAGAAATTTGGTATGGAAACTAGCTCAACAGCTACCATTCCTATGTCTACAAGTCTTCGTTTGGATAAAGATGAAGATGGCAAATCAGTAGACATAACCAAATACAGAGGCATTATTGGTTCATTGTTGTATCTAACAGCAAGTAGACCTGATATAATGTACTCAGTTGGAGTCTGTGCAAGATTTCAATCAAACCCCAAAGAATCTCATCTCTTAGCTGCCAAGAGGATATTGAAGTATGTTAAAGGCACTCAAGAATTGGGATTATGGTATCCTAGAGAATCTGGATTTGAGCTTATTGGTTATTCAGATTCAGACCTTGCTGGCTGCAAGATTGACAGAAAAAGCACAACAGGTGCATGTCAGTTCTTAGGCAGTCGTCTGATCTCATGGATGAGTAAGAAGCAAACCTCAGTTTCTATATCTACTGCTGAAGCTGAATATATAGCTGCTGGAGCCTGCTGTGCACAGATACTTTGGTTGAAGCATCAACTAGAAGACTACAACATCAAGATCAGTGGAATACCAATCTACTGTGATAATACAAGTGCTATCTCACTTACTCAGAATACTACAAGTCATTCAAGGACTAAGCATATTGAGATTAAACATCATTTCATTAGAGATCATGTGGAAAAAGGCAATGTAATGATTGAGTATGTTCATACTGATAATCAGATTGCTGATATCTTCACCAAACCTCTAAGTGAAGCAAGGTTCTCAACTCTAAGAGCTGAGTTAGGACTACTTAATTTGGATGTATAAGCTGAGGGGGAACTCATCAGAAGACTGGAGTTCAACAGCTTAGTAATTCGTCATTATCTTCAAGGATTAACTCTCAACAGACTAGTTAACTCATGAATTCTTAAACTCAGGGGGAACGTGTAAGACTAGCGGTACTTCTGAATTAAAGATGAAATTTGTTAATGACAGTTAGTTGAAGTTATGTTTTCATCAGAAGACTCAACTATCGAAGATTGAAGTTATTTTATCTAGCTGGATTGACAAACAGCTGAGGAAGGTTATCAGCTATTGGCATTCTCTGATAACAGCATTGTCATCAGGACAGTAGTTCATCAGATAAGTGTTTATTATACTCATCTGATTATTTAAATAAAAGCGATCTATTTTAAAACGTTTTATCCAAAACACGCTTTTACAAGTAAACTGTCGGGCGGTACATATTCCCGCTCTTCGTTAAAATATCTTTTGAATTTGAAAGGTCGTAACTGACGCCGCACGATCAGCACTGACAGAAAAACGGATCTAACGGTTGGCGGATATCACGGAAACCGAAAAACCCCAACTCTATAAATCCCCATCTGATCAGTCGAGTAGCTCTTTACGAACCCTAAACATTCAAGAGCACTTGTGAAAATTTTGAGCAATTTTCTGCAAAAACCCTTTCGTTTTTCTTCTAATTTCTACAGATCTGAAATGGCTGCTGAAGGCATGTATCTTGTGTATGATTCCTACTATCAATCTGGTACGGATCTGATGAAAGAACTACTTGAAAAATTCAAATCTGCTTCGCTGGTAAACTTCATGGAATATCACGAAGGAATTATCTGGACTGCCCAAGTGATGGAGTACTACAATAATGCAAAGGCTGACTACAACAAACTGGAGATTAAAGCTACAGTGGAAGGTAAAGCCATTACTATTACTCCTGCTGTTCTTCACGAGACGTTTGGGCTTCCTAACAGAGGACGACATGACGTCATCGTTCTGACGGAGGAAAAGCACCAACAGTTCTGGGCGATCTGCGCCAAAGAGGGTGAGACGTTAACTGGAAATATTAGGAAGAAGCAACTGAAGGATGAATATCAGCGGATGGCTGATATGGTATGCAAGCTGATCGAAAACTGCACATTTTCACTGGATGCTGTTACCATGAAGAGGTTCAGCATCATGGCTGCCATTTACTATGGATTGGAGGTCAACTGGTCCATTATAGTTTGGTACATATTGGCTGACTTTCTTGACAATAAGAAAGGAAAAGGCCCTACCACCAACCATCAAATCACACTCAGTTATCTGCTGTCAAAGCTGGGCTGTGATATGAAGAACGGAAAAGAAATTCACAAATCAAAGGCATTGTCCAAGTACTTGCCTGTTCAAAAGAGGAAGGCTGGTGAGCTAGAAAAAGCTGATGTTGAGGAACCAAAAGAAGTTCCTGCCAAAAGACCAAAGAGGTTAGTCAAAACAGCAGACCTGGCTGTTGAGACCAAAAGGAAGAGGGCTGCTGATGAGCCCAAGAAGAAAGAAACAAAGCAGTTGGAGAGAGTGACTTCTGCTGAAGCCACTAAAATTGTTGAGAACATAATAGCTGATGTAAGGACTGGATCTCCTGCATCACCATCAAGAACTCCATCAGCTGAGAGGCCTGCTGAGGATATTTCTCAAAGGACAAGAAGTCAACAGAGAAGTACAGCTGCTATCACTTACCGTGAAGGTAGAACAAAGAGGTCTGCTAGAAAGCAGATGACATTCATTGAACAACCTACTGATCTGGAAAATGTAGCAAGGGAAGATCCTGAAGCTACTCAAAGGCCTATTGAAACAGTTGAGACTGTTGTATCTGACAAAGCTGATAAGCAACAGCCAAGTCAGAATGCACCAACAGCTGAGGTTACTCAACCTCAAGAAGATCCAGATGTTCAAATCATCCATCCTATAGCTGCTGCTCCTATATCATCTGCTGGACCAGCTCCTATTGATAAAGGTAAAAGAAAGATAGTGATTAAGAGAAAGAAAATCACTAAAGCTGATAAAAGAGCAAGGGAGGAAGCAGAACAGAGGAAGCAGGATGAGCTTGAAGAGAAGAAAGCACTTGAGCTAAGCAAAGCTCAAGAAGCAAAGGATGAAGCCAGAAGACGCATGTCTGCAGCAGAAAGAAAAGCTGCTGAGGATGCTGAAATGGCTGCGGTGATTGAACTGAGCAAGGTTGATGCCTATGGACCTGTCCATGGAGGTGGCATCAAGATTGGTGAAGAGCAGACTGAAGAAGACAAAAAGAAGATACTACTGCCTGCTCCCAAAACCAAGTCCAAAGACAAGTTTGAAGTCAGGAAAGCATTTGAGATAGTCTATGCTGATAAGGAGCTTTTCAAGAAGTTTGAGAAGTCTCTAGCATACTATGATCAGAAGCTAATGCTGAAGACTCTGTTCAACCAAGAAAAGCCAAGATATATTAGTTGGAGGGACAACAGGCTGAACAAGTCAATTACTGAACTTCAAGATATGAAGGAGTTAGCTGATGAAGAACGATGGGTTCTAAGTTGGCTGAAGACAAACTCCATCCAAAAGGCTCTTGATCCAAGCTATGTGAGAGATATCATGCATAGCTATGCAAAAGGATTTGCATTGGAGGAAGCCAAGAAAATCAAGAGCACCTTGCCTGAAAAGAAGAAGAAGTCTGAAGATGCTGAGGAAAGAGCAATTAAGTTTGCTGTTATGGCTGCCCTGAAGAGATGGGCTAAAAAGTCAAAATATCAGCAAGGCTGTTCAAGTGATTTGCCACTACTGCCTAGTATCCAGCAAATCATTTTTGGCAAGGAAGTGCAACCGTTCTATGAAGTGCCAAAGGGGAATAATGCTTTTACTAACCCCTGGATCATTGTGAGGCAAATCAGACAAACCACTTGCTTCAATGATGATGGCACTATCACCAACTTAGTCTATGATGATGTTACTGATGAGCCTAAAACTGCGGACAAGCCTGATGTCAAGTCTGCTGATCAGACTGAAGACAAGCCTGCTGATCAAACAGCTGACAAGCCTACTGATCAAATTGCTGATAAGTCTGCTGATCAGACTGAAGACAAGTCTGCTGAAAAGGCTGCTGATGACTCCCTGGCCATTGAGTGGAAGGCTACGGACTCTGGAAATCATCAAGACGAAAAGATGGAAGATATTCCTGTCCACCAGGAAATTGATGAAAGGGATGTAGCTGCTGCTTCTGCTTCATCAGGTGATAAGCACTCATCACTGATGGAAGCAATCCAGATGCTGATGGAAAATCAACTTAAGGAACTGGAAGACAAGCACAAGCAACATCTATTAAAGGTTAAGGAGGAGCTGAAAGCAGAGTTGGCAGAAACCAACAGACTTCAGCTGGAAACTGTTCAAGGATCAACAGAAGAGATCATCAAAAAGGAGATCAACAGTATTCCAATTCCTCAAGACAACTCATTGCAGTTGATACACAGCTTAAGAGAACTGAACCAGAACGTGGAAGATGTGAAGGGTGATGTGAATCATCTTCACACTGCTTTAAAAACAGCTGAGCACAAGATTGCTGACTTAACTGCAACTTTCATTAAAGTCAGTCATGAAGAGAAGGAAATCAATCTGGGGATGTTGCAAGAAGTTGCAAAGGCTGCACAGGAAGTTCAAAATGAAATTGCAACTATCAACCTCAACATTGACTACTTCAATGATAAGACTGATGTCATCAGCACTGACCTTCATCATCTGACAGCTAGTCATGACGTGGTGAATCAGAATCTGAAGGCTTTATGTGCTGGAGTAAAGATTCCAACAGTTGCCCTCAACCCTGCTGTTGAACCTTCTAATGTCATCAGAGTTGATGATGACAAAAAGGGGGAAGATAAAAGGGAAGAACCAGCTAAGGAAACTGCTGCTGAAGAACCAGCAAAAGAATCTGCTGCTGAAGAATCAACTAAGGAAGAAACTGCTGCTGCAACCATTCAAGCCAAGGAAACTGAAGACACTGCTGACAAGGCTGAAGTACTTGAAAAGGTAGAAGAAGAAGATACCAAGTACAAAAACACTGAATCTGCCAGGAAAGCCATGGAAGCTTTGAAAGCTCTACAAGAACAAGAACTTAAGGAGAAGATGGAAGCTGCCAAAGCAATTCTGGAAGAAGAAGTTGATGAAGAAGATGATGATGAAGAATCATCATACGAATATGAAGAAGTGCTCGAATCTGATGAAGAAGCTGATAGTTAGAAATTGAAAAATCAATTGTAATCAGTTTACTTTTTCAGAAATCTCATCTGATGAATTTGTACATGTAATTCACTTTCTATATCAATAAAATGTTCAAGTTCAATCCAATAAACTTTTTCTATCTCAGAAAATTTTGAGGATTACAATCTTTAGTTTAGGTATTCAACAGGTACTAAGCTGAAGTTTTGTCATCATCAAAAAGGGGGAAATTGTTGGATGAAGATGAAGATGAAGGCACTGAAGAAAGTTTGATAAGGGAGGTTTTGATGCATTCCAAAACTTCAAAGATTGGCTAAGTATGGAGTAACTTAGCTGATAGACTTATCAAGGAATTTTGACTAAGTAATGAAGACATCAGAAGAGTCAAAGTTTCAAGGTCCAAGACTTCTGATCTGCTGAAGTGAAGTTATCAGACAAGTGAAGATCAGCCGACTCAAATCAGATTTGTTCAAGTTTGAGATCAGCCGAGTTCACCATCAGACGTGTACTTTCATCAGCAATGTGAAGAAGATCATGAAGTGTTCCCAACGGTAATAAATGCCCTTTGGTGTAATAAATGCTGAAGTACGAGGATATTTAAGACAAATGATTGAAGAAAAGCTTCGCATCAGCCGAGTGCATTTAATGCTGCATTTAATGCTGCCTGCAGAATAGTACTGTTCAGAGTACGGACAGACTGCAAAAGAGCCGTTCGCGGATTTTAAGGACCAGTACTCGAGGAATTTGAAACCTGTCTCTCTTCAACGGACATTTTTCAATTCTCAAGTATAAATAGCTGAAAGAGACGAAGAAGAAAAAGAAACACACTTTTCTGAGAGAAAATCCGAAGCAAAATTCTTTAAGTCTCAAGAACAGCTCACTCATCAGCTGAGTCATTTGTTGACGAAAGCAGAGTTGAAGAATCAAGAAAAATACATCTTCTGAGTGATTTTGTAAACAAGAGTGTTGTGCGGAGTTGTGATCCATCTTTGTGAGTGATCAAACTTCAGAGGATAGGTTTTCTGTGTGATCTCCTATTGCGAACTTGTGGTCGTTTCATTTGTTGTTCGACGCAAGCAGAGTATACTGTAAACTTTGTGATTATAGTATAACCCAAGATCTGAGTGACTTGGAAGAGTGGACTAAAGGATATTTAAATCCATATAACCACTATAAAAATTACTTGTGTTTTTACATTGTTTCAAAACTGCTTATCTTCTGTTTGCATAAAAACACATTAAGTTAACTGTTTGAAAAGAAGTTAAAAGGAGTTTATAAAACTGGGGAAACATTTTTCAAACTGCTAAGAATACTTGTGAAAAACACTTTGAAAATCCGCTGCAAGTACTCTAAGTATTAAAACTGATTTCTGCAAAATCAGCTAAGTAACTATCAGACGAGTGGTCAACAAGACTGTTCAAAGATTTGTTCGCGAACAGATTTGTAACCTACTAATCTGATCAGCTTAGTCTGTTCAGTTAGAGCAAAGTTTTAAAGTTAAATTTGAAAGAAAATTTTAAAGAGGTTTATTCACCCCCCCCCCCCTCTAAACCTCTTCTGACCACTTGGGACCAACAATAAGGATGGCTATAAAGTTAAGGCCTTGTCTGAATTGTTTTCGCGATACTTTTTAGGCTTTTCGTAAAGAGAAAAAAAACTTTTTTCACTCTTATTGATTTACTTGCAAATCTCAATGAACTTAACTAAGTATAAGGCACTCATACTAGATTATTTGCATTAGTCAGACTTAGTGCACACTTATTTTACCTCTCTGCATCCTGGTAGTAATTGTTTAATCGAGGCGGTTTCTATGTTGTCTTCGAAGGTCAGATTCCAAAATATGTGCTGACAGTGGTCATGCTGATGAACAAAGTTTGTTGATTTGACTTGGGATGAGTTTCGTAATCATTGTTTAGGAGCGACTTTGAATTGCTCTGCTACTACAAAGGGCAGTCACAAGATGACTAATGTCGCACTTCCAGAATTTGTATTTCTATGTTCCTTTTAGTTGCCAAATATTTGTGCAATGTAGCATATGATCCAAATTGTTGTCTATGTTCCAAGTTACTTGCTTCTAAGCTATGTATCAGTTCACTTGATGTTTATCACTATCATGATAACAACTCTTAGACAATTAATATTTTTAATGGCTTGTAGGAGAAGATTGCTTCTCAGCCTACGAATATGAGTCTAGCTCTATGGTAACTGTAACTATCTAAACAGGGAAAAAAAATCCCCCCTTCCTGTGGTTAGTATGCAGCACATAGTGGAATTTTACTATATAATGACTATGATATTTTTTGAAGCTCTAGTGAGGATTATAATTTGTTAGAATGTTAGTTTATGTTGGTTGGTAACGTGTTTGACTAGTTTTTGGTTGATTGCAGAGACACTAGAGGGAAATTGACATAGTTAGTCCCATAAAAATCAAGGTCATTTAGGATCTTGCTCGACATTCAGGTCAGTTCGAGTTTTGGTAAAGTACTGTATACTAGAGCTAAATATTAGTTAATATTGATAGAATTTAATGTGAGAAGTGCCACAAATGCTTCATGATATTCGTGATATTTAAAGCACAAATATAGCACTTGAAGCAGCGCATGAACAAGCATTTGGTAAGGGTATTTCTCTTTCGGAGTAGTAGCTTGTGGATTGTGTTGGAGAATTGAACAACTATGGCTGCAATGGTGGACTGCCTTCTCAAGTCTTAATTAAATAAATAAAAAACTGCATTAATTAGCCCATAAAAAATGAAACAGTTCCTCAGGGCAATGGAATCCACGCATTTGCATGGAGCAATTCCACGAGTGTATGCTTGCTGCCAAACGTGTACGCTATTTTCTTTCATCTGTTTCTTTTCCAGCAGGTTTGTTCTATGTTGTGTATGTGTTTTTAGCTTCTACATCAAATTTGTCTGGTTTGACATCTTATGTTGCGCATGTGCCTTGATCTGATTCTTTGCTCGTGCGTTCGCTTCGTGGGTTTATTCAGGTAATGTGATTATATTGCATCATCTTTATTTGCTATTTTTATTATTATTTATGCTATGTTTTCTTGCTAATTTTCTTTAATGTGTTCTCTATAAAGCGCATCCATCTCTTTATCTAGCCTTAGGGTCTGAACCTGTTTGTCGGATAAGCTTCCTCTCTTGTATTGCCCAGCGGTTCGCTTCCACGGGGAGGCAACCGATTTTTGTTGTGTTAGTGGGCAAGTTTGTCTGGCTAGGACAGTTCTTTGCCATATACTATGTTTTTATGTACTAATGAAACATCCGAGGTTGCAAGGGAGGTTAGAAGGGGAGTTAGGTTGTACAATAATGCTTTTGCTTTTACATCAATTCGGATGAACTTTGATTCTCAATTGTGTAAACGTATGAAAGAAGATGATAAATACTAATTTCAGGGATGGTAAAAAATTGTTTGAATTAATATGATAAGGATGGCTATAAAGTTAAGGCCTTGTCTGAATTGTTTTCGCGAGACTTTTTAGGCTTTTTGTAAAGAGAAAAAGAAACTTTTTTCACTCTTATTGATTTACTTGAAAATCTCAATGAACTTAACTAAATATAAGGCACTCATACTAGATTATTTGCATTAGTCAGACTTAGTGCACACTTATTTTACCTCTCTGCATCCTGGCAGTAATTGTTTAATCGAGGCGGTTTCTATGTTGTCTTCGAAGGTCAGATTCCAAAATATGTGCTGACAGTGGTCATGCTGATGAACAAAGTTTGTTGATTTGACTTGGGATGAGTTTCGTAATCATTGTTTAGGAGCGACTTTGAATTGCTCTGCTACTACAAAGGGCAGTCACAAGATGACTAATGTCGCACTTCCAGAATTTGTATTTCTATGTTCCTTTTAGTTGTCAAGTATTTGTGCAATGTAGCATATGATTCAAATTGTTGTCTATGTTCCAAGTTACTTGCTTCTAAGCTATGTATCAGTTCACTTGATGTTTACCACTATCATGATAACAACTCTTAGACAATTAATATTTTTAATGGCTTGTAGGAGAAGATTGCTTCTCAGCCTACGAATATGAGTCTAGCTCTATGGTAACTGTAACTATCTAAACAGGGAAAAAAAAATCCCCCCTTCCTGTGGTTAGTATGCAGCACATAGTGGAATTTTACTATATAATGACTATGATATTTTTTGAAGCTCTAGTGAGGATTATAATTTGTTAGAATGTTAGTTTATGTTGGTTGGTAACGTGTTTGACTAGTTTTTGGTTGATTGCAGAGACACTAGAGGAAAATTGACATAGTTAGTCCTATAAAAATCAAGGTCATTGAGGATCTTGCTCGACATTCAGGTCAGTTCGAGTTTTGGTAAAGTATTGTATAGTAGAGCTAAATATTAGTTAATATTGATAGAATTTAATGTGAGAAGTGCCACAAATGCTTCATGATATTCGTGATATTTAAAGCACAAATATAGCACTTGAAGCAGCGCATGAACAAGCATTTGGTAAGGGTATTTCTCTTTCGGAGTAGTAGCTTGTGGATTGTGTTGGAGAATTTAACAACTATGGCTGCAGTGGTGGACTGCCTTCTCAAGTCTTAATTAAATAAATAAAAAACTGCATTAATTAGCCCATAAAAAATGAAACAGTTCCTCAGGGCAATGGAATCCACGCATTTGCGTGGAGCAATTCCACGAGTGTATATATATATATATATTGGGATGAGAAATTACATTGATGAGGGGTTATTGTGCTGAGGTCAAGTAGGGTCAGATCCACCGTACTTACGTGGAAGGAGAATTTGAGGGACAGGGATTTGCATGCGCCTAATATATTGGTAATTGGAGTAACATACCACTAGAAAAAGTAGTCTAAAATATCATTCAACCATATTACACATTAATCATCGCATCGGTTGCATGAAAATAATATGTGATTAAGTTGTTCCCGAATGTGCATGTCATCTAGTAGGCGCATGCAAATGTCTGTCCCTCAAATTCTCCTCCCACGTAAGTACGATGAATCCAACACCACTAGACCTTAGCACATCAACCCCTCATCAATTTAATTTTTCATCCTAATATATATATATATATATATATAGAGAGAGAGAGAGAGAGAGAGAGAGAGAGAGAGAGAGAGAGAGAGAGAGAGAGAGAGAGAGAGAGAGAGAGAGAGAGAGAGAGAGAGAGAGAGAGAGAGAGAGAGAGAGAGAGAGAGAGAGAGAGAGATAAAATGTCTGGAAAATAAATAAAAGCAGATCGAAATTAGGTGCCAGAATAATAAAGGCAAAAAAGATTTACAATGCCATGCGCGCAAGGGATATGAATAGGAATAGTTGGGAGTCGAGCAGCCAAATAAGGCGAGCAGAATGGGCTGGTAACCCGCGAGCGAGTCTTAAACGTGAATTACAAATGTATGTATCAATATTCACACGCAGCAATTAAATTTCCAGTACTCGACACTTGAGAGTGTAAATTTACTTTAATCACCAAAAGCACCCCCCCTCCCACCTCCCTGACCGTTACATGTAGAAATAATTAACACATGGGAAGTATGTTATGTCTTTTGTTCGTATTTCACGTACGAACAAAAGTCATAACACACTTCCCATGTGAAATTATTTCTACTTGTAATGGTCAGGGAGGGGGAGGGGTGCGTTTTATATTGCAAGCAATTGTATTGGACGTCTCTGATGATTAAATGGAAAGCACGTGAGCTCCTCCATGGCCATCAAAAACTCCAAAGAAATGCACCGGACGGCGGTGATTAATAGTTGGCGAGCAAAGGTTGGTCTTAACCGAAATGGCGTATTCCATGTTTGAATGCCGGCCCAAGAAGGCCACCGCCCCAACCACCGGCACTTTACTTGTTACTCTTCTACTCATCTCCTTCAACCCCTCCTCTAGCGCTATACTATCACCACTGATCTTCTGTTTCTCATTACCATCCTGTAGAAGTGGGGTTAATGCAATTGAACGCTTCCTTGGTAAGACACTGTCATTGGCTGCGAGCAATGATTCCCGCCTCACCTAGATCCTCCTCCGCCTTTTCTCCTTGCAGCTCCTATCAATTGACGATGATTTGTTACCGACAACATTAGAAAGAGTTAGAGATTTTCCATGTTGAGCACCAGGATGAATCACTTCAGCCATATATATATATATATAGAAATTCTATAGTAGCAGTAGTAGTGTATGGTGCTGGTAAGTATGTAGCCAGGTTCATTTATCAACAGGGGGTTGGAATCATCTCCCGCCGGACTATGTAAATGAACCTGGCTACATACTTAACAGCACCATACACTACTACTGCTACTATAGAATTTCTATTTATATATATATGGCTGAAGTGATTCATCCAGGTGCTCAACATGGAAAATCTCTAGCTCTTTCTAATGGCGTCGGTAACAAATCATCGTCAATTGATAGGAGCTGAAAGGAGAAAAGGCGGAGGAGGATCTAGGTGAGGCGGGAATTAGTGCTCGCAGCCAATGATGGTGTCTTACCAAGGAAGCATTCAATTGCATTAACCTCACAGCTGCAGGACGTTAATGAGAAACAGAAGATCAATGGTGGTAGTACAGCCCAGAGAAAACATTGAAGGAGTTGAGTAGAAAAGTAACAAGTAAAGTGCCGGTGGCCTTCCTGGGCCGGTAATCCAACATGGAAGACACCACTTCGGTTAAGACCAACCTTTGCTCGCCGACTACTAATCACCGCCGTCCAGTGCATTTCTTCGGAGTTTTTGATGGCAATGGAGAAGCTCACGTACTTTCAATTTTCTCTTCAGAGACGTGCAATACATTTGCTTGCAATAATTTCTGTTGGCAAGAATTGAATTTTACTTTCCCAACAAAAAAAATTTTAAAAAGGAAATTAAAATGGAATAATCAACTAATTAATTAGTAATATATAAAAATTAATTAAGGCAAGAATAAATTTTATATATATATATATATATATATATAAATAATAATCCAATACTAGTTAAAGTAATCCGCAATCAAATTATTAAACTACTAAATGTATATAATTAATTAACTTTGATTTTTGTACGTACGTAATTTGGGTGCAGTTTGCTATAATGTGCAAGCGAAAACTAACTCATGTGTCCTCCAGATCTTTACTCCTGTGGATAATATTTCTGAATTTGCTATCTCTTTTTAATTGTCATTTTTTATTTGCTGCAGTCGTTCTAAAACTGATGAAAATATATATAACTACAATCTCTTTCTAAATTGGTTGCTCAACTTGTGCTTTCAAATCTTAGGAAATTTTGTCATGCTATTAATGTCCTATAGTTTATTTGTTATGAATGTGAATTTTTTTTTATTGTGTGCTTTGTCGGCTATTTTTTAAAAGTAGTGTGATTTACAAGAGTGAGTTTGTTTATGAGTTTTATGAGTTCTCAATGGGTTTCTCTACATGTCCACTCTGAAATCAAAATTTCAAATTAGGATTCAGCGGAAAAAACACTCTTTGTAGTATTTTTTTGTAGGCTGCCTGCCCTTAGCCTGCGGTAGTTCTCGGTTTTTCCAGCCACTACCTTTTGCCTTGCCTTACCTTTCCCCTTGCAATAACAAGGTTAGTGAATATAACTTAATCCTTAATGTTATTTTTTAATTTGGGTTTTTCTCTCCATTTATTATCTTTCTTTTATTTTGTAATATGTTTGAACACTTGTGAATATATGATTGATTTTGCAGACATATTGGGAGGTTATGTCAGACAGTTTGAGATACTCAATTTTACTGCCACCTTATCCCACATTGGTAGAATGGGATACTAATGTGGGGTATATATGACATTGGGCTCTCCAACTTCAATAGCTAGCTTTTGGGATGTGATTCCCAGGGTCAAAACAATTTGTATCAGAGCAGGCCACCACACACTTCGCCACGCACGTGGAAGGTGCGACCTAAGAAAGGGCTACCGCGAAGACGAGTGAAGCCTCTTAGATTGGGCAACCGGAGTAGGCAACTAGAGTGGGCCAACGTTGGCATTGGCAAAGAAAGTGTGGTGGAATATAATGATCCTAGTTGAAGGATATGAGACCTTATCCCACATTGGTAGAATGGGATACGAATGTGGGGTTTATATGACCTTGAGCTCTCCAACTTCAATAGCTAGCTTTTGGGGTGTGGTTTCAAAGGTTCATAATAATTTTTAGTCCCGTTCAAACGATTAAAGCACATGTCTAACCAATACACGATAACAAAATTAGATGAACTTGGACAAGATGAAAGGAAGCTTTTTGGATGTTGAGAGGCAGAGTGTGAATGAGGTGAAATCTTTCTTTTACCTCCATCCTTCTATATCTTCAATTGGATATTTAATTTTATTTATTTTCTTTGTTGAGTGTGCTTAAGAGAATGTTATAATTATGCACTAGCTTCAAAATTTTACTCCAGCTAGCAATTTGGCATGAAAAAGGAAAATAGATCAAACATTCTTTCCTATAGCCGCGCCTCACTTTTACTAGAAAATGTAGGGGTGCACATGGTTTTCAAAACCGTATTGGACCGTCCCGTACTGTACCGAATGTTAGATTTTTTTCCTCAAAACCGAAGGTCTTGGTATGGATGAAAACCGTACCTAGTATTTTGGTATGATTTTGGTTTTATAATTCTCATATCGTAAAAAACCGTATCGTACCGAAATTGAAAAGAAACATAAATTAACTATTCATTTTTTTATATTTACAACTAAATTTTTTAAATTTATATTTTTAAATTTATAATTCAAATATTATGGAATACTATATTATTTATAATTTATATTATAGTCCATCATAGTTTATAATTACTACATTGCTAGCATTCAATTAAAAAAAGATATGCTCTAATTTAGCACAAATTAAACTTGTTATATGTTGAAAACTTAAAATGCAAAAATTCTAGACAACAAATACCAAATAGTGAGTTTCTTCACATAATAAAAACAATGATCAAATAATTAACCAATTAATTTTATTCAATTAGGTCGAACTATAACGTCAAATTTGTGAACATTTTCTTTTCCGATGCTTTATTTAATGAAAAAAATAGTTTGTAAGATATTATATTATTAATTTTTATATAATTGTCAACTTTGTAATCAATTATATAAGAATAATTGCACAAAAAAAGTTTGTTCGAAAAAACCGCAAAACCGTACCGTACCGGAATCGCACAAAACCGAGTTTGTTGGTATGGTTCATAAAACTCTAGTTTGGTTTTGAGTTTTTAAAAAACCGCACTAATTGGTACGTTACAAATTTTGTAAAGAATACCGCAGAACCGTACCATGTGCACCCCTAAGCAAATGTTACAAGTTGAAATATTAGTCATCAAATAGAAAATCTGTAAGTGGTAAAATTTGGAAGCTTTCTTTATGCTGTTAATAATTAATCAGTTTGAATGCTTCAACTTTCAGATAATCAAACTTTATGTATTTTGTGAATCTGGTTAAGTACCATTAATTTATATTTAGAGATTTGCATTTAAATTCACTAGAAAATTGTGCCCATAGTCATCCTAATTGCTTATTATGTTGTGCAGTAAGGCAATTTTTGTGACAATTTTTGTGCTAAGGCAATTAGGAATACTTGGGAATTCCAGGAGGTCGAGACCTGTGAAATTGTTCTAAAAAAAGAGCGCATATCTTTTAATTCCGAGTAGGATTAAAGCAGGTATTTTTGCACATAACTTCCATTTGTTTTTTTATTTGTTCATAACATCATATTCAACTTTTCCGATGGAATCTAACAAGGAACCTTTAGGAAAAGGTAGCACTGTGGGATATCGTATTTATTCTTTTTGTTTTTTAGTTAATTTTTGCAAATACATAAATTTTACTTTTCTGTTATGGTTTTAAATTTTGGATTTTTTTCGTTAGGGTGCAGGGATTGTGAGAAACAAGTTTATTGAGAGAATTGCATTTTTGGTACACAGCTATAGGTCAGTTCCCACTTTTGGTACACAGCTTTATGTGTCCAACACATTTGGTACACCTCTTTAACAAAGTTCGACACATTTGGTACAACCGTTAAATAAATTGCAAAATCACCGTTAATTCGATCACGTGACATCACGTGCCCGTTAGTTCGACACATTTGGTACACCTCTTTTACAAAATAAAAAAAAAAAATTAAACTTGATAAACTTTTATAAAAATTATCATATGTATTTATTATATTTATCATATCATATTTATATAATGATAAAAAAATATGTATTTATTATTTATATGACATGTAAAATATAATAAACTATATAATGTCATTTATAGTTTAATACTGGAAGAAGAATAAAATATAATAAAAAAGTTTATCAAGTTTCAATTTTTAAAAATTATTTATAAAAATAGTATTTATTATTTATATGACATGTAAAATATAATAAACTATATAATGTCATTTATAGTTTAATACTGGAAGAAGAATAAAATATAATAAAAAAGTTTATGAAGTTTCAATTTTTAAAAATTATTTATAAAAATAGTTTATTATTTATAAAAATTATTAAAAAAAATTTATTTATTATTCATATGACATGTAAAATATAATAAAAAAGTTTATCAAGTTTCAATTTTTAAAAATTATTTATAAAAATAGTTTATTATTTATAAAAATTATTAAAAAATATGTATTTATTATTTATATGACATGTAAAATATAATAAACTATATAATGTCATTTATAGTTTAATATTGCAAGAAGAATAAAATATAATAAACCAATTACTTTAATTTATCATATTTATAAAAATTATTAAAAAATACGTATTTATTATTTATATGACATGTAAAATATAATAAACTATAATGTCATTTATAGTTTAATATTGGAAGAAGAATAAAATATAATAAAAAAGTTTATCAAGTTTAAAATTTTTTTTTTTTTGTAAAATAGGTGTACCAAATGTGTCGAACTAACGGGCACGTGATGTCACGTGATCGAATTAACGGTGATTTTGCAATTTATTTAACGGTTGTACAAAATGTGTCGAAATTTTTTAAAGAGGTGTACCAAATGTGTTGGACATATAAAGCTGTGTACCAAAAGTGGGAATTGACCTATAGCTGTGTATCAAAAATGCAATTCTCTCCAAGTTTATTTGGGTAACAAATTTGACTTCCTGTTAGATGCCTAGAATGTTTTGTATTATGTGTGACATAGTATTAGTAATTGAGTCTGTTACTTTTTATTACCCAAATGTAGTTGATGATGTGCTAATGAAGGATTATAAAAAAGAAGAATTAGTTCACATTCTTCATCGCCAAAGAATGGGTCAATCAATCGGGAAAAAGTAAGGATCTTCGTAAAACTTGCCTACCTGATGGTTTGAGATCTGATAATTAATTGGAGTGCTGATTATCTTTGCTTAATAAATGAGGAACTATGTTTTTCTTTCTTTTACAGTCGTAGTTATGTTCTCTAGCGATCCGGATAGTTCATATTAGTGTTAACTTGTGGATTATTTTTACATAATTAATCTTCAGATTTGTCAGGAATAGGTTTTATAAGATAGTTCACATGTGCCCTCTCAACATATTTTTGTATAGTTTTTTGCATATTATGTCTCCTCCCACCTTCAGGTTCCCCCTCAAAAAGATTAAACATAAATTTAACTGAAAAAATTCACTACCAATGCCTTTATAAAATGATGATTTTGTGAAATACTTCAGCTAGCTTAATATATTTCTCACATTTATAACAATGGTTTTAATCCATCAATTTACAATAATTCAAGCCCAAACAGATGTTGTTATGGACTTTGAGAAGCCCTTTTTATCATTCTAGAGCCAAGAGGTATTGCTTTTGAGAATTATTTGTTTGAATGCTCTGAATTGCAAATTTTTTTTTTTCCTCTCACGCGATATTTCCCTCTTCTTCCTAAGTGTGGTTCGCTGCCATTGAAGCAACCCTAATATTTCATTCATCGTTCCTCAATGATTTTGTTCTACAATACAATATTTATGATTTCTCAACCAATAACTTTGACCTAATGTTTCGTTTTTTTCAAATTGCAGGTCCTTAGAGCTTCAAGCATCCATTCGAATTATCTCACCGAATCTAGGTCATGTTTATAGCAACAATGGCGAGTGTATGTTCGGTTTAAGGAGTTTTTATGTGCATATCGATGGCAGTGAATAATTTCCCCTACTAATTGCTTTTCCATTTGAAAAACTATATTACGGTTAATAACTCAATATTGGACATTATTTATTGTCCATTGTTTGGATGTTTTGACCTAAATACGCGTATTAAGATTTGCACGAAATCAACAAAAAAGTGAAATTTTACCGTGGATCGTGATGATAAGCGCGTGTAACAAAGTATATTGAACCCTACAAAATAAACCTCATGAACACTTCTAAAATCAAGCTTCGGTGCAACAATGGCTGAAACCCTTTTTCCTTTTTCAGAACCGTTGAGGTAGAGAGAGAAAAGAGAAGATGAAATATGAACTACGGTTTTCTTGGAGACTACTTATACTTGAAAATAAACGGTCCAGATAAAAAGATCATGGACGGCCGCAATGATATATGGCTCACGCGGATCAGGGGCAATGTAGGCATTCTCCATTTCGAAGTCTTAGTTGGGCCAACCGAACTGGACACAAAATTAGTGACCCAATATTAATAGCCCCAAACCCAATTTGCCAAACATGAATAAAACACAAGATTAGATTAATTATTGGGTGAAATAACATTTCAACCCAATTAGCAATTTGGGCAACCAAACGTTGTTAGAGAGAGAAGAGGGGAACTCACAGATGAATAAAAAGTAGGACCAAATTGAGACCTACTTTCCTCGATTCAAGCATCCAAACCCACCCCCGCTTCCCACCGGCGGTCAAGTGGCTTCGCTCATCAGTGAAGCGGCTTCTTGGCAACTGAACCGTTCCCCGCCACTTGCCCAACATTTTAATAGAGGGACAGCCAACCGCCACCCCGGTTTAGAATTTGAAATTTGATTCTAAGGGCTAAGGCGTCCACCGCCATCACAATGCTTATCGTCTACTTCGAAGGAAACTTCAATTGATATTTATATATATGTTTGTCTTAATTAATTATGGGTATAGTTCCTTCTTTCAATTTCCAATTGTTATTGTTGTTTTATAGGTAAAATTACAGACAACGTCCCAAATTAATTACTGATTTTGGATTTTTGTCCCGAACTATTTAACTTGGCGAATTTCGTCCCGTAATTTAATATTTTTTCAGAATATCGTCCCAAATTAATTACTAATTTTGATTTTTCGTCCCACACTACTATATCAACTCGCCAAATTTCGTCCCATAATTTATCATTTTGTATGAATTTAGTCCCAATATTAAATTTCTAATTTAATGAAAATGACGTTCAATCTTGTAATTAATTTGGGACGAACTCTGCAATATTATATAATTATTCATGTTAAAATTTACCATGTCATCACACTTAAGCAGCCATGTGATAATTCATCGGCAAATGCGCAATTCCGTCTTATAATTATGGTGGGACGATATTCCAAAAAAATATTAAATTACGGGACAAAATTCGCCAAATTAAATAGTTTGGGACGAAAATTCAAAATCAGTGATTAGTTCGGGACGATTTTTGCAATTTTGCCTGTTTTATATTACTCCCTCCGTTTTTTTTATTTGTCGCTTTGGACGATTACACACATATTACGAAATATAATAAATAGTCACTTTCTTGAAGCAAAAAATTCAAATTACCCTTTTAATCAAATAATCAATGCATTGATAACAAGCATAATAAAAAAAATTAATTTTGTATTGAACTTCTAAAACGACAAATAAAAGTAAACAATTTTTTTTTTTACGAAAGCTACAAATAAAAAAATGGAGGGAGCATGTGTCATGAACATTGTATAATCATTTTCAATATGTCAAAGTGTGTTGTTTTTTCTTCTTCTTCTTCTTTATAATTTTATTTGTCAAAACTTTTCATTAATGAACTAAAGCCGATATATGCCAACTTCAAGACCATGTGTGACGCATATGACCAGTTTTGTCCGAATAATGCATGGTGTAATTAAATGTGCTATAGTGTGTTAAATTATGAGTTAATGTCAATTTACTCCCTGTAATATGCATAATGTTCAATATACTTTCCTTCCTTCACAATTTGAAAAAGAGCATTTTATCATATTATGAAAATTTTAAAGAAGCAATTTACATCCTTCAGTCAGAAAGTATAATTCACTTGTCAAAATTGATAATGTACATGAAAAGTATTATTGTAACAAAGGGGATAAATTAATTATCACATTTATCATAACACAAGGGGTAAATAGCCACATTATCATAACATAGATGGGTAAACCAGTAAAGTGCCACATATAAAAATTTTAGGGAAGCGATGTGAAACTTTTAAGATAACATGAGGTAAATTGCTATTTTATCAATATGAAAGAAGGGTAAATTTCTATTTTTCAAATCACATAAATATAAATTGAATATTATTAATATGAAAGATGGTAAATTGCAAATCACAGAAAAGTAAATTGAATATTATCAATATCAAAGAGGGGTAAATTACTATTTTTCAAATCACATAAAGATAAAGAAGGGTGTAATCCACAAAATAATTTTCAAGGGTGCAATTTGCAATATATTTATGAAGAATGATAAAGGGTAAAAATGATTAAGGAACGTTACCCTTGTTCTTTTTATTCAAATAATATGATTCCTATTCAAAGAGGAGGATTTTTTTATATAAACAGAAAGGATGATTCCTATTCAAGCTAAATAATATAATGTGATTCATGGTGTAATGTGACAAAATACAATTTACCATGATAAGAAATTACAAAGACATTTAACTTAATGATATAAAACTACGAATTCAAGACTAATATGTCACAATTATTTAACCCAAGTGCTTTGTACTCAGTTTAAATTTATTCTCAACCTAAGTAAATTAGTCTAAAATTCAATTTGCTAATTACATTCCAAGTGATCATGGTCAATTAAATTATAGCAACTCAACATTTCAACATTCATATGCTTCTTAAATTTTGTTGGACCCTCTTTGCATCTGGTCATCATAAGCAACCATAAAGTACAATCTGTTTCAATAGACTAAGAAAATTTCCAGTTAACAAATGTACGAACGAACGAACTAAAAGCCTAAAGGTTACAAGTTGCAACCGTGTACACAAATCGATTGATTACGTTGTCGTAGCAGCAACAGGCATCATTTGAGTACCTCTTGATCCAATTCTTCCACGCCCAATACCCGTCTGTCGATTATCACAATCCCTTTTCTTTGCACTCAATCGCTTACCACAATCGAATCTTGAAGTAGTACTAGTAGTAGTAGTAGTCGTAAAGGTTTCGTTTGACTCTGCTGAATTATGCTCCAACCCAATTACAAAGCTATTGCTACCGGAAGATTCTAGTTCTTCAAATTCTTCTTCACTCCTAATCGTCGTTACATATTTATGAAAACTCGGCTCCATCAAATCATCATTACCTACAATAATCTCAGATTCCAAAAAAGGTTCCCCCCTCGTCTCTTGTGACGATGATCTTATATTCGCAGCGGTAATATTCTTGTTCATATGCTCGGTGATGCTGGAGTCGAGATCAGCAGCGGCTTCAAGGATAGAGCAAGAACTGTTGTTCTTCTTTTGATGGAAATTTTGGATGTCTTCTAGCAAAAGTGCGGTGTAGGAGGACGATGTATTGTTAGGATTTGAAAGAGTTTCAGGGTTGAGGTTGTCTAAGTCTTTTGAAAGTCGAGAGGATCTAGTTCTTGTATGTTTGTGGGGTTTCGGGTTTTCGGGTCCAGAAGAAATCACATTCAATCCAACATTTGTCTTGCATTGAGATACTTGCGTTGTGCGGTTATCGCTATTAGGATTCTGAATAGGAGGAGCCTGAAAAAATGGCAATCAAATTTGTAGAACAGATTAAAGAAGTAAATTAAATTAGATTAAATTAATAGACTCACATGTGAAATGATGTTGGTATCAATCTCACTAAGAGGGTTTCTTCGACAAGGCGAATGCTCGGCTTTTCTTGAATTGCTTCGACTAAGTGTCGACACAATCTGATGCTTTACACTCTGATTCTCATTCGAAGCCCCCGATACTCTCGCTGGCGATCTAGTACGAGGGGACGCAACCGTCCTGTCGTTTCTCTTAACTTGGTTCCTCTTACCAACACAACCATCACTACTCTTGTCAATCGCAATTGAAGACACGGTAGCTGGCACCGAAACCAACTTCCCTGGCCTCGAATTATTACCATTCGCATTTGAATTTGGAATTGGAGATTCAGATCTTCTACCTGGAGATCTACTCACCCTTCTACCACTACCTCTCTCTCGACTACCCGACCGCTGCTGTTCCCTTTCACGACTAGGTGTCCGCCGCCGCCCTTTCGACTGGCTGCGTTGGCGCTCCCGGTGCCGTTTATCTTCGTCTACTACATCAACAACATTTTTATCATCTTTGTCGAAATCGTAACTTCTTTTTGCCCCTGATTTTTGGAATGAGGAACTACGGCTGAGCCGCCCACATTGTATCAAAATGGCATCCAATTCTTCTTTCGTACAAGTAGAACTCATAACTCCTCCTCCTCCTCCTCCAATAATTCCATTAACATTCATTGGATTATTATTAGTATCAGTCGATTCAATGATTTTTGCGGTGGCGATTTCCTTACACTTTTCCTCTTCGATTTCATGACTTTCTCTGTTTTTGATGATGAAGATCTCTTCTTTGATCAGAGTTTCTTCTTCAATTTTCTTATTTTCGGGTTGGGTTTTTGAAGGAAGGGTAACTGGAGAAGAAGAAGAGGAACAGACGTTTTTCTTGATTAAACAATTACCCATTTTGATTCAGATTAGTTAACCAAGAAAGAAGAACAAGGGGAATGAGAATTTTTATTGACGGGATGTGAGGAAGAAAGGATAAGGGGTTGAAGGGTACAGAATTCAAGAAAACAATTGAATTGAAAATCGTATTTTTTTTGTCGGGGTCAAGAAGAATAAAAGAGGAATTTCAAATTTTGACAGAGGAGGGTCTGTCAACATAGCCGTTATGTTTAAAGAGGCTTCATTTAATTTTACTTTACTTTTTCATGGAAGAAAGAGGAAAAATTGAATAACACTGTTCCCCTTAATTTTATGTGAACGGTAATATTAATTTGAATTTTGACCCCCTTCGTCTTATTTCAATTTGGGTAAATTAGGGATACTAATTACGAAAATCCCCTCGTATTCGCAGGGCCTTCAATTAGCCTATTACTCCTTAAAATATTCAATTATGTTTGTATTGTTTGTAATATCGTATAAATTATAAAATTCTGGTGATAATTGTTATATCTCATACTTATAAAAATGGTACTAAAAATTTATTTACACTAAATAAATAAATACTTTTTATATATTTCATTATTAAATATTGACTTATAATACAATATAAACTTTACTAAATTTAAAGTTTAAAATTGTAGTACAATATAATTATTTTAAATTTATTAGTAATATATAAAAAATTGTTTTATTTAATTTAACTAAATCTGTAAATAGTTTTTTATATTTAAAAAATATTAATATTCAAATTTCATTAAATTTATTTTTATACAAATGTAATTGTTAATAGATATGTCAATAAATTTTTTTGCAATACTTATTGAAATATATGGACAATTATGAATTTTATCAAATTTTATGTTAGTAATTATCATTTTTATAGTTTATGAGATTTAATAATTAGCACCCAAGTTTTAAAATTTATAAGATATTACAAACTTTATAAATAACTTCACATGGGCAAATTAAAACTTTTTAGGAATAAGGGGTAAATTGTAAGGTTTTGATTCAAGTTTTTATTGTTATTGATTGTACATTATACGAATCCAAACTATTTTTGTTTTTCATCATTGGTTTATATGTCTACATTTATTTTTCATACACGGTGAATTATATCCATAGGGGTTGAATGATAAACACATGTGCATTAGAGGACAAAAAAATTCTCATAAACACTTGTCGCTCATCCAGCACCCTAGAGGATTGAATCCACCGGGTAGTCACAAAATTTCCCATTTATGTGCTATTAATTAACTAAACAATGAGTTTTACTTTATTTTTTTTTCTTTTGTCTATTTTGAATGAGCATAATCAGATTGAAACTTAAAGAGACAAACAGAAATTATAAATAAAAAAAAAAGTATCTTTATTTTTTTTTTAAATTTAACCATTTTTTCTTTAAAATTAAAGTTAGAGACTCGTTACGTGACTTGGAAATGTAAATTTTAGAGTAATAATCTGAAATTGCCAATTTTTTAGTGTCAACTGTTCGGCAAATTATATTTCTGACAAAAATTAAATTATTTGGTCAAAATCGGTGAGACAATAAAATATTTAAATTGACATTGTATCACAAAATATAGGACCTTGAAACGCAACTATTTTAAAGAACCAATAAATAAAATTTTGCCCCGATTATGTATTGATTTAAGTAACTTAAAAAAAATTGTAGGTTTTTTTTTTAATAAGTTCGTATTTGAATTCTTAACTAGATCTTTTTTATACTTTGCATAATTGTGATTTCCATTTCGGGATAAACTTTATAAGAAGAATGCTAAAGTTAAGATTACATAAACCTAGATGAGGAATGAATAATAATGAGTTATCATTTGGTAGAACCATTTCATGGATGACATGGTGTAGCAAATTGGTAGAAATTACTTTAAGTTGTTTTGCACGGTGAAGATTTGATCTTAATGATAATTTCTCCATAAATATATAGGGACTCAAATACAATCTTAACCATTTGTTGCACCACATTAACCGTACATCGATTCTCAAAATAATTTCACGAATGACGGTACAAAATAAACCATTTTGTTATTGAAATGAGAATATTTGTAAACATAAGATGAAATCTTCAAGCGACAATTTTGTAACTACATGAGAGGACTTAAGTAAGAACATATCCTTGTTTTTGTCTTATCTACGCAATAAGCAAATGCACTCCAAATGAAATTGTGGAAATCAGAAGCCCGGATAGAGCCACGAAACCATATCTCCTACAAAAAAAAAAAAATATGTTAAAAAAGTGTGTCAAAATACTTGTTGTAGCAGCATAAGCATTGTCATAAATTAATCCATCTGAGTTAGGCTACTCAAATTAAATTTGCAAATAAAGGAAACGTAAAGGAAAAAAAAGTGAAATAAATAAGGCTCTCAAGCCTAATTCAATGGGGGAAAAGAATTTACATTTAACTTAGGTTAAATAATATAAATCAGCTAATTTTGTTCATTTTTTGGCACAACTTGCAATTGGGTCAGGACCTGAATCTGACCCTAAAATTAATGAACGAATCTGGACCCAGACCCATTCTTATTTACTTAAATCAATGGCTTTGGGATAGACCCATTTTGGTTTATTTGGGGCTAGCTAGTCTAATACCCTATTTTCAGAAATTAATTCTAGGTCGGATTCTACGGGCTTGGGTCGAGGCAATCAGGTTTGGGTCTGGCCAGTTGGGTCTGGATCGGGACACCCGAGTCTGGGTAGGGCCAATTGGTCTGTGTTGGGGCAATTGGGACTGGGTCAGAGCCATCGGGTCATTGGGTTCTGGGTCGGGTCATTCGATTTTGGATTGGGTAATCGGGTCTGGGGCGATTCTGGGCCCGGTGGCTGCAACGGGTCTGGTTCTGATCGAGTCCGGGTCTTGACAATTTTTTCTTAATGGGTCTTGAGCGGATCCGGGTTGGGTCTAGACCCTACATTTGACAAGCCCACTTGCAATAACCACAATTTCCTAATGGGTCATTTCGACAAATAACATTAATAGTTGAATAGTTGTATCTTAAAAATTGGTGGTAGATGTAAGATATTACCGTGTGTTTTGTTAAACATGCATGAAACTATCTTGTGAAATTTTTATTGCATAAAATTTCCTTGTACTTTTAAAAACTTAGCACGAACCTCATATTTTTAAAGAATTGGTCGTTTTGAACCGACATATTTCGAGAAATCATTTAAAAGTATTTCATGTCGGTCCCTACAACTTAACGTGAAATATTCTAAAATTAATTTCTTGAAATAAGCCGATCTGGAACGCCTATTTTGAACATGTTGACAATTTCGTACTGAGTTTTTAAAATACATGAAGATTTTATGAAATAAAAGTTCTACAAAATAATTCATATAAGTTTTGCATAACACAAAAGAGTATCTTGCATTTCTTTCAATAAATTGTGATTATACATAATATTCACAAATCATCTATAAATTAATAATAGGAATATTCTTTGATTTCTTCCCCTCTTTGATTTCTTCTACGGATTCAAGTACATCATTACACGTCATGTTTAGTTTACCCTAAATAATAATTCATCTATGTATCAACTAATGAATCTTGGTCTATACAATTTCTATGGGCGAAGAAAAATTTATGATCCATAATCCCGATTTCAGACTATATCCAATTTGAAGTGTGATTAAAAAATTCTAACAATATGATCATGAAAATAGAGTGAAATGTGAAAACACTCGTTTTTTGTCTAATTATGAAAACCCCCATTTGTTATTTTTATTAGCAAAAACTTCTTGTACTTATTTTTTATTAGCAAAAATAAAAAATTCCTCCTAAAACAAAATGATAATTATATCTCTATCAAAAAAAGCAAAAACTTCATTTTAATCTGAGAAATTATCGATAACCCCCTTATTAACTTTAAAAATCGATAACAATGACTATTTAATTTTAAATACTCACGCATTGGGAATACGCTTTCGAGATTCACCGGTAGAATAGTCGTAGAAGAAGAAAAAGCGTGTGACGGAATAAACAACTCCAAGAGATGAAGAAATCAAAGGGTGCCTAATTCCTCCCAATATCATCAACATAAAAAATATAGGCATCAATTCCAATGAATTCTGGTGCCCCCTCTGCACCCAAAAATCACCATCCATTTTATAAATCATTATCCAGTAAAAAAAGAAAGAGTGAAATATATGGCATAGTTTACAGTAATGTAGGAGAAAATGCACAAAACTACCCTATAATTTTTTTTTCATCAAACCTTCTTCTAATTTCAAAAATTTTGCATAAAATATCCAATCCGTCTCCTTCAGTCTATTTGTTAACGCGCGTGTGTTTAACAATATGCGATTTTTGTTATTTTTTTTGTATTTTTTTCCGCATTAGATTCCCTTGTACATTTGAATATATTGCACAAAATCTCCTTGTCCTCTAATTATATATAGGGGTAATTTAGACAATTCAATTAAAAATTAACGGTATTAGTAATTAATGAAAATCGAGTGTTTTATGAATGATTTTTGAAAGTACAAGGAAGTTTGATGCAAATAAAAATTTACAGAATATAATTTTATGCAGATTTCATATAACACAAAGTAGTATCGTGCATTTACGAGAGTAATTAATAATGGAAGCAAATTTACCTGTACACAATTAAAGAGCTTGGCGTCCTTGTTTTCAGCTTCTACGGCGTACATAGTTGGATAATAAACCTTATATCTGCCAAGAAATTGAATTTCGCTCAAAATTTCAAATCTCATAAATTAGTTAGGTAAAAAAATGAATGAAACAAATAAAGAAAAATGAATGAAATAAACAAGAACTACTTTTTGCGGGCTTTTCCCACTTGAGCAGCCATCCAGAAATTGAGAAAGCAATAGAAAACCAGAACAAGAACTACATATCCGTACTCTTTCGGAAATATTTCCACTCCATTACCCATTTTTTTTTAATTTATTACTGTTTCCTCCTAATTGAAGGGGCTTCAATCTGTTTTTGAAAATTGATGATGTTTGGAAATGGAGATGTCTAATTATAGACTTTGTTAAACTTTTCTCCCAAGCCAGAGTATTTGACTTTGATCCTCCATTTTCCATCAACAATACGTGGTCTTGTGCAATATTTTTTTTATGTTTTGTTGAGTTGATTGAGTAAATAGAGTCTAGAGTAGACTAGATGTATTATTGACTTTTGGTATTTGCTTTGGGTAGGCCCGACTCAATTACTAGTCATGATCTTCTTACAGTTGGCTTCTCAAGTCGTTAACTTGGACAACATCTGGAATATTTCCTGTAAAGATCCAAATTTGTCTATGGAGGTTATATATAATATTTGTAATATTTAATAAAATTCTAAAACTTGGTCACTTGTAATATCTTATAAAATTATCAATATGATAATTACATATTTACCCCCTAGAGTTTTCGATAAAACTGTATAATCGTCCATAAGTTTCAATAGATATTGTTGGTCACAAGTAGTCATAAGGTCTAGAGGCGAGGAGGGAGGAGCGAGTGAATAGACCTTATATGATTTTTGCTCTTCAACATATTTGGTCAAATTTGTTATCATTTAAAGTATCTGTTCTTAGGTTCAAAATATCAATTTGTTCTTTCAAATTGATGTTTCAAAATCAACAGTTTATTATTCAGAGTTTGAGTAATATGAAAAGGATTTTTCCTTGAAACCATATTTCAAATTCAGTGCCCCCTCAATCTAAGAGTTGGTTCTTCACAAGAACAAGTTATAAATATACAATTAAGCAATTTATATGAACAAATAAGTAAAGTGCACAAAGAAAAGAACACAAGGTTTATAGTGGTACGGAGGGGGTGTAATCCCCCTAGTCCACTCTTCTCATGTAGCTGAGAAAATACACTGAAATCACAAAGTACAGTGGTTTGGACGTTGATTACTAAGTCAATCCAAGTACGACCAGATCACAAAGCATGTCAGACAGATGACCAAAACACAGAGCAGGTCAAGTCCAGATCACTAAGTAGGTCTACTATGCAAGATCATAATGCAGACAACAGGAAACAATAGTTTCTTATCACAACACTAAGTTTTTCACAAGATTTGAAGATGTTGTTTGTGTTTTTCAACTTTTGAAGCTTGAAGATAGCTGTTTTAGCACTTGAAACTTGGAAGTATTTGCTCGTGTGTGTTGTTATCTTCCTTGTTTCTTTAGCTTCTATTTATACTGCTTATTAATTTGCCCGTTGAAGGTGACAAATTACTAATACGCCCTCCAGCTATGCTTGTCATATAAAAAATGACTCTTTGCATTAAGGCGTGTCCTGCAATTCGGCGCTTGTTGTACGATAGACTCTTGTAGCCTAACTATGCTTATCAACTCCACATTTGCATTAAATGCGATGGTATTTACCATGAAATTTTGAATTAAGACGACTTTAATACCCATGTGCTTTGATATATCAATGCTACATTTAATTTGTTGGTTTGTGTCCAATGCCCATGCAACTTATCCTTGTACTCAGTCCTTATCATTCAATTGATATGTTGAAGCACCTTTCTTGAACTCTGTTGAAGTCCGTATCATGAACTCTCCTGATGTGCAAATTTGTTGGGTTGAATATTTTACTAAGCTCCTAAGTTAGTGTTTTTTTTTTTTTTTTTTTTGGGGGGGGGGGGGAGAGCTCCTAAGTTATTTGGATGTTGACATTTTCACAGTTTCACAGTTTCACTTGACTTGGTGTGAGATATGAATCAAATTTAAGTAATTGAAACAGGTTAAGACTTTGATCCATCTCTTGCAACTTAACTGGATGACTATCCTCTTATACTAAGCTATTCTAGTCTTATCAACTACTTAGTACATTTTTCTTATTTAGGCTGGTGATATAAAAAAATTTCTTTTGTTATCATCAAAACATAATTACAAATTGTCTAATCTATTACAACTTAATTACATTTCATTTCATCCTTTCTGATGATAATTTTAAGTTGTACAATTTATTTCCATCAATTATTAAACAATTGAACCAATATTATTGAAATAAATATTCTAAGGGTTGTCTTGATGTTGATAATATATATACAGTAATAATTTGGGTCCGTTTGTTAGGCGTTTCCCAATATTTTCTCGTGTTTGGGATATGCCGAACAAATATGGTTTCTATTTTCTGAAATAAATTATCATCTCTCAATTTTCTCAAACTACTCTCCTTAAAAGCCAAACAAATAACAATTTTCTTATCTCTGAATAAAACCTATATAAACTTACTCTGATTTGACATAAAGTAAATTATCTCTTACACAATTTATCTCATATAACAAACATGATTTGACATAAAGTCGTACACATCTTACACCTACAATCTAACTCTTCCAAAAAAACCTACACCTACTTTATTTCTCAAACCACTCTGTCAAAAGTCAAACAAACAACATTATACAAATCGAAATTATTATACAAACCTCCACTACTCTCTGAAACTACTTTCCCAAACACCAAACAAACATGCCATTTATGATCATAAGTTGGGGTTTGAGGTATGAAAATAAGAATTTTTTTTTTTAAGATCAGGTATGAATATAAGAATTGTAAATCATAAAACATTGTTAGTCCATTTATCCATACTATCTATAAAAGTGAGAATAGTTAAGTGTTTTTAGACTAATATATATCCTTATTTTAGTTATGAAGTGATATTTAATTCAATGGCAAATATATAAAATAGTTGAAGAATAATAATTATGCATGGAATCTTATTATATTAATTAAGGTAAATGTATAACTAAACATAAAATCGTATTATATTTATCTCCAACGTTAACTCCTAAAACATACAAATTATCTCTTTACATCAACTTTTATAATTTGAATTTTCTTCTCATATAACACATAAAAAAACCATAAGAAAAAAATATTGTTATTTTAAATAGCTCCTACAATATATATGTAAAATCATTATAATATTTTAGCAACCATATGTTTTAAGAAAAAAATTGTTATTTGTATCACTGAACAATTTAGTACAAAATAAGTCAAACAATTCTCTAAAATAAAAAAACTATAATCAAAATCTCTTAAATACCATTCTACTATACATAAGAAAAAATAAACCAAAATAGGAAAAGTTACAGAAAAATTGCATCTTCCCTATAAATAAACTAAAAATGCTTATGACTTAGGCTAAAGAGGCAAAATATAAAGAATATCAAAACATGCAACATGCATAGCCTCGTACTTTCATGGAATTATTTTCGTGTAAATGAGTGAAATTGGTCAGAAAACTGGTGAAATGAATGAAAATTGCTGAAATCAATAAACAAAAATGAAATCGATGAAAACATGTGAAATCGGTGAAAAGTCCGGGGTGAATAGGTGAACAATGATGCAGTAGGTGAAAATGAGTAAAATCCATAAAAAAAAAAAAGTGCACGAGAAACGGTAAATACATTTAAAAGTGATAAGAAAAATCGAGTAAAATTTGTGAAGAATGGATGAAAATGATTAAATTAGTGAAAAAATAGGTTAGATTCGGTTAAAAAAAAAAAGATAAAGTTGGTGAAAACATGTTAATTCGATTGTTATTAATTCGAGTGAAACTTATAAGAAAAAGGATGAAACCAGTGAAATCCAGTGAAAGATGGGTAAAGTCGGTGAAAAAGGGTAAAATTGACCCAAAAAAAAAGCATAAAGTCTATAAAAATAATTTAATAAATGAAAATTTCAGATGAGTAACATGTGACATCAGTGAATAAACAAGTGAAATAGGTAAAAAAAAATGGGTTAAACTGGTAAAAACTAGTTAAATCCACTAAAAAAAGAGTTTAATTGACAAAAAGAGGTAAAATCGATAAAAAAATGTTTTAAACCGCAAAAAAATAAAATTTGACAAAGAAAGGGAAAATAATGAAAAAGGTTATAACCGATAAAAGGGGTAAATCGTTAAAAAAAAATACAAATTGGTTTTAAAATATTAAACAGTGAGAACATATGAATCGATGAAAATTTGGATAAAATTTATAGAGAGTTGGATGAAAAAAGGATAAAATTATTGAAAAAGGGTAAATTCAGGCAAAAAAAGCATAAAGTCGGTGAAAACATATTTAATCAATTAAAAATTCAGGTAATAACATGTGAAATAGGTAAAAGCAAATTAACTTTAACCAAAAAATAAGGTGAAATCGGTAGAAAAATTATTCAAATTGGAAAAAAAAATCGGCGAAAAACTGAAAAACAATGAAGAAGGTTATAAGCGAAAAAAATTGTTAAATCGCTAAACAAATATATTAATCGGTAAAAATAACAGTGAAAACATATGAACCAATGAAAATTGGTGAATTTGATGAAAAGATGGGCTGGCGAAACCAATAAGAAAAAGTGCTCGTGATTTCGATGAGTACATGTAAAATCGATGAAAATCCGAGAGAAACTTGTGAAGAAACGGATGAAACCGATGTTCTTATGATCTCATTTTAGAACAAATTTAACATGAAAACTACTACTATGGAATTAACTAATCAATATTCTTATGATCTTATTTTAGAACAAATTTTATAAAATGTCATGACTAAATCTATCATCATTTTATATTTTATTTCAACAATTTAAAGCCATTATTTATTTGGTGAAACAATAGTTAATTAAAAAATAAATTCATAAAAAATAAATTGAATATCATTCATAAATCTATTATATTTTATGACAAAATAAAGTTAATTTTACTCACATTTAAAAAAAAAAAAATCAATGAAATTAACTAGACATATGATATACGTATGTAAACCTTTCTAGTATAAATAAAATAATAAATAATGAATTGCAACGTCTCAAATTCATATTTGCTTCATTTATTTTGATAAAGAAAATAAAATTAAATCTTTATCATTTTTTATTAAGATCCCCTTAATTGACACAGTCCTATAAAGGGTGGGTTTTTAGCACTTTGCACTCCCGAAACATGGGAAATAGGCACTTTGTACCCCGAAACTTAGATTTAGCACTTTGCACCCTCGAAATATGAAAAATACAATACTTTGCACCCTCTTTTATTTTTAAGCAAAAACTCAAGGGCAAAATAGATTGTAAATCTTTGGCACTTTGCCCCCCAAAAATAAAATTAGCACTTAACACTCCCTAATTAAGAACAAATTAACAACTAGCACCGCCGAAACACAATAAATGGATACTTTGCACCCCAAAATACAAAATTAACACTTAATACCCTCAAATTAAAAAAAAAAAACTCAAACCTCTCAATTTTTTCTGGCAAAGTTAACCATTAAAGTGATTTCTTTTGGGGCAAAATAAGTAATTATTTATGGGTCTTTGATATATGGAGTAGACAATGGGTCTTCGAGAAGTTTACGTGAACTTTATTTAGTTATTTATGATGATATTGTTGAAAAGAAAGAAATATGAAAAATACAACACTTTGCACCCTCTTTTATTTTTAAGCAAAAACTCAAGGGCAAAATAGATTGTAAATCTTTGGCACTTTGCCCCCCAAAAATAAAATTAGCACTTAACACTCCCTAATTAAGAACAAATTAACAACTAGCACCGTCGAAACACAATAAATGGATACTTTGCACCCCAAAATACAAAATTAACACTTAATACCCTCAAATTAAAAAAAAAAAACTCAAACCCCTCAATTTTATCTGGCAAAGTTAACCATTAAAGTGATTTCTTTTGGGGCAAAATAGGTAATTATTTATGGGTCTTTGATATGTTGAAGTAGACAATGGGTAACTTTATTTAGTTATTTATGATGAAATTGTTGAAAAGAAAGATTGAGAAAGAAATGAGTATTCGAGTATTTATAATTGTATTTTGCAAAATTTAAGTTAAAAATTGAATTACTTATTTTGCCTTAGATTTTTTTCACTCCGATAGTCAACCTTGACGAAAAAAACGAGGGAATTGGGTTTTTTAAATTTGAGGGTGTTTAGTGTTAATTTGTGTTTTAGGGTGCGAAGTGTCCATTTATTGTGTTTTGAGGGTGGAAATTGCTGATTTGTTTTTAATTAGAGGGTGTTAAAGTGCTAATTTTATTTTACACAAAGTGCGAAATTCTCAAGTTTTGAGGGTGCAAAGTGTCAATACTATTGAATTACCTATTTTGCCCTTGAATTTTTGCTTGAAAATAAATGAGGGTGCAAAGTGCTACATTTTTCATATTTCGAGGGTGCAAAGTGCTAAATCCAAATTTCGGAGGTGCAAAGTGCTAATTTTCCATGTTTCGGGGGTGCAAAGTGAAAAAACCCATAAAGGGTCACTTAAATTAATTTCCGTCCAAAATTTATGGGCAAACAAAGAGTCGTCCAATAATCATTTCCTATACTATATGTCAAACAAAATAATTTAATTACTTGTTCAATTCCAAGAATATCTTTTCAACTTTCCCAGACGTTGAATTCTGCTTTATCCATGCAAATATATAAGCTAAATGATGATGACAATATAAGCACTTCATCTATACAAGCTAAAGTTTATCTTTTTCCACATAATTTTCCAAGCCCCTTTTGTAAGTTGTTTCATCATTTTGTACCTTTTATATATCTTTCATTGTTGTTAATCAGAAAAGAAAAAGAAAAGAATGACTTATGGATTAATAATGGGATATTGGGATTTACTTTTCTCACTTAATTTTTCAGGAAATTATAGGAAAAAGGAGAGATGGAGGGAACTAAGAAGAAGCAAGAAGAAGTAACTCAAGGATTTATTGATTTGATTTTTTCTTGGTCCATAGCTGATATAATGAATCAAGATCTTTACAAGAATAAGGTTTGATTCTTCATTTTATTAATCTTTACATATATATATATATATATATATATTGTATTATTACTAATTGAATTGTTAATTAATTCCAAACATTGGACAGGTTAATCGAATTCCCGAAACATTTTCATCAGCTAGACAGTACTTTAGTTCATTCATGTATCCACTTATTGAAGAAACTCATGCTGATCTTCGTTCCAATATTACGACTCTGTTTCATGCACCTTCACGTGAAATATTTAGTGTCCAAAGAATTAAAGACGATAATAACCCTGAGAAATTGACTTACCGGATCAATTTGGAACCAATATCGTCGTCTATTAACGTAAAACCTGGTGGCTCTTATGAACCTGAATTTGGAGATTTGATTGTACTAACAGAGGTGAAACCAAAATGTATTAATGATCTAAATAGACCTAATAGATCATATATTATGGCTGTAGTTCAAGGCGAATATTCTTCTGTTATACAATCTTCCCAGCCTATCGAAAAACGAAAGGGCAAACTCTTTGCTACTTATCTTACAAACTTGATCACAAACTCGCGAATATGGCAAGCTTTGAATCCAGACATTGACGGAGGAAATATGAAGATCATCTACTCTGTTCTGACAACTAAACCATCCGTAAGATTGTTTTTTCGATGTTATTACATTAATTGTTTGTACTATATTGACCCTTTTGTAACGAGTGCAGGTAGAGGAACATTGTAGTCGTTGTTCGAGCCTTAACTTTTCAAAGTCGAGCGAAGGTATCAGCTCTTTTGGCCTTGATGATGCTCAAAAGGATGCAGTTTTGAATTGCATAGCCGCAACAGAATGTTGTCATAAAACTAATGTGAAGCTGATATGGGGTCCACCTGGAACTGGAAAAACGAAAACAATATCCGCATTAGTATTTTCCCTCTTAAAGATGAAGTGTGGAACATTGATTTGTGCTCCAACTAATATTGCGGTGGTAGGAGTCGCTAACCGCTTGCTGAGTTTGCTAGGTGGTACATTGACTTTTGCTCCAACTTACGGGTTTGGAGATGTAGTCTTGTTTGGTAACAAAGAGCGAATGAATATCAATGAACATGACGATGTTTATGATATATTTCTCGCTAATCGTGTTAGTGTATTAGCTCACTGTTTTGCATCACAAACTGGTTGGCGTGTTAGTTTATTATCGATGATTGGTTTACTTGAAGACCCTGAAGATCAATATCTCCGATACTTGTCAAGAGCGAAAGAAGAAAATACAGAAGAATCCGATAATGAAGATGAAGACGAGGAAAATACAGAAGAATCCAATAATGACGATGACGACAACACTGACGATGACGACGACACTGATGATGAAGTGGAAGAGAGAAATGTGAAGGAAAGTCACAAAGGAAAATTTGAAACGAAATCTTGGAAGGACTTAATCAGTCGTGAACTTGAGGATGCCAAGAAGAGAAACTTGAAGTGCGCGCGTGAAGAAGGCCAATCCAAGAGTGTTAAAATTCCATTGACATTTGAGGAATTTTTCACGGTGACATTTAGAAGGTATGCAGAGAGGATAGAGGGTTGCATATCGGATTTGTACACACATATGCCTACGTCGTATCTTAATTTGGAAGGTGTACATAAAATGAATAGATTTCTTGAATTGCTTCAAAGGCTTCAAAGTTTGGTAAGTAATGCATGCAGGGGGAGAATAAGGGAAGCACTAAAACGGAACAAAGAAATCGGAAGGACAAAAGTAGAATGCGTGAAAGTATATGAATCCTTTCGTGGATCATTCAATATTACGTACTTCTCTGAATACCATGAAATTAAGAAATTTTGTCTAAAAAATGCTTGCTTGATATTTTGCACTGCATCAAGCTCAGCTAAACTGCATACAGAAGAAATTACTACGATTGAAATGGTCATAATTGATGAAGCTGCACAACTAAAAGAATGTGAATCCTCGATTCCCTTACAACTCTCTGGTGTACGAAATGTTGTACTTGTTGGAGACGAGAAACAACTTCCGGCAATGGTTCAAAGCAAGGTAATTTGAAATAAATCATTCTTTTTTGTATTTCATTCCTATTTGAGATGAGTTTATTTGCTTCATTAACTAATTTCTTGATAATGACAGATTTGTGAGAAAGTCAACTTTGGGAGGAGTTTGTTCGAGAGGCTTGCGATGTTAGGACATAGTAAACACCTTCTGAATGTTCAGTATAGAATGCATCCTTCGATAAGCTTATTTCCAAATTGTGAGTTCTACGGAAATCAAATTAAGAATGGACAAAATGTCATGGAAAGAACCCATGAACGGCGTTTTCTCAAAGGAAAAATATTTGGGTCGTATTCTTTCATAAATGTCGACAGCGGAAAAGAGGGCTTCGATGATAGGCATAGTAAGAAAAATATGGTGGAGGTATTTGTGGTTGCTGAGATTGTATCGAAACTCTCTCAAGGTATTACTTCTATTAAACCATTTTTTTTTATAGATTTTCTCCTTAATAGTAAGTGCTTTACTATCGAAAATTTGTCATAGAATCGGCTCACTCAAAGCAAAAGGTTCGTGTTGGTTGCATATCGCCTTATAAAGCTCAAGTTCATGCAATTCAAGAAAGACTTGGAAAAAGATACAGCATGGATTTAAAGGATAAATTTTCAGTAAATGTTCGTTCGGTGGATGGTTTTCAAGGTGGTGAAGAAGACATTATAATAATCTCCACAGTTCGGTGCAATGGGAATGGCTCTGTCGGTTTCTTATCTAACTGTCAAAGAACCAACGTAGCTTTGACTCGAGCTAGGTACTGCATACTGTCATTCGCCCTTGTCCGTGTAACAAACTTAACTAGTACATTTTGAGGTTTTTTTTTTTTTATGGATCTTTTCACAGGCACTGTCTATGGATACTTGGAAATGGTGCAACTTTGCTAAACAGTGGTTGTGTGTGGGAAAAGTTGGTTCGTAATGCCAATGATCGGGGCTGTTTTTATAACGCTTCCGATGATAAGAGTTTGGCTCTGGCAATTAGCAATGCCAAGATGATTTCATTATTTAATATGGATTCAATCTTGTTCAAAGCTTCTAAGTGGAAGGTGAAATCATTAATTAATAGCTAGGCAATCTAGTCATGAAAATCCTCCAGTCACATTTAGGTGTCACATGTTTTGTTTTTAATTACAGGTTTGCTTCTCGGATGAATTCCACGACTCCATTATAAGACTTCAGCCCTCGAGAGGAATCCACGACGACATCGTTTCTGTGTTGGTAAAACTCTCTAATGGATGGCGCCAGATGTACAAAGACGATACCCTTGGCCACACGGAAGGGCGTTCTTCTCAATTATTGGAGATTTATGATGTCAAAGAGCAGCTAAAACTCATTTGGAGTGTTGAAATACTTGAGAAAAATTCACTAGATATTCAAGTTATCAAAATATGGGACATTTTACCAAGAATCGAAGTAATACCAAAAATCGCAAAGAAACTTGACGTTTTATTTAAAAACTACAAGGATGATTATATGAGCCGCTGCATTTGTAAACGCATTGAAGGGTACGTAAATAAAATCAAAGGTTCATGTTCTTTTCTTAATATACATTCTCGTAACTGATGCGACTGAATTGTTACTTTGATGTAGGAACTTGACACTTCCGATGAAATGGCCCGTGGATTCGAATGCAAGAAGTGATTATTCTAGTAAGGATCCAAGTCATGAGTTGTACACAAAATTAACAGCAATTAGTCTACTAAGACTATGAGGTAGTTGGAACCAAAACTTACATTATTTTTGTGGGTTAATTTGGTTATAACAATTTACTTTGGGGAAGTAATTGCAATTTCTTTTGAATGTTACTTTGTGGGTTAATTTGGTTATATTTTGAGTACTCTATTAGATCAAATGCTTTATGGTCGTGTATGCGAAACTTATTTAACAAATGGGTGAGAAATTAAGGGTTTTTTTGCAAGTTAACTCTCTGTGATATGTCTGGGCAATTTATCTCCCTGTGAAATAAAAATAGGCAATTTAGCTCCCTGTGAAATGAATAATGAGCAATTTACCTTCCTGTGATATGAATAAATGAGCAATTTAGAGGGAGGCAATGTGCTTCTTTTATAAAAATACAGTAGGGGTGGGATCGGGACGGGTTTTCGGGAATTCGGGTATTTTGGGACGGGATATCGGGTTTCGGGATCTCAAATTCAAATCCCGAAACCCGGTAGATCAACCGAGGTCCCGAGAGTTTCGGGTACCCGATTTAATTTCGGGATTTCGGGACGGGACCGGGTGTCCTGATAAACTATTTTTTTTTTAGTTTAATGCAATTTTAAAACCGCCTCGGATCTTATGTGTCAATATTGGTATGCCATTTCACCATCTTATGCACAACATGTAGACTCAGAAATGATCTCAAAACCTCAAGATCTGATTAAAGAAATTATTGGAGAAGTTTGAAAATTGAAAGATGATATATGTTGAAAAACTGAACGTCGGCGAGCAACGGATCAGTGGCGGACGGTGTTGGATAAGGATGAAGATGAAGGCACTGAAGACAAATTGATAAGGGGGGTTTTGATGCATTCCAAAACTTCATATGTGGCTAAGTATGGAGTAACTTAGCTGACAATCTTATCAAGGAATTTTGACTAAGTACAAGAAGACATCAGAAGAGTCAAAGTTTCAAGGTCCAAGACTTCTGATCTGCTGAAGTAAAGTTATCAGACTGATGAAAATCAGCCGACTCAAATCAGATTTGTTCATGTTTGAGATCAGCCGAGTTCGCCATCAGACCTGCACTTTCGTCAGCCAAGTGAAGAAGATCATGAAGTGTTCCCAACGGTAATAAATGCCCCTTGGAGTAATAAATGCTGAAGTACGAGGTTATTTAAGACAAATGATTGAAGACTTGCTTCGCATCAGCTGGGTGCATTTAATGCTGCCTGCAGAATAGTACTATTCACAGTACGGACAGACTGCAAAGGAGCCGTTCGCGGATTTTAAGGACCAGTACTCGAGGAATTTGAATCCTGTCTCTCTTCAACGGACACTTTTCAATCCTCAAGTATAAAAAGCTGAAAGAGACGAAGAAGAAAAAAAAAAGCAACACAATCTCTGAGAAATTTTCGAAGCAAAATTCTTTAAGTCTCAAGAACAGCTCACTCATCAGCTTAGTCATTTGTTGACGAAAGCAAAGTTGAAGAATCAAGAAAAATACATCTTCTGAGTGATTTTGTAAACAAGAGTGTTGTGCGGAGTTGTGATCCATCTTTGTGAGTGATCAAACTTCAGAGAGTAGAATTTCTTAGTGATTTTCTATTGTGAGCTTATAGCCTTTTCATTAGTTCTCTAGGTATAAGTGGAGAAATATTGTAATCTGTGTAATTATAGTATAACCCAGAATCTAAGTGATCTGGAAGAGTGGACTAAATGATTTTTATCCATATAACCACTATAAAAATTCTTTGTGTTTTTACTGTGCTTTTAAACTTGCATATTTACTGATTGCATAAAACACATTAAGTTAACTGTTTGAAAAAGGATTTAAAAGGAGTTAGCAAAACTGGGGAAACATTTTTCAAACTGCTAAGACTACTTGTGAAAAACACTTTATAAATCCGCTGCAAGTACTCTAAGTATTAAAACTGATTTTAACAAAATCAGCTAAGTCACCATCAGACGAGTGGTCAACAAAACTGTTCAAAGATTTGTTCACGAGCAGAATTGTAACTAACTGATCTGATCAGCTTAGTCTATTCAGTTAGGGTAAAAGTTTTAAAGTTAAAATTGAAGAAAATTTTTAAAGAGGTTTATTCACCCCCCCTCTAAACCTCTTCTGACCACTTGGGACCAACAAGTGGTATCAGAGCAGGTGGTTCATTAGAATCAGCTTCCTGATCAACGAGCTTGATCCGAGTGTTTTTCAAAAGTTTTCAAAACTTTTCAAAAGAGCATCTTTTTGAAAAATCAAAACTTTTTGAAAAATGGATTGTATCAGCCATGTTCCCCACATTGCTGGTATGTCCTTTGAGGACTGGAAAATCAGAATGGAGATTTTCCTAGCTGCTTATAATGATAACATGTACACATGTATCATTAAAGGTCCATTCAGATTCACAAAGACCATCAAGATAAATGAAGTGGATACGGTTGTGGAAAAAGACCTTCATGAGATGACTCCAGAGGAAATAAAGCTTTACAATCTAGATAAAGTTGGGAGATTCATCATGAGTAAAGCCCTGGATAATGATCGGTTTGACAAGGTCAAACATTGCAAAACTGCAAAGGAGATGTGGGACAAAGTCAGAGACATGAGCGAAGGCAATGATGCAATAAAGGAGCATCAGCTCAGTGTTGCCTTGGAAAAGCTGGATAACTTCAAGATGAAATCTGGAGAAACCATTGACCAGATGGATACCAGATTCACCAGAACTCTGAATGAAGTTTTAAAGCTGGGAAAGACCTTCACTGACAAAGAGATTACCGTCAGAGTACTAAAGGCCCAACCCCCAAAGTTCAACATGAAAGTGACAGCAATGGAAGAATCAAGGGATTTGGGAAAAATCTCTCTTACTGAGCTGTTCTCTGTACTCAAGGCATTCGAGTATAAACTGCCTAGGATGGGAATTGAAGAAACCTCAACTTCAGGACCCACAGCTGCACTGGTTGCTGCTGAAAATCAAAGAAGACCAGCTCAAAGAAATGTAGAAGTGGACTCATCTGATGAAGCCACAATACTCAACAAGAAGGAGTACACTGCTGGAGATGTTGCACTGTTGATGAACAATTTCAAGAAGTTCTACAAAAGAAAAATGAAGAACAAATACAACAATGCTTCTACTTCTAAACCTAACTTTTCTTCTCAAGATAAAGATGATTACAAAGCAAAACTAATGTGTTACAACTGCAGGAAATTGGGACACTTCATCAAAGACTGCCCATATCCAAAAGCAGAAAAGTACACTGAAGAGGAGAAAAAAATGAGAAAAGAAAGAAAGCATCAGAGAGGCAAGGCTATGATGGCTGAAGCAGAAAAGCTGACTGCTGTCTACTCATCTGATTCAGATTCAGACACGTCTGATGAAGAATCGTCTGATGAAGAAAAACCTGCTCTCCTGTGCCTGATGGCAAAGGAATCTGATGACTCTGAGGATGAGGTAACTCCTCTTAACAATGAATTATTTAATTCATTTGAACAAATGATGCTTAACAATACTGGTATTGCTGAAGCATACAAAAAGCTTAAGGAAGAGATGATATTGCTAAAAGAGCAAAATAATTCACTGAAACTTTTAGCTGAAAAGCCAAAGGAATCAGTTGAATATAAACAGCTTGAGCAAGAACATGAATCTCTGAAAGCTGAGTGTGAAGTTTATAAAGGAAAAATCATGGAACTTGAAAAAGTTATTGAGTCTCATGAAAAATCATCTGTTGCATCCACGCATACATCTAGTAAACAGAAGATACCTTTAGAACAGGATAAGCAAGAATTGAACCATACTGAAAAATTCATATCAGCTGACAATAGTAAGGTCATTCTGTATGTTCAAACTGCTAGACCTACTTCATCTGAGAATGTGTTAAAGGAGAAGAAATCTCCTAAGGCTAAAAAGAGCAAAGAGCCTAGTGTAGGAAATCAGACTAGTAAGACCAAACAGCAGAGTCCTAAGAAGTCTGCTGATAAAGCTAAAGTCAATCAGACTAGTGGTAAAACTAAGTCAAAATCAATTGAGCAAGCATCTAGTAAACCAAAGAAGCATAAAAACAAGAAAAATCAAAATGCTTGGTATGGAAATGAGTCATATTATGTGCAACCTGCTGCATATCATCCTATGTATCATGCACCTCAATTTCTTAGTTACTATGCACCTTACCCTGCTCATCCAATGCATGCATATCCTGCATATCATGCACCTTACCCTGCTTATGAACATTATTCTTATCATACTGATCATCAACATGACTTATCTGATACTTATGATAAAAGTGAAACCAAGGAACATCTTACCAATCTGATGGAACTGATTCAGAATGAGAAGAGTATAAAAATATTGAAGATCAGATCAGATAGAGGGACAGAGTTTACAAACTCTACTGTTGAAGAGTATTGTAATATCAAAGGAATACATCATGAGTATTCAGCTGCTAGAACCCCTCAACAGAATGGTGTTGCTGAAAGGAGAAACAGAACACTGAAAGAAGCTGTCAGAACCATGATAGCCGAAGCTAAGCTGCCTCAAAGATTTTGGGCAGAAGCAACAAATACAGCATGCTTTACCCAGAACAGATGTATGATCAACAAAAATCAGAACAAGACTCCATATGAAGTTTGGAACAACAGAAAACCAAACATTCATTATCTTAAGATTTTTGGTTGTAAATGTTTTGTATTGAATAATGGGAAAAATCACCTTACTGCATTTGCAGAAAAGGCTGATGAAGCTGTTTTTGTAGGATATTCAACTGTTAGTAAAGCCTACAGAGTTTTTAACAAAAGAACATTACTAATAGAAGAATCTATCCATGTAGTATTTGATGAGCCAAGTCAATCTTCTGAAAAGAATCAAAGTGTTAATCAAGATCTGTCTACTGATTTACAGAAGCTAGACATTGGAAGAAATGAAGAATATGTTCCCATCATACTACCTAATCTAAGTTCAGCTGCTAACTCAAGTGCTGTTCAAAATCACAGTGCTGATTGTCTAACAGACGAATTGCAAACAGCTAACAGACCAGAGACTGTTCAACAGACAACTAATGTTCAACAGACTACTACTGAAACTCCAACAGTAGTGCTGCAAGATCAAAACAGAGGACAACATCCTGATCTGCAACCTGATCTTAGATGGCTCAGAAATCACCCACCAGAGTTAGTGATTGGTGATCCATTAGATAGAGTGAAAACAAGAAGAGCTGCTGCACAAGATGCTATGTTTGTCACCTTTCTATCTCAAATAGAGCCTAAGCAAATTGAAGAAGCTCTAAATGATTCCTTCTGGATAGAAGCTATGCAAGAAGAGCTGAATCAATTTGAAAGGAATGAAGTCTGGTACTTAGTTCCTAGACCAAGTCATCAAAGGGTAAGTGGCACTAAATGGGTATTCAGAAATAAGATGAATGAAGATGGTGTTGTCACCAGAAATAAAGCAAAATTAGTGGCCAAGGGTTATTGTCAAGAAGAAGGAATTGACTTTGATGAAACTTTTGCACCAGTAGCAAGACTTGAAGCAATCAGACTGTTTCTAGCCTATGCTGCTTACAAGAACTTCACTGTCTATCAGATGGATGTTAAGTCTTCTTTTCTCAATGGAGAACTGCAAGAAGAAGTATATGTTGAACAACCTCCTGGATTTGAAGTCTATCAAGAAGAGGACAAGGTATATCGTCTGAAGAAAGCCCTATATGGACTGAAACATGCTCCAAGAGCATGGTATGATACCCTATCTGATTTTCTTTTAATTAAAGGATTTCGTAAAGGTAAGGTAGATAAAACCTTGTTTACAATTGAATGGGAAAATCATATATTACTTGTGCAAATATATGTCGACGATATTATTTTTGGTTCAACTAACCAACAGATGTGTGATAAGTTCTCCAAGCTGATGCAGAATAAGTTTGAAATGAGCATGATGGGTGAACTTAACTATTTTCTTGGCTTGCAAGTTAGACAGTTGCCTGATGGAATATTCATCAGCCAAGCAAAATACACAAGAGATCTGTTCAAGAAGTTTGGTAAGGAAACTAGCTCAACTGCTACAATTCCTATGTCTACAAGTCTTCGTTTGGATAAAGATGAAGATGGCAAATCAGTGGACATAACCAAATATAGAGGCATTATTGGTTCATTGTTGTATCTAACAGCAAGTAGACCTGATATAATGTACTCAGTTGGAGTCTGTGCAAGATTTCAATCAAACCCCAAAGAATCTCATCTCTTAGCTGCCAAGAGGATATTGAAATACATTAAAGGCACTCAAGAATTGGGATTGTGGTATCCTAGAGAATCTGGATTTGAACTTATTGGTTATTCAGATTCAGACCTTGCTGGCTGCAAGATTGACAGAAAGAGCACAACAGGTGCCTGTCAGTTCTTAGGTAGTCGTCTGATCTCATGGATGAGTAAGAAACAGACTTCAGTTTCTATATCTACTGCTGAAGCTGAATATATAGCTGCTGGAGCTTGCTGTGCACAAATACTTTGGTTGAAGCATCAACTAGAAGACTACAACATCAAGATCAGTGGAATACCAATCTACTGTGACAATACAAGTGCAATCTCTTTTACTCAGAACACTACAAGTCATTCAAGGACTAAGCATATTGAGATCAAGCATCACTTCATTAGAGATCATGTGGAAAAAGGCAACGTTATGATTGAGTATGTTCATACTGACAATCAGATTGCTGATATTTTCACTAAACCTTTAAGTGAAGTAAGGTTTTCAACTTTGAGAGCTGAGCTAGGACTACTCAATTTGGAAGCATAAGCTGAGGGGGAACTCATCAGAAGACTAGAGTTCAACAGCTTACTCATCTCTATTATCTTCAAGGATTAACTTTCAACAGACTAGTTAACTTATGAATTCTTAAACTCAGGGGGAACGTGTAAGACTAGCGGTACTTCTGAATTAAAGATGAAATTTGTTAATGACAGTTAGTTGAAGTTATGTTTTCATCAGAAGACTCAACTATCGAAGATTAAAGTTATTTTATCTAGCTGGATTGACAAACAGCTGAGGAAGGTTATCAGCTATTGGCATTCTCTGATAACAGCATTGTCATCAGTACAGTAGTCCATCAGATAAGTGTTTATTATACTCATCTGATTACTTAAATAAAAGCGAACTATTTAAAACGCTCTATTTAAAACACGCTTTTATAAGTAACTGTTGGGCGGTACATATTCCCGCTCCTCATTAAATATCTCTTGAATTTGAAAAGTCGTAACTGACGCCGCACGATCAGCACTGACAGAAAAACGGATCTAACGGTTGGCGGATATCACGGAAACCGACATACCCCAACTCTATAAATCCCCATCTGATCAGTCGAGTCGCTCTTTACGCACTCTAAACATTCAAAAGTACTTGTGAGAAAATTACTTGCAATTCTCTGCAAATTTCTCTCTGTTTTCCTAACCTTCAACAGATTAGCAATGGCCGCTGAAGGTATGTTCCTCGTGTATGATTCCTACTACCAATCCGGTACAAATCTGATGAAAGAACTTCTGGAGAAGTTCAAATCTGCAAACTTGGTAAATTTCATGGAATACAATGAGGGAGTGATCTGGACTGATCAAGTGATGGAGTACTACAACACAGCTAAAGCTGATTACAACGCACTGGAGATTAAGGCTACAGTGGGAGGTAAATCTATCACTATTACTCCTGTTGTTCTGCACGAAACGTTTGGACTTCCTAACAGTGGACGACATGACGTCACTGTACTGACGGAAGATAAACACCAACAATTCTGGGCGATCTGCGCCAAGGAGGGAGAAGTGCTTTCTGGGAACATAAGGAAGAGACAACTGAGAGATGAATATCAGCGGATGGCTGATATGGTGGCTAATCTGATTGAGAACTGCACCTTCTCACTGGATGATGTTACCATGAAGAGGTTCAGCATCATGGCTGCCATCTACTATGGACTGGAGGTCAACTGGTCAATCATAGTTTGGTACATCTTGGCTGATTTCCTTGATGCAAAGAAAGGAAAAGGCCCCTCAACCAACCACAAGATCACGCTCAGTTACCTACTGTTCAAGCTGGGGTGTCCAATGCTGAATGGGAAGGAAATTCATAAATCCAAGGCAATGTCCAAGTACTTGCCTGTTCTAAAGAGAAAGGCTGATGAGCCTGAAGCTGAAGATGAGGAACCCAAGGAGGTTCCTGCCAAAAGGCAAAGAAAACTGGTAAAGACTGCTGAGTTAGCCGTTGAGTCCAGAAAGAAGAAGGCTGCTGATAAGCCTAAGGAAAAGAAAATGGAAGCCACTAAAGCCATCAAGTCAGTAGTGGCTGATGTAAGGACTGGATCCCCTGCATCACCATCAAGAACTCCATCAGCAGAGAGGCCTGCTGAAAATGTTTATAAGAGGACAAGGAGTCAGCAGAAGGATACTGCTACTTCAAGAATTGTTCAAGGCTTAACTAAGAAAGCTGCTAGAAAGCAGATGAACTTTATAGAGGAACCCACGGAGTTAGAAAATGTAGCTAGGGAAGACCCTGACGCTGCTGAAAAGCCTGCTGAAATAGTTGAGACTGTTGCGACTGACAAAGCTGATGTGCAACAGTTGCCTCAAGTCACATCAACAGCTGAGGTTGCTCAACCTCAAGCAGATCCAGACGTCCAAATCATACATCCTATTGCTGCAAATCCTATCTCGTCTGCTGGACCAGCCCCTGCTGATAAAGGAAAAAGGAAGATAGTGCTGAGGAAAAAGAAAATTTCCAAGGATGACAAGAAGGCAAGGGAAGCTGCTGAGCAGAGAAAGCAGGATGAGTTGGAGGAGAAGAAAGCACTTGAGCTGAGCAAAGCTCAAGAAGCAAAGGATGAAGCCAGGAGGCAAATGTCTGAAGCAGAGAGAAAAGCTGCTGAAGACGCAGAAATGGCTATGGTGTTGGAATTAAGCAAAGTTGATGCCTATGGACCTGTCCATGGAGGTGGCATCAAGATTGGAGAAGGCAAAGATGGAGAAGAAAAGAAAAAGATATTACTGCCTGCCCCCAAAGTCAAGTCAAAGGATAAATTTGAAATTCGAAGAGCCTTTGAAATAGTATATGCTGATAAGAATCTTTTCAAGAAGTTTGAGAAGTCTTTGGCATACTATGATCAAAAGCTCATGTTGAAGACTCTGTTCAACCAGGAAAAACCAAGGTATATAAGTTGGAGAGACAACAGGCTGAACAAGTCAATAACAGAACTTCAAAGTATGAAGGAGTTGGCTGATGAAGAACGATGGGTTCTGACCTGGCTGAAAACAAACTCCATTCAAAAGGCCCTTGATCCCAGCTATGTAAGAGATGTAATGCATAGTTATGCAAAAGGCTTTGCATTGGAGGAGGCCAAGAAGATCAAGAGCACCTTGCCTGATAAGAAGAGAAAGTCTGAAGATGCTGAAGAAAGGGCAATTAAATTTGCTGTTATGGCTGCTTTGAGGAAATGGGCAAAGAAGTCAAGGTATCAGCAAGGAACCTCAAGTGACTTGCCACTGCTGCCAAGTATACAGCAAATAGTTTTTGGCAAGGAAGTACAAGAGTACTATGAAGTGCCACCAGGTAACAATGCATTTGTCAACCCCTGGATCATTGTGAGGCAAATAAGACAAACTACATTCTTCAATGATGATGGCACCATCACAAATCTATTCTATGATGATGTCACTGATGAACACAAAGAAGCTGATAAGTCCTTAGCTATTGAATGGCAAGCTAAGACTTCTGAAGATCATCAGGAGACTGTTATGGAAGAAGTCCCTGTTCAACAGGCGACTGATGAGAAGGAAGCTGATGCCACTGCTTCTGCTTCATCAGCTGATCAACATTCATCACTGATGGAAGCTCTCCAGATGCTTATGGAAAACTCACTAAAGGAACTGGAAGAGAAGCAAAATAAACAGCTAATGAAAGTCAAGGAGGAGCTGAAGAGTGAACTTAAGGCAGAATTGGAAGAATCAAACAGACTTCAGCTGGAAACTGTTCAAGGATCAACAGCAGAGATCATCAAGAAAGAAATTGACAGTATTCCTATTCCCCAAGACAATTCATTACAGTTAGTGCACAGTCTGAGAGAGCTGAACAAGAATGTTGAAGATGTGAAGGGTGATGTGAACCACCTTCACACTGCATTAAAGACAGCTGAGCACAAGATTGCTGATCTAACCTCAACCTTCATTCAAGTCAGCAAAGAGGAGAAGGAAATCAACTTAGGGATGTTGCAAGAAGTGGCAAAGGCATCACAAGAAGTTCAGAATGAAATTGCAACTATCAACCTTAACATTGATTACTTCAATGATCAGACTGACGTTATTAGCACTGACATTCATCATCTCACAGCAAGTCATGATGTTGTCAATCAGAATCTAAAGGCTTTGTGTGCTGGAATGAAGATTCCAACAGTTGCTCTCAACCCTGCTGTTGCATCTTCTAATGTCATCAAATCTGATGATGACAAAAAGGGGGAAGATAAAGGGGAAGAACCAGCTAAGGAAACTGCTGCTGCAACTGATAAAGTCAAGGAGACTGAAGACACTGCTGACAAATCTGAAAAACTTGGAAAGGTAGAAGAAGAAGAAAAGGCTGAAAAAGAAACTACCAAGTACAAGAACACTGAATCTGCCAAGAAAGCAATGGAGCTAATTAAAGAGCAGCAACTCAAAGAGAAGATGGAAGCTGCCAAAGCAATCTTGGAAGAGGAAGCTGATGATGAAGAAGATGACGAAGAGTCATCTTACGAATATGAAGAAGTGCTTGAAGGATCAGATGAAGAAGCTGATAGTTAGAAATTGAAAAATCTTTGTAATCAGTTTACTTTTATCTATTCTTCAGAATCCTCATCTGATGAACTTGTACTTGTACTTATTTATCAAATCATTAATAAAAGTTCAAGTTTCGGTTTCCAACATATATTTTCTATCTCAGAAAATTTTGAAGGTTACAATCCTTAGCTTAGGTATTTAACAGGTACTTAGCTGAAGTTTTGTCATCATCAAAAAGGGGGAAATTGTTGGATAAGGATGAAGATGAAGGCACTGAAGACAAATTGATAAGGGGGGTTTTGATGCATTCCAAAACTTCATATGTGGCTAAGTATGGAGTAACTTAGCTGACAATCTTATCAAGGAATTTTGACTAAGTACAAGAAGACATCAGAAGAGTCAAAGTTTCAAGGTCCAAGACTTCTGATCTGCTGAAGTAAAGTTATCAGACTGATGAAGATCAGCCGACTCAAATCAGATTTGTTCATGTTTGAGATCAGCCGAGTTCGCCATCAGACCTGCACTTTCGTCAGCCAAGTGAAGAAGATCATGAAGTGTTCCCAACGGTAATAAATGCCCCTTGGAGTAATAAATGCTGAAGTACGAGGTTATTTAAGACAAATGATTGAAGACTTGCTTCACATCAGCTGGGTGCATTTAATGCTGCCTGCAGAATAGTACTATTCACAGTACGGACAGACTGCAAAGGAGCCGTTCGCGGATTTTAAGGACCAGTACTCGAGGAATTTGAATCCTGTCTCTCTTCAACGGACACTTTTCAATCCTCAAGTATAAAAAGCTGAAAGAGACGAAGAAGAAAAAAAAAAAGCAACACAATCTCTGAGAAATTTTCGAAGCAAAATTCTTTAAGTCTCAAGAACAGCTCACTCATCAGCTTAGTCATTTGTTGACGAAAGCAAAGTTGAAGAATCAAGAAAAATACATCTTCTGAGTGATTTTGTAAACAAGAGTGTTGTGCGGAGTTGTGATCCATCTTTGTGAGTGATCAAACTTCAGAGAGTAGAATTTCTTAGTGATTTTCTATTGTGAGCTTATAGCCTTTTCATTAGTTGTCTAGGTATAAGTGGAGAAATATTGTAATCTGTGTGATTATAGTATAACCCAGAATCTAAGTGATCTGGAAGAGTGGACTAAATGATTTTTATCCATATAACCACTATAAAAATTCTTTGTGTTTTTACTGTGCTTTTAAACTTGCATATTTACTGATTGCATAAAACACATTAAGTTAACTGTTTGAAAAAGGATTTAAAAGGAGTTTGCAAAACTGGGGAAACATTTTTCAAACTGCTAAGACTACTTGTGAAAAACACTTTATAAATCTGCTGCAAGTACTCTAAGTATTAAAACTGATTTTAACAAAATCAGCTAAGTCACCATCAGACGAGTGGTCAACAAAACTGTTCAAAGATTTGTTCACGAGCAGAATTGTAACTAACTGATCTGATCAGCTTAGTCTGTTCAGTTAGGGTAAAAGTTTTAAAGTTAAAATTGAAGAAAATTTTTAAAGAGGTTTATTCACCCCCCCCCCCCTCTAAACCTCTTCTGACCACTTGGGACCAACAGACGGCGGGAGTTGAGTTGTGGTGGAGTTAAGTATTTTGATTAGATACATTTACTTGTATGTTTGGATTTTAGAGAAGAAGAATACGTAGAATGAGATGTGAATGGTTGAATTTTAGATTTAGATTAGGTATTTTGATTATATATATGTTATAATTAAACTATGTAATCGGGACCGGGTTCCCCGATCGGGTGGGGATCAAATCCTGAAACCCGTCCCGATTTTTCGGGACCGGGTTTTGTCCCGTCCCAACTGAAAAAATACCCGTTTTGTCCCGTCCCAAATGGGAAAAACCCGATCGGGACGGGACGGGTACCCGAAACCCGGTCCCATTTACCCAGCCCTAAAATACAGGGAGGCATTTTGACTTTTTTCTTATCACAAGGACTTAAATTGTCTATCTAAGATATCACAGGGAGGTATTTTTCCCTTTTATTTATCACAGAGAGTTAAATTGTCTATTTAGAATAACACAGGGAGTTAATTTGCTATTCACTCGAGAAATTAATGTATGTTTGTTTGGACTTTAAGATAGTATTTAAACGAAAATTAATTGTATGTGATGCATGTCAATTAAATTTTACCTGTAACGGCTAAATCAATTTTGAGTCTACAAAGGGTGAAATGAGAATTTTGTTACCAAAATCAGAGGACCTCAGCTGGGTTTTTTTTGTTTTTAGAGATGGTGAATAAGTTGTTACATCAAACACTATATTGAATCAAAACTATTTCAATGATAACAAAGTGAACTAATTACTAGTATTAAACTAGAGAAATGCAAGTATATATGAAACTAAAGAAAATCCCCATATTCGTAGGAGTTGAACCCATGCACGTTCTCTTGATCATGGAGCCTCGTCCTTAATCACTTGGCTAAATCCTCATCGACCCTACTTGGAGTAAACCAAAAAAGGTCTACATAATGTAATGATAACAAATGTGTTAATAGTAAATTAACTCTCTATGTTATTTTAAATAGGCAATTTAACTCCTTGTGATAAATAAAATGACAAAATATCTCTCTGTGATATCCTAAATATCAATTTAACTCCCTGTGATAAGAAGGGCAAAATACCTCCCTGTGTTTTTATAAAAGAAGCACATTGACTCCCTCTAATTGTTTATGAATTCATATCATAGGGAGTTAAATTGCTCATTATTTTATTCACGTGGAGGTAAATTGCCCATTTTTATATCACAAAGGTAAATTTCTCATCATTTTACTTCACAGGGGGTTAATTGCCTATTTTTATTTCACAGGGAGGTAAATTGTCCATTAGACATATCACAAAGAGTTAATTTGCAAAGAAATCCGATAACAAATAGTATATTTTCCGGAATATATAATCTTATGTCTTATTTGTCCATATATTTTTTTTTTCAACCTAATGTTTTAATCTCATTTGAAGTTGGGTTGCCACTTTGGAAGTAGTAGGTCTTTATGATACCTAAGAGGGGGGGTGAATTAGGTATATAACTTTTTCAATGAGTTTTTTCCAGAAGACAATTAGTGAAAAATTCCAATAACTTTAAATAAAAATTAATCGTTCCAATGATTTTAAGATTAAAGTTACGAAAGAAGTAAAGTGCAAAAAAGTAAAAGGAGAGAAGGCAAACACAATTTATAGAGGTTCGCGCCCCAACGGCCTACTTCCTCTCTTCCAGCACCCCTGGGTAAAATTCACTAATATATCGTGGCTTGCAGGACAAACCTTCTCCACTCGAGATTACAAGATCAATTCTTTCTCTCGAAACGAGCTTGCTAGGCCTAGCCTATCGCTCAACAAAAACCGTGCTTGCTAGGTTCCTACCTATCGCACAAAAACAGTGATTGCTAGAACACTCAGTCTTATCGCACAAAAACAATGCTTGCTAAAACACTCAGTCCTATCGCACTACGAGCTTGCAAGTACAAAACTTTCGCTCAAAAACAGTAGTAAAATTTTGATTACAAATATATGCTCCAAAATGAGCTGGTTTTGCAAAGTGGTAAACGCTGATCTTTTTCTTCTATAACTTAGAGTATATTCAAGATTTCAAGAGCAAGAAGAAAAGATACTTTAAAAAGCCCTTTTGAGAAAAATGATTTTAACAAACTTAAGAGCACTCAAAGACTTTAATTAGGAGAAATGATTTAGCAAGTGAAAATGTAGAGAATTAAGTTGTGTAGAGCTTTGAGAAATGAACCACTATTTATAGTTGAGTGGAGTTGGTTCAATAGGGAAAGATTTTGAAATTCAAAAATGATTTTGTCACATTTAAAAAGATGTTGCAAGATTAAACCATGTGACTAATTTTCCAATGAATGTGGACAAGGTTTAGTAATTAGGTGGAGATGAAATCTTTCCAAAAGAATTGATTTTAGAAATAAGGGTAAGATATTTAGCTAGACAAATTGAAGACAAATTGGAGACAAATTGTTTTGCTAGCTAATCAAATTATTTGAAAGAAATCATACCTTTAGAAAATGATTTGATTTATAATTCAAAAATCAATTGCCAAATAATTAAGTATTAAAAATTAATGGCCAAAATTAAGTTTAATTTTCAAGAGTGATTAAGCTTAATTAAAAAGGATTTCGGCCAAAATGAAAAAGGCAAGGTCACGCTTATTTTTTTAAAAAGAAAGGTAGGCCATTTTGATATAAAGCATTTTTTAGAATAGGGCAAAAAAAAACTGTTGGACTAAAGGTATTTAAAAAATGGTTTGGGCTAGGAAATTTCTTGCTCTTTTAATCAATTGAAAAATACTTACTAAGTAGACCACAATTTTCTTGAATCGAAAATTGGGCCCTTCAGGGGTGCTAGGGGCTTCGATCTTGATCTTCATTCATAATGAGCCTTTAGCTAAAATTGGCCTTCTCATGAGCTATCTTCCAATTTCGTACAAAGCCATTTCTTCCAAATTGGTCCTTCTTCATTGTTGGACTTGTAAGATCTTTATTGGACCTTTTCTTCTCAATGAAGCTATATTTGCAAATGGGCCTCTTCTTCAAATAATGAGCTTCTCAATAATTCCTGTTAATATTAGACTCAAGAAACAAGTTCAAATATCAAGTTGTTTGTTAATCATTAATCATTCGGCTAACACTTTACATTAAACAAATATTGAGGACCCTTAGTTATATTTGATTTTCTATTAAATATAAATTATTATTGTATTAATAAAGAAATGGTTGATAAGTTATTTTTTAAGTAATTTAGAAATGGTCCTCAGATGTAAAGTCTAACTATAAAAAATATTCACACGAATAAAATGTTCCTGGAGTTCGACAGACTAAGGCTCTAACGACTACAATGTTCCTGATCTACCTGCACTCGATACGAAAGGGTCATTCGAAAAATGTTTCTGGTATATTTAGGTGGTGTTTTTAATTGCTTAAATTTTTACTTAGATTAACGATTCTTAAAAAATCAATTAAAAGTAATTGAGAATAGAAAGTGATGTTTGCATTTTAAGAGAAAACCTGTTATAAGTGGGTAGTGTTTACAATAATTAAGAGAAAAAAAAAAGAACATTAGAAACTAAAAGCTACCTTCCAATCAGATTTGCTTTTCTATCATGTTTAGCTTGTTTTTAGAGAAGTTTATTCATAATTTGATTTTGAAAATACCTTTGAAGGAAAAAAAGACATTAAAGTGATTATTTTAAGCTATTGAAAATACCACCTTAGCTTGACTCAAAATCCTCTATACCACAAATTGTGTACCACAATTGTGTATCACTAATAAGTAGTTACCACATGTACATGTGATAATTATTATAATTATCACATGTACATGTGGCAATTACTTATTAGTGATACACAATTATGATATACTGATATACAAATTGTGGTATAAAGGATCTTCACCCACTTAGCTTATATAGATGACATTATATTACATTGAAGTTGCTAATGTCATCACTTACTTGTAAGACATGTTTATCTTTCCAAATATCTCACATTTCCCAAAAAGAAAACTGTATTTGGGAAATGCAAAACAACTACGTTTTTAACTTTTTGAAATAATTTTATCTTCTATCAATTTTTTCAAATTATTTTTGAATAATGTGTCACAGACTTTTGTACAGTCGGTATTCTCCTTCCTAAGTCAACTATTTTGATAAAGTTACTTTAAATTGTAAAAAAGGCCCAAAATAACCATAAATAAGAAAATAAACCCTATTTATGAAATAATTAAAACAAAATCATCAATTTCAAACATATCATGTCTACATATACTACCAATAAAATACTGAAAAATATAATTTTATAAAAGAAAAAAATTAAATTGATGATATGACCCATAAATAATTATCAAAGAAAATATAGCCCCTATTTGTAAAGGATAAACCCTAAAAACTAAAATCATAAACCCTAAAAACCTAAACCCAAACCCAAACCCTATACCCTAAAACCCTAAACCCTAAACCCTAAATTAAACATTATGTAATAAATCCTAAATTCTAGACATTGCAAATGCTTTTAAATTATGACTTTATATTTTTATTGTAATTTTTCAAATATTTTTTATTCAATATTGGTAAATGATGAATTATCATTTGAAAAGTAATAAATTATTTTTTATTCGAGTAATATCGTAAAACTTAGGTGCTCTTTTGTAATTTTTTAAATCGAGTGGGTTGTTAATAGAATAAAAAGATCATTTGAAGAAAAGCCTTGTTACACGGGTAGTAGGTAACACAATTAATTTTAAAAGTATAAAACAACTTTGAAATTTTGGCTGTTATATAATCATTTTTCATTATTTTTCCTATAGTCAAACAAACAACTTTCATATCTCTAAAAAAGACATACACAAACTCTATTTTGATTTGACATAAAGTAATTTATCTGTTACTTATTTTATCTTACATAACAAATATGATTTGACATATAATTTACACTTCTTACACTTACAATCTAAACTCTTTCAAAAAAATGTATACCTACCTTATTTATCAAACCACTTTCGTAAAACTCAAACAAATAATATTATACAAATCGAGATTATTTCACGAACTCTGAATTGGTCCCTTTTTTCTTTTCTTTCATGAGTGAAAATGTAATGGCATTAATTACATTTCTTTTTCTTTCGTGGAAGACTTGGTCATTAAGCTTCGACAAAGTTGTCCTTCAAAGGTGTTCACATCACATAGTTCAATCGCTTCTACCATCTCTTCTTCAATACGCTTTCTCTCATTTATTTATCGGGAAAATTGCTTTTTTGGTACCATAGGATAGGTTGACTTGCACTTTTGGTATCATTGGATACGAAAATGCAAATTTGGTACCATAGGATATGTTTTCATTGTAATTTTGGTACCAAACCCAATTTTTCTACAAAGTTAATGGCAATTTACCCCATATGAAATGCATAATGTTCAATTTATCCCTCTATAATTCGAAAAAAAATCAATTTACCCCTGTAAAATTTAATGAAGCAATTTACCCCCTTCAGCCGGAGATTATAACTCACTTGCCGAAATTGAGAGTATGAACGCAAACTATTTTATTTAAAATAGAGGGATAAATTGCCACATTTATCATAACACAATGGGTAAAAAATCACATTATCATAATAAAAGTAGATTAAGTGCCGCCTATAAAAATATCAGGGAGGCGATGTGAAAATTTCAAGGGGTAAAATGCTCTTTTTTTAACCACAAGGGGGTTAAATTGAACATTATGCATTTAGTAGGGGGTAAATTGCCATTAACTTTGTAGAAAAATTGGGTTTGGTACCAAAATTGCAATGAAAACATCTCCTATGGTACCAAATTTGCATTTTCATATCCAATGGTACCAAAAGTGCAAGTCAGCCTATCCTATGGTACCAAAAAAGCAATTTTCCCTATCACAAGAAAAAGAGCCAGTTTGGGTGAATTTGACAATGTTATTAAAATCAGAGCGGACCGATCGGTCTGATCAGTTTGATCGTGAACTGGAGGTATGTTCGGTCCGATTAACCTTCTAAAATTGATGAGCTTAAAAACTAATCTGAATCAGATTGAACCGGTCAAAAACATGTGAACATGAGAACTAATTTGGACCGGTTCAAATCGTTTCTTATTTCTCTTTTCATTCTTTCGATTTTTTAATTATTTTTAATATTAAAAATAACTTAAAACTTTTATAAAATGAGGGACTTGAACACCTGACCTCTTGAATAAAACATAACATACTTACTATTTGAGATACATTATAGACATTATCAATGAAAACTAACACTAATTTTAGTTTATGACATAATTTCTTATTAAAAGTTTTTCTATAAGATATTTTTTTTTTCCATATTTATTATTTTTAGGATACAGAGTGTTAAAGTTTGAAAGCCAAATCGATATATTATGCCAATTTGAATATTAGACTTATATACATATTCATATTTTAACATTTTATTAATGCCTTAGTTTGTTGTATTGTATTTTTAATTTACCATTTTATATTTTTATGAGCTTACTAATTAATATCTTACAACTGTGATGATATAAGTAGATAGAACATTATAAGGTTTAATTTGAATATATAATAAGTTTTTCTATATTTTTAATCACTCGTAGGATAAACTTTAAATTTAATGCATACTGTATCTTTAAAATTAAATATATTTATTATATTATTATGACGTGATCATCCGGTTCGATCAGTGGTTCGATCGATTGGACCAGTAGAACCAATAGGTCGAAGCAGTGGCCAATCTGCTAATCAATTCATTATTCGACCCGATTCTGAAATCATTGGCATTTGGGAGAGTAGTTTGTGGGGTGGTGTGGATTTGTGAAATAATTTTGATTTACGTAAAGTTTTTGTTTGGATTTTGGGAGAATGATTTGGAAAATAAGGTGGTGTAACTTTTTTTTTGGAAATTTAAGTTGTAGGTGTAAGATACTTAAGTACTTTATGTCAACTCATGTATGTTATATGATATAAATTAATTTATCTCAAATCAAATAGAATTTGTATAGGGTTTTTTTTAATAGAAATAAGAAAATTAGTTATTTTTTGCTTTTTCAAAATCACGAAATTTTGGAAGATTCAAACAGACCCAAAAACATTCTCTCATCTCAGTCTTTTATCACAAAAATTAAGTTCCCATCATCTAGCCAGAGAAAAATTATGTACTTATCTAAATCATAAACATTTTGTATTCATTCATATCATTCATAGATAAATTGCGATTATATTTTAACTCTTTTTAAATATATTTTGTGTTGCAGAGTTGATATTTAAGATTGGTTTTGTTCATTTGTTGTTTCTGTGATCATAGTGAGCTTGATTGAAGTTTCATGTGGCAATCAAATTGAAGTTAAGAGTGATTTGCAGCAATGTCATGTTTCTTCCTTCTCCTTTAATATGGAGTACGATAAAATAGAAAATGAAAGTTAAAGACTAAAGTAGAATTAAAAATAGGGTAAATTACGAACACCTCCTTCAGGTAAGCCCTAATTACAAAAATTATCCTTATGTATTGGGTATTACAAAAATTCCCCTCAGGTTTGTCACCTTCACAATAAACCCCTTGCTCCTAATATATCCCAACTTTACCCTTGGGTGTTATTTGTATTGTTTGTATTCTAACTCTTTTTATTTGATTCAATTACTCAATTTGCACTTTTTATTTTTTAGGGATTAATTTGATAACTTTTATTTTGCAATCACTTTTAATATATTTTATAATTATGAAAGTATTCATAATCAAACAAAAATATTTATCAAAAATATTATATTTCAATATTTTCTTGCAATCAAACATCTGCAAGAAAATAATTTTCCTGACAATCAAACATGTAGAGGAAAATGATTTTCTTTTCCTTTACCTTTCCTTTCCTTTCCTTTTCCTTCCCTACAATTTTCCCTCACTTTCTTGACAACCAAACAAGCTATAAAGTAATTTAATTGAAATGCAACACGGCAAGGGAATAGATTGTTTTCATTACAACGGCCATGTTGGATTCTACAAAGACAAAAAAGTCAATGTTTTTATAACCGGTGGGCCAATTAGCCATTGATTTTATTGGTCGGATTATTCGGATCACTGATCCGATCAATATGACATCATTATTATTTTTATTTTAACATTTAATTTCAGCATATATACTACATAAAAAATGAACAATATCATATAATAATTTAAATAAAAAATTAAATAATAAAATATTATAAATAAAAGAATAACAATATTTAAAATAAAGAAAAAATATATATTAATAATTTTACAATAAAATTTTGCGATATACAAAATATAATATATAATATCTTAAAATTAAATTTGCATAATATATACATATGAATTTAAAATGTTGCCCATTTTTATCCTAATATTATATTCAAATAAAAAATAAAATTTTAAAAAAAAAGACAAAAATATTTCATATTAAAAAGTTCATATCACTTGAAAGATATTTATTACTCAAATTTACAAAAGAAATACCTTTCATTTGATGAACTAGTGACATATTTGGTATTTAACATTAGATATGAAAAAGACAAACATATTTCATTTTTAAAATCTTATATCACTTGAAAGAAATTTAATACTTAAATTCTCAAAAGAAAAATATTTCATTTAATGAACTAGTGAAATATTAGCTATTTAACTTTAGTTATCACAAATTAATTTTAATATATACACTTGCAAATGTTTCATTAGTATATGTAAATTTGTTTAGAGAAAATTTCATAAAAGGTATTTGGCTTAAGTGGTTGTAGGTCATTGACACCTTAGGTCTAGGGTTCAACTTTCACAACCTAAAATTTTTAAATATTTTTCAAGATTAAACCAAAAAAAGAATAACTCCCTCCGTTTTATTTTTATTTGGTGTTTTGACAAATTTTTCTTATTTACTTTTATTTGTTACTTTAGGATTTCAATATAAAATTAATGTTATTTTATCAATTTTGCCCTTCTTACTAATACTTGTCATGAATGCTAAAATTATTTGATTAAAAGGGTATTTTGGATTTTTTGCTTCAAAAAAGTGACATTTTAAGACATTCTTTAATTCGTGTGCATTTCTCCAAAGCAACAAATAAAAAAAAAAGAACAAAGGGAGTAGATAAATAAATTAAAAAGAAAAGGACCGAATCGGCGGTTCATCCGGTCCATCGGGCCGTCGGTTCCCCAGTTTTAATTTGATCGTTTCAACTAGATTCAACTAGGTTCACCACCGGCGGCTCTAGCCGATTAATTAGGCGTTTCCAGACCTCTTCACCATATATTTGGATAGGCTCCCAGTTCACGGTTTTTTAGTTTCCCCCTTTTTTTTTTTTTTTTGATGAATATATTTTTTTCATTGGATTTACCCTAATATATATAATAAAGGAAGGGAAATGACTAGATACATGGTTTGTATCAAAGCACGCGTTTTGTAGTTTTTATGATGCTTTATGATTTTTTCATTTTTATTTGAAAAAAAGATGTTTTGTAATCTTGATAAAATGGGTTAATCACGTAGGCGTTCACTAAGCTACAAAACTTAACTAATAATTTTGACCATTGTAAATAGGACAATTGATATTTAACCCCCTCGAGGTTTTAAATTTTTACGCTTACCTCCCCATTGGAATCTCCAGTGAAAAATCGATTGAAAAATCATCACATGACACACCTATTTTTAAAAGAGTAAATTTGGCATTTTCTCAAAAAAAAAAAAAATAATTATGGGTAAATTATGGGTAAATTAATTATGGGTAAAATGATGGGAAGGAAAAAAAATGGATTTTGGTGTATAAAAGAAAAGGATTAACTTGCTAAATTCAATTAATGTTATGGTTTTCTTTATGATCACATTCTCAGCTATTGACGTGTGTCCTTCATTTCCTTTCTTCTCATTTTTCTTTCCTTAATTGTCTCGTTTAATTTGGGAAAAAATGTTTTTATCACCTATGTACATGGTGTGGTCCTTGTGTTGGTTGGTTTAAATTTAGTTTTGTTATTTTGATATAGTTTATTTAAGCTATTTAGAAAATAAAATTTCTGATTTGTGAGAGAATATTTTGAGAAGAAAAAAAAGTTCGAACAACTTCATAAAAATTAATGATTTTATATTGATGTTGCCATGTTGGGTAAAAATGATCAAGGGGCTTCTTCAAGATTTCTTCTTTCCTTGATCCTTCTCCAAATTATAAGTGATGATTTGCAAGAGATGATCTTGTTGAGAATTCTTATTTTCTCCTTCTTTTTCTTTAGAAGAACTTGCCTTTTTGTTGAATGTGAGATGCTATTTATAGGAAAATTTTGGTTGGTGAAAAGTTTTCTCTTATAAATGTCAATGAATTAAATAGGGGTAAAATAGTCATTTTGACTGGTGATATAATTATTTATTATCAAATTTATTAATTAGAAAATTACTAAAATGCCCCTATACCATAAATTACCACTATCATGATGTACCCCCAATTCCGTGAGTGAATTTTTTCAATTGTGGAATTTAAAATACATAGCATATATACTTTGAGATAGATATATATATTTAGACTAGAATATGTTCTTTATTTAGAAGATATAAATTTTTCAAAATAATATCCTAATTATCTTAGGATCAGTTATAGGAGGATTTTGTTCTTTCAGAATATTGCACTTCCAAAATTATAAGTATTACAGTCTATTTATAATTTACATCTCACTTTTTCTAAGTATACCTTTCAAACTTAAAAATTTTAAGCTCCTTCCTCGAGAAAATGCTTTCGAAGAATGTTGTCACGAAGTACTTATTGTTAATTAAATTTACAAATTTTCTTTGTGTGTTAAACTTTTTTTTTTTTTAAGTTTTCAGCCTTCCGAGCAGATCTATCGGGGCATGGCTGACTCAGTCGCGCCCAGTCTGGGCAGTTTCTGCCTTGGCTGGCTAGGCCAAGTCAGCCTGCCTCGGCCGAGTCCAGCTTGGGCAGTTTCTGCCTCGGCCGAGTCCAGCCTGGGCAGTTTTTGCCTCGGCCACACCTAGCCGAGGCATCTGCCTCGGCATATCCAGCCGAGGCAGCATGCCTCAGCCACACTCAGCCGATGCATCCTTCCTCGGCCATACTCAGTCGAGACAGCATGCCTCGGCCAAGCCCTGTCGAGGAACCAGCCGAGGTAGCATGTCCTGGCCAAGCCCAGCAGAGGCATTTCAGCCTCAGCCGTGCTTGGCCGAGGCAAACCTGCCATAGCCGAGTTTGGTCGAGGCTGCCTTGCCTTAGTCGAGGTTAATTTGTGTCGTTCAAGTTTAAATATAACGTGGCGAGTTATTGTTTAAGTGTTTTCTTCCTAGGTTGATTTTTCAAGTTTTGATTCAGGGGTTGATTTTTCGTTTGAGGAAGAAGTTGCTAAAGCTATTCGTGAATTACCTCCATGCGATTCTGAATTTTCAGATTTTATTATTTTTGATGATAAATCTTTTTCTGATACATCTCGTCAAATTCCTTTAGGAACTAGGCCAGATGATGCGTCTAGCTGAGTGATGGATGAGGATGAATATGAGGATGAGGAGAGGAATACCCCCTCTTCTATGGTTTCAAAGCTTAAAAGTCGTGTAATAGACCATAGATCCTATATCTATCTATATGATCGATGAAGAAATCATGTAACGAAGGGGATTCTTATTTGTACAAATAGATATTGAGATAGCCAATAGTGAGATGTCTTTGAAGGAGCTAAATATGCTTAAGGATAAGATTAATTTATCTTTCTGTCACGGGTTTTTGCTTCCTTCTAATGGTCAGAAAATTAGGAACCCTCCACCAAGGTTTTTCACCATATACAAAGAATTTTTTTTTTGTGGATTTTCGATTCCTCCAGATCCTCTCCTCGTGGAAATTGTGCGTAGTTTTGGTATATGCGTCAGCCAGTTGACACCCAACTCTTTTATGTATTATGAAGGTTTCTTGCATTGCTCCACCAAACTGAATATTCCTGCCACGCTGGAGTCCTTTAGGAGTTTATTTATCTTAAGAAGAGTACCAAATCAGTTATACTTTCACGTTTTTCCTCAAAACAAATGTAAATTCTTAGAAGGTTGTATCTCTGCAAAAGGTTCTTGGGGACCATGTAAATCAAAGTATTTCTACGTAAGGAATGATGGTTGGGATTTTCCCATAGAATGGAGTAGTAGTTCTTCCTCTTATGATCTTTCTATTGACTCGAGTGATATTCACGAGAAGTTTGAGAATGCTGGTTTATTTAAAGAACCTTTTAATGTTGCTCCTTTATTTACTAATGGTATACACTATATGTATACTTTTTTTGTATATATTTATGTATGTTTATCATTCTAACTTCCATGTTAACTTTGAATATTTTGCAGGCAAGGGTATGTCCATTAGTCAGATTCGTGCTGGAAAAGGAGCTTCACAAATAGATCGTGATTCCCGTAGTCCTCCTCCCCTTTCCCCTTCTCCCCCCTCCCCCCTCCCCTCCTGCGCCCGCACGCATAAGGGAACTCCATCTGGAAATCCAAGAGGGAGTTTCGTTAACAAAGGTGCATCTCAAGGTTCACTTAGTGCTCCTAATGAGACGTTTGAACAATTGTGTCATCTGGGAGAAATCGACAATCATCGCCTCATTCAAAATGCCCACGAGAGAATTTCGTGGAAGTTCCTCCTCGTCCTGGAGTAAGAAAAGGTCTTTGGCGTTAACAACGAAAAAGGTGTTAGTTCATTTTGGGATTTCGCTGATCTGGAACTGGGATATGATAAGACAAGGCAGTTGATTCTGCACATGATGCTAATCGGTTTGATCAACTTCGTTATGAGAATTTGGATAAAATATTATGTGCGGATGTTGCTCGTGTATTTAACATTTCCCATATATTTGACGTATTTGTTATGTTCTTCTTTTGACTTAGAAAATATTTTTTGTTTTTTATAGATACCCCTTCTGTCTCATTTACTCACCCAGTGTGCCAAACGCTTCGAGGAGGAAACGAACATAGCCGAGGAGAAAGTTGCGCGCAGGACTGAACAGCTTCAGGAGCTGAAACTAGAAAACACTTAGTTATCGAAGGAGCTGAAACATAAAACTCAAACTGATGAGATATTTAGGAAGGCAAAGCAAGGTAAGGAGTACTACAGGGAATTGGAGAAAGAACTTGTCTCCAAGTATCAAAGCTCGGTAGAGAAGGAGCTGGTGAGTAATTATCAGAAGTCTGATGCGTATAGAGAAGATCTTCTGAAGGAGTATATTTTGGTTCACGACCGAACAGTTCGGGATATTTGCAAAATTCCTTAGAGATTCGGACCATTTTCTTGGTGAAGACTTCATGTTTATTGATCCTGAGGTAGATGATGAAGCTGACGAGGATGAGGGGACTGTAATTCCTGATGTCGTATTTGATGAGGTTGAGGATGATCATGCACCAAAGTCCTCAAAAGGGAAAAAATAGTTAACTTTATTTACATGCAGTATGTTGATGCATTTGCTATCGTTTATTTTATTTTGTGTTCTTGAACATTTGCATTTTGCTTTATATCGTAGTTTGAAATTTTTATGAATAATCGTGGATATGTCCACTATATATTTGTTATGGTGCAAATTTTGTTTACGTTATCGTTTGATAGTCAAAGACATATAATATCCTTTGGTAATTTATGATTCTTGAAGCGTTGAGTTTGTCGGATTTCTCCTTGATTGATTTTTTTTTTTTTTACAAGTAAATTATATCTAAGACTTCTCATAGATGCCAGAAAAGAAGAAATTCTCCATCGAGTTTTATTGAAGCTTTATTGATCATTACATCAAACTCAAAGTTTTGACGTACAAATGTTATTGAAAAATACATTATAAAACTATTCATAATATTTTTTCAAGCTTCCCGTATTCCAAGTTCTAGGTATATCTTCTCCAGTCAAGTATTGCAGTCGATAAGCCCCAAAACTTACAACTTCTACTACTTTAAACGGACCTTCCCATTTAGGTTTGAACTTCTTCAGTTTTTTCTTCATTTTGTCTTTCTGCGTAATAACCGCGGTCCTACGCAACACTAAATCTCCCACTTGAAAAGAACGAGGATGCACCTTAGCATTGTACGCTTTGACCATTTTCATACGATATCGCTCTAACCTTGCACTGGCGGTTTCTCTCAGTAATCTAGGTTAGAGGTAAGACCTTGGTCATTATACATAGGATCGTAACATCGCACTCGTAAGCTAACCTCTCCAATTTCAACTGGTATTACAACTTCTGTTCCATAAACCAAACTGAAAGTAGTTTCTCCAGTACTAACCCTTTGCGTTTTTCGGTATGCCCACAATGCACTGGGTAATTCTTCCACCCATTCTCATTTAGCTTTATCAAGGCGAGCTTTCAAATGTTGAATTAGGGTACGGTTTGTTACCTCTGTTTGTCCGTTGGACTGAGGGTTTGCTACAAAAGTGAAGGATTGCATTATTTTCATTTTGGCACACCATCGCTGCAATTCTTTTCCCCGAAATTGCGCTTCATTGTCAGATACAAGGACTCGAGGTACTCCAAATCTGCAGACAATATTCTTCCACAAGAATTTCAGCACGTCTTCTTCTTTTATGTTTTTCAGAGGTTCTGCTTCCACCCATTTGGTGAAGTAATCAACGACCACAATCAAATACCATTTTTTTTAAAAAAAAAAAACACAACGACAATGTTATGAACTGCAAACATAAAAGAAAATAATGCTTTGTGGATCATCTACGAGGATACCTTTTTTTTCCTGGTGCGGGTGGCAGGGGTCCCCCCAAATCAATGCCCCGCTGGCTGAAAGGACATGGACTTTCAATTGGTTGCATTAAAGTTGCTGGAGAATGTACAACATTAGCATGTTGTTGACACTTATGGCATCTTTGAACTAGTTCAATTGCTCTTTTTAATGTAGGCCAAAATTATCCCTGCCTCAATGTTTTGTTTGCTAGTGCTCTACCTCCAAGATGATTTTCACAACTCCCTTCATGTATTTCTGTAAGAACATAATTGTCTTTCTCAGGAGCTAAGCACTTGAGGTATGGCTGGGAAAACCTTATTTTATACAAATCTCCATCGATCATAACGAAACGAGGTGCTCGTAGTTTCAAAAACCTTGCTTTCTTTTTATCCTCCGGCAAGTCGTTGTAGACTATATATTTAATTATTTCATCCTTCCAGCTAGGTTCTTCAGGTATTATCGGTAACACCTCACGATCATCCTTTTCTATTTCCGGGCGAGTTCTGTAAGAAAAACTATCTTCTTGCTTTTTACCGTTGTTAGCGCACTAGCTAGTTTTGCTAACATGTCCGCTTTGGTGTTATCTTTCAGATGCACTTGTTTTAACTGAAAATCTTCAAATTTATTCTTCAATATTCCAATTTAATGGAAGTTTTAATTTTGTTTCATGTACGATAACAAAATCACATCGTATATTTGTTGTCGAGGACGTCAGTACAATGTTACCTGTATTTCCTTGACCCGCTGAAGATACTGAATCATTTTCTGCCCTTTGGCTTCGAAGGAACCATCCACCTGACTTACCACCAGTTGAGAGTCACTATATACTATCAACTTTTTTGCTCCTACTGCCAATGCTAATTTTACTCCAGCCAACAAAGCTTTGTATTCTGCTTCATTATTGGACGTCGGAAAGTCGAGTTTAAGGGCATATTCAAATTCATCTCCGTGTGGGCTTTCCATTACAATTCCTGCTCCGCTCCCATTACTTGTAGATGAGCCATCCACTTGTACTTCCCAAATTGGCAAAGAGCTAGCAGCTTGATCAGTTGTCATTTAACTAAGAAATCGGCCAACACTTGCGCTTTTATAGCTGGTCGGGGTTGAAATTCTAAACCGTATTCTTCCAACTCTACTGTCCATCTCACCATCCTTCCTGAAATATTTGGATTCGATAACACTTGCTTAAGGGGATGATTCGTAAGTACTACAACCTGATGTGATTGGAAATATGGGCGTAACTTTCGTGTTGTTGATACTAAAGCCAGCGCTAGCTTTTCTATCTCAGGATATCTTAACTCTGCTCCTTGTAACATTCGACTCACATAGTAGATGGGCTTGTAATATCTACCTTTCGATTTAACTAAGAAAGAGCTAATTGCATAGTCCGATATAGCAAGATAAAGATATAATGTTTCTCCAGGCCTTGGTGTGGGATAAAGGAATGAATGAAATGTAGACAATGGAAACGATGACGTCATATGCAATTATTAAGGTAGAGGTGGTGAGAGTGTGTATGTATTCAACAATTTCAACTCATGACTCATGTTAGGTTATCGTTTGTTAGTCTCTTTCAATCCACTAAAATTCATTTATACAATATATATATATATATATATATATATATATATATATATATATATATATATATATATATATATATATATATATATATATATATATATATATATATATATATATATATATATATATATATACAATAGGGCATCATAGTTTAATTGGCCAGGTCATGGAGAATCCACAAATTAATGATTTTGATGTTATAAAGCTTTGTTATAATGTTTATGTTACTATTTTTATTTGAATTCTTTCCATTTTCGGATGGAAGAGTGGTTCAACATTTGAATATAGGGTCATCCTATTCCAATTATAAGGGTATTCTCAAAAAGTTAATTAAAGGTACGAATAAGTTCTGCATGGGCATTTTTTTTGTTTTAGATTTTTAAGAGTGGTTTTAGTTAGAGATTTGGAGATTATTAACATGTTATCGATATTCCTTTATTTCAAAAAGTTATTTGTTTTCCTCTAAAAAAAAAGGTTATTTGTTTGAACATTTAGAAAAGTTATGAATTGTAGATCTAACTAAAGATTCTTAATTTAGTAAATTATTTTACAATTTTTTCTTAGTATTTCGGAAACATTTTCTTTGAGATTACCAAACATTTCGAAACATTTTATTTGTGTTTCTTTATCCGTTTTGACCAAGCAAAATTCCAGACTTCTCTGGATTGGTCTCAAATTAAAAAGGATATTGCTTAAGGAAATTCTTAATACTTAACTCTGTCACATGTTCGTGACTATTAATTATAGCAAATGTGACCAATGTTCAAATAAACTGAAGGAGCAAAGTAAACCAATTAAATAGGACCCTTAAACCTCTCTTTCATGCGCAAATTGAACATTATTACTGTTTCCTAAATATCAATTTCGATTGGTTTTTTTTTTTTGTTAAGGAGTAATTGGTTACTTTAAAAAATTAAGCAGAGGATTATACAAAAAAGATTTAAAAAGAGGTTAGAAGAACAATCTTCTACCTACAACTGGAAATTCTCGAGATTTGGTGAGATGCTTTGCTTCTTAAACTCTACCCATATATTCTTGCACACAAAACCTCACACACACTTTAATGTGCAAAGGGATTGAATTTGAAGTGCAAGCGAGGTTATGACTGTTCATCCACCATCACTTCGGGATTTATTCCTTGAAGGTCAATGGCGTCCCAAGCGAACATATCCATATTTTCTCGCAGGAACTGTACTAATTCTGCTTCCACATGCGGTTCGATCTTTGTTCCTATTTTTGTTGTTTTGTTTGGATTTCCAGGGATAAATTCCACAACTTTTAATTCTTCCACTGCCTCTATGCGCAAATCATTTGATTTTCTTTTTTTGCTTTCAACTTCTTCTTCTCTAGCCTCTAAAGCATCACTCATCAGTTGATCTGTCGTATAATTTCTATTGACATGATTTGACTCTGACTTTGATCGCTTATTACAATTTTTCAATGTGCTAGCGTAACATCCACGAGCCATCAGCTGATCTGTTACCACTTCTCCTATCCCTTCTGGCGTCGAAAACTTCATCTTCATATAATATGTTGAAAGTACAGCCTTGAAGAGATTTAAACTAGGCCTTCCTAATATCATATTATATGAGGTGGGTGCCTTGACCACTAAAAATTTCACCATCTTCGTAGATCTAATAGGATAACTTCCGAGGGAAATAGGTAAGGATACTTCTCCCAACGCTTCCACTATCTCTCCGTAAAACCAGTAAGTGGGGTATTGATCCTTTATAACTCAGTGTTGTCTATGTTTAACTTCTGAAAAGCATGGTAAAATATTATATCCGCTGAGCTGCCACTGTCTACTAAGATTTTCTTGACCAAGAAATTTGCTAAAGTTGCCGAGATTACTAAAGCATCGTTTTGCGGTGGTAATTTTCCTCTCTCCAAATCCCTATCATCAAAGGTGATGATATGTTACATTATTCCACTTGATGGACATAGTGTTGTGCATATAATGGACAACCATGTAAAGCTTTCGTTGATCTTGCTAACGCCTTTCTCAACCTAGCAGAATCTCCCCCGACCGATCCCCCTGCTTTCATGTTGATAACGCCAGCATTTGGTAAGTTCTCATCCTGCCTTGCTTGTACTGAGCTATCTCTGTTAGGTCTTTGTCCTCCACTTCTCTCTTGCAGTTGATTTCTTTTTTGGTTAGAATTTCGGCCAGCTTGTGAACTCGCTGGAGCGACCTCTCTCTTTCTTCTTACGAAGTTCTGTAGATTGCTTCTTTGTATCAATCTCTCTATCTCATCTTTTAAATGATAACAGTCTTCTGTGTTATGTCCCCAAGCACGATGGTATCGACAATATTTGTTGGACTTATGCCTGTCCGGATTGTCTTTCAATGGTGCCGGCCACTGAGGTAGCCCTTGTGCTAAAGCAACTACACATACCTCTTCACGAGTTGCATTGAGAGGAGTTTAGTGAGCATATTTTTTAGTGTATTCTACCTTCCTCTCTTCTTCTGGATTCTCCTTTCGCCTTGGAATATCATTCCTATCATCTTCTCTGCTCTTTCTTTTACTTTCTTTTTCTGACTTTGACTCCATTGCTTCTTCAATTCTTATGAACTTTTCAGATCTTGATGGAGTGCATCCAGAGTTGTTGAAGGCTTTCCTGCTAAAGACTCCTTAAGACGTTCGTCTATCAAAGTTTGTTGGAGAATGCTAGCCAACAGTTCAGGGTCGACTTGTGGGACCTCTAAACTGCAATAGTAAATCTTTGTATCTACTCTCTTAATGGCTATCCTGCTCTTTGTCTCACGGTAAATAGGTATGCAGCCATTTTTTGAGACTTTCTATTCATAGAGAAGTGATGGAGGAATCGTTGACTCATTTGCTCAAAATTAGTCATTGTACCTGAAGGGAGTTGATTGAACCAAGTAAGAGCGATCTTAGATAGAGTGGTACGGAATATTTTACAAGTAGTCGCATCACTTTTAGCATATAAATCAGCTTTGGCAACAAATTTGTCTAGATGCTCCTGAGGATAACCCATTCCATCATATTCAGATAGGCTTGGAATCCTAAATCCTGGTGGTAATGGTTCTGATAAAATTGCATGAGAGGGGCTTCTTCTTAATGGCACCATGGGTGGTAATTGTTCCACCCTCTCTTCTTGTTCTTGATGTGCATAATTCCTTCCTCCTTGTTCTCTCCCTCCAACTCTTTCCATCTTTGAGCGAGGTTGCCTTCGTGCCTCTTCTGGTCTTGGGGTTCTACTGTTACTTCTTCTTCATTAACGGGTTGCCGTATATGTGGTTGTTCGTGTTGTCTTTGATCATCTCTTCCAGGTGTTGTGGATGCGCCTGGGGTTCTGTGCTGGGAACGGTTTGAATCGCGCATTCTTTGTTGTTCCGCCACGTACTGTGCAACCGCTCGAGCCGCTACTATAGCCGCCATTGCATCAAGCATTTCTTGGGTCATTTGGATGGTAGGTGCCGGAGGTGGTACATTTGGAGATGCATCACGGTCAGGCACCTGAATTTGGGGGCCTCCCGTGTCTCCTCCATCAGGCGGGCCTTGTCCAACGCCTCCTGCACCAGACAGGTCGTTTCCAGCGCCTCCTCCACCAGGGTGGTCTTGTCCAATGCCTCCTGCACCAGATAAGTCGTTTTCAGCGCCTCCTCCGGCTGGTGGATCATCTGGCCCTTCAAGATTCTCCCACTGGTTCTCTTCATACTCGTTCGCCATTTCAATGTGCAAATCAAGCTATTTCCCACAGACGGCGCCAAAATGATGTTTGGTAAAAATGATCAAGGGGCTTCTTCGAGATTTCTTCTCTCCTTGATCCTTTTACAAATTATAAGTGATGACTTGAACGGGACGATCTTGCTGAGAACTCTTATTTCTCCTTCTTTTTCTCTAGAAGAACTTGCCTTTCTTGTTGAATGTGGATGCTATTTATAGAAAAAATTTGGGAGGCGAAGAGTTTTCTCTCATAAATGTCAATGAATTAAATAGGGGTAAAATAGTCATTTTGATTGGTGATATAATTATTTATTATCAAATTTATTAATTAGAAAATTACTAAAATGCCCCTATACCATAAATTGCCACTATCATATATCACAATATTTCCACCACTTTTAATGGCATAAATGTTAAAAGTTATTGTTTTTTAACTCTATGTGATGACTTGCACAGGACGATCTTTCTGAGAACTCTTATTTTCTCCTTCTTTTTCTCTAGAAGAACTTGCCTTTCTTGTTGAATGTGAGATGCTATTTATAGAAAAAATTTGGGAGGCGAAGAGTTTTCTCCCATAAATGTCAATGAATTAAATAAGGGTAAGATAGTCATTTTGATTGGTGATATTTATTATCAAATTTATTAATTAGAAAATTACTAAAATGCCCCTATACCATAAATTGCCACTATCATATATCACAATTTTTCCACCACTTTTAATGGCATAAATGTTAAAAGTTATTGTTGTTTAACTCTATTTATCCGTGCCAAAGAAAAAGAGTAAGATCTATATAGAAAAAATCGAAGTAATTAACAATGAAAGGAAAAGAAAGGAAAATCACAAAAACAAACAATAATTTCACTACGTTTGCGACTTATTGAAATTCTTCAAAGTTAACAAATAACTATTATAAAAAGTTCAATGATCTTTAGATTTTCCTTTCTTTTTTTTAGGGTCTTCGACCATTTCTGAAATTTAATTTGTCAGTATAAGATTTTTTCTCACATTGTTTCACCAATTGAGATTAAAATTAAATCAAACTATTTAATACTTGACTCCAACTCCTACGAGAAAGTTCGATTTGTTATACAAATAAAAAAATCTTGAAAACATTATTTTTATGTTTGCTTATTAACTTTTGAAGTTCGGTTTCAGCTCATCCTAGTAAGCTACTTTTGATGAAATATATGTAAAAATACCAAGTAATTCGATACTTGTCTCAATTTATTTAACAATCAAATCAAACAAAACAAATTCAAGTTCGGTAAAAAAAATCAAATCAAACTTGAACAATGTAACGTTCGGCATTGCTCGACTCGTTTACACTCCTATGGCCCTCTCCATAAGTTAGGTAATACGATGAGAGTAGTTTATTCAATTAATGAAAATGTACAAAACGTGTAATGTATTTAACACAAAATATATTTTAGTTACTTAGTATTATATAAAATAAAATTATATTTGATTAAATAACTTAAATAAACTGTACCAAAGTACTCCTAGACATGGTCCGGGAAATTAACAATCTCCCTATTTAAGCTTAACAAAAAAAAAGGGATTTGGGCAAAATATCTTTAAATTGCTAAATAAAAGGGTTCAAAATAACAAAACAAGGAAAAGAAAAAGATATGTGTCACCACATTTTATAAAGCTATTTAAAGGTATTCGTTGTGCCTGTTCCTAAATGGGTAGAGCGTTTGTTTCTTAAGCAGAATGGCATACGTTTGACCCCCTATACGTACCTCGCGCGAAATTCAATATTTTCATATTCTGTTATAAATGGCTTGATTCTACTTTGCACCATGAAAATTTATCAATTTGGCACTTTGCACTTTAAAAAAAAAAATTAATTTCAGTTTGCATCCTCAAAACATAAATGTCTTTCATTTAGCATCTTGGATGAATTTTAGGCCAAAATGCAGGGGTATTTTTATCACTACTTCAAAAGTCTATATAAAGTTCCTCCCAAATATAATAATGTCTGATTTACGTAATTAAGAACGTAATTGACAAATTACCCTTTAAAATAAAACTCCCAAAAAATAAAAATAAAAAATAAGACATCACACATTGTAAATATAAATTTGAAAAGATCGATATTAAATTATATTTGTGTACATGTGGAGTTTAGAGATACTTATGTTATTTGAATGCACAAATAAATAAATAATATATATATATATATATATATATATATATATATATATATATATATATATATATATATATATATACTAGCATTTGCCTCGTGCTATGCACGGTATATATAATTTAAACTTATATGTTAATTGAAATCAATTTAACAATAATTACTAAAAAATTATTGACTTTTATTATTTATATATGGAAAGTAATTTAAATTTACCATACTCAATCCATAACAACAGAAGGCTCAAAATGTTACATTTTTTCTTTCAAAATTGAATGAAAGTTGATGAACACCGATTAAGTATGAGCGAATCTAAATTTTCTTTTTTAACATTAAGCAAGCAACTTAATATTTGAAGTTAAAAGGAATCAAAAAATAATTATTTAAATATGAACTAAATATCAAAATTTCATCGACCGACATAATTAAAGTAGAAAATTGATTAGCTACATCGTTTGATATATGTACATTAGTGTTTTTAAAACCGGACCGGTCATTGAACCGGAAACTCTACTGGTTACTGGTTCGATCGGTATAACCGGTGTGACTTTATTATTATGTAATATTTATATATATTTTTAGATTATCTAAAATACAATTATAATTAAAAAAAATCATTCTTTGTCAATATAATTTTTTTTTGTTTCATGCAAATAATCAAAATCTCTTAAACATTAAGATCAATGTCAAAAATATAAATCTCAAGTATCCCTAAAAAATACATACATTCAAAACAAGACAACAAAATTAAAAATTCATCTCATTTTCAAAGTTTTGGATTATTCATTTGGGTTCTATTGTTGTAAGTTGATCTTTATATGGTAATTGAGATTTGCATAATTTCATACAAAAAATAATATTATTCACAAATAAGAAAATGGCTATGTACTTTTTTATGGAAAAAAAAGTGTAATATTGCATTATTTTGTTCCTCATTGATTGTTAAAACACTAAAATAATGAATGTTATTTCAATTAAAATATATAAATGTAACCCTATTAAATGTTAAACAAGAGTTCAAATAAATAATAATAACCAAAAAAAACTCTAAATTTAAAAAAAAAAAAATTAAGTGAACCACTGGTTCACTGATTTTACCGGTTTTGGGACTGATTTTACCGGTTCACACTGGTTAATTTAAGAACTGGTTTTTAGGGGTAAATCGGACCGGATTGATGACCGGTTAGCGGTTGAACCGGTTCAACCGGCCGGTCCGGTCCGATTTTCAAAACAGTGATGTACATCAAATTTCATTTATTTATAGATACTTGGTTGATATCAAGTGACCTAATAAACACCATTTTATTATATTATTCGATATATATATCTATGCTGTGAAATTTAAAATTCAAACAGCTCTACTATAGTGCTTCAAATATAAACTAAAACGACATACTCAATCATCACCATTTTGTAATTCTAAACTACTATGGTAATTCTCTTCCAAAAAAAAATTACTATGATAAGGTTTTAATCAATTCTCAAGATCAAAAATACAAAAATATAGAACTGAGAAAAATAAAGAGGGAAATTTACTTTTCATACCAAAGTTTTACCTACTTTATACATTTTATACCATACCTTTTAAAATAACACATTTCATACCAAAATCAATCAACCTTTTTCAATTTTCATACCGACGTTAAAAATTGGATGGAAAGGACATGTGTCCGTTAACTCTCAGGAAAAAAAAAAAAAGGAAAAAAATTGTCACGATTTCTTAATGTGGAAGATGATGAATAGTAATCTAAATTTTGAAAATTGGGGATTTCTTCAATACTTGATGAAAATGGATGAGGTTGGTGGCAATAGAACCTTACACCAAGGGGAATGAACGGGAGTAGGTATTAGACAGTGTATCGACCTCCTCCGCCGTCGGCGGAACAAAAACCGAAAACGTTGAAATTCGTAGATTTGAAATACAAGTGACGGGATGGATCTGAAACAACAAAATTGTTGGATAAGGATGAAGATGAAGGCACTAAAGAAAGTTTGATAAGGGAGGTTTTGATGCATTCCAAAACTTCATAAATTGGCTAAGTATGGAGTAACTTAGCTGATAAAATTATCAAGGAATTTTGACTAAGTAATGAAGACATCAGAAGAGTCAAAGTTTCAAGGTCCAAGACTTCTGATCTGCTGAAGTAAAGTTATCAGATTAGTGAAGATCAGCCGACTCAAATCAGATTTGTTCAAGTTTGAGATCAGCCGAGTTCACCATCAGACTTGTACTTTCGTCAGCCAAGTGAAGAAGATCATGAAGTGTTCCCAACGGTAATAAATGCCCCTTGGTGTAATAAATGCTGAAGTACGAGGATATTTAAGACAAATGATTGAAGAAAAGCTTCGCATCAGCCGAGTGCATTTAATGCTGCATTTAATGCTGCCTGCAGAATAGTACTGTTTACAGTACGGACAGACTGCAAAAGAGCCGTTCGCGGATCTTAAGGACCAGTACTCGAGGAATTTGAATCCTGTCTCTCTTCAACGGACACTTTTCAATCCTCAAGTATAAATAGCTGAAAGAGACGAAGAAGAAATATGCAACACACTTTCTGAGAGAAATTTCCGAAGCAAAATTCTTTAAGTCTCAAGAACAGCTCACTCATCAGCTGAGTCATTTGTTGACGAAAGCAGAGTTGAAGAATCAAGAAAAATACATCTTCTGAGTGATTTTGTAAACAAGAGTGTTGTGCGGAGTTGTGATCCATCTTTGTGAGTGATCAAACTTCAGAGAATAGGTCTTCTGTGTGATTTCCTATTGCGAACTTGTGGTCGTTTCATTTGTTGTTCGACGCAAGCAGAGTATATTGTAAACTTTGTGATTATAGTATAACCCAAGATCTGTGTGACTTGGAAGAGTGGACTAAAGGATATTCAAATCCATATAACCACTATAAAAATTGATTGTGTTTTTACATTGCTTTTCAAACTTGCATATTTCCTGATTGCATAAAAACACAATAAGTTAACTGTTTGAAAAGAAGTTAAAAGGAGTTTATAAAACTGGGGAATTACTTTTCAAACTACTAAGTTTACTTGTGAAAAACACTTTGAAAATCCGCTGCAAGTACTCTAAGTATTAAAACTGATTTCTGCAAAATCAGCTAAGTAACTATCAGACGAGTGGTCAACAAGACTGTTCAAAGATTTGTTCGCGAACAGAATTGTAACTTACTAATCTGATCAGCTTAGTCTGTTCAGTAAGAGTAAAGTTTTAAAGTTAAATTTGAAGAAAATTTTTAAAGAGGTTTATTCACCCCCCCCCCCCCCCCTCTAAACCTCTTCTGACCACTTGGGACCAACAAAAATAGTGTATTATCTTTGTAGATGAGGTCAAGACGATGCCGTAGCCACCAAGGAGAGGTTTAATGGTGGCCTGAGTCACCGGGAAATTGAAAATTACATGGAGGTGGTGGAGATGGAGGAAAATAATTGCAAAAATCCCCCGTGACCAATTGCAAATAACCCGTCCTAAGAATTCAAAATTGTGACTTAACGGACACGTGCGCCGCACGTGTCCATTTTCATCCAATATTTAACGTCGGTATGAAAATTGAAAAAGGTTGATTGATTTTGGTATGAAATGTGTCATTCTTAAAGTTATGGTATGAAATGTATAAAGTAGATAAAGATTTGGTATGAAAAGTGCAATTCCCTCGAAAAATAAAACTGAAACCTCTTTAATTGAATTTTTCTATTAAAAATTAATCAAATAAAAGTATTATTATTGCAATAGATTATATCATTAAGAAATTCTGAGATAAGTTGAACATATTATATGAAAATCTCTTCCTAGGAATATACGAATTTGGATTCACCATTGTGTGATAGTTCACTTCAAGTACAACAACTATTTTGTTTACAAACCTCTACGTATTTCAAATTCCAAAATCCTATAACATTTCATAAAATTCATAAATTTAATTTATTGGATCATGATTATAATAATTAAACGATAGTGGTACATGTGCAAATTAATTTAAAAAACAACAAACTCTAAGTTTTGAGTTTTCCTACTTCAATCTCAAGGATTATTATCTAATTAAGTAGTAAATAAACGTGTAAAAGTTACAATGACAAGATAAATTAATTCAAAGCTTTTGTAATAACATAAAATTGAAAATTATGACTTGAAAATTGTAATTCTAAAAAAAAGAATAAAAAATTAGTAAACAGCAAAGAAGCACCAAATATTAATAAAACTAAACCAAATTAAAATTTTTGATGAATAAAAAATTAAACATTTTAATTAAGTATAAGCGAAACCTAAGAACTAATTAATGAAATTGCAAAACAAAAAAAGGAAAATGTTCCCAAATTGTACGCAAAATTACTCATATTATTTGCGTAGAAAATTCATTAATTAATTTTGCTCTATTTTCATAGTACATGAACATGTAATTTTAGAAACCTATCAATATGAAGGCTCCATATTCAGAAAGTTTCATTTATCACTATTTATCTAGCACAAATATTTTTCCACCAGCTTTTTCAACCAACAATTCCAGCTCGCAGATGGAGATATCACCTTTGTGAAAACTATTCTCCCAAATGTCAAAAAAATCTGGCTCTTTTTCTTTTTATTACCTTTTTTTTTTTTTTTGATAAATAAGTGCGTACTGAAGAAGAGATAGAGGTGAACAGTTTTGCAAAAGTACAACTTTATCATAGCTTAAGGACCAAGTCTTCCAAGAAAGAAAAAGAAATGTTATGCCACTACATTTTCACTCGTAAAAGAAGAGAAACTAAATGAAAAAGAAAACTAGTACAACAACCAACAACCACAAAATAGCAGCCTACAATGACAACATGTACACATGTATCATTAAGGGTCCATTCAGATTCACAAAGACCATTAAAATAAATGAGGTAGATACGGTTGTGGAGAAAGACCTTCATGAGATGACTCCAGAGGAGATAAAGCTTTACAATCTAGATAAAGTTGGGAGATTCATCATGACTAAAGCCCTTGATAATGATCGGTTTGACAAGGTCAAACACTGCAAAACTGCAAAGGAAATGTGGGACAAAGTCAGAGATATGAGCGAAGGCAATGATGCTATTAAAGAGCATCAGCTCAGTGTTGCCTTGGAGAAGCTGGACAACTTCAAGATGAAGTCTGGAGAAACCATTGATCAGATGGATACCAGATTCACCAGAACTCTGAATGAAGTTTTGAAGCTGGGAAAGACTTTCACTGACAAAGAGATTTATGTCAGAGTACTGAAGGCTCTACCTTCCAAGTTCAACATGAAGGTGACAGCAATGGAAGAATCAAGAGATCTGGGCAAGATTTCTCTTACAGAGCTGTTCTCCGTACTCAAGGCGTATGAGTATAAACTGCCAAGGATGGGAATTGAAGAAACCTCAGCTTCAGGACCCACAGCTGCACTGGTTGCTGCTGAAAACCAAAGAAGACCGGCTCAAAGAAATGCTGAAGTGGACTCATCTGATGAAGCCACTCTACTCAACAAAAAGGAGTACACTGCTGGAGATGTTGCACTGTTGATAAACAATTTTAAGAAGTTCTACAAAAGAAAAATGAAGAACAAATACAACAATGCTTCCACTTCTAAACCTAATTTTTCTTCTCAGGATAAAGATGATTATAAATCAAAACTAATGTGTTACAACTGCAGGAAATTGGGACACTTCATTAAAGACTGCCCATATCCAAAAGCAGAGAAGTACACTGAGGAAGAGAAGAAAATGAGAAAAGAAAGAAAGCATCAGAGAGGCAAGGCAATGATGGCTGAAGCAGAAAAGCTTGCTGCTGTCTACTCATCTGATTCAGATTCAGACACATCTGATGAAGAATCGTCTGATGAAGAAAAACCTGCTCTCCTCTGCCTGATGGCAAAGGAATCTGATGACTCTGAGGATGAGGTAACTCCTCAAGAAAATGAACTGTTTAATTCTCTAGAGCAAATGATGTTAAATAATACTACTATTGCTGGAGAGTTTGTTAAGCTTAAGGAAGAGATGAACTTGCTAAAAGAGCAAAATAGTTCACTGAAACTTTTAGCTGAAAAGCCAAAAGAATCAGCTGAATATAAACAGCTTGAGCAAGAGCTTGAATCTCTGAAAGCTGAATGTGAGGTTTATAAAGGAAAAATCATGGAACTTGAGAAAATTATTGAGTCTCATGATAAGTCAACTGTTGCATCCATGCATACATCTAGTAAACAGGAGACACCTTTGGAAAAGGATAAATTAGAATTGAATCATACTGAAAAATTCATATCAGCTGACAATAGTAAGGTCATTCTGTATGTTCAAACTTCTAAACCTACCTCATCTGAGAAAGTGGTAAAGGAGAAGAAATCTCCTAAGGCTAAAAAGAGCAAAGAGCCTAGTGTAGGAAATCAGACTAGTAAGACCAAACAGCAGAGTCCTAAGAAGTCTGCTGATAAAGCTAAAGTCAATCAGACTAGTGGTAAAACTAAGTCAAAATCAAATGAGCAAGCATCTAGTAAACCAAAGAAGCATAAGAACAAGAAAAATCAAAATGCTTGGTATGGAAATGAGTCATATTATGTGCAACCTGCTGCATATCATCCTATGTATCATGGACCTCAATTTCCTAGCTACTATGCACCTTACCCTGCTCATCCAATGCATGCATATCCTGCATATCATGCACCTTATCCTGCTTATGAACATTATTCATATCATACTGATCATCAACATGACTTATCTGATAACTATGATAAAAATGAAACTGTTCATGCTCCTAAAACTCAGAAACCTAAGAAGCCTAAGACATCAAAATCTTGGGTTGTCAAGGGTGGAACTAATCCTTCAGGACCCTCTCAATAAGGGTACCTAAAACAATTTTATTTTTGTTTTGTAGGTTAGGATTAGGAGTAGGAGTAAAGTAGAGAAGATTTGGTACTTGGACAGTGGATGTTCAAGGCACATGTGTGGAAACATACATGAGTTGACTGATGCAGTTGCTGTGGATGGTCCAAAAGTCACTTTTGGAGACAGCAAAGAAGGCAAGATTAAAGCTAAAGGGAGACTAATCAAGGGAAACATAGAGATATCTGACGTCTCCTATGTTAAAGGCCTGAAATATAATCTGCTGAGCATAAGTCAATTTTGTGACAAAGGATATTCAGTCATCTTCTCAACAGATAAGTGCTATGTTGAACAGATTGGTACAAAGAAGGTAATTTTATCTGGAAGACGACAAGGAAATATCTACATAGTTGACTGGAATTCTGTTAACAAGAATTCAAGTGTTTGTTTGGTGGCATCTGCACCAAGTGAAGTCAGTTGGCTATGGCACAAGAGAATGAATCATTTAAACTTCAAGATCATAAACAGATTAATCAAGAATGATCTGGTAGAAGGGATTCCAAAAGCAGTCATGAGCAAAGACAAGCTCTGTGATGCATGTCAGAAGGGTAAACAAATCAAGTCATCATTTAAAGAAAAGAAGCACCAATCTTCTGGAAGAATATTGGAGCTGTTGCATATGGACTTATTTGGACCCATTGATCCAGTCAGCAATGGTGGAAAGAAATACTGCCTAGCTGTTGTGGATGATCATTCAAGATATACTTGGGTGATTTTCATGAAGAAGAAAAGTGAAACCAAGGAACATCTTACCAATCTGATGGAACTGATCCAGAATGAGAAGAGTATTAAAATATTGAAGATCAGATCAGATAGAGGGACAGAGTTTACAAACTCTACTGTTGAAGAATATTGTAATATCAAAGGAATACATCATGAGTATTCTGCTGCAAGAACCCCTCAACAGAATGGTGTTGCTGAAAGGAGAAACAGAACACTAAAAGAAGCTGTCAGAACCATGATAGCTGAAGCTAAACTGCCTCAAAGATTTTGGGCAAAAGCAACAAACACAGCATGCTTTACCCAGAACAGATGTATGATCAACAAAAATCAGAACAAAACTCCATATGAAGTTTGGAACAACAGAAAGCCAAACATTCATTACTTTAAGATTTTTGGTTGTAAATGTTTTGTATTGAATAATGGGAAAAATCACCTTACTGCATTTGCAGAAAAGGCTGATGAAGCTGTCTTTGTAGGATACTCATCTGTTAGTAAGGCTTATAGAGTTTTCAATAAAAGAACATTACTAATAGAAGAATCTATCCATGTAGTATTTGATGAGCCAAGTCAATCTTCTGAAAAGAATCAAAGTGCTAATCAAGATCTGTCTACTGATTTACAGAAGTTAGACGTTGGAAGAAATGAAGAATATGTTCCCATCATACTACCTAATCTAAGTTCAGCTGCTAACTCAAGTGCTGTTCAAAATCACAGTGCTGATTGTCTAACAGACGAGTTGCAAACAGCTGACAGACCAGAGACTGTTCAACAGACTACAAATGTTCAACAGACTACTACTGGAACTCCAACAGTAGTGTTGCAAGATCAAGACAGAGGACAACATCCTGATCTACAACCTGATCTCAGATGGCTCAAGAATCACCCTCCTGAATTAGTCATTGGTGATCCTTTAGATAGAGTGAAAACAAGAAGAGCTGCTGCACAAGATGCTATGTTTGTCACATTTCTATCTCAAATAGAGCCCAAGCAAATTGAAGAAGCTCTCAATGATTCCTTCTGGATAGAAGCTATGCAAGAAGAGCTGAATCAATTTGAAAGGAATGAAGTCTGGTACTTAGTTCCTAGACCAAGTCATCAAAGAGTAATTGGCACTAAGTGGGTATTCAGAAATAAGATGAATGAAGATGGTGTTGTCACCAGAAACAAAGCAAGACTAGTGGCCAAAGGTTATTGTCAAGAAGAAGGAATTGACTTTGATGAAACTTTTGCACCAGTAGCAAGACTTGAAGCAATCAGACTGTTTCTAGCCTATGCTGCTTACAAGAACTTCACTGTCTATCAGATGGATGTGAAGTCTGCTTTTCTCAATGGAGAATTGCAAGAAGAAGTGTATGTTGAACAACCTCCAGGATTTGAAGTCTATCAAGAAGAGGACAAAGTATATCGTCTGAAGAAAGCCCTCTATGGACTGAAACAGGCTCCAAGAGCATGGTATGATACCCTATATGATTTTCTTTTAATTAAAGGATTTCGAAAAGGTAAGGTAGATAAAACCTTGTTCACAATTGAATGGGAAAATCACATATTACTTGTGCAAATATATGTGGACGATATTATTTTTGGTTCAACTAACCAACAGATGTGTGATAAGTTCTCCAAGCTGATGCAGAATAAGTTTGAAATGAGCATGATGGGTGAACTTAATTACTTTCTTGGATTGCAAGTTAGACAGTTGCCTGATGGAATATTCATCAGCCAAGCAAAGTACACAAGAGATCTGTTCAAGAAATTTGGCATGGAAACTAGCTCAACAACTACCATTCCTATGCCTACAAGTCTTCGTTTGGATAAAGATGAAGATGGCAAATCAGTGGACATAACCAAATATAGAGGCATTATAGGTTCATTGTTGTATCTAACAGCAAGCAGACCTGATATAATGTACTCAGTTGGAGTCTGTGCAAGATTTCAATCAAACCCCAAAGAATCTCATCTCTTAGCTGCCAAGAGGATATTGAAGTATGTTAAAGGCACTCAAGAATTGGGATTATGGTATCCTAGAGAATCTGGATTTGAACTTATTGGTTACTCAGATTTAGACCTTGCTGGCTGCAAGATTGACAGAAAGAGCACAACAGGTGCCTGTCAGTTCTTAGGCAGTCGTCTGATCTCATGGATGAGTAAGAAGCAAACCTCAGTCTCTATATCTACTGCTGAAACTGAATATATAGCTGCTGGAGCTTGCTGTGCACAGATACTTTGGTTGAAACATCAACTAGAAGACTACAACATCAAGATCAGTGGAATTCCAATCTACTGTGACAATACAAGTGCAATTTCACTTACTCAGAACACTACAAGTCATTCAAGGACTAAGCATATTGAGATCAAGCATCATTTCATTAGAGATCATGTGGAAAAAGGCAATGTAATGATTGAGTATGTTCATACTGATAATCAGATTGCTGATACCTTCACTAAACCTCTAAGTGAAGTAAGGTTTTCAACTCTAAGAGCTGAGCTAGGACTACTTAATTTGGAAGCATAAGCTGAGGGGGAACTCATCAGAAGACTGGAGTTCAACAGCTTAGTTATCTATTATTATCTTCAAGGATTAACTCTCAACAGACTAGTTAACTTATGAATTCTTAAACTCAGGGGGAACGTGTAAGACTAGCGGTACTTCTGAATTAAAGATGAAATTTGTTAATGACAGTTAGTTGAAGTTATGTTTTCATCAGAAGACTCAACTATCGAAGATTGAAGTTATTTTATCTAGCTGGATTGACAAACAGCTGAGGAAGGTTATCAGCTATTGGCATTCTCTGATAACAGCATTGTCATCAGGACAGTAGTCCATCAGATAAGTATTTATGTTACTAATCTGATTACTTTAATAAAAGCGGAACTGTTTAAAAACGTATACTCAAAACACGCTTTTATAAGTAACTGTTGGGCGGTACATATTCCCGCTCTTCATTAAATATCTTTTGAATTCGAAAAGTCGTAACTGACGCCGCACGATCAGCACTGACAGAAAACGGATCTAACGGTTGGCGGATATCACGAAAACCGAAAAACCCCAACTCTATAAATCCCCATCTGATCAGTCGAGTCGTTCTTTACGCACTCTAAGCATTCAAAAGCACTCGTGAGAAATTTCTGCAAATTTTCTGCATACTTTCCTTTGTTTTTCTAACCTTCAACAGATCTACAATGGCCGCTGAAGGTATGTTTCTCGTTTATGATTCTTACTACCAATCCGGTACGGATCTGATGAAAGAACTGCTCGAAAAATTCAAAGTTGCTTCGCTGGTAAACTTCATGGAATACCACGAAGGAATTATCTGGACTGACCAAGTGATGGAGTACTACAACTCTGCGAAAGCTGACTACAACAAACTGGAGATTAAGGCTTCAGTGGGAGGCAAATCTATCACTATCACTCCTGCTGTTCTTCACGAGACGTTTGGGCTTCCCAACAGTGGACGACATGACGTCACTGTGCTGACAGAGGACAAACACCAACAGTTCTGGGCGATCTGCGCCAAAGAGGGAGAAACGTTGTCTGGAAATATAAGGAAGAAGCAACTGAAGGATGAATATCAGCGGATGGCTGATATGGTGTCCAAGCTGATTGAGAACTGCACATTCTCACTGGATGCTGTTACCATGAAGAGGTTCAGCATCATGGCTGCCATATACTATGGACTGGAGATCAACTGGTCCATCATAGTTTGGTACATATTAGCTGACTTTCTTGATGATAAGAAAGGAAAAGGCCCCACTACCAACCACCGAATCACTCTCAGTTATCTGCTGTCAAAGCTGGGTTGTGATATGAAGAATGGAAAAGAGATTCACAAATCCAAGGCATTGTCCAAGTACATGCCTGTTCAAAAGAGGAAGGCTGGTGAGCCTGAGGAAGCTGATGTTGAGGAACCAAAGGAGGTTCCTGCCAAAAGGCAGAGAAAACTGGTCAAGACTGCTGACTTAGCTGCTGAGACCAAAAAGAAGAAGGCTGCTGACAAGCCTAAGGAAAAGATTCCTAAGCAGATGGAGAAAGTGACTTCTGCTGCTGAAGCCACTAAGATTGTGGAAAACATAATTGCTGATGTAAGGACTGGATCCCCTGCATCACCATCAAGAACTCCATCAGCAGAGAGGCCTGCTGAAGGTATCTCTAAACGAACAAGGAGTCAACAGAGAGATACTGCTACAACCATTTACCGTGAAGGGAGGACCAAGAAGTCTGCTAGAAAGCAGATGACATTTATAGAAGAACCAACGGACTTGGAGAATGTAGCTAGGGAAGACCCTGAAGCTGCTGAAAGGCCTGCTGAAACAATTAAGACTGTTGAGACTGACAAAGCTGATAAGCAACAGCCAAGTCAAGTCACTTCAACAGCTGAGGTTGCTCAACCTCAAGAAGATCCAGAAGTCCAAATCATCTATCCTATTGCTGCTGCTCCCATATCATCTGCTGGACCAGCCCCTGCTGATAAAGGCAAGAGAAAAATAGTGCTAAGGAGAAAGAAAGTCTCCAAAGCTGATAAGAAAGCAAGGGAGGAAGCTGAACAGAGGAAGCAGGATGAGCTTGAAGAGAAGAAAGCACTTGAGCTAAGCAAAGCTCAAGAAGCAAAGGATGAAGCCAGAAGACGCATGTCTGAAGCAGAAAGGAAAGCTGCTGAGGATGCTGAAATGGCTATGGTGATTGAATTGAGCAAAGTTGATGCCTATGGACCTGTCCATGGAGGTGGCATCAAAATTGGAGAAGGCAAGAATACTGAAGATGACAAAAAGAAGATATTACTGCCTGCCCCCAAACTCAAGTCAAAGGACAAGTTTGAAGTCAGAAAAGCATTTGAAATAGTGTATGCTGATAAGGAGCTTTTCAAGAAGTTTGAGAAGTCTCTAGCTTACTATGATCAGAAGCTTATGTTGATGACTCTGTTCAACCAAGAGAAGCCAAGATATATCAGTTGGAGAGACAACAGGCTAAACAAGTCAATCACTGAACTTCAAAGTATGAAGGAGTTAGCTGATGAAGAACGATGGGTTCTAAGTTGGCTGAAGACAAACTCCATTCAAAAGGCTCTTGATCCCAGCTATGTGAGAGATATCATGCATAGCTATGCAAAAGGCTTTGCATTGGAGGAAGCTAAGAAAATCAAGAGCACCTTGCCTGAAAAGAAAAAGAAGTCTGAAGATGCTGAAGAAAGAGCAATTAAGTTTGCTGTTATGACTGCCCTGAAGAGATGGGCTAAGAAGTCAAAGTATCAGCAAGGCTGTTCAAGTGATTTGCCACTACTGCCAAGTATCCAGCAAATCATTTTTGGCAAGGAAGTACAACAGTACTATGAAGTCCCTAAGGGTAACAATGCTCCTGTTAACCCTTGGATTATTGTAAGGCAGATTAGACAGACAACATGCTTTAATGAAGATGGAACCATTACTAATCTGTTCTACGATGATGTCACTGATGAGCACAAATCTGCTGATAAGTCCTTAGCTATTGAACCGCAAGCTAAGACCTCTGAAGATCATCAGATGACGGATATGGAAGAGGTCCCTGTTCAACAGGCGACTGAAGAGAAGGAAGCTGATGCTGATGCTTCTGCTTCATCAGCTGATCAACACTCATCACTGATGGAAGCAATCTAGATGCTGATGGAAAATCAACTCAAGGACCTGGAAGACAAGCACAAGCAACAGCTATTGAAGGTTAAGGAGGAGCTGAAAGCAGAGTTGGCAGAATCCAACAGACTTCAGCTGGAAACTGTTCAAGGATCAACAGAAGAAATCATCAAGAAGGAGATCAACAGTATTCCAATTCCTCAAGATCATTCATTACAGTTAGTGCACAGTTTGAGAGAGCTGAACCAGAATGTAGAAGATGTGAAGGGTGATGTAAATCATCTTCACACTGCTTTAAAATCAGCTGAGCACAAGATTGCGGATCTGACTGCAACCTTCATTAAAGTCAGTCATGAAGAGAAGGAAATCAATCTGGGAATGTTGCAAGAAGTGGCAAAGGCTGCACAGGATGTTCAAAATGAAATTGCAACTATCAACCTCAACATTGACTACTTCAACGATAAGACTGATGTCATCAGTACTGACATTCATCATCTAACAGCTAGTCATGACGTTGTCAATCAGAATCTAAAGGCTTTATGCGCTGGAGTAAAGATTCCAACAGTTGCTCTCAACCCTGCTGTTGAACCTTCTAAAGTCATCAGAGTTGATGATGACAAAAAGGGGGAAGATAAAAGGGAAGAACCAGCTAAAGAAACTGCTGCTGAAGAACCAGCAAAGGAATCTGCTGCTGAAGAATCAACTAAGGAGGAAACTACTGCCGCAACAACTGAAGCCAAAGAAACTGAAGAAACAGTTGACAAGACTGAAGCTGAAGCTGATAAGATTGCAAAGCTTGGAACGGTAGAAGAAGAAGAAATGACTGAAAAAGAAGATACCAAGTACAAGAATACAGAATCTGCCAGGAAGGCTATGGAAGCTTTGAAAGCTCTTCAAGAACAAGAACTTAAGGAAAAGATGGAAGCTGCCAAAGCAACCTTGGAAGAAGAAGCTGATGATGAAGAATCATCTTATGAATATGAAGAAGTGCTGGAAGGATCAGATGAAGAAGCTGATAGTTAGAAATTGAAATATCCTTGTAATCAGTTTACTTTATCTATTTCTTCAGAAATCTCATCTGATGAACTTGTACTATGTAACCCTTTTTCAATATTAATGAAAAGTCAAGTTCAATCCAATAAACTTTTTCTATCTCAGAAAATTTTGAGGATTTCATTCTTTAGTTTAGGTATTCAACAGGTACTTAGCTGAAGTTTTGTCATCATCAAAAAGGGGGAAATTGTTGGATAAGGATGAAGATGAAGGCACTAAAGAAAGTTTGATAAGGGAGGTTTTGATGCATTCCAAAACTTCATAAATTGGCTAAGTATGGAGTAACTTAGCTGATAAAATTATCAAGGAATTTTGACTAAGTAATGAAGACATCAGAAGAGTCAAAGTTTCAAGGTCCAAGACTTCTGATCTGCTGAAGTAAAGTTATCAGATTAGTGAAGATCAGCCGACTCAAATCAGATTTGTTCAAGTTTGAGATCAGCCGAGTTCACCATCAGACTTGTACTTTCGTCAGCCAAGTGAAGAAGATCATGAAGTGTTCCCAACGGTAATAAATGCCCCTTGGTGTAATAAATGCTGAAGTACGAGGATATTTAAGACAAATGATTGAAGAAAAGCTTCGCATCAGCCGAGTGCATTTAATGCTGCATTTAATGCTGCCTGCAGAATAGTACTGTTTACAGTACGGACAGACTGCAAAAGAGCCGTTCGCGGATCTTAAGGACCAGTACTCGAGGAATTTGAATCCTGTCTCTCTTCAACGGACACTTTTCAATCCTCAAGTATAAATAGCTGAAAGAGACGAAGAAGAAATATGCAACACACTTTCTGAGAGAAATTTCCGAAGCAAAATTCTTTAAGTCTCAAGAACAGCTCACTCATCAGCTGAGTCATTTGTTGACGAAAGCAGAGTTGAAGAATCAAGAAAAATACATCTTCTGAGTGATTTTGTAAACAAGAGTGTTGTGCGGAGTTGTGATCCATCTTTGTGAGTGATCAAACTTCAGAGAATAGGTCTTCTGTGTGATTTCCTATTGCGAACTTGTGGTCGTTTCATTTGTTGTTCGACGCAAGCAGAGTATACTGTAAACTTTGTGATTATAGTATAACCCAAGATCTGTGTGACTTGGAAGAGTGGACTAAAGGATATTCAAATCCATATAACCACTATAAAAATTGATTGTGTTTTTACATTGCTTTTCAAACTTGCATATTTCCTGATTGCATAAAAACACAATAAGTTAACTGTTTGAAAAGAAGTTAAAAGGAGTTTATAAAACTGGGGAATTACTTTTCAAACTACTAAGTTTACTTGTGAAAAACACTTTGAAAATCCGCTGCAAGTACTCTAAGTATTAAAACTGATTTCTGCAAAATCAGCTAAGTAACTATCAGACGAGTGGTCAACAAGACTGTTCAAAGATTTGTTCGCGAACAGAATTGTAACTTACTAATCTGATCAGCTTAGTCTGTTCAGTAAGAGTAAAGTTTTAAAGTTAAATTTGAAGAAAATTTTTAAAGAGGTTTATTCACCCCCCCCTCTAAACCTCTTCTGACCACTTGGGACCAACAAAAATAGTGTATTATCTTTGTAGATGAGGTCAAGACGATGCCGTAGCCACCAAGGAGAGGTTTAATGGTGGCCTGAGTCACCGGGAAATTGAAAATTACATGGAGGTGGTGGAGATGGTGGAGATGGAGGAAAATAATTGCAAAAATCCCCCGTGACCAATTGCAAATAACCCGTCCTAAGAATTCAAAATTGTGACTTAACGGACACGTGCGCCGCACGTGTCCATTTTCATCCAATATTTAACGTCGGTATGAAAATTGAAAAAGGTTGATTGATTTTGGTATGAAATGTGTCATTCTTAAAGTTATGGTATGAAATGTATAAAGTAGATAAAGATTTGGTATGAAAAGTGCAATTCCCTCGAAAAATAAAACTGAAACCTCTTTAATTGAATTTTTCTATTAAAAATTAATCAAATAAAAGTATTAGTTATTGCAATAGATTATATCATTAAGAAATTCTGAGATAAGTTGAACATATTATATGAAAATCTCTTCCTAGGAATATACGAATTTGGATTCACCATTGTGTGATAGTTCACTTCAAGTACAATAACTATTTTGTTTACAAAACTCTACGTATTTCAAATTCCAAAATCCTATAACATTTCATAAAATTCATAAATTTAATTTATTGGATCATGATTATAATAATTAAACGATAGTGGTACATGTGCAAATTAATTTAAAAAACAACAAACTCTAAGTTTTGAGTTTTCCTACTTCAATCTCAAGGATTATTATCTAATTAAGTAGTAAATAAACGTGTAAAAGTTACAATGACAAGATAAATTAATTCAAAGCTTTTGTAATAACATAAAATTGAAAATTATGACTTGAAAATTGTAATTCTAAAAAAAAGAATAAAAAATTAGTAAACAGCAAAGAAGCACCAAATATTAATAAAACTAAACCAAATTAAAATTTTTGATGAATAAAAAATTAAACATTTTAATTAAGTATAAGCGAAACCTAAGAACTAATTAATGAAATTGCAAAACAAAAAAAGGAAAATGTTCCCAAATTGTACGCAAAATTACTCATATTATTTGCGTAGAAAATTCATTAATTAATTTTGCTCTATTTTCATAGTACATGAACATGTAATTTTAGAAACCTATCAATATGAAGGCTCCATATTCAGAAAGTTTCATTTATCACTATTTATCTAGCACAAATATTTTTCCACCAGCTTTTTCAACCAACAATTCCAGCTCGCAGATGGAGATATCACCTTTGTGAAAACTATTCTCCCAAATGTCAAAAAAATCTGGCTCTTTTTCTTTTTATTACCTTTTTTTTTTTTTTTGATAAATAAGTGCGTACTGAAGAAGAGATAGAGGTGAACAGTTTTGCAAAAGTACAACTTTATCATAGCTTAAGGACCAAGTCTTCCAAGAAAGAAAAAGAAATGTTATGCCACTACATTTTCACTCGTAAAAGAAGAGAAACTAAATGAAAAAGAAAACTAGTACAACAACCAACAACCACAAAATTACGAAACTATATCGTTTAGTTTACTAAAGCCTTCAAAAACAGTGAAATTATTTTGGTAAGACAAAATCCATTGCCTCTTATTATGGTCAACAATGTTGACTTCAGTGAATTAATCGATAATGTCGACTTGTATCAATAATCGCGAGCCAATTATATTGTAATTTTTGGTTACGACTAACCGTAGTATACTAATTCAATGGTAAACAATGTCGACTTCGATCAATATATAATCGGGACAAATATCGATTCGAATCATGATTAACCTAATTATATATTACTATATTGTCAATCATGTTGACTTCAATGAATTAATCGAATTAATTATCGATTTAGTAAATTAATCGAGTCAATTATCAATTTAGTCAATTAATCGAGTCAATTATCAATTTAGTCAATTAATCGAGCAAATTATCGATTTGAGTTCTGGTTAATCTAATAATACATTACCTTACTATCAACAATGTTGACTTTAATCGATTAATCGAGTTAATTCACTACAACAATTATGTGCTTTAGAGGCATTAGAAAATGTCAGATAAAAAGTATTGTGGTGGCATTTTCAATTATGATGGCATTTTTAAGAAGTGTCATTTACAGCGATGTAGCTAAAGGTATTAATGTCACTAAATTATCTTTTTAGTTACATAATCAAAATGCCACATGAACTAAATACTCATCACATTATAAAATGCCACAAGAAATGAATTAATTGACATGATAAAATATGATGAAATTTTAGTTTTTTGACACTTCATAATGACACAATTGTCATACTTAGTTGCATTTGAAAATGTCAGTTACTTTGTATGGCACTTATAAATAGCATGAATATTGTCAATAGTTACATTTCTAAATGTCATAATTTTTCTATTTAAATATGGCACTTATATGATACTAATTGTCAAGTTTTATAGTGTCTTTTTTCTATATTTTTGACCTGGAAAAAAGAAGAATATATTATTATTATTATTATTATTTACTAGGCTGTATTTTCATCTTGGACAGAAAAGTGCAAAGGGTATAAATTATATATATTTTTTAATCAAAGACTAACACATAACACTACAAGTAAATGATGACATTAGCAACTTTACTGTAATAATTTGTCATCTATATATAAGCTATAAGTGTATAATTAATCTTCCAAAAAAAAATTCCAAACCCCTTGTTGTAAGTTGTTTCATAAGTTTTGTACTTTTGTAGATCTTTCATATGTTGTTAATCATGCAATCAGAAAATGTAAAAGAATAGAATGACTAATGGAATTAATAAAAAAAATATATATTCTTAATTAATTTTTCAGGAAACTATAAGAAAAAGGAGAGATGATGGGATTGGGAACTATGATTAAGAAGAAGAAGAAGCAAGAAGATGAAATTCAAGGATTTATTGACTTGATTTTTTCTTGGTCCATAGCTGATATAATGAACCAAGATCTTTACAAGGATAAGGTTTGATTCTTCATTTTATTAATCTTTATATAGTGTAATTGTTCTGTATTTTGAATGGTTAATTAATTCCAAACTACTTATATACAGGTTAATCAAATTCCAGAAACATTTTCATCAGCTGGACAGTACTTCAATTCATTCATCAATCCACTTATTGAAGAAACTCATGCGGATCTTCGTTCCAATATTACGACTCTATCTCGTGCACCTTCGTGCGAAATACTTGGTGTCAAAAGAATCCGAAAAAATGATGATAAAAACCGCGAGAAATTGACTTACCGTTTATATTTGAAATCAGGATCTTACGAACCCGAGAATAGAGATTTGATTGTACTAACAGAAGTGAAACCAAAATGTATTAATGATCTTAATAAATCATATACTATTGCTTTAGTTGAAACTCTTGACATTCGAATACTATCTTCGAAGCCTATCATGTTTAAGAAAGAAAAGGGCAAACTTTTTGCTACTTATCTTACAAACTTGAACACAAACTCGCGAATTTGGAAAGCTTTGAATCCAGACATTGATGGAGGAAATTTCAACATTATCAACTCTGTTCTGATAGCTAATCCATCTGTAAGAATTTTTTATTTTATTTTGAAATATGATGTTATATTAATGGTTTGTTTTCGATTGAGTGCAGGTAGAAGAACGTTGTAGTCGTTGCTCGAGCCTTATTTTATCGAAGTCAAGGGAAGGTATCAGCCATTTTGGACTTGATGAATCTCAAAAAGATGCGGTTTTGAATTGCATAGCCACATCGCAATGTTGTCATAAAACTAATGTGAAGCTAATATGGGGTCCACCCGGAACTGGAAAAACGAAAACAATATCCGCACTAGTATTTGCCCTCTTGAAAATGAAGTGCGGAACATTGATTTGTGCTCCGACTAATATTGATGTGGTAGGAGTTGCTAAGCGCTTGCTGAGTTTGCTAGGTGGTACATTAATGTACGAGAGTTACGGTTTAGGAGTTGTAGTCTTGTTTGGTAACGTGGAGCGAATGAAGATCGATGACCATGACGATCTTTTGGATATATTTCTTGATCATCGTGTTGACATATTAGCTCATTGTTTTTCACCACTAACGGGTTGGCATGGTAGTTTAGAATCATTAATATCTCTTCTTGAGGATCCTGAAGGCCAATATCACATATACTTGTCAAGAGATAAAGTGGAAAATACGGAAGAATCTGATAAAGATGACGACGACAATGATGATGATGAAGTGGAGGAGACAAACGTGCACGAAAATTCGCAAAGGAAAACTTGACATGAAATCTTGGAAGGAGTTAATCAATCGTGAACTAAACGATGCCAAGAAGAGAAACATGAAGGGCACGCTTGAGAAGAGCCAATCCAAGAGTAATGATAAGGATAAGAATAAGGATAAGGATAAGGATAAAAAAGCCGAAGCAAGTGACAAAGATGATAATTTTATGGACATTTGAGGAATTTTTCACCAACACATTTAAAAGGTACGCAGAGCGGCTAATGTTATGCATGACAGGATGGAACATACATATGCCTACTTCGTGTCTTCCTTTGAAAGTTGTAAAGAAAATGAATAGATTTCTTGAATTGCTTCAAACACTTCAAAGGTTGGTAATTAATATATCGAGCGAAGGAATATTAAGGCAAGCACTAAAAGGAAATGAAGACATCAAAAGGACAAAATTACAGTGTCTGAAAGTATTTGAATCCTTCCGCAGATCATTCTCGGTTCCAGAAACATTTCGATATCATGAAATTAAGAAATTTTGTCTAGAAAATGCTTGCTTGATTTTCTGCACTGCTTCAAGCTCAGTTAAATTGCATACAGAAGAAATTAAAACTTCAATTCAAATGGTCATAATTGATGAAGCTGCACAGCTGAAAGAATGTGAATCCTCTATCTCCTTACAACTCTTTGGTGTCCGAAATGCTGTACTTGTTGGGGACGAGAAACAACTTCCGGCAATGGTTCAAAGCAAGGTCTTGAAATGAAATGAAATCAATCTTTCTTTCTGTATATAGTTTATTCATTTACAATGTTTCATTTACAACTTTTTTTCTTACATTGACAGATATGTGAGAAAGCCGGTTTTGGGAGAAGTTTGTTCGAGAGGCTAGTGAATTTAGGACATAGTAAACATCTTTTAAATGTTCAGTATAGAATGCATCCTTCAATAAGCTTATTTCCAAATAGCGAGTTCTACGGAAATCAAATTAAGAATGGACAAAATGTCATGAAAAGAGCCTATAAACGTCGTTTCCTCAAGGTGAAATTTTTTTGGTGGTACTCTTTCATAGATGTAAACAACGGAAAAGAGGAGTTTGATGATAGGCGTAGTAAGAAAAATATGGAGGAGGTTTCTGTGGTTGCTGGGATTGTATCGAAACTCTATCAAGGTATTACTTCTATTAACATTTTTTCTTTTAAACCTCATTATAGATTTCTCCTTTTAAGTGCTTGACTATCGATAAATTGTATAGAAGCGGCTCACTCAAAGCAAATGGTTCGTGTGGGTTGCATATCGCCTTACAAAGTTCAAGTTCATGCAATTCAAGAAAGATTTGGAAAAACTTATAGTACGGATATAAATGATAAATTCTCAGTAAATGTTCGTTCGGTGGATGGTTTTCAAGGTGGTGAAGAAGACATTATAATAATCTCCACAATTCGGTGCAATGGGAATGGATCTGTCGGTTTCTTATCTAATTGCCAAAGGACTAATGTAGCTTTGACTCGAGCTAGGTACTACGTACTTTCATTCGCCCTTATCCGTGTAACAATGTTATCCTTTTACAGGCACTGTCTATGGATACATGGAAATGGTGCAACTTTACTAAACAGTGGTTGTGTGTGGCAAAAGTTGGTTCGTGATACCAAAAGTCGGGGTTGTTTTTATAACGCTTCCGATGATAAGAGTTCGGCTCTGGCAATTAGCAATGCCAAGATGATTTCATTATTTGATATGGATTCAATCTTGTTCAAAACTTCAAAGTGGAAGGTGCAATCATTTATTAATAGGCAATCTAGTCATGAATATCCTCTCTGTCACATATTGGTGTCACATGTTATTTTTTATTTTATTACAGGTTTGCTTCTCGGATGAATTCCATGACTCCATGATTAGACTTCAGCCCTCGTGAGGAATCCACGACGACATCATTTTTGTGTTGGTAAAACTCTCTAATGGATGGCGCCAGATGTACAAAGATGAAAGCGTTGGCCACACGAAAGGGCGTTCTTCTCAATTATTGGAGATTTATGATGTCAAAGAGCAGCTAAAACTGATATGGAGTGTTGAAATACTTGAGAAAAATTCACAAGATATTCAAGTTATCAAAATATGGGACATTTTGCCAAGAATCAAAACAATACCAAAACTCGCAAAGAAACTTGACATTTTATTTGATAACTACTCGGATCATTATATGAGCCGCTGCATTTGTAAACGCATGGAAGGGTACGTAAGTAAAATCATTGATTCGTGTTCTTTTCTTAATGTATATTATTGTTTTCGAAGCGACTGAGCTGTTACTTTGATGCAGGAACTTGACACTTCCGATGAAATGGCCCATGGATCGAATGCAAGAAGTGATTATCCTAGTAATGATCCAAGTCATGAGTTGTCCACAAAATTAACAGCAATTAGTCTTAATTAAAAATGTACTAAGACTATGAAGTAGCTGGAACCAAAATTTGCATTATTTTTGTGGGTTAATTTGTTTATAACAAATTACTTTGGGGAGGTAAATGCAATTTTTTTTAATGTCGAACAATGTCTTACAAGCTGTTGTGTTACTAGCTTATGTATATTTTGAGTACTCTATTTGGAAGATGTTTTAAAGTTTGAGTTCTTAAAGCGTGCTTGTATGCGAAACTTATTCTACAATTATTATAGAATTGGAGAGATATATAGTGATGTTTACGTATGTTATATGTACAATATTAATTTTAACCGAATCTATTAGAAACACCGCACTGGGAGGACCTATACCATTTACACTATTTGATCTGAGTTGTAAATATACAGTCTAGTTGGTATCGCGAAATCAATTTTGCGTCATCTGCCTCTGAATATGTTATCATTAAAAAGCGGGATTTGAAATTGTTGAATTCAAATTTAATATTTTTTTTATAAATAAATTAAGAACTATAAGATACCAACAAGTGATTGAGTTAATGAAAGAGACTAGCACTTTAAAATGACGATTCAAGTTCGAATCCATGTTGAAGAAGGTTCTTTATTATATGTCTAACGCACATCAAAAAGAATTAAATCATTGGGAAAAAAAAAAGACCTATAAGATTATATAATTCGGAAAATATAAAATTTGTTATCATTACATAGATTAAACAGAATGTCAAAATCCTAAATGAAGGTGTGAACTTTCTGTCACACCATACTATTTTATTTTAGACCAAAAAATATAAAAAAAATATCATATTTAACCCTAAAATTAATAATTCTAATGTTAAAATTAGAAGGGAAAAAAAGGGGTTTTAGCAAGTTAACTCCTTCTGATATGTTTAATAGACATTTTACCCACCTATGATATGAAATTATGCAAATTTATTTTCATGTGAAATGAAATAATGAGCAATTTACCTTTGTGATATGAAATAATTAGCAATTTACCTCCTTTCTAGTGGAGGTATTGCACACACGTTTTATAATGCGACTGAGACTTCATTTTCGTGTAACAATAATGACCAATTTAATTGTACCATTAACAACATACTCACCTCATTTTACCCTCTTGTGATATGCGTAAATAGACAGTTTACCTCTCTGTGATATGCGTAAATGGACACTTTAACTTCCTTTGATATTGCATAATAGACATTTTACCCCCTTGTAAAAAGAGAAAAAACAAGAGGCAGTAGTATACATCTTTAGTATAAACAGAGAGAAGTATTTTTTTTGTTGACTGTAATGGAGATTCAAATACTCTTCAACAAATTCAAATTTTTCCGGGTGGTCAGACTGATAATCATGCATTCATTTTTTTTTTAATTGTGTTAATGTTTGTTGCTACGGGGAATCCCCAGTTTTTTACTTGTTGAACCTTTTTAATAATTTGGATCGAGGTAATATAATTATATTAAAATAGATAAATAAATAAATTATCTATCTAGATTGGTGTAATGTGACCATTCAATAGAGAGGAAACCTGAAAGCAAATTGGGTCATTTAATTGTGCAGAGTAATAATTGAAGGGAACAAAATGATAAAATTGATAGTTCAAACTTGAAACAACACAATGTACCTCCATATAAAAAAAAAACCAACACAAAGCATAATAAAGAAAGTTATAATTTTGGTATTATTTTAAACCAAACGATCATCTATCACATTTTGGTGTTACATGATAAATTCATCCTCCAAGTAAATGTATGGACCTATAAAAATTAAAAATTTATACACTTTTCAACAAATCTATATGTATTACACGAAAATGTGACAAAAGATCCATCTTATTGAAGTGTCAGAGAAACATGAAAAGCATGTAAATATAAGCATCTTAGTAAAACTAATACAATACATCAAATTGATCTATTTAAGCAAGCATATGAGGAGCTTATATATACTTTTCAATCAAATTACTCTTAACATATTACATGAAGCAAGCTAATTACAATTCCACACAAGAAACGTACATAGATATGTAGCCGATAGACATGAAGTTCAAACATAATAAGTTGTAGAATCTTTAGGTATACAAACTACATCCATGTATGAAATTCCGATTCATAACCCCGGTAACTAGCATCTATTTGAATTAATGTATAATAACAGACCTGCAGTAAGTCCTCCATGAATGGAATTTAGCAATTGCTTAGGATCAAAATGTTGGAGAAGACTGATCGACTATCCTGTCTTCCACCCACCAAACGAAAATTCAGTTGATATAATATAACTCTATTTACATGATAAACAAACAAAGAGATCTACACCGTGATCATCAACTTCAACAATTAAGGTCATGCCCATTCTTTAAATTAAGCCTTTCATTCGTCGAGTTCTCTTATGAAGCTTTCGAACCTAATGTCAACTTCAGATGTCTTGAGTGAGACTCTACAGCTTCAAGCAGGTTCAGTAATATGATCTTCCATGTATTCTCAGCATCTTTAAGCGAATGGTCTATCTTGCTTCACAGTTGTTGAAACAGAATGGTGTATGTTTATGGCCAAACAAAAACCCATGGCTAGCGACCCCCAGAGGCGAAACTCAAGTTCGAATCCTACTGGAGACACCATGCTAGGGAGGACCTATACCCAAAGCACTCTTAGGTCCGAGCAGTAAATACACTTATGTAGATCGGAAAAAAGCAATAAATCTATTGTCATCCAGTTTTGATTGATTCTTTAGTCCATGAGCTGATTGTCTAGAAGCATAATCACTTAATATGCTTTGCCCACAAACTTTCATTTGGTAACCAAGATATATGGCATTCGAAAGTCGCACACCATCTTAAGAACAATAGGGCCTCAGCAAGATTCACAAATTCTTTAAAAATCTCAATTATTTGAGACTCAAAGTCTAAGTCCTCGTCAAAAATTAGATCCTCGTATTATCTTCAAGAACATCATCTTGTTCAGAAATCATTCTCATGCTCAAAACATGTAATGCTTCAACGGCGGTGGCATGAAAACCATTGTTTACAAATGAAGATAAAACTAATTGTTCCCGAATCAGGGCGGACCTTCTCTTGATGCATATGCTCCACAATCAGCTCAATCACATCAGTTCTACCCTGAAATATTCACTTATTAGTTTATCCATTCTTTAAAATTTAAATAGTTCATACTGATAGCCTGATTGCCAAATGATAAATTACCTTTTCATCAGCTGCTCGAAGAATTGTGTTGTAAAATATTACATCAGGTAGTATCCCTTCTGAGATTACATGATCTAATAGCTCAAGTCCCTCGTTAAAGTCTTCAAATTTCAACAAGACCTATCACAAGATAAAATGTCACTCTGAGAGAATCACATAATTCAAGCATATGTGTATAATATATGAACAATTTTCTGTAAATTATATAAAGATTTTGCAGAACTGAAGACCCAAAATAAGCTGAAGCTCGCAGGTTTTGATGTCTAATGGCAAATACTTAAAATTTTGATCTAATGAAAAATGAATTTGTAACCCAGCTGAACAAACAATAAAACTAGCATACTCATTCATTTGAAATCGTATCTTGAGAACTTACAATGGAACCAGTGTACTGATCAAGAATGAAAAGTTTTAAAAGAGGTAGACAAGCAATCCTACACTTGAATCCAAGATTGATATAAACCACAATTTGCTTAATGATGGTCTAAGAAAATACCTTCATGAAGCAGTGTAAGCCTTTATATGTAGAGGGCAGCCACCGCGGATCATCATAGAGACCAAGGCACAAGCAGATCTATAACATTCTATAATGCTACAGCAATTAATCATGGTAATATAAATTGGTTGACTCAGTGGGAATCCATGTGAAACCATGTCCTTGAATACCCGAATTGCCATATGAGACTAAATAGAAAGAAAAATAATTATCAATGCTTTTTGATATATGAGAATGTCAACATAAGAAAACATCACCAGAGACTATGAAACACTTACTTCTTCAGCCTCTACAAGTGAATGCAGAACAGTTTCGTAATTGGACATCTGTAGATAAGTGTTTCCATTGATGAACTGTTTCTTCAGTTCATTTATCATTCCCTCCATAGCAAATGCTCTCAGCTGCCAAAGAGTATTGGGTAAATGGCTTGTGAGTTTTGATTCCAACCAAAGATCTTTAATTCATGCATCAAATAGACTATTTCTTCATTTGTCATTTATTGTCAATAAAAAAAAAGAAGGAACTCCCCAAAAATGCCTAACCAGCGACATGTTCCTCATTAAAGTTTAATTGCATATTTCTCTGATACCAGGCACAACTGTGTCCTTAGTGATTCAGAGACTGATTGATTTATTATAATAGTTCTTTTTATACATTAATGTTCTAGATATCATATGTTAAGATGTTAGTTAAGAACAACAGTTGCAGTATCAAGATGAGAAATTTTAAATCTGTAGTATTAAGTAATTGGCTTCTCGTGATGCAGCACTTACCATGAATTGCATTGATCGATGACTGTGCTCGATACCATGCCTCATCATATCCTTTTCCATGACATTTATCCTTTTAGCAACATCAATTTGTGATGAAAGATTGCCTTCTTCATAACGCGCATTAACATTTCCAAATAGCTTAACCAGAGCCCCATATGTCTTGATATCTAGCTTAACATTTCGCTGTTTCATTTTAGCGAATACCTGAACAGCACGTTCAGGTTTATCCTGCATCATATTAAAGAAAACAATGATACAAAATGATTAAAGAAAGAAAACATTTGTGCATATAAGTAAACTAAGAGAGATCTGAATTTCCCATTATCTCCCGCATGATGAGTCCTATGTTTTGTAAAAAAAAAAAAAATCTCTACTGTAGCAGAACCAACGTAGGAATGTTGATGTAGTGCAATACTAGAAAATGGAAAATAAATTTATTTGTTGTGATTATCACAAATTTGGATAACACATCACCATAACAAATACGAATAAACAGAATTGGAACATGGTATTATACACAATAATAGTTGTTTAACAATTAAATGACAAATCTAACTAGATTGCTGGTACAAAAGCAGAATTGGCAACTCACCAAGATATCACATGCTTCTAATAAAGCATTATAAGGATATGCATATGGACATTTTGGTATTTGATCCAGCAAATTCTCAGCTAAATCTAGCTCTAAAGCACGACTGCAGCCAACTGATATGGCTGCAAAGGTTGAATCAAAAGGCTCGATATTTTTTTGTTGCATGACTTTAAGCTGCACTCAGATCAAAGTTCATGAATTAACATCTTTGCAGATCCAAAGAAAGCTGAAATAACTTCACAAAATATCTTATAAATACCATTTCCAGGCCATCTTGGAAACCCTTCACAGAAACCAGTGCTCTTATGTAGGCCTTGTATGTAAAGCGTGTTTGTTCCAAGCCAAGATTTTGCATCTGACAACAAGAGATGAAGAGTTCAGTATTGAAGGTACTCTCACCAGATAGTACTACAACATCATATAAACAAAGCATGACAAACTTGCTTGTGCTACCCGTGAAAATAACTGCTCAGCCAATACAAAATTTCGCATGCTAGCACAAGCTTCCAAGACGTTATTAAAGGACCGGCTCAACAACATCATTGCTGGTCTAGCAACAGGCTTTTGTGACAAACTTAACACACTATCCTTGACTTCTTCAGCCTTGTGATTTTCAGATTGTAAATTAATAGGAATATGGTTATTTTCCCCGTCGTCCTTTCATGTCAACTTTTTACGGCAAGGTATAGGAATGTCCAACCTCAATTGACGCCACTTTCCTTCATTAGTTTTAACGAAGCGCAAATTCTGCTGGAAAGCTACATTCACCATTTGCTGTAAGGTCACATTTGCAGATTCCAAATCTTTCAACTTTACTAAAGACTCTATAGACAGCCCAAGCATCATAATGCTCGGATTGTATCTTCTGATACACTCTTTCCAAATTTCTTGGACTGCTGAAAGGTCCTCCTGCAATACAGCAAGCTGAAAAGGAAATTTTAGAAACAGAATAGTCTATATTATTAAAAAAGGCCTCGAATATCTTCAATATGTAGAAACAAATGGAAAGAAAAGAAAGTAAAGTGCCACTGAGATAATGTAGATTACAGTTAGAACAAAGAGAGAAGATTATTTAGGAGGACCTCTAAGTCTGAAATATTAAAAGTCATCAAGCACCTCCTCCAATTTAGTTCTAGTAAATCAAGGGAAGATTAAGCATCACGAGTTACAGTTTGCTACCAGTGACTTTTGATTGGAAATGTCAAAATTTATGGTACAAACTACTTTAAGGGTTAAGAAAAGCTTTTACCCTGAATTTTGTATTCATCGATTGTAAAGTGCCTTTACCTTTTGCTGGCTGTATACCCAGATATTAATATGAAAGCAGACCATGAAATTTGATGTGGTTAGGCAAACACAAGATTTAGGCTGCTTTTAGTGATTCTTCAAACACATACCATAAAAACTCCCAAAGTATAAACATTCAACTCTTAAATTACATAAACAAGTTTGCTCTTAGTTCATGTCACTTAAGTTATTACTTATTATCTTCCCGCAAAATTGCATTTTAAATTCTGGTAAAGGGCAATAGTTTAACATTAGCTTACAGATTCTGTGAACAGTATTTGGTCGTTCAAAAGGCAAAAGGCAATACTTTATATGCACCTCGTAATCCTAAAATATGAGCAATAACAATTGATGTCTATTTCTAAATCCGTGTCCAAATTCAAATAAAATGGCACAAAACTGATCACCATAACATGAAAAAATTGGAATACTACTTCATTACAAAAATTCAAAAGTAAATTGAACCACAAGTGAAAGATAGTAATAGAATCAAGTATATAAATAAATAAAAAGAAAAACATACAAGAAGAAGCAGAAATGCATAACAAAATAAAATTCATGAGGGTAAAAGGTCCAGCCAGTGAGCTTATTTACAGAAATGAGATATATAACGGAAATTAGTATAAACTATTCAAGGACACACCATAGCAATTTCCAGAAAAATAAAGGGTGTGGACATCTTTTATCAGCATTAACTAACCTAGTCAAAACTACATCAACTGTTAAATTTACCCTAAAACCAATTGGTATATCCGAGGTGCAAGTACAAACATCAAAATAACTTGATGATATAAATGAAATGTAACTAACAACATTTGAAAGGGTACCTCAATAATCTTCTAGTTCTATTTGAAACATTGAAAATGTTAATTTGGACAATCTCAAAAACCATCCAAATATGCATATTAACATCTTGCATACCTTTAAAAAAAGACCATAAGTTATCTCATTTTTTCCCACTGCTTGATGCTCCATTATATTCAAGCATTCATTAGCATATTTCTAGCTACGCAGTTGAACACAAGCTTGCAACAAATTGTTGTACACAGGTAATGGTGGGTTCATAACTGAAGGTTCTTCTAGAGTGCTCACTAAATTGAATGCCTGAAAAAAGTTTACCAAGGAGATATTATCCAGCTCATAGAAAAGCAATGAGTGTGTGAAGATAAGATTAAATGTTGTACAAATGAAAGCTTTCGTATACACACCAACACATACTATATTATCGAATAATACAAGAAGGAAGTCTTGCAATTGCTCTTCCGCAAACAACGGTGATCATTTATTTCAAGTGAGGGGGCAATCTTTGTAATTACAAGATTGTTCATCATTATGAATTTATTCATTATCTTAATAGTGGTTTCCTCCAGCAAGCATATATACATGTTGCAATTGTCTTATATACACTGATGGATGTAACACAAGATGAGAGATCTATTATCCTAGGGGAACTTCGCCCATGGAAGTAGGCCATATCTAGGTCTTTATCTATCTTCTACTTATTCTATTAAAACAGATTGCAAGCTTCCACGAATTTTTCTAGGATGTTTCAAACTCGAGGATTATCCTACTTTACAGAATTGAATGAAAATACCTCTTTCAAATAACCACCTTTACCAAGAGCTTGAATAGTTGGAAAAAAGCATCTGCCACTCGGTGCAATTTTCTCTGCCTCCATAAGTTTCCAAGTTTCCATCGCAAACTGCAAGCAAATAGATGCACATTTGTTCATTATATTCTTCAGGATCACTAGCTAATCCACCCCCACCCCAGAAAAAGAAAAAAGAAACCTACAAATGGACTGACACATTTGCAGTTTACTTATCCACTCAGAGTTATATAATCTGCTGATGGTACTTTCAAATATTGCAAGTGAGAAAAGTGACAGAAGCACGTCATAGTGCAAACCAATAATACAAGTCATTAACAAAAGCAGAAAAAGAAGCAAAATGACATTACCAATGGATCAGGTTTTCTAGCACAATATTCAAAAATAAAAATGAAATCCCGAGATTGCAAGTCTTGTCTTTTACTAACAAGCCTTGACAGCAGAGAGGAAGCTTTTTTTCTGTTTCCTTCTTCTCCTGAGCAGAGTGCTTCAACAATTTCCATTTGCCTGCATCCCGAGACTGGTTTGTCCTGCCAATATGCTTCACCACCAAGATTCCTCAAAAATTAAATCTTTTTCAACCTTCTATTTAATTCAAAAATGAATGAAAAAAAAAACAAACATAAAATTTTAACAAAGACTTCGACTTTTCCATGTGATACATGCCTACCAGTGCAGATATGTAGCTTTTCTGTTCTTATATAATTCACAGACATACATATAAGCAATACACAAGTGTAAGTGGCTGTTACCGTTTTTAATTCAGGACCACCATGCTTCAACACTGCCGGTAGCATTCTTTTGACCCTATCAAAGATTTTCATATAGTTCAGCGATATTCTCTATTGAGTGGTCCACCCACCTTAATAAATGTCTTAAAGATAAAGCCTTTACCACACACAAAAAACCTTCTTAAAGCAATTATAACAAGCATCTCATCTTCGTCAGTTAGAAAGATATAAAAACTAACAAAAGCTTCAAGCTCGCATCTAATCTTACTTCTGTTTTGAAGTTCCAAGCATAAACATAAAGTTGGTACACAACATAAAAGGTTTTAATTCCTTACTACCAAGAACTACATTTACAACTTCCCCAAACCAAATCAACAAGAAAAATTTCGGAATCACCAAATAAAAAGAAAACGCACAATTTCTGGTGCTCTCAATTCCCAAAGCGAATTACATTTTATTTTATTTTATTGAAATGCTTCTTAGATTATATTTTATTGCTTTCTTATATTTTCATCTTTAGATGCAACATTAACAACAAATGAATCGACAATGATTCTCGAGCCAAACAAATTCCAGTAGAACCACGAATCGACAATATTAGGGAAGATTATAATATAAAAACATGCATAAAGCAGCCATAGTTACCAGAACAAATTTGGCATCAAGAAAGATGGATGTTTTAGCAGAAATGAGTCTCGCACTTACCTTGAATCTAACAAATTTAAAATCCCAGCCACCAAAATAGTTTGAAGAAACATGCACCGCCAACCAGTATCTAATTATAACTTGACATATCAAAAGTTGTAACTTTGCAACTGTTCTTCAAGCCTTGTAGAGAGAGACTCCAGATCATTGAGAATTCCAGAATCCAGATACTTCTTTCGAGTGATTCAGCAAACAAAAGAAGTCACCTGGCTTGTGGCAATGCCTGCATATTTAACAATGTGCCATAACAATTTTACTTGTTTTGCTAAACCACAAATTTATAATGGTCTCAACACTAAATGTATATGTTGATCAAAAATGATTAATAAATCAAGAAACAAGTTAATATTCAGCATGTACCTAGCCCCCATACAGAACAAGATAAGCACCAGTCCTTATTTCCTACAAAAACCTACTCGAAACTGATACAACAGCACTCCTGAATTTGATGATATAAATCTAATAAGATAGCAAAAATAAAAATGTTGATAATTGGGTCAAGTCATCAAAAAAACTGATAATAGCTTGTTCATGTGCTATGAGGAAGTAAATTACAGGCTGCAATATACAACAAAAGTTGACAAGTAAAGTAATTTATGCAACACACCACAGTAGCAGAAAAACAATGAAAGTCAATAAGAGTATAAAATACATAGTGACATAAAAAAAATCACCTGATCTTAGAATAAACTGAAAAGGCCTGACTACATCAACAAGAAAAACACAATTAATAGATCCATCTCAATATTGAGTTACCTAGTCAAGTACTAATGGAAGATAGAAACTTTCTTCCTACACTTGAAGTAAATTCTAATTGAATTAGAAATACCACATTTCTACATCTGAAAGTGAAAGTAATTTCCATTATAATTTATTTATTAGATTTTAATTCTTCTCATACTTTCTTCACTAGGTGGGTTGATTAACTAAGAAAATGAAGGTACTACTTCTACACTTTAAATCATCCAAATTTAAATTTCGATATTAATTCAACCCTAGATTAGAAGATATATTCATGTGATGATTAAAAGACCAAATTGAACCCTTTTTATCTTTAAAGGCTTTAATGAAGATTAGAAGACATATCCATGCGATGATCCATGTGCTTTTGTTTCTCACGTTTTACTAGCCATCACATATCCACTTGCTTTATTGACCATTCAATCTAAATTTATAAATTTCTTAAGGATATATAAGTTCCATGTTCACTTATATATACAACACAGTTCTTTGATACAAGCAGTAACAAGTTCTCATCTAAACTCAAATCCCATTACCAAGATTACATAAAAATTTCAGTTGAACTTGAACCCACCTAATATCGGACGACCAAAAGACCAAAAGAAACAAAGTAAGCAAGCTTGCACAAAACATAGGTTAAGTTTCAAAACACAACTTTATATTATATATCTCTCGGTAAAAACAAACAAGAAAATGTTAATCTACACAAGCACAGTTCAATCCCTAATCCATACTAGCAAATTAACTCATATCCTCCTTAGAAGAAAATCCAACTAACAACTCACATTCAAAGAACAGGGACTAAATAAAACAACTCACATTCAAAGAACAGGGACTAAATAATAAACTCCAAACAAATTAAATCAAGATAGAAAAGAGAATATACAGTGGGGTTCGAGCTGGGATTAGGGTTTGGACGGGCTGGTTCCGGCGGCTGTGCGGCGGCGGAGCGGTTCGACAGCTGGGGCAGGGCCAACGGAGCTAGGCGGGGCGGATTCGAGCAGGGGCAGGGGCGGGACACGTCAGGAATGGCGGAGAGGATCGCCGGAAAATGAAGGTAGGAGAAGAGTAGAGTGATGTAAATTTGAATTTGGTATTATTATCGCACTTTCTTTACTAATTTATTATTTTAGGTCCTTTCACAGAATGCACCCTTAAAATTGAAATATGGCAAAATGCAATCTTGAAATAAATTAATCGTTACAATTTACACCCTTATATTTCTCCAACAAAAGAATTACCGGAAAATCAAGAAATTTGATATTTTAGGGGCATAATTGTATTTGTAACTCATCTCCCTCAAAATTTTTCTTGTTTAAACAAAATCGATAGCAACATGTATGTAATTCTATTTGTAATTTTTAAAAAAATTTACTATCATCGTTATATCAAAACTCGCCTACTAACCTACAATTCAAAGAAGTGAGGTAGCGTAAAATTAATAAGAGTATAGTGTAATTAATTCGAAATAGATTAAAGTCAAATACTTTGGTTTGGGAGAACATTTTAACAAAGTATATTAGTTTGATCATCTACAAACATGGTCACTTCCAAAAAGCAGAAAAAAAATCTCATCAATTAGGAAATTAATATTAAAGAAAATTAAAAAAAAACATGGGTACGTAGTTCTTGCTCTTGTTTTAATTGCTTTCTCAATCTATCGATGACTTCTCCATTGGAAATAGCCCGCAAGAGGTAAGTCTTGTTTGGAACAAATTCTGTAATTTTGTTCAAGGATTAAGGTGTTTTATACAAGTAAATTTGTTTTCTTATAATTACTATGAAAGTTAATGGTCCTAAAATTGTGTTGGAAGGGCATAATGATTGGGGTCTCGGGTGGAGTACGGTGCGATATGATTAGGTTTTGGCATGTTTTATTTTCTTGTGAGTTCAAGATTTTGATTCCAATAATTTCGGTGAAACCTTTAAAAATTTCTTTTGGAATGAATTTGCATTGAGTTTCGACATTCAGGTTCGACGGAAAAATGTAGATGGTAAGTGTCAAATCAATATCTTTTATAAAAGTATATGTTATAAGATCGATTATTCTCTTTATAAGTTTTGGGTTCATTATATTTGGATGGTGCAATCGGGAGGCCAAACGGCCTCTTAGAGGGTCAACCAGACTGAATGGTGTCCGGTTAGCGATTGAACCTATCTAACTGGCCGTGCGGTCCCGGGTTTTTTAAATACTGTTGTAAACAAGCTTGACTTATGAAATCGCAAAGTCAACCATAATTGATAGTACGAGAAACCAAATCATATAACTTTGCAAAAGATGAAACTACCAAGGACATTGCCTTTGAACAATCACTGATTCTTGACTCCTACCCTTAAAATTTTCATTATCATCAATTTCATGACATTGCAAAGCAAATTCTAACTCCTCTGAACTTTGAACAATCACTGATTCTTGACTCCTACCCTTAATATTTTCTATCATCAATTTCATGACATCGCAAAGCAAATTCTAACTCCTCTGAAAAGCGCGATTAATGGTCAACTTGGCCCGCTCAGCAGAGTTTTTGATCAAGAGTATTTCTGAAGACGAGCAGTCCTTTAAGAAGTCTGAGCTTGACAGAAATTGCCGAATCAAAAAGCTAGCATTACTTCCCAGGGTATCTGCTAGATCTCCAAGGACACCATTAGCGGTTTTCATCACAATGTCATCCCTGAGACAAAAAAAAAAAAAAAAATCAAATAACTTGAAAAGGGGGTTGGAGACTTAAGGAAGGAGATGCGGCTGGTAATACTTTCATACAAAAACTAAAAAATGCTTAGTAAGACCAGATTACACTCACATGCCTTTCTGCATGTGAATTCTTTCCAAAAAATTTGGGATGTGAGGTGCAAACTGAATCAGGAAAGAGGTTTTAGAAGAGTTCTTGAAACCCTGAAATATACCAGAATATGCCTCTAAAATTTCATTTCTTAAAAGAATAATAGAATCAATCTTTTCATGAGATGTACATATAGACGAGAACTCTGCGCCTTTCTTCAGCAAGCGCATTGCATCCATCACATGTTTCTCAAATTTATCTCCAATTGCTAGTGCCATGTCCCCAAAGCATGAAAACAAAAGATATCGTTTCACAGAATGATGCAATTGGTTGTTTGACAACCCGTTTAGAAGCCGGGTCATTATCTCATCACTGTAAGGCAGAACCTTATCCTCCAATGCCCTGCAGATATCCCCTACAACACCAACTGTAACAGCACATACTTGGTATTCCTCGAAATTCTGAAGACCCATCTTCAAATGTATGTAAATTTTTGGCATGTACTCTGCAAAATTGGGACCTGAGGCATGGGCAAGTGCACCAATGGCAAGCATTGCTTCCTCATGGACAGTGGCACTGCTACAAGCAAAAACCTGTACGATAAGATCCATGATATTATTAATGTGCCCGCTGAATCGATTTTTAATACTGGGCTCAGATGCCCCTAATTTCTGGATGATTACGTGTAAGCACCCGCAAAGAAGGCGTTGTAATTCGTTCTGCTTCTTTAACTCGTCAAATGAGAGTATTCGTACCACAAGAGTACTTTTAAGCTCACACATGATGACTCCAAGAAGATCAAGTACTAATTGGGCTACTTCATCATTTGAGCATCTCACAACTTCATTTAGTGTCTCATAGGCAACTCTCCTGAGTCTCGACGACCCAACATCTTCTCTACGAGTGACGTCAAGAATGGATTTAACAATCTCTACGAAATGTTCTGTCCAGGGTGATGGTGTGTACCGTGTACACATTGTTGTAACCATGTGCAAGCCAATAGAGAGCATCACACGTTTTCTCAAACATTGTTGTAACCATGTGCAAGCGGCCATTTTTTGGTCAAAAGTTTGATTATCTCATAATCATTGATAAAAATGGCAAGTATTTCAGGTGATGGTCCATCCATTACGGATCCTAATACATAGATGACAATTTCTTTGAACCTCCAATCGGTGCTCATTATATTTTTTTCAAGAAACAAAAAGATACCTGGTAATATGTGATCACAAACTGTTCGGGCGATCAAACCAAGGCAAGTTCCACATGATATCGCAAGATTAGAAGAAACTTTTCCTAAAGACAAAAGCTTTCGCAATATTGCTGATACAAACAAAGTTTGATATTTCCTGATGGAAATAGTAACACACAACATCAGAATCTGATACTAAATTGCTTGCGTAACCTTCAAACATATCCATCTCAACATCACAAATTATGCTCCAAAATTCAATTGCCAGGAGAGCAAATGGTTCTTCATCTGCTCCGATAGCGAGACAAGTCATATTGACAATCTCCTGAATGTGTGGCTCTAATCTCTCATAATATAATGGCCCAATTGTGACTAGGCAATCAAAAGCAGCCTTCCGAATCATCACAAATGGTGAAAAAGTTGCTTTACAAATAGTTCTCATAATCAACTGACACACAGCTTCATTAAAAAAGTTGGCCTGGGCAAATCCAAGAATACTATTGAGAGTTCGGATGGCAGAAAGTTTAACTTCAGTAAAATCATTAGAGTCCATACATTGAACTACAGCTGTAAGCATCTCATTTACTCGATTGTGATCAATAACATCTGAAAGAGCTTCTTCATACAAGTACCCGAAAGTTTCGAGGCTGGCTTGCTTAGCATTATGTAATACCATGTCACTGTCTGATACCATGTTAATTTTTTACCAGAGGAATCTTATGAGATCAGGCCACTGCTTATGTGGCAGTTCAATGCCTGCAACCTTCGCAATGACCTGTGCTGCAGCTGACCTAGCCTCAGATGCATTAGAGGAGAGGGTCTGAAACAAGGACAACTTTATATGGCTCTTCACAACCACTTCTAACGAAAACCACATTTGCACAACTTCATCTTGTTTGTGCTTCTCCTTGGGATCCAAAGTACTTTTTAATCTTATGCCAGCTAGTTTACGAATCTCAATTGAGTTCTCACCAGCAAGTACATTTGAAACCTTTTAACCTCGATTTGTGTAATAGTTTTAATGGACTATTGAGATTATGAAATATTATTAAAAGATAGTTTAGTGGTTTTGAAAATCTGAGATTTAATTTGGATTGGAGTTTATGAGAGAAAAGTGAATATTAGGTATTATATCAATAATTTTATATGTGTAAAAAGTAGATAATATGTCAAATCAATAAGGATACGTTCGGCTCCATGTATAAGGTACATATTAGAACCCAATTAGACCATAATTGTAGAATTGTAGGCTAATATTTTTGTTCGGTTGAACTAATAATTTCACGGGCTGCCCATGCTAATCTGGACAAAATGTGAGCCATCCCCTTAAATATGGTGAATTGTAATTGGACACCCACTATGCGATTGTAATCTGGACGAAATTAATGGCCCAAATTATATTTTTTCGCCATATTTTGCCCTTTGATTTCACATTTTTTAAAATTAAGCCTGTTAAACATTAACAAAACTCCCAAAATGTTCATTTTCCCAACCCTTCTTCCCAACTTTAACAAAGTTCACCTCCAAGAATGCTAGTTTTTCGGTCATGTCTAATTCTACTTCCAATCTCCATTATTGTAGATTATTTTCGTAATTTGCAAGTAATTAAAAGAATTTCTAACATCTTTACTCTCAAACATTGGCAGATTTGAAAAACTCAAGAGCTTGCCAAGAAAGAGGAAACTTTGATGAATTAAATTAGATGCATTACGGTATCAGTAGCAATTTTTGTTTACAAATTGAAAGAAATTTGTGGGCTTCAGCACAATTAGAGACTATTGTCACAGACTTAAATTTATTTTTTTTTAAAAGTTTTTAAAATTTTTCAACGGGTCTAACCCGTTGGAAAATATTCCGACGGATTCACCCCGTCGGAATTTTAATAAAATGAAATTGCCTGAATTCATTTCCGACGGGAGACCCGTCGAAAAAATTTTCGACAAACTTTTCGACTGGCAGACCCGTCGGAAAAACCCCGTTGGAAATTCTGTCGGAATTTTTTCTAACGGCCATTTTTCCGACGGATTTTCGGACGGGTAAAATTCGTCGGAAATTCTATTGTAAAATCCGTTGGAAAATCCGTCGGAAAACACTGTTTTTCTTGTAGTGAGGGTTGCTAAGAAAGTTGTTAAATGAAAAAGTAAGAAAGTACACAAGAGAGAATTTGGGAATGCTTTAAATGCTCACTAACTTGGAAATGCTTAGATTGATTGTTACAAATGAAACCTACCTACACTAGAACTATTTATACTACAAGCCTCCTCAAATTGGACGGCTAGGATCTACTTGATCTAAGGTCTAGGAATGAGTCTCTAGGCCCTTCTACAAAATCCTACCTTCACTAGAACTATGTACAAGATTCTAGGTTATTCCACTATGTACATACAAGATTGTGGAGCCTTCTAGATGCTCCTACCACATGCTACCATTTTCTCCATGTTTCATAAGCCTTCCACAAGGTTCTAGACCCTTCCGGCGTGTTCTACACTTGTGTAGACTCTTCCGGTCCCTTCTAGTGCTTCCGGCACCTTCCGAATTCTTCCGGACCCATACGGCACCTTCCGGCTTCTTCTTGACCCTTAAGGAGTTATGTTGAACCTTCCAGAACTCTCTTGAACGTCCTGGACCCATGTGGAACCCTCTAGAGTCCTTCAAAACCTCTAAGGGCCTGTTTGGTGCTTCAAAATACTTGGGGCCACCCCTGGGACGTCCCTTGTGCCACCCGACGGTCTTCCCGTGCCCAAAGGCTTTGTCGTCGCCCGTGTAAGTTCCTGCATTGCCCGAGCCACGCCCTGGGTGATATGTTTCGCGCCCAGAAAGGCCTCCCACCTTGCCGACAGTCCCGTGATGCCCCTTTTAGCCTTTGCCGCGATCAAATGCCTTATCCATTCGGCCCTCGTGGTCGGGCAAAGTGCTAGGGCGTAACACTATGCTCTGTTTTAATATTGAATTTGTTTGCCCCATATGAACGGTTCGTTTATCTGGAAAGTTGCATTGATGTCATTTTTAATATATTCAGCTGATTTTCATTTTATTATCAGTAGCATTTTTGTCCAAGATTAAATGGCCTTTATTTTCTGCTCATTTTCATTTATATGTATATATATATATATATATATATATATTCAGCTTTTTTTTTCAATACGTATTATTTGATTTTTTATCTCTTGATATACCTTAGAATGAATGAACAAGATTAAACGTAATCAACGGTTAGATCCCTTTTGCATCCCACACGTATACGAGGGCATTCTTGTCCACTATTTTTAAGTGGCCTAACCGAACTGAAAATAATTATTTGGACTTATTATATAATAGCCCAATTCTTATATGCCCAACATATTATTATATTGTTGCACACATTATATAGATGGATGTTGGCCCAATATGCATTCTGCCCAAATGTTTGTTGGGCCAATCGGACGGAGCCTAACTTTATAAATCCCAGTTAAGGCTATACATGTTTGGTTTTGAACTATGAATAGTGTTTGAGTTGAGACCTCTTTAAACTCTTTATCTAATAGGGTTTGATCTGATTTGAGTGAGACCAAATCCAGCCAATCTCATTTCTTACATATCATCGATGGTGAAGGACCCGACTACTGAATAATGTATACTCAATTAAGATTTTCCAAAACAACTTATTCATATATGAAGGAACATTTTCTTAATTTCTTGTACTAAAAATAAATATCTATGGACGAAATTCATTGCAAATCTTGAATGACTTCCTTGTCTGGTGTTGGGAAAGTAGTTTGGGAGAATAGTGGAGGTTTATGAAATAATTCGATTAGCATAATGTTGTTTGTTTGAATTTTGAGAGAGTGATTTGAAAAATAAGGTATGTATAGCTTTTTTGGAGGAGTTATGTTGTAGGTGTAAGACTTTATGTCGAATCGTTTTTATTATGTGAGATAAGTTGTGTCTTAGATATGTCAAATTATGTCAAATCATATTAGATACAGTGTAACAACCTTATTACATGAACCAGCTGCCCTTTCAAACCACCTAAAGGACTGTCGGTTTTGTACTTTTGCTGTGTGTTATGTGTGTATAGGATTTAGGAAGAGAGAAGATGTACAAATCATTTGAATTGATATCTTTGCATCATCAAATGCAAGGTAATGGTGTTATACTTGTATATTTATATATGAAACTGAAGACTCTTATTTGTTTTTTTATTTTGTTTATTATCTTTGATTTTGAACCGACGTGGTTTATAGTATGGTTTTTTCAAGTTATTAATAAACTTAATAAATAATTTATATCCACGTGGTGATATGAAAATAAATATATTATTTTTCTATGATGTATAATAATAATGAATATTTTATCTCACTCCTCATGGAGCTGTTGCAAAACGCTTCAAAATGCGATTAGGACTTAATCTTCATGTGAAAAATAATCATTTTAATCCCTTAGTTCTAAAAAAGAAACAAATTAATCCTTCATTTCACAAGATATAACAGATTCTTTACCCCTCTGATATTGTCTATTGTGCACTTTACCATTCTGTGATATTCTCTTAAAGACATTTTACCTCGCTGTATAAATGCAAAAACAGTGTGATTCTTTAACAAAAATGCATATCCTGTCATTTTATTTATCACACGAAGGTATATTGTCTTTTAGTAATAACTTAGCGATTTAATTTATTGACGGCTTTCACTTATAAGTGTTGGATGAAGATGAAGATAGAGTGTACTGAATTTAGAATAGTTAAGGGAGGTTTTGATGATTTCCAAAACTCATCAAAATCAGCTAAGTAAGGAAAACTTAGTTTAAAACCTTTAGAAGAATTCTGACCAAGTAAGAAGACAAATCAGAAGGGTCGAATATTCAAGGTCCAGAAGACTACTGATCTGCTGAAGGGAAGAAATCAGACTGGTGAAAATCAGCCGACTCATATAAGATTTGTTCAAGTTTGATATCAGCTTTGTTCATCATCAGACTTGTACTCTCATCAGCCAAGTGGAAAGGATCAAGAAGTCGTTCAAACGGTAATAAATGGCACTGGAGTAATAAATGCTGAAGTCCGAGGCTATTAATGGCAAATGATTGAAGAAACAACTCGTATCAGCTCAGTGCATTTAATGCTGTCTGACAGAAAGTACAGTCTGCAGTACTGTCACTGTGCAGAGAGCCGTTCGCGAAAATTAAGGACCAGAAACCAAGAAATTTGAATTGTGTCTCTCTTCAACGGACATAATTCAAATGAGTGAGTATAAATAGCTGAAGAGACGAAGAGAAAATAAGCTACAACACAACAACTGAGAGATTGAATTCGAAGCAAAATATTTTCTAAGTCTCAAAAGCTCAAGAATAGCTCACTCACAACCTTGTCATTTGTTGACTCAAGCTGAAGCTGAAGATCAAAGATAGATACATTTTTCTGAGTGAAATCTGTTAGAGTGTTGTGAGGAGTGTTTATCCATCTGTGTGAAAGTGATATAGGTCTTCTTTGTGATATCCTATTGTGAGCTTACGGCCAGATTCATTTGTTGTTTTGGCTTAAGTGGAGTATACTGATTACTGTGTGTATTTAGTATAACCCAAGATCTTTATGACTTGGAAGAGTGGATTAAATGATATTTACATCCATATAACCACTATAAAAATCCTTGTGTTTTACCTTGCATCTTACTTGCATATTTTCAGATTGCATAAAACACTTGATAAAACTGTTTGAAAAAGATTTTAAGGAGTTTATAAAACTGGGAATAAAATTTTTCAAACTACTAAGTATACTTGTGAAAAACACTTTATAAATCCGCTGCAAGTATTCTAGTATTAAAACTGATTTTGACTAAAATCAGCTAAGTGACTATCAGACTAGTGGTCAACAAAGCTGTTCAAAGATTTGTTCGCGATCAGCCTTGCAAGCTTACTGTTCTGTAACAGCTTAGTCTACTTACAGTTAAGCAAAAGTTTTAAAGTTAAAATTTGATTAAATTTTTCAGAGGTCTATTCACCCCCCCTCTAGACCTCATCTGACCACTTGGGACCAACAAGTGGTATCAGAGCAGGTGGTTCATTAGAATCAGCTGCCTGATCAATGAGCTTGATCCTAGTGTTTTTCAAAGGTTTTCAAACTTTTTCAAAAGAGCATATTTTTGAAAAATAAAAACTTCTTGAAAATGGACTGTATCAGCCATGTTCCCCACATTGCTGGTATGAGTTTTGAGGATTGGAATATAAGGATGTAGATCTTCTTAGCTGGCTACAATGATAACATGTACACATGTATCATCGAAGGTCCGTTCAAATTCACCAAGACTATCAAGGTTGATGAAGTTGATATAGTGGTGGAAAAAGATTTACACGAGATGACAGCTGATGAAATAAAGCTGTTCAACCTGGACAAAATTGGCCGTTTTATCATGACCAAAGCCCTAGACAATGACAGATTTGAAAAAGTCAAGCATTGCAAGACTGTCAAAGAAATGTGGGATAAGGTTCGTGATATGAGGAAACGACGCCATCAAAGAGCATCAGTTGAGTGTTTCTCTGGAAAAGCTGGATAACTTCAAGATGAAGTCTTCTGAAACCATTGATCAGATGGATACAAGGTTTACAAGGACACTGAATGAAGTTCTAAAGCTTGAAAAAACCTTCACAGACAAGGAGATAACCGTCAGAGTGCTGAAGGATCTACCTCCAAATTTCAACATGAAGGTTACAGCCATGGAAGAGTCAAGAGATTTAGGAAAGATATCACTCACCGAGCTGTACTCAGTACTCAAGGCGTATGAGTATAAACTGCCAAGAATGGGTATTGAAGAAACCTCAACTTCAAGTCCCACAGCTGCCCTGATTGCTGCTGAAAAACCAAGAAGACCAGCACACAAAAGTAAAGAAGTGGACTCATCTGATGAAGCCACAATACTCAACAAAAAGGAGTACACAGTTGGAGACGTTGCATTGCTGATGAACAACTTCTAGAAGTTCTACAAAAGAAAAATGAAGAAAAAATACAACAATGCTTTTACTTCTAACCCTACTTCTTTCTCTCAAGATAAAGATTCATATAAATCTAAAAGGATGTGCTATAACTGCAGGAAATTGGGTCATTTCATCAGAGACTGCCCATATCCTAAAGCTGAAAAGTACACTGAAGAAGAAAAGAGAATCAGAAAAGAAAGAAAGCTTCAGAAATGCAAGGTGCTGTTAGCAGAAGCTGAAAAGCTAGCTGCTATCTACTCATCAGATTCGGATTCAGACACTTCTGATGAAGAGTCTTCTGAAGAAGAGAGTCCTGCACTTCTCTGCCTGATGGCCATGGAATCTGATGACTCTGAGGATGATGAGGTAACTCCTCTTGATAATGAATTATTTAATTCATTTGAACAAATGATACTTAACAATACTACAATTACTGAAGCATTTAGTAAGCTTAAGGAAGAGATGATATTGCTAAGAGAGCAAAACAGCTCACTGAAACTTAAAGCTGAAAAGCCAAAAGAATCAGCTGAGTATAAACTGCTTGAGCAAGAGAATGAATCTCTGAAAGCTAAATGTGAAGTCCATAAAGGAAAAATCATGGAACTTGAAAAGTTAATTGAGTCTCATGAAAAGTCATCTGTTGCATCCACTCTTATCTCTAGTAAACAGAAGACACCTTTATAACAGGATAAGTTAGAACTGAACCATACTGAAAAATTTGTATCAGCTGAAAATAGTAAGGTCATTTTGTATGTTCAGACTACTAAACCTGCTTCACATGAGAAAGTGTTAAAGGAGACGAAAACTCCTAAGGCTAAAAACAGCAAAGAGCCTAGTGTAGGAAAACTGACTGCTAAGTCCAAACAGAAGAGTCCTAGGAAGTCTTCTGATAAGGCTAAAACCAATCAGACTAGTAAAACTAAGTCGTCTGTTAATGAGCAAGCATCTAGTAAACCAAAGAAGCATAAAAACAAGAAAAATCAAAATGCTTGGTATGGAAATGAGCCTTATTATGTGCAACCTGCTGCATATCCTCCTATGTACCATGCACCTCAATTTCCAACTTACTATGCACCATATCCTGCTCATCCAATGCATGCATATCCTGCTTATCATGCATCTTACTCTGCCTATGAACATTATCCTTATAATGCTGATTATCAACAACATAGCAAATCTGATGAACATGATAAAGGCAACACTATTCATGCTCCTGCTAAAACTCAGAAACCTAAGAAGCCTAAGACTTCAACATCTTGGGTTGTCAAAGGTGGAACTAATCCTTCAGGTCCCTCTCAATAAGGGTACCTAAAACAATTTTTATTTTGTTTTGTAGGTTAGGATTAGGAGTAGGAGTAAAGTAGAGAAGACCTGGTACTTGGACAATGGCTATTCAAGACACATGTGTGGAAACATGCATGAGCTGACTGATGCTGTTGTTGTGGATGGTCGGAAAGTCACTTTCGGAGACAGCAAGGAATGCAAGATTTTAGCAAGTGGAAAGCTGATCAAAGGCAACATTGAGATATCTGACGTCTCTTATGTTAAAGGCCTCAAATACAATTTGCTGAGCATAAGTCAATTTTGTGACAAAGGATATTCAGTCATCTTCTCAACAGATAAGTGCTACATTGAACAGATTGGTACAAAGAAGGTTGTTTTATCCGGAAGACGACAAGGGAATGTCTACACAGTGGGCTGGAATTCTGTTGACAAGAATTCAAGTATTTGCTTGGTAGCATCAACACCAAGTGAACTCAGTTGGCTGTGGCACAAAAGAATGAATCATGTGAATTTCAAGACCATCAACAGACCTATCAAGAATGATCTGGTAGAAGGAATTCCAAAAACCGTCATGAGCAAGGACAAGCTTTGTGACGCATGTCAGAAGGGTAAACAAATCAAGTCATCATTCAAAAGCAAGAAGCAACAATCATCTGGAAGAATCTTGGAGCTGCTACATATGGACTTATTTGAACCCATTGATCCAATCAGCAATGGTGGAAAGAAGTACTGCCTAGCTGTTGTGGATGATTATTCAAGATACACTTGGGTGATTTTCATGAAGAAGAAAAGTGAAACCAAGGAGCATCTTACAAATCTGATGGAGCTAATTCAGAACAAAAAGAGTATGAAAATACTGAAGATCAGATCAGACAGAGGGACTGAATTTACAAACTCTACTGTTGAAGAGTATTGTAATGTCAGAGGAATCAGCCATGAGTACTCTGCTGTGAGAACCCCTCAACAGAACGGAGTTGCTGAAAAGAGAAACAGAACTTTGAAAGAAGCTACCAGAACCATGATAGCTGAAGCAAAGCTGCCTCAAAGATTTTAGGCAGAAGCAACAAATACAGCTTGCTTTACCCAAAACAGATGCATGATCAACAAACACCAAAACAAGACTCCATATGAAGTTTGGAACAACAGGAAGCCAAACATTCATTACTTTAGAATTTTTGGGTGTAAATGCTTTGTTTTAAATAATGGGAAAAATCACCTTACTGCTTTTGCAGAAAAGGCTGATGCAGCAGTATTTGTAGGATACTCTACTGCTAGTAAAGCTTATAGAGTCTTTAACAAAAGAACTTTACTTGTAGAAAAATCCATTCATGTAGTATTTAAAGAACCTAATCAATCTTCTGGAAAGAATCAAAGTACTGATAAAAACCTGTCTACTGATTTTCAGAAATTGAGTGTTGAAAGAAATGAAGAGTATATACCCATCATACCACCTAATCTCAACTCAACTGTTAACTCAAATGCTGTTCAAAATCACACCTCTGATTGTCTAACAGAAGAGTTACAAACAGCTGACAGACCAGAGACTGTTCAACAGACTACTACTGGAACTCCAACAGTAGTGTTGCAAGATCAAAACAGAGGACAACATTCAGATTTGCAACCTGATCTTAGATGGCTCAAGAATCACCCACTAGAGCTAGTAATTGGTGATCCTTTGGATAGAGTAAAGACAAGGAGAGCTGCTGCAAGTGATGCCATGTTTGTCAGCTTCCTATCTCAAATAGAGCCTAAACAGATTGAAGAAGCTCTTAATGATTCAAATTAGATTGAAGCTATGCAAGAAGAGTTGAATCAATTTGAGAGGAATGAAGTCTGGTACTTAGTTCCTAACTAAGTCATCAAAGGGTAATTGGCACTAAATGGGTATTCAGGAATAAAATGAATGAAGATAGTGTTGTCACTAGAAATAAAGCTAGATTAGTTGCCAAGGGGTATTGCCAAGAAGAAGGTATTGACTTTGATGAAACTTTTGCACCAGTAGCAAGACTAGAGGCAATCAGACTCTTTCTTGCCTATGCTGCTCATAAGAATTTCACAGTCTATCAAATGGATGTGAAATCAGCTTTTCTCAATGGAGAATTGCTAGAAGAAGTGTATGTTGAACAACCACCTGGATTTGAAGCTTATCAAGAAGAAGACAAAGTATATCGTCTGAAGAAAGCCCTCTATGGACTGAAACATACTCCAAGAGCATGGTATGATACCCTATCTGATTTTCTTTTAATTAAAGGATTTCGTAAAGGTAAGGTAGACAAGACCTTGTTCACAATTAAATGGGAAAATCATATATTCCTTGTGCAAATATATGTGGACGATATTATTTTTGGTTCAACAAATCAACAGATGTGTGATAAGTTCTCAAAGCTGATGCAGAACAAGTTTGAAATGAGCATGATGGGAGAACTTAATTATTTTCTTGGTTTGCAAGTAAGACAGTTGTCTGATGGAATATTCATCAACCAAGCAAAATACACAAAGGATCTGTTCAAGAAATTTGGTATGGAAACTAGCTCTACTGCTAATGTTCCAATGTCTACTAGTCTTCGTTTGGATAAAGATGAAGATGACAAATCAGTGGACATAACCAAGTACAGAGGAATTATTGGGTCACTGTTATACTTAACAGCTAGCAGACCTGATATCATGTACTCTGTTGGAGTTTGTGCGATATATCAATCAAATCCTAAGGAATTTCATCTCTTAGCTACCAAAAGAATACTCAAATATCTTAAAGGCACTGAAAAATTGGGATTGTGGTACCCTAGGGAATCTGGATTTGAGCTTATTGGATATTCAGATTCTGACCTTGCTGGCTGCAAAATTGATAGGAAAAGCACCACAAGTGCCTGTCAATTCTTAGGTAGTCGCCTGATCTCTTGGATGAGTAAGAAACAGACTTCAGTATCCATATCTACTGCTGAAGCTGAATACATAGCTGCTGGAGCTTGTTGTGCACATATATTATGGTTGAAACATCAACTAGAAGACTACAACATTAAAATCAGTGGGATACCTATCTACTGTGACAATACAAGTGCAATCTCACTTACTCAAAACACTACAAGTCATTCAAGGACTAAACATATTGAGATTAAACATCATTTCATTAGAGATCATGTGGAGAAAGGAAATGTCATGATAGAATATGTTTTTACTGAAAATCAGATCGCTGACATCTTCACAAAATCTCTAAGTGAGACAAGGTTTTCAACTCTAAGAGCTGAACTAGGTCTACTAAAGTTGGATGCATAAGCTGAGGGGGAACTCAACAGGAGACTGAAGTTCATCATCTTACACATCTTATTATCTTCAAAGATTAACTCTCAACAGACTAGTTAACTTATGGATTCTTAAATTAAGGGGGAACGTATAAGACTAGCGGTACTTCTGATTAAAAGATGAAATTTGTTGATGAAAGTTAGTTGAAGTTATGTTTTCATCAGAAGATCAACGTTTGAAGATTGAAAATTATTCACCTAGCTTGATTGACAAACAGCCGAGGAAGGTTATCAACTATTGGCTTTCTCTGCTAACAGCCTGTCATCAGGACAGTAGTTCATCAGATAAGTACTTAAATTTACTCGTCTGATCAGCTATGTAAAAGCCTTGTGTCTTAAAAACGTTTTATTAAAACACGCTTTTACAAGTAAAACTAAGGCGGTTCGCATTCCCGCCTGACATTCAAAGCTTTTTGAAATTTGAATCGCGTAACTAACGCCCGCACGATCAAAACTGACAGAAACGGATCTAACGGTTGGCAGGTATCACGGAAACCGAAATACCCTAACTCTATAAATCCAGATCTGATCAGACTTGTGGCTCTTTACGCACCCAAATAATTTCAAACGCACTTGTGAGAATTTTTCTGCTTTCAATCTCTACAAACTCTCTGTTTTTTTTTTTTTTGCACTAACTCCTCTCAGATTCAAAGATGAATCCTCAACAAGAAGCCAAGGCTTAAGGCATGTACCTTGTGTATGATGCTTATCATCAGTCCGGCACCCCCGTCATGAAAGAAATCCTGGAAAGATTCAAAGCTGCTACGTTGGTTAAATTCATGGAATCGCATGCTGAGATGGTTTGGAAGGACCAAGTGATGGAGTACTACAACACTGATAAGGCTGTTGATTTTGACAAGAAGGAAATCAAGGCCACCATTAACGGAACCTCAATCGTCATCACTCCTGCTCTGTTGCACGAGCAGTTTGGGCTTTCAAATCAAGGAACACAGGATGTTACCACTTTAACAGAAGACAAACTTCATGAGTTCTGGGCTATCTGTGCCAAGAAAAATGAAGTAATGTCTGTAAACTTGAAGAAAAATCAGTTGAAGGACGAGTTTCAGCTCATGGCTGACATGGTGTCAAAGCTGATAGAGAACTGCACTTTCTCTCTGGATGCAATCACCATGAAAAGGTACTGTATTATGGTTGCTGTTTACTATGGCATTGAAGTAAACTGGTCGGTGGTGATCTGGTACATCTTGGCCAATTTCCATCTGAAGAAGCAATCAAATCACAGGATAACCTTGAGTTACCTGTTTTACAACTTGGGATGTGGAATGACAAATGGGAAGGAAATCCACAGTTCCAAGGCAATGACCAGCTATCAGGCTGTAAGAGGAGGAAAGAAAAGAAAAAATGAAAATGAGGAGGAAGAAGAAGCTGAGGAGCCTAAGGACAAGGTTCCTGCAAAAAGACAACAGAAGACTGTTCAAACAGCAAAGCCTGCTGTTCAAACCAGAACAGACAAGAAAAAGCAATATGTTGCTAGTGCTGTCATCAAGAAGGTTACTGATGAAGTGTTGGAGATATCTGCTAGATCTCCATCAAGAACAGTGTCAGAAGAAGCACCTGCTGATAAAGTGGCAAAGAGGACTAGATGCCAGTTGAGAGACACTGCTGCTTCTAAACCTGTTCAAGAGAAGCCTTCTACAAGGAAGTCTGCTAAGAGGAAAGTGGTCTTTGAACCATCTCCTGCTAAGCCTTCAGACTTAGTCAGAGAAAGTCCTCTATCAGCAGAGAGGCCTGCTGGAACTGAAGAATAATCTGTTAAGGAAAAGCAAGCTGATGATCAAACTGCCCCACAGATTACTTCAACAGAACCAACAGCTGAGGTTGCCCAACCTCATGATGATCCTAAAGTGCAGATCATCCATCCCATTGCAGCTGCACCATTTGCATCTGCTGACCCTGCACCTGCTAGTACTCAAGAGGACCAGCCAGCTGATAAAAAGAAAGGAAAAAGAAAGATACTTATCAAAAGAAAGAAAGTATCAGCTGCTGACAAAAAGAAGAGGGAAGAGGCAGAGCAGAGAAAAAGGGATGACCAAGAAGAACAGAAGATTCTTGAGCTCAGTAAGAAAGAAGCTGAGAAAGAAGAGCAGAGAAGGAAAATGTCTGAGGCAGAACGGAAAGTTGCTGAGGATGCTGAGTTAGCTCTTGTTATTGAAATCAGCAAAACTGATGCTCATGGTCCTGTTGTTTCTGGAGGTATAAAGATTGGTGAATCTTTAAATGCCAAGAAAAAGATGCCTACTGGCATGGTTCAAACAAAGAAGAAGTTTGAAGTAAGAAGAGCCTTTGATACTATAAATTCTGACTCTTCTGTCTTCAACATGTTTGAAAAGGCACTGGCTTATTTTGACAAGAAGCTGATGCTTAAAACCTTATTCACTCATGAAAAGAAAAGATACATAAAATGGAGAGAGTATAGAGTGAACAAATCTGTTGAAGAGATCCAAAGCTGGGAAGAGTTTGCAAATGAAGAGGAGTGGGTTCTTAATTGGTTGCAGACTACTTCCATCACCAGAGGTCTGGATCCAGACTTTGTTAGAGATAGAATGCACAAGTATGCACAGGAATTTGCTACTGAAGAAGCAAAGATTATCTCTACCCTTTGCCAGCCAAGAAACGAAAGCATGATGATCCAACAGAAAGAGCTGTGCAAATTGCTGTACTGACAGCCTTAGAGAATTGGGCTGCCAGGTCAAGATATGAACAAGGTTCTCCAAGTGATCTGCCTGCTATGCCTGGTGTCCAGCAGATCACCTTTGGCAAAGAAGTGAAAAATTATCAAGAATTGCCTAAAGTGAAGAAAACTGCCCCTAATTGTCTGCCTGTTGTGAGGACGATTCGTCAGACAACAGTTTTCACTGATGATGGCAAGATTGTTAACAAGATCTTTGAAGATGTCACAAATCAGCCTGCTGCTGCAACAGAGCCCTTAGCCATTGAGTGGACAGCTAAGGAAAAGCCTGATGAAGAAGCTGTTCTGAAAGACACTCCTGTTCAACTGTTCAACAGGAAGAAGATCAACCTGCATCACCTCAAATTCCAACAGCTGATATGCACTCATCGCTGATGGAAGCCTTCCAACTGATGATGGATAATTCCTTAAAGGAAATGGAAGGGAGGAACCAGCTGCAACTAGAGAAAATGCAGAAAGATTTGGAAGAAAAGCACCAGCTGCAGTTGGAACAAATGCTGAAGAACACTGCAATAATGGTCAAGGATGCCATTGACAACTTTCCTCTGCCTGAGGATAATACTCTAAAGATGACACATAGTGTCTTAGATATGAACAAGAACATTGAAGATGTCAAATGTGACATGAATCATCTTCATACTGCCTTAAAGAGGAATAAAGATCATATTGCTCATCTCACAGATACATTCATCAATGTAGCCGAGGAGGAGATAATAAAGAATCATCTGTTGGTAGAACAAGTTCATAAAGCTGCCACCAGAGTTGATAAAGAAATCTCCACTCTCCAACATAATATTGACTGCATCAATGATCAGACTGATCAAATCACTACCACTCTCAATCATCTCAATGCAAGCCATGCCCTGATCAATCAGAACATCAAGTCCTTATGCGCTGTTGTCAGGATCCAACCAGTTGCCCTCAATCCTCCTATCAACCCTGATGATGACAAAAAGGGGGAAGATAAAAGGGAAGAGACAACTATTCAAGCTGCTGCTACTGAAAATCAAGCACTTGAAGAAAAGGCTGAGGAAACTGATCCTGCCAAAGACATGGAGACTGATGAGAAGAAAGATGAAGAGGCTGCTGCTGAAGAAGTTGGAAAGGCTGATGGCAAGGAAAAATCTGAAGAACAGGAGAGGCCATTCACCAAGTACAAGGATGAAGAGAGGTTAAAGAGAATGATGGAGGAGGCAGAAAAGGAGCTGAAAAGAGAACAAGAAATCAAACAGAAAATGGAAGCTGCCAAGTCCAACTAGTCATAGATGATGCTGCTGATGAAGAAGATGATGATGAAGAATCTTCTTATGAGTATTATGAGGAACTTGAAGGAGAAAGTGAAGAAGCTGATGACTAGATTAGATCAAACCATTGTAATCAGTTTTCTTTATTTTACTCAGTTATCTCATCTGATGAAAAACTTGTAAACTGTAATCATTTTCAAAATATATAAAAGTTCAAGTTTTTACTCCAACATATATTTCTATCTCAGAAATTTTGAGGATTAAAACTTTAGTTTAGGTAACATGTACTTAGCTGAAGTTTTGTCATCATCAAAAAGGGGGAAATTGTTGGATGAAGATGAAGATAGAGTGTACTGAATTTAGAATAGTTAAGGGAGGTTTTGATGATTTTCAAAACTCATCAAGATCAGCTAAGTAAGGAAAACTTAGTTTAAAACCTTTAGAAGAATTTTGACCAAGTAAGAAGACAAATCAGAAGGGTCAAATATTCAAGGTCCAGAAGACTACTGATCTGCTGAAGGGAAGAAATCAGACAGGTGAAAATCAGCCGACTCAAATCAGATTTGTTCAAGTTTGAGATCAACTCTGTTCATCATCAGACTTGTACTCTCATCAGCCAAGTGGAAAGGATCAAGAAGTCGTCCCAACGGTAATAAATGCCACCGGAGTAATAAATGCTGAAGTTCGAGGCTATTAATGGCAAATGATTGAAGAAACAACTCGTATCAGCTCAGTGCATTTAATGCTGTCTGACAGAAAGTACAGTCTGCAGTACTGTCACTGTGCAGAGAGCCGTTCGCGGATATTAAGGACCAGAAACCAAGAAATTTGAATTGTGTCTCTCTTCAACGGACATAATTCAAATAAGTGAGTATAAATAGCTGAAGAGACGAAGAGAAAAGAAGCTATAACACAACAACTGAGAGATTGAATTCGAAGCAAAATATTTTCTAAATCTCAAAAGCTCAAGAATAGCTCACTCATCAGCCTTGTCATTTGTTGACTCAAGCTGAAGCTGAAGATGAAAGATAGATACATTTTTCTGAGTGAAATCTGTTAGAGTGTTGTGAGGAGTGTTTATCCATCCGTGTGAAAGTGATAAAACTCTGTAGAATAGGTCTTTTTTGTGATTTCCTATTGTGAGCTTACGGCCAGATTCATTTGTTGTTTTGTCGTAAGTGGAGTATACTGATTACTGTGTATTTTTAGTATAATCCAAGATCTTTGTGACTTGGAAGAATGAATTTAAAGGATATTTACATCCATATAACCACTATAAAAATCCTTGTGTTTTACCTTGCATCTTACTTGCATATTTTCAGATTGTATAAAACACTTGATAAAACTATTTGAAAAAGATTTTAAGGAGTTTATAAAACTTGGGATAAAAATTTTCAAACTACTAAGTATACTTGTGAAAAACACTTTATAAATCCGCTGCAAGTATTCTGGTATTAAAACTGATTTTGACTAAAATCAGCTAAGTGACTATCAGACTAGTGGTCAACAAAGCTGTTCAAAGATTTGTTCGCGAGCAGCCTTGCAAGCTTACTGTTCTGTAACAGCTTAGTCTGCTTACAGTTAAGCAAAAATTTTTAAGTTAAAATTTGATTAAAAATAGAGATAAAAACATGTATACATATATCTCTATTAAGTTAAAAAATAGGTGTAGGTTTTTTTGGTTGGTTTGAGTTAGTTAATTAGGTGTAAGATAGTGTAAGACTTTATGTCAAATCAGTTAGTTATATATAATTAATTTATTGATGTATATATTATATGTAATATATGTGGTAAATAATATTTTATAATTAGTTATTTGTGCTTTCTAAAATAATAAAAAATCAAGTAAATTAATTTTCATTTTTAAGAAGTTTTTTTTTATAAAATATTATACTAAAATTCTTGTAATTTTTTATCTCACCGACGAATTCATTCAAATGACATATTAAATATGCTAGAAATTACACAATATCCTTAAAATATTAACCTAATAATTATTACACAATATCCAGATTAATCTAGGTACAAAAACATATTAAGTTGTCTTCATATTGTGTAGCATAATAAAAATTAATGGCAATATTACAATTAATGTCACTAATTCCACGAAGGTGGGAATGGATCCATCTGTTATCCGACCAATCAAGACTATATACTCCCTCCGTCCCATTTTTCTTGCTCTTATTTCTATTTTGGGACGTCCCAAAACATGACTCCCTTTCTCTCTAAAAAAAAAACAAAAGTTTACTTTTTTAACAAAGTGTCTAAAACTCCATGTCCAATCTAAATGGACCAAAATTAATGGGACGAAGGGAGTATAATATTAGTATTATATATAGTGGGAGTAGCATAGTATAAATATTTATCTATAAATAGAGATAAAAACATGTATACATATATATGGTGTAGATGACAACCCAACCAGATATTAATGGGCCCCCACCTCCCCTCCCTCCCTCCTCTGTCGCATGACCTCCCTCTCTCCTCTGTCGCATGTAGGCCTGAAAACGAGCCCAAACGAGTCTAACAAACATCTGTCCGGATTTGGGCTCGAAAATAGGCCCAGGTGACCGGGCTCGGCTCGAGCTCGAGCCTTTCAATCAACTTCTTATTTGAGCTCGGCTCGAGTTTTCACGAATGTGTTCATGAGTACTCGACATGTGATAATTAATACTATTTGAATGACCCTTTCCGAGTAATCTGCAACCAACGTCACTATCTTAGGCCCACAACCCATGATAAAATAATGCAATTTATAGCAAAAAGTAAAAGTCTAGTTAGAAACAAAAAAAAAAGTAAAATTCTAGTAATAATATTATTATTTAATTTAAGTAGATCTAGAAAGTGGAAACATCCTTCCTTTCCCTTCTCTTTCCTCTTTATCTTCTCCAACCTATCCGTTTCTTTTTCTTTTAAGAAGCTTTCTGCACTTTTCTCCATTTTCCTCTTTTCATCAATTCAAGAATATATTAAACTAAAGCAATCGCCGTCTCTACCCCACTGCCCTCATGTTCACGAGCTCGGCGAGTCGAACAAGTGAGTGATTGAACTTGACTCGAAAATTCATCCGAGCCTGAAGTATTGTTCAAGCTCGGCTCGGTTAGACATGAAACGAGTTTGAACGAGTCCATCCCGAGCGAACTTCGAGCCGAATACCGAGTTACTCGGTTCGGTTTTCACCCCTAGTCGCATGAGAAAGGGTAATAGAATAATAGGGATAGTAGCTCTTTTTCCTTTCAAAATGGGCTCAGCCCAGTTTCAGAATTTAGTTTCCGAAAAAATATATGGCAGCCGCAACTTTCGGAGATGGATTGCCCTGTTTGTCTCGCTTTTCAGAAATGGGAAATAATTTTCCCAAATGCGAGGCAAACATGCCTAATGAATTTTGTTCAAACTTTAGTTCAAATATGTCTTGTAGTGTCTAATATTTTCAGAATACCTTACTAGCTGACTCCATATTAGGGGTGGGCGCGGGTAGGGTATTTCGGGTATTGGGTATTTCGGGTCGGGTACCCGACTTGGCGGGTAGTGATTTTTCATACCCGAAACCCTACCCGATTTGGCGGGTACCCGAAATTTTCGGGTATTTCGGGTATTGGGTATTGGGTACCCGAAATTACCCACTTTTTTTTCAAGAATTTTTTTTCAACATATATGTACATAAAATTGTAAATTAATGAATTCAAACATTAATTGTACACAATAACTTCAAAACAAAACAATATAAATGTCTAAATTACAATCAAATCAAACTACAAGTCTCAAAGCATCAAAATATTAAATATCACAATCGCATGAAAGTTAAGTTACAACTTACAATAGAGTCATAGACACAAAATCACAAATCACATTCAATAATATTTAATATTTCAACTCATCATTCGAATCTTCACCAAACATATCAAACTACAAACTTGAAAATTCAACTAAATGACCAAACTCATCAAGATATGCATCTACAGAGCTTACACGTGTTCCATAAATGACCAAATCTGTAAACCTAATTACATACACATCTAAATATCCAACCCCACCCCATCTCTCGGATTAAAAGGTCAGGGAATATCAACAGCAACTATAGCTTGCATAGTATTATTAATAAATGAACAAAATAATACCTTGAATGAAGATTTGAGATAAATTGCTTCTCTTCTTGGCTAGATTTTCAGATTTGGGTCTAAAATTGAATAATTAATTTTCAGATTTGGGAGTTCAATTGTAAATTGTTCAAAGTCGGCTGCTGTGTGAGAGTGTGAAAGTGAAATTGTGAATTGGGACAATTTGGGAGAGGTCGGTCGAGAAGAGTTAGAACAGAGTTAGGTGTTGTTTAGATTCTTTTTCCTTTTCTAGCCCAACTAATGTTTAAAATAATTATTGGGCATGTGTTTGGGCTGTCAATTCCTTAACTGGGCTAAAAAAATTTTTTTTTTAAAATACCCGAACGGGTACCCGAATACCCGTTCGGGTGTGAAATTGATACCCAATACCCTACCCGAAAATATATTTCGGGTTCGGGTACCCGAACCCGAATGTCAAAATACCCGTTTTTTTGTCCCAAACGGGAAATACCCAAACGGGTCGGGACGGGTCCCAAAATACCCGACCCGAACGCCCACCCCTACTCCATACTTGATCCTTTCACCACTTAAGTCTTACCTATATTTCTATTGATTGCTAATATAGTTTAACTTATAGGTCAAAGTTTGAACGTAACATGTATGTATTTAGTAGAAGTATTTGGGTTTTGGGTTTAGGTATTGTGAGTTGTTACCAAAAGAGATTATATTTTGCAATAGCTATTTACATACTTTTTTTATTTTTTATATAAATTATTGAGATTAATTGTCCCACATTGGTTGAAGACAATATTTAAGTCTACTTTATAAGGTTTTGGACAATCCTCACCTTACAAGCTAGCTTTTGAAGTTGAGTTGGGCCCAAATTAAGTAAGTGAACTTAGCCCAATCCATGTGGTAAATTATAATATAAATAACCTTATTATATTACTTCCTAAAGATTTTCTATATCCAACAACAATACAATTGCAACTTTTTGGTGAGTGCTGCACGCTTCTATTTTTCCATTTTTACCCGTTTATACAATACTTCTAATTTGCTTCTAATACTTTGACACTAATTTATTATTTCTGAGTTTTTGCATTATATATGGTACATAAATAATTTTGATTGTACATGTAGTCTGCCCCCCCCCCCCCCCCCTTTTTTTTTTCCAATTAGGACAATTTGTGATCCTTAATAAATATTATCACATTTTTGCGGTCGTAATAATTTGACTTGTTTTTGTTGTTTGAATTTTTTTCATTTTATTGATTTAACTCATTTTTACCACTTTAATCAATTTTCACATGTTTTCACCAACTTTAGCATTTTTCACCGATTTTACCCCTTTTTCACATGTTTCATCATTTTTATGTAATTTCTTCATGTCACATATGTCATCCATTTTTTTCGCGAATTTCACTTGAATTTTCATCGATTTCACATATATTTACCGAATTTTCAACTCAAATAATTATACATTATATATCTTCAATTACTTTTAAGTATATCTAAAATTATTTCATTTACTTTATCATTTGAAAGATATTTATTTACCATCAAATTCGTTTCACTTATTATATTAATTAGTTTAATTCATTTTGCATTGATTTTATATTTTTTTTACTGATGTACTCGTTTTTTATCATTTATAACCTATTGTTCATTGTTTGCCCTATTTTTCATGGATTTATTTTATTTTATCACGTTGAAACAAAAAAAAAAAATCAGTTGATTTAGTTGACACTATTTTTGCTAGTTAAACCTTTTTTTCTTTTTTAGATTTTACTTATTTTTATCAGTTTAATTTATATTTCACCGATTTCACATGCATTTTTTTTTAATAAATTTCACTTGAATTTTCATTGATTTCACATTATTTCACAGACTTTAACCTTTTTTCAATGATTTAACCCATTCTTCATGTATTTCACCCGTTTTTAACTGATTTCACCAATTTATTTCCCATGTTTTCTTAAATGTCACACAAATTTTCATCGATTTTACATATATTTATCGATTTTACCGGCACTATTTATTACTTATTTCACCCATTTTTTCACCTACTTCACTAGTGTTCATAAATTTCATCCAGATCGATTTCATGTTTTCATCAATTACATAAAATTTACTCGATCGGTTTCACCAACTTTCATTGATTTCCATCCCTTTTTTCACTTATTTCACATGTTTTTCTCGAAAAGATTTTCATAAAAATTTGAGGTAATGTTTCTCATGTCAAATAAAGATTACATAGTGCACTAAGTCACAAGCATTTTTGTTCATAGGTGAGATGCGATTCTACTTTAATAGATTTATGATATTTAAGTGAATTTGATTTTTTTTAAGGAGTGACATATTTTACTAATTAATTATTTAAATGAAAAAAATAATAATTTTTACATATAATAATTTTACATATATATTTTAGCAACTATTCAAAATAATAGTGTGTTTTTAGTTTTATGTGTTATAGGAGAACAATAATGAAATTGTAAAAGTTATGTAAGAGTTAATTTCTTAATTATTGGACTAGTTGTAGTAAATAATAATAAAACTTTATGTCTAATTTGAATATACTTTTGTTTTTCTTCCATGTTCATGGTGTTTGGTTAGGAGGAAAGAAAGTTATAAATTTTCTTAAATATTCTCCTACCAAATTTTTAATGAGAAAATTTATGTCTAATTATATTTTATTAATATACTTTACAATTTGAATAAAAGCATTTTTATCTTCACAAAAAAAAAGAAAAAAACTTAAATTATTCACACTTTTAAGAGTAGTATAGATATAGAGATATAGAGATATAGATATATATTTTTTTTTTTACTTTTGAGTTTTGACTTTGGTAAATTATTAAGGTTAAAAGATGAATAAATCGCATTTTTGGTCCTCCTTTTGGATTAATTTTTGCACTTTCGCCCCTCTTAAATTTTTTGTAGCAGATTGATCCCTCTTATCAATGTAGTATATCACATTTATCCCTCTTAGATTTTTTTATATCAAATTCGTCCCTTTTATCAATGTAGTGTAACACATTAATCTCTCTTAAATACAAAATACATTACTTAAATTCAAAATATATTCTAAAGTGGACGAAAGTTGATGTATTTTGTATTTAAGAGGGACTAATATATTACATTACATTGATAAGAGAGATAAATTTGCTACAAAAAATTTAAGAGGGAAGAATGTGTTATAAGAGGGACAAATGTAATACATTATATTGATAAGAGACACCAATCTGCTACAAAATATTTAAGAGGGCAAATGAAAAACTTAACCATAATGAGGATAAAAAATGCTATTCACTCGTCAGTTTGGGAGACAGTCTTGGAAAGAACCATGTTGATCAATAATATATTGCAGGAGCAAGAACAATAATATATTGCAGGAACAAGATCAACAACAATATAATTAAGAATTAATTAAGAATAGTTGTCAATGTTATTAAGAGTGGACCTGACAATATAATACTTGATAATAAGATACACATTAATATAATACTTTATATTAAGATACACATAAACCAGATGAAGTTAAGTTTGATTTATTTATTTATAGCGTAAGCATAGTAATTTGCAGCTTTCAAGGCCTCAAAGGTACAGCTTGCCATGGCCAAGTTTTATTCAAAATGATTTTAATTTCCAAGGTACAACTTGGGGTTTTTTCACTTTGCACTCCAGAAATATAGGAAATAGATACTTTAAACCCTCGAAACTATGATTAAGCAGTTTGCACCCTCAACATATAGAAAATAGGCACTTTGCATCCCCAAAACTCAGATTTAACACTTTGTATCCCCAAAATATGAAAAATTCAACACTTTGCACCATCTCTTATTTTCAAGCAAAAATGAACACCGGAGTCAAGGACAAAATAGATAATTCAATTGTAGATATTTGGCAATTTGCACCATCGAAACATAATTAACACTTAGTAACCTCGAATTAAGAACAACTCAGCAATTTGCACCTTTCGAAACACAATAAATGGGCACTTTGCACCTCGAAACACAAAATTAACACTTAACACAAATAAAAACTCAAACTCCTCGTTTTTTCCCGAAACAACCATGTTTTGATGTTCTTATATATTGTTCTTGCACTTGATTTTTATGGTTGTCCCAAGATTTGTCTCCAATATTTCCTCAAATAGCTCCGTAATTTTGCATAATGCTCGATCTCTGCAATTATTTTAGTTTGGCAACCCCAGTTTTTGTTAATTTGAAGAGTTTGAATTTTTTTTAATTTGAGGGTGTTAGTGTTAATTACGTAATTTGAGGGTGCAAGTTGCTGAGTTGTTCTTATTTTAAGGGTGTTAAGTGCGACCTCTACCTGGTCTGCCTCACTATATATATCCTTATTTTGTGATCATATATAATATACCTATACATTTTTTTCAAATATGAAGCCCATTAATTCCTTGATTCAAATCATTGCTTTCATTGTCACTGCTCTTCTCACTTTAATGCAGCTCAAATATCAGGGAATGGGTAATGATAAGAACCCGTTTCTAACTCATCCCTGCACAATGAGAGTTGCTATTACCTCTTCAATCTTCTACTATTTAACATACTTGGTGCAACTCAATATTATATCTACTAATTTGACTTGTTTTCCCCGTCGTGTTTGTGAAGTTTTCACTCATCATTTCATGTTGTTTTTGTGTAACGTGTCAGTTGCATCACTCGCGTCAATATTCTTTCCGGATTCAACCAGACTTTTTATTTATGTCACATTCATGTTGATATCTTCGATCGAAGTATTGTATTGTTTGTACCGTACAATCATGGAGGATGATGAAAAACTTATAATTGTGCGTAGAAGGGGTGCTGTTCGTAGATTTTTCGACAATTTGGGTGGGATATTTGAAACTGAATGTATACTCCCCAGGTGTTATATATGATTCAGTGAGCAACTAAGATACTTTTATTGTTAGATCTTGAATTTAAATTGCCATATATGTACTTTGATTTTTTTTATGCTTTGTTATTAAGATTAATGTATTCCCCTAGATTAATAAAAAATATCCACATACATGAACTTCTAGTTACAATGTATGTTAGGATACATGAGTACTTAGATGCATACTTAATTTGACTACCTAGTATTCATAAATTTAATTAAATTGGTTACATATACTTCATATGCCTAGATTAGTATAAATAGGTGTAAAGTGTGTACTTGTAATTCATCAAGTCTTCAACAAGAGTAAAAGAAAAGGAGAGACATACTCCAAGTATTTCCTTGTTGATCTTGTTCACTAAATTCACAAAAATATCCAACAATTGCTATCAGAGCACCTTCGATTTAGAAAAGGGGCATTTATCACAATACTTCACTGATGTCAAATTCTGGAGTATCACAAGCTCTTTCTGTCTTTGACGGTGAAAATTATGATTTTTGGAGTATCAAAATGAAGACATTATTCCTATCACTAGATCTATGGGATTTGGTAGAAAATGGATTAACTACACCAATGGAAGGAACCTATACTACTGTTAATAAAAAGGAAAAACAAAAAGATGCTAAGGCATTATTTTTCCTTCAACAAGCAGTAAGTGATGTCATCTTTCCAAGAATAATGGGAGCCACCTCTTCCAAGCAGGCGTGGGAGATCTTGCAGAAAGAATTTCAAGAGAGTTCTAAGATCAAAACCATCAAGCTTCAAAGTTTGAGGAGAGAGATGGAAAATCTCAAAATGATGCATTCTGTGAATGTTATGCAATATAGCACCAGTGTGATTGATCTTGTAAATCAAATGAGAACTCATGGGATCTTTGCAAGCACATGAACAAAGATTGAGCAGAAATAATGGAGAATCACTAGAAAATGCCTTTCAATCAAAAGTCAACCTGAATAATCTAGATTCGGGTGATAACAAGAAGGGTAAAAATCAAGGTGAAAACTCTCAAAACAAAGGAAAAGCCAAACACGTTGATTATCCCCCTTGTGGTGTTTGTCAAAGGACAAATCATTTGGAGAAGGATTGCTATCACAAACCCCGCTGCTCAAACTGTAAAAAGTTTGGTCACATAGAAAAAGAATGCCGATTCAAAGAAAAAAAATCACCAAGCTAACTATTCAGAAGAAAATCAAGAGTATTTGTTCTTTGCTAGTCAAGTTGTTGAAGAAGAAACCAATGATATATGGTTCGCTGATAGCAATTACCTGACTACAAAAGAGAGCAATTTTACTCATATAGATCATTCTATCAAGATTAAAGTCAAGATGGATACTGGTGACTTGGTAAAATTAAAAGACAAAGGCACGGTGGCTATTCAAACAAAGAAAAAAGCTTCTAAGAAAGCCATATGGACTGAACCCATAAAGGAGACCAATACTTGTGAGTTGATTCAACCTACCATCAAAGACGTATTTGGGGAGAAACGGATCTTAAAACCCAAGTTGGATCAAGACCATCAAGAACCAAAGCAAACCCGTCCAAAAGAAAAATTCCAAATTCCAAGAGAATAACTTGGAGTTATTGGGAAAAACATTAAGGAGGAGTATTAAGATTAATGTATTCCCCTAGATTAATAAATATCCACATACATTAACTTCTAGTTACAATGTATGTTAGGATACATGAATACTTAGATGCATGCTTTGACTACCTAGTATATATTCATAAACTTAATTAAATTGGATACATGTACTTCACATGCCTAGACTAGTATAAATAGGTGTAAAGTGTGTACTTGTAATTCATCAAGTCTTCAACAAGAGTAAAAGAAAAGAAGAGACATACTCCAAGTATTTCCTTGTTCATCTTGTTCACTAAATTCACAAAAATATCCAACATTTGTTCATGTAAGCAAAATAAAATAGAATTTCAACTGAATAAAATTCTTATCATCTGGGAATATTTCCATTTCTGTTTGTTCGAACTTGATAGAATTTCATATATTTTACATAGTTTCAATTTAGAGATCAAAATTCTGTGGAAAGCAGAAGAAGAAGAAGAAAAATGGGAGTAACAGGTCAGCCTTAAGCAATGATCATCGTCTTCGCCGAAAATAAATCGCGCGAACCAGCCTACATCTGAAAGAAAAATTCTGCAATGGTAATATTCGATCTTAAAATGCTCGATCCAACATATTTCAGTAGGAATTCTTATTGCCAATCCTCTTCGATTTTCTTCAACCGTTATATTTTTCTTTATGTATTTCTAAGAACCATAACTTATTTGTAAATAATTTTAGTCTATCCGGGCTACGCGATAGCCCGGGCTTTTTGAAAATAAAGCACTTTTTAATTTATTTTCTTCTGAAGGATAATTATAAATTTCAAGAAAGTTAAACAATAAAACCAAAACATCTTAGTTAATTTCAAAATAAGTCCTTAATACTTGTTGGTCCCAAGTGGTCAGAAGAGGTTTAGAGGGGAGGGGGTGAATAAACCTCTTTAAAAATTTTCTTCAGATTTAACTTTAAAACTTTACTCTTACTGAACAGACTAAGCTGATCAGATTAGTAAGTTACAATTCTGTTCGTGAACAAATCTTTGAACAGTCTTGTTGACCACTCGTCTGATAGTTACTTAGCTGATTTTGCAGAAATCAGTTTTAATACTTAGAGTACTTGCAGCGGATTTTCAAAGTGTTTTTCACAAGTAATCTGAGCAGTTTGAAAAAAGTTTCCCCAGTTTTATAAACTCCTTTTAACTTCTTTTCAAACAGTTAACTTAATGTGTTTTTATGCAATCAGGAAATATGCAAGTTTAAAAGCAATGTAAAAACACAATCAATTTTTATAGTGGTTATATGGATTTGAATATCCTTTAGTCCACTCTTCCAAGTCACTCAGATCTTGGGTTATACTATAATCACAAAGTTTACAGTATACTCTGCTTGCGTCGAACAACAAATGAAACGACCACAAGTTCGCAATAGGAAATCACACAGAAAACCTATCCTCTGAAGTTTGATCACTCACAAAGATGGATCACAACTCCGCACAACACTCTTGTTTACAAAATCACTCAGAAGATGTATTTTTCTTGATTCTTCAACTCTGCTTTCGTCAACAAATGACTCAGCTGATGAGTGAGCTGTTCTTGAGACTTAAAGAATTTTGCTTCGGAAATTTCTCTCAGAAAGTGTGTTGCTTGTTTCTTCTTCGTCTCTTTCAGCTATTTATACTTGAGGATTGAAAAGTGTCCGTTGAAGAGAGACATGATTCAAATTCCTCGAGTACTGGTCCTTAAAATCCGCGAACGGCTCTTTTGCAGTCTGTCCGTACTGTAAACAGTACTATTCTGCAGGCAGCATTAAATGCAGCATTAAATGCACTCGGCTGATGCGAAGCTTTTCTTCAATCATTTGTCTTAAATATCCTCGTACTTAAGCATTTATTACACCAAGGGGCATTTATTACCGTTGGGAACACTTCATGATCTTCTTCACTTGGCTGACGAAAGTATAAGTCTGATGGCGAACTCGGCTGATCTCAAACTTGAACAAATCTGATTTGAGTCGGCTGATCTTCACTAGTCTGATAACTTTACTTCAGCAGATCAGAAGTCTTGGACCTTGAAACTTTGACTCTTCTGATGTCTTCATTACTTAGTCAAAATTCCTTGATAAGTTTATCAGCTAAGTCACTCCATACTTAGCCAATTTTACGAAGTTTTGGAATGCATCAAAACCTCCCTTATCAAACTTTCTTTAGTGCCTTCATCTTCATCCTTATCCAACAATTTCCCCCTTTTTGATGATGACAAAACTTCAGCTTAGTACCTGTTGAATACCTAAACTAAAGATTGAAATCCTCAAAATTTTCTGAGATAGAAAAAGTTTATTGGATTGAACTTGACTTTTCATTAATATTGAAAATGAGTTACATGTACAAGTTCATCAGATGAGATTTCTGAAAAAAATAAACTGATTACAATGGATTTTGCAATTCCTAACTATCAGCTTCTTCATCAGATTCAAGCACTTCTTCGTATTCATAAGATGATTCTTCATCATCTTCTTCTTCATCAGCTTCTTCTTCCAAGGTTGCTTTGGCAGCTTCCATCTTCTCCTTAAGTTCTTGTTCTTGAAGAGCTTTCAAGGCTTCCATAGCTTTCCTGGCAGATTCTGTATTCTTGTACTTGGTATCTTCTTTTTCAGTCATTTCTTCTTCTTCTACCGTTCCAAGCTTTGCAATCTTATCAGTTTCAGCTTCAGTCCTGTCAGCTGTTTCTTCAGTTTCTTTGGCTTCAGTTGTTGCAGCAGTAGTTTCCTCCTTAGTTGATTCTTCAGCAGCAGATTCCTTCGCTGGTTCTTCAGCAGCAGTTTCTTTAGCTGGTTCTTCCCTTTTATCTTCCCCCTTTTTGTCATCATCAACTCTGATGACATTAGAAGGTTCAACAGCAGGGTTGAGGGCAACTGTTGGAATTTTTACTCCAGCACATAAAGCCTTCAGATTCTGATTAACAACGTCGTGACTTGCTGTGAGATGATGAATGTCAGTGCTGATGACATCAGTCTTATCATTGAAGTAGTCAATGTTGAGGTTGATAGTTGCAATTTCATTTTGAACTTCCTGTGCAGCCTTTGCAACTTCTTGCAACATTCCCAGATTGATTTCCTTCTCTTCATGACTGACTTTAATGAAAGTTGCAGTTAAGTCAGCAATCTTGTGCTCAGCTGATTTTAAAGCAGTGTGAAGATGATTCACATCACCCTTCACATCTTCCACGTTCTGGTTCAGTTCTCTTAAGCTGTGTATCAACTGCAATGAGTTGTCTTGAGGAATTGGAATACTGTTGATCTCCTTTTTGATGATCTCTTCTGTTGATCCTTGAACAGTTTCCAGCTGAAGTCTGTTGGTTTCTGCCAACTCTGCTTTCAGCTCCTCCTTAACCTTTAATAGCTGTTGCTTGTGCTTGTCTTCCAGTTCCTTAAGTTGGTTTTCCATCAGCATCTGGATTGCTTCCATCAGTGATGAGTGCTTATCACCTGATGAAGCAGAAGCAGCAGCTACATCCCTTTCATCAATTTCCTGGTGGACAGGAATATCTTCCATCTTTTCGTCTTGATGATTTCCAGAGTCCGTAGCCTTCCACTCAATGGCCAGGGGTTCATCAGCAGCCTTTTCAGCAGACTTGTCTTCAGTCTGATCAGCAGACTTATCAGCAATTTGATCAGCATGCTTGTCAGCAGTTTGATCAGCAGGCTTGTCTTCAGTCTGATCAGCAGACTTGACATCAGGCTTGTCCGCAGCTTTAGGCTCATCAGTAACATCATCATAGACTAAGTTGGTGATAGTGCCATCATCATTGAAGCAAGTGGTTTGTCTGATTTGCCTCACAATGATCCAGGGGTTAACAAAAGCATTATTCCCCTTTGGCACTTCATAGAACGGTTGCACTTCCTTGCCAAAAATGATTTGCTGGATACTTGGCAGTAGTGGCAAATCACTTGAACAGCCTTGCTGATACTTTGACTTTTTAGCCCATCTCTTCAGGGCAGCCATAACAGCAAACTTAATTGCTCTTTCCTCAGCATCTTCAGACTTCTTCTTCTTTTCAGGCAAGGTGCTCTTGATTTTCTTGGCTTCCTCCAATGCAAAGCCTTTTGCATAGCTATGCATGATATCTCTCACATAGCTTGGATCAAGAGCCTTTTGGATGGAGTTTGTCTTCAGCCAACTTAGAACCCATCGTTCTTCATCAGCTAACTCCTTCATATCTTGAAGTTCAGTAATTGACTTGTTCAGCCTGTTGTCCCTCCAACTAATATATCTTGGCTTTTCTTGGTTGAACAGAGTCATCAACATAAGCTTCTGATCATAGTACGCCAAGGACTTTTCAAACTTCTTGAACAGCTCCTTATCAGCATAGACTATCTCAAATGCTTTTCTGACTTCAAACTTGTCTTTTGACTTGGTTTTGGGGGCAGGCAGCAATATTTTCTTCTTGTCTTCTTCATCCTTCCCTTCACCAATCTTGATGCCACCTCCATGGACAGGTCCATAGGCATCAACCTTGCTCAATTCAATCACTGCAGCCATTTCAGCATCCTCAGCAGCTTTTCTTTCTGCTTCAGACATGCGTCTTCTGGCTTCATCCTTTGCTTCTTGAGCTTTGCTTAGCTCAAGTGCTTTCTTCTCTTCAAGCTCATCCTGCTTCCTCTGTTCAGCTTCTTCCCTTGCTTTCTTATCAGCTTTGGAGACTTTCTTTCTCCTTAGCACTATTTTTCTCTTGCCTTTATCAGCAGGAGCTGGTCCAGCAGATGATATGGGAGCAGCAGCTATAGGATGGATGATTTGAACATCTGGATCTTCTTGAGGTTGAGCAACCTCAGCTGTTGGTGCTTCCTGACTTGGCTGTTGCTTATCAGCTTTGTCAGTCACAACAGTCTCAACTGATTCAATAGGCCTTTGAGTAGCTTCAGGGTCCTCCCTAGCTACATTTTCCAGATCAGTAGGTTTTTCAATGAATGTCATCTGCTTTCTAGCAGACTTCTTTGTTCTACCTTCACGGTAAGTGGTAGCAGCTGTACTTCTCAGTTGACTTCTTGTCCTTTGAGAAATATCCTCAGCAGGCCTCTCAGCTGATGGAGTTCTTGATGGTGATGCAGGGGATCCAGTCCTTACATCAGCAATTATGTTCTCAACAATCTTAGTGGCTTCAGCAGAAGTCACTCTCTCCATCTGCTTAGATTCTTTCTTCTTGGGCTCATCAGCAGCCCTCTTCCTTTTAGTCTCAACAGCCAAACTTGCTGTTTTGACTAATCTCTTTTGCCTTTTGGCAGGAACCTCCTTTGGTTCCTCAACTTCTTCTCGTTCAGGCTCATCAGCCTTCCTCTTCTGAACAGGTAGATACTTGTTCATTGCTTTGGACTTGTGAATTTCTTTCCCATTTGTCATAACACAGCCCAACTTTGATAAGAGGTAACTTAAAGTGATTCTGTGGTTGGTGTAAGGGCCTTTTCCCTTCTTCACTTCCAGAAAATCAGCAAGTATATACCAAATTATGATGGACCAGTTTACCTCTAGCCCGTAGTATACGGCAGCCATGATGCTGAAACGCTTCATTGTAACAGCATCTAGAGATAAAGTACAGTTCTCAATCAGCTTAGACACCATATCAGCCATCCGCTGATATTCATCCTTCAGCTGTTTCTTCCTGATGTTGCCAGACAACATCTCTCCTTCCTTGGCGCAGATCGCCCAAAACTGTTGGTGCTTCTCTTCAGTCAGTACGGTAACTTCGTGTCTTCCAGACTTGGGCAAACCAAACTGTTCATGAAGAACTTGTGGAGTGATGACAACAGATTTGTCACCCACTTTCGCTTTGATTTCTAGTTTGTTGTAGTCAGCTTTTGCCGTTCCATAATACTCCATAACCTGGTCAGTCCAGATTATTCCTTCATTGTACTCCATGAAATTTACCAACTGTGCCGATTTGAATTTCTCCAACAATTCTTTCATCAAACTTGTACCAGACTGATAATAGGACTCATAATCTAAGAACATACCTTCAGCAGCCATTTCAATCTGTTGAAAGTTAGTGAAAAGGAAAGGATTTTTGCAGAAAACTTGTTTAAGTTTTTCTCACAATTGCTTTTGAAAGTTTAGGGTGCGTAAAGAGCTACTCGACTGATCAGATGAGGATTTATAGAGTTGGGGTTTTTCGGTTTCCGTGATATCTGCCAACCGTTAGATCCGTTTTTCTGTCAGTGCTGATCGTGCGGCGTCAGTTACAACCTTTCAAATTCAAAAGATATTTTAATGAGGAGCGGGAATATGTACCGCCCGACTGTTTACTTGTAAAAGCGTGTTTTGAATAAAACGTTTTTAAATAGTTCCGCTTTTATTAAAGTAATCAGATGAGTAACGTAAATACTTATCTGATGGACTACTGTCCTGATGACAATGCTGTTATCAGAGAATGCCAATAGCTGATAACCTTCCTCAGCTGTTTGTCAATCCAGCTAGATAAAATAGCTTCAATCTTCGATAGTTGAGTCTTCTGATGAAAACATAACTTCAACTAACTGTCATTAACAAATTTCATCTTTAATTCAGAAGTACCGCTAGTCTTACACGTTCCCCCTGAGTTTAAGAATTCATGAGTTAACTAGTCTGTTGAGAGTTAATCCTTGAAGATAATAACGAATTACTAAGTTGTTGAACTCCAGTCTTCTGATGAGTTCCCCCTCAGCTTATGCTTCCAAATTTAGTAGTCCTAGCTCAGCTCTTAGAGTTGAGAACCTTACTTCACTTAGAGGTTTGGTGAAGATATCAGCAATCTGATTATCAGTATGAACATACTCAATCATTACATTGCCTTTTTCCACATGATCTCTAATGAAATGATGCTTGATCTCAATATGCTTGGTCCTTGAATGACTTGTAGTGTTCTGAGTAAGTGAAATTGCACTTGTATTGTCACAGTAGATTGGAATTCCACTGATCTTGATGTTGTAGTCTTCTAGTTGATGTTTCAACCAAAGTATCTGTGCACAGCAAGCTCCAGCAGCTATATATTCAGCTTCGGCAGTAGATATAGAGACTGAGGTTTGCTTCTTACTCATCCATGAGATCAGACGACTGCCTAAGAACTGACATGCACCTGTTGTGCTTTTCCTGTCAATCTTGCAGCCAGCAAGGTCTGAATCTGAATAGCCAACTAGTTCAAATCCAGATTCTCTAGGATACCATAATCCCAGTTCTTGAGTGCCTTTAACATACTTCAATATCCTCTTGGCAGCTAAGAGATGAGATTCTTTGGGGTTTGATTGAAATCTTGCACAGACTCCAACTGAGTACATTATATCAGGTCTGCTTGCTGTTAGATACAACAATGAACCAATAATGCCTCTATATTTGGTTATGTCCACTGATTTGCCATCTTCATCTTTATCCAAACGAAGACTTGTAGACATAGGAATGGTAGCTGTTGAGCTAGTTTCCATACCAAATTTCTTGAACAGATCTCTTGTGTACTTTGCTTGGCTGATGAATATTCCATCAGGCAACTGTCTAACTTGCAATCCAAGAAAGTATTTAAGTTCACCCATCATGCTCATTTCAAACTTATTCTGCATCAGCTTGGAGAACTTATCACACATCTGTTGGTTAGTTGAACCAAAAATAATATCGTCCACATATATTTGCACAAGTAATATATGATTTTCCCATTCAATTGTGAACAAGGTTTTATCTACCTTACCTTTTTGAAATCCTTTAATTAAAAGAAAATCAGATAGGGTATCATACCATGCTCTTGGAGCCTGTTTCAGTCCATAAAGGGCTTTCTTCAGACGATATACTTTGTCCTCTTCTTGATAGACTTCAAATCCTGGAGGTTGTTCAACATACACTTCTTCTTGCAATTCTCCATTGAGAAAAGCAGATTTCACATCCATCTGATAGACAGTGAAGTTCTTGTGAGCAGCATAGGCTAGAAACAGTCTGATTGCTTCAAGTCTTGCTACTGGTGCAAAAGTTTCATCAAAGTCAATTCCTTCTTCTTGACAATAACCCTTGGCCACTAGTCTTGCTTTGTTTCTGGTGACAACACCATCTTCATTCATTTTATTTCTGAATACCCACTTAGTGCCAATTACTCTTTGATGACTTGGTCTAGGAACTAAGTACCAGACTTCATTCCTTTCAAATTGATTCAACTCTTCTTGCATGGCTTCTATCCAGAAGGAGTCATTGAGAGCTTCTTCAATTTGCTTGGGCTCTATTTGAGATAGAAATGTGACAAACATCGCATCTTGTGCAGCAGCTCTTCTTGTTTTCACTCTATCTAAAGGATCACCAATAACTAATTCAGGAGGGTGATTCTTGAGCCATCTGAGATCAGGTTGCAAATCAGGATGTTGTCCTCTGTTATGATCTTGCAACACTACTGTTGGAGTTCCAGTAGTAGTCTGTTGAACATTTGTAGTTTGTTGAACAGTCTCTGGTCTGTCAGCTGTTAGCAACTCGTCTGTTAGACAATCAGCACTGTGATTTTGAACAGCATTTGAGTTAGCAGCTGAACTTAGATTAGGTAGTATGATGGGAACATATTCTTCATTTCTTCCAACGTCTAACTTCTGTAAATCAGTAGACAGATCTTGATTGACACTTTGATTCTTTTCAGATGATTGACTTGGCTCATCAAATACTACATGGATAGATTCTTCTATTAGTAATGTTCTTTTGTTAAACACTCTATAAGCTTTACTAACAGTAGAATATCCTACAAAAACAGCTTCATCAGCCTTTTCTGCAAATGCAGTAAGGTGATTTTTCCCATTATTCAATACAAAACATTTACAACCAAAAATCTTAAAATAATGAATGTTTGGCTTTCTGTTGTTCCAAACTTCATATGGAGTCTTGTTCTGATTTTTGTTGATCATACATCTGTTTTGGGTAAAGCATGCTGTGTTTGTTGCTTCTGCCCAAAATCTTTGAGGCAGTTTAGCTTCAGCTATCATGGTTCTGACAGCTTCTTTTAGTGTTCTGTTTCTCCTTTCAGCAACACCATTCTGTTGAGGGGTTCTTGCAGCAGAATACTCATGATGTATTCCTTTGATATTACAGTATTCTTCAACAGTAGAGTTTGTAAACTCTGTCCCTCTATCTGATCTGATCTTCAATATTTTGATACTCTTCTCATTCTGGATCAGTTCCATCAGATTTGTAAGATGTTCCTTGGTTTCACTTTTCTTCTTCATGAAGATCACCCAAGTATATCTTGAATAGTCATCCACAACAGCTAGGCAGTATTTCTTTCCACCATTGCTGACTGGATCAATGGGTCCAAATAAGTCCATATGCAACAGCTCCAATATTCTTCCAGAAGATTGGTGCTTCTTTTCTTTGAATGATGACTTGATTTGTTTACCCTTCTGACATGCATCACAGAGCTTGTCTTTGCTCATGACTGCTTTTGGAATCCCTTCTACCAAATCATTCTTGATTAATCTGTTTATGGTCTTGAAGTTTAAATGATTCATCCTCTTGTGCCATAGCCAACTGACTTCACTTGGTGCAGATGCCACCAAACAAACACTTGAATTCTTGTCAACAGAATTCCAGTCGACTATATAGATATTTCCTTGTCGTCTTCCAGATAAAATTACCTTCTTTGTACCAATTTGTTCAACGTAGCACTTATCTGTTGAGAAGATGACTGAATATCCCTTGTCACAAAATTGACTTATGCTCAGCAGATTATATTTCAGGCCTTTAACATATGAGACGTCAGATATCTCTATGTTTCCCTTGATTAATCTTCCTTTAGCTTTAATCTTGCCTTCTTTGCTGTCTCCAAAAGTGACTTTTGGACCATCCACAGCAACTGCATCAGTCAACTCATGTATGTTTCCACACATGTGCCTTGAACATCCACTGTCCAAGTACCAAATCTTTTCTACTTTACTCCTACTCCTAATCCTAACCTACAAAACAAAAATAAAATTGTTTTAGGTACCCTTATTGAGAGGGTCCTGAAGGATTAGTTCCACCCTTGACAACCCAAGATGTTGAAGTCTTAGGCTTCTTAGGTTTCTGAGTTTTAGGAGCATGAACAGTTTCATTTTTATCATAGTTATCAGATAAGTCATGTTGATGATCAGTATGATATGAATAATGTTCATAAGCAGGGTAAGGTGCATGATATGCAGGATATGCATGCATTGGATGAGCAGGGTAAGGTGCATAGTAACTAGGAAATTGAGGTGCATGATACATAGGATGATATGCAGCAGGTTGCACATAATATGACTCATTTCCATACCAAGCATTTTGATTTTTCTTGTTCTTATGCTTCTTTGGTTTACTAGATGCTTGCTCATTTGTTTTTGACTTAGTTTTACCACTAGTCTGATTGACTTTAGCTTTATCAGCAGACTTCTTAGGACTCTGCTGTTTGGTCTTACTAGTCTGAATTCCTACACTAGGCTCTTTGCTCTTTTTAGCCTTAGGAGATTTCTTCTCCTTTAACACATTCTCAGATGAGGTAGGTTTAGAGGTTTGAACATACAGAATGACCTTACTATTGTCAGCAGAAATAAAATTTTCAGTATGATTCAATTCTAGCTTATCCTTTACTAAAGGTGTCTCCTGTTTCTTAGATGTATGCATGGATGCAACAGTAGACTTATCATGAGACTCAATAATTTTCTCAAGTTCCATGATTTTTCCTTTATAAACCTCACATTCAGCTTTCAGAGATTCATGCTCTTGCTCAAGCTGTTTATATTCAGCTGATTCTTTTGGCTTTTCAGCTAAAAGTTTCAGTGAACTATTTTGCTCTTTTAGCAGGATCATCTCTTCCTTAAGCTTTTTATATGCTTCAGCAATACCAGTATTGTTAAGCATCATTTGTTCAAATGAATTAAATAATTCATCATTAAGAGGAGTTACCTCATCCTCAGAGTCATCAGATTCCTTTGCCATAAGACATAGGAGAGCAGGTTTTTCTTCATCAGACGATTCTTCGTCAGACGAGTCAGAATCTGAATCAGATGAGTAGACAGCAGTCAGCTTTTCTGCTTCAGCCATCATAGCCTTGCCTCTCTGATGCTTTCTTTCTTTTCTCATTTTCTTCTCTTCCTCAGTGTATTTCTCTGCTTTTGGATATGGGCAGTCACTTATGAAGTGTCCCAATTTCCTGCAGTTGTAACACATCAGTTTTGATTTATAATCATCCTTATCCTGAGAAGAAAAATTAGGTTTAGAAGTAGAAGCATTGTTGTATTTGTTTTTCATCTTTCTCTTGTAGAACTTCTTGAAGTTGTTCATCAACAGTGCAACATCTCCAGCAGTGTACTCCTTTTTGTTGAGTAGAGTGGCTTCATCAGATGAGTCCACTTCAGCATTTCTTTGAGCCGGTCTTCTTTGATTTTCAGCAGCAACCAGTGCAGCTGTGGGTCCTGAAGTTGAGGTTTCTTCAATTCCCATCCTTGGCAGTTTATACTCATACGCCTTGAGTACGGAGAACAGCTCTGTAAGAGAAATCTTGCCCAGATCTCTTGATTCTTCCATTGCTGTCACCTTCATGTTGAACTTAGGAGGTAGAGCCTTTAGTACTCTGACAGAAATCTCTTTGTCAGTGAAAGTCTTTCCCAGCTTCAAGACTTCATTCAGAGTTCTGGTGAATCTGGTGTCCATCTGATCAATGGTTTCTCCAGACTTCATCTTGAAGTTGTCCAGCTTCTCCAAGGCAACACTGAGCTGATGCTCTTTAATAGCATCATTGCCTTCACTCATGTCACGAACCTTATCCCACATCTCCTTTGCAGTTTTGCAATGCTTGACTTTGTCAAACCGATCATTATCCAGGGCTTTGGTCATGATGAATCTTCCGACTTTGTCCAGGTTGAACAGCTTTATTTCTTCTGCTGTCATTTCTGTTAAGTCTTTTTCCACCACTATTTGAGCTTCATCTACGATGATGGTCTTGGTGAATTTGAATGGACCTTTGATGATACATGTATGCATGTTGTCATTGTAGGCAGCAAGGAAAATCTCCATTCTGATCTTCCAGTCCTCAAAAGACATACCAGCAATGTGGGGAACATGGCTGATACAATCCATTTTTCAAAAACTTTTTATTTTTCAAAAAGATGCTCTTTTGAAAAGTTTTTGAAAACCTTTGAAAAACACTCGGATCAAGCTCGTTGATCAGGCAGCTGATTCTAATGAACCACCTGCTCTGATACCACTTGTTGGTCCCAAGTGGTCAGAAGAGGTTTAGAGGGGGGGGTGAATAAACCTCTTTAAAAATTTTCTTCAGATTTAACTTTAAAACTTTACTCTTACTGAACAGACTAAGCTGATCAGATTAGTAAGTTACAATTTTGTTCGTGAACAAATCTTTGAACAGTCTTGTTGACCACTCGTCTGATAGTTACTTAGCTGATTTTGCAGAAATCAGTTTTAATACTTAGAGTACTTGCAGCGGATTTTCAAAGTGTTTTTCACAAGTAATCTGAGCAGTTTGAAAAAAGTTTCCCCAGTTTTATAAACTCCTTTTAACTTCTTTTCAAACAGTTAACTTAATGTGTTTTTATGCAATCAGGAAATATGCAAGTTTAAAAGCAATGTAAAAACACAATCAATTTTTATAGTGGTTATATGGATTTGAATATCCTTTAGTCCACTCTTCCAAGTCACTCAGATCTTGGGTTATACTATAATCACAAAGTTTACAGTATACTCTGCTTGCGTCGAACAACAAATGAAACGACCACAAGTTCGCAATAGGAAATCACACAGAAAACCTATCCTCTGAAGTTTGATCACTCACAAAGATGGATCACAACTCCGCACAACACTCTTGTTTACAAAATCACTCAGAAGATGTATTTTTCTTGATTCTTCAACTCTGCTTTCGTCAACAAATGACTCAGCTGATGAGTGAGCTGTTCTTGAGACTTAAAGAATTTTGCTTCGGAAATTTCTCTCAGAAAGTGTGTTGCTTGTTTCTTCTTCGTCTCTTTCAGCTATTTATACTTGAGGATTGAAAAGTGTCCGTTGAAGAGAGACATGATTCAAATTCCTCGAGTACTGGTCCTTAAAATCCGCGAACGGCTCTTTTGCAGTCTGTCCGTACTGTAAACAGTACTATTCTGCAGGCAGCATTAAATGCAGCATTAAATGCACTCGGCTGATGCGAAGCTTTTCTTCAATCATTTGTCTTAAATATCCTCGTACTTAAGCATTTATTACACCAAGGGGCATTTATTACCGTTGGGAACACTTCATGATCTTCTTCACTTGGCTGACGAAAGTATAAGTCTGATGGCGAACTCGGCTGATCTCAAACTTGAACAAATCTGATTTGAGTCGGCTGATCTTCACTAGTCTGATAACTTTACTTCAGCAGATCAGAAGTCTTGGACCTTGAAACTTTGACTCTTCTGATGTCTTCATTACTTAGTCAAAATTCCTTGATAAGTTTATCAGCTAAGTCACTCCATACTTAGCCAATTTTACGAAGTTTTGGAATGCATCAAAACCTCCCTTATCAAACTTTCTTTAGTGCCTTCATCTTCATCCTTATCCAACAATACTCGAAAAACAATAGCAAAAACTCCTAAAACAAGCAATGGGACTAAAAGTACTCGAGTTTTATAACAGTTAGTTAACCGGAAACCCAAGTGTGATATCTAAATTCTAAATCCTAAACGACATCAATCATCAAGCTCAAAGTCAGTTGAAGGAGGCGCCGGAAGGTGGACATGGTGGCGTGTGAGGCGTGGAGAAGGTTGAAGGAGACAAGTCGATCAAGACACAACATATGAAGGCATATGAAAATTTCTCCGTCTAGCCGCTGTATTTTTTTTTACTTTAATTGGTGAAATATTAAGGTTAAAAGAAATTAGGTTAAAAAAAGGAGGAGAAGCAGAACACGAACATATCGCGCGAGAAGCAAAAGTGGAGTGAATGGAAACGTCAGTTTGGGAGATTGTCTTGAACAGAACCATGTTGTCATGTTGATCAATAATATATTGCAGGAATTAATTAAGGACTAATTCTCAATGTGCATGCATATTAATATTACTATTATCATGGGAATCGGACTTATTTAATTATAGGTATGACAATCGGGTACGTGTTTGGATACGCGTTTAGAATAATTGAAATATAATGTAGGACTGTCAATTGAGTCGGGCCTACTCGAAGTCCGATGGTTCAGCCCGATTAAAATTGGCTCGAGCCCGAATATTTGTGAGCCGGGTCGAGTTTGAGCCATTAGATTTTTCCTGATAAATTTATGAGTTGAGCTTGAGTAACACGGCTCAACCCGAATAAAGCTCAAACATATGATTGTTTTAAATATTACGATTAATTATTTGTATTGTAGTTATAGTTACTAATTATTATTTTTATTAAGTAAACTTACAAAAAGTTATAATGTAAATTCACATATATGTTGGTATATCAATTTCGTATTGATGACCAAAATCCAAAGAAAAAAAATTAAATCAAAGATAAAAAATTACAGGTTAATAAATTGGAGTATTGAGACTCTAAAATTCTACTGCATGTTCATATAGATCAAACGTATCTTAAAAAATGTGAGCAAATAACTCGATCTTTCAGTTAAAATATTATTTAATAATATATACTCGTGCCTTAAGTAATTGTAGTCTATTCATATGTGTTTCAATAATCTAAATATTTTATCCCTCAAGCTATTTGTGCCTATATTAACAAACCCGAAAAATTACATGGGCCGAGTTTGAGCCGGAGAAAACAGAAAATTTAGGATCCGAGTTTGAGCCTATAACTATGAAGCTCGACATTATTTGAGTTCAAGCTACTTAAATCTCGGCTCACAAGGCCCGATTGACAGTCCTATTGAAATGTAATAAGTAATAGGTTGGCTTTTTCTAGGGTGAATAATAGTTTCCCCCCTTAAAGTATTGGGGTGGTATCAGTTACCCCCCTAAAATATCACTTATAAAATTTACCTCTCTCTGTCATAGTTTTGTAGTTTTTATTCCCAGAATACCCCGATCATTTTCATAAATAATAAATTTCTTTATTAATTATGAATCAATTCATCCATCAAACAATATTATGTTTCAATTTTTTTATTTCTTTTGTTTCCTTCCTTTTTTCAATTTCAAAGTTTTTCTTTATAATCATGATCATTTTTTTCTAGCCAAAGGAAACAAAAGAAACAAATTGCGACATAAAATTGAAGGAAACAAAATAAATGATGAAATTGAAACATAATATTGTTTGGTGCATGAATGGATGAATTCATAATTTAATAATTTTTTTTGATGAAGTAATAAAGAAACAAATTATTTATAATAAAAGAGGCAGGGGTAGTTTTTTGAATTAAATGTTCAATTCTATAATAGAGGGGATTAAATGTTACAACTGATATTTTATGGGATAATTCATACCATCCTTATAATTTAAGGGGAGAAATTGTATTTCACCCTTTTTCTTATGCACGTAGAAAAGGGCACAAAATCGAACATTTGCATGTTAATCAAAGAGCCGCCTACTTGGTGTAACCAATGTTCTCAGAACTGGACAGGACAGTGAACTGGTGAGCCGACTGGTCATTGTTTTTACTGGTCAAATCGGTCGGATCGCTGGTCCCTTCCGGCCTTTGCCGCGATCAAATGCCTTGTCCGTTCGGCTCCCGTGGTCAGGCCAAGTGTTGGAGCGTGACACTATGCTCTGTTTTAATATTGAATTTTTTTGCCCCATATGAACGGTTCATTTATCTGGAAAGTTGCATTGATGTCATTTTTAATATATTCAGCTCATTTTCATTTATATATATATATATATATATATATATATATATATATATATATATATATATATATTCAGCTCTTTTTTTTCATACGTATTATTGCATTTTTTATCTCTTGATATATCTTAGAATGAACGAACAAGATTAAACGTAAACAACGGTTAGATCCCTTTTGCAGCCCACACGTATACGAGGGCATTTTTGTCCACTATTTTTAATTGGGCTAACTGAACTGGAAATAATTATTTGGACTGACTATATAACAACCCAATTCTTATATGTCGAACATATTATTATATTGTTGCACATATTATATAGATGGCTATTGGCCCAATATGCAATCTGCCCAAATGTTTGTTGGACCAATCGGATGGAGCCTAACTTTATGCCCTATTTGGATCAATTCTTGCTGTGTTTCGTTTAAAAATCGGGCCTAGCTAAACAGGCCAAACACCACTTGGTTAGAGTTTAGCCCAAAAAATGAACGAAACATGTGTTTGGGGAAAGTCTGACAACAAAAAAGTTACTGTCCATATTTTTATATTATTATTGTATATCTATCTTTGTGTATATAACTCAGTTTGTACGTTATTTCGGTCAATATGTGCGGCTGTCAATATGTATCTACTTACTCTAATTTCAGTCCCAAACAAAATCAATTCAAACCCTCAATTATGCATATTTAACTAAGCTAGATTTTTTTATAGGGTAAACACCACTTTTGGTCCCTCTTATCATTAACTTTTTACAGAGTGGTTCTTCTTATGTTTTTTTCCCACTTTAGTCCCTACTATGAATTATTTGTTTCACTTTAGTCCTTTTCAAGTGGTCCAAGGCGATTCCGATAACATGTGATATGCTCATGAGGGCAATTTTGTCATTTCAAGTAAACTAACATGGATATTTTCGTTTTTCTAATTATTAAAAAAAAAAAACTAAATTTCCAAACTAGGCTTTCATTCCAATCAAACTTAATCGTACATTTCATTTCAAACTAAAGTTTTTTCCTAAAATCTTTTTCAAACACCAAAATTGCTCACCAATTAAACAATATCTCAAATAGTCTCAATAGTGAACGGACGAAAATGCCCTAAAAAATATTCATATGCATGTCACGTGTTATCGGAACCACCTGATAAGGACTAAAGTGAAACACATAATTCATAGTAGGGACTAAAGTGAAACAAATAATTCATAGTAGGGACTAGAGTGGGAAAAAAACATAAAAGGGACCACTCTGTAAAAAGTTAATGATAAGAGGGACCAAAAGTGGTATTTACCCTTTTTTTATATGTGTGTTTATTATTATAATAATAGTATATTTCTTACTAATTATATATAAATTAGAATAACTAACTAAATTGTTTTTTCAGTTTTCTCATAAATTATGAATAAAAAATATTTATTGAATAATATCATTAATCATCCAAATCATTACTATTATTACAATAATATTATTATAATTATCATCTCAATCATTAGAATACTATATATCAATTACTAAAGTCATTGATGTGACATGTAATCATTTTTCTCCCTGAAACACTCAACATTCAAAATCAATTCAAATCATATATCATATTTTCAAAACCCACTATCTATTATTTTATTAATATTTTACCAACTCAATATTCCAACCAAAATCAATTCAAGTCATGTTTCAAATGTTTCGCCAAAACCACCCAAACTAATTTGAAACACCGAAACAGGGCGAAACAGAGCCAAAACCAATCCAAATGGGGCCATATAAATCCCAATTAGGTCTATATATGTTTGGTTTTGAACTATGATTTGTGCTTGAGTTGAGACCTCTTTAAACTCTTTACCTAATAGGGTTTGATCCGATTTGAGTAAGACCAAATCCAATCAATCTCATTTCTTACATATCATCGATGATGAAGGACTAACTACTGAATAATGTATACTCGATTCAGATTTTCCAAAACAACTTATTCATATATGAAGGAACATTTTCTTAATTTCTTAGTACTAAAAATAAATACCTATGGATGAATACATTGCAAATCTAAAATGACTTGTTTGTCTGGTGTTGGGAAAGTATTTTTGGAGAGTAGTGGAGGTTTATGAAATAATGTCGATTTGCATAATGTTGTTTGTTTGGATTTTGAGAGAGTGATTTGCAAAATAAGATATGTGTAGCTTTTTTGGAGGACTTATGTTGTAGGTTTAAGATGTGTAAGACTTTATGTCGAATCGTTTTTGTTATGTGAGATAAATTGTGTCTTAGATATGTCAAATTATGTCAAATCATATTAGAGATTGTATAGGTTTTGTTTAGAGATAAACAAATTGTTGTCTGCTTGGCATTTGAGAAAAAAATTTGAGAAAATTGAAAGGTGAAAATTTATTTAATAAAGTAGAAACCATGTATGTTTAATATTTTCGAAACACGAAATAATTTGGAAAATGCCAAACAAACATACCCATAGTAATTTAGTGCATGTCTCCACAATTGCTCCATTGGCAGGGCCAGCCCTAGGCGAATTCATTGGGGCCCTTTGTTATAAAAAAAATATAATTAATTTATTTTATATACAAAAATACTAATTTTATATACACAACCTATTAGATAAAAAAATGTTAAATAACAAACTCATTTAATTTTTAAAATATTCAACCATGAATTTTTTGGTATAATTTTTAATATTAAAAATATTATTTTAGCCGAAGCAAATTTCTTTTATAAATATCATAATTGATTTCTTGACTTTATTTCATTTCGTGACATTATCAACTCTATTAATTATATATTGTCATAATTTTACATCATATAAAAAACTAAGAAAAGACACACATATATATAAAAATATGGATGGAGTTAAAACAATTTTATTGGGGGCGAAATTCTTTTTTGCAATGTACTAGGTGAGAAAGTAATAAGCAGAAAAATCATATTATAAAAAAAAACTTATTATTTTATAATAATTAAGAAAAGAAATTTTTAAAAGTACTTATTAAGGAAAAGATTGACAAGAAATCATTAAGAAAGGAAAGGAATTAAAAAAATAATTAATACGAAAGAAAAATAAAAAGTATGAACAACTATTACAAAAGAAAAAAAGGTTAAATAACATAAAACAATCGAAATATAGGAGAAAAAAAGCCAATATTTGGATTTGAACCCTAAACTTCCCACTTATCAAGAGAAAATCTTATCAAATAAGTCAAGATACATTCAATTATAAAATTATTAATATTTAACTTTTTTAAAATTTTCTAAAGCCTTAACTATAAATTTTGGGGTCCTCCGAATCGGGAGCCCTGGCACTTGGGCCGGCCCATTGGAGAAACTTCATCGACTATCGTAGTTGTTGTGATGGTTGAGCTCCATCACCCGAACGCTCGCATTCCCAAAAGCAAGAATAAAGATCAACTTCGTTACATCCATGCTTCTCATGAGGAGCATAAATTTCAGGGCAGTGTTTGGGACAATTTTTGATAAAACACTTTGTTGTTGCTCTATATAATTCCGTGGTAGAATCCGTAACAAATAGCCCTAAATATATTGATTTATATAAATTAAAAAATCATATTATATATTTATCAAAAGAGGTCAAATTTTCCAAAATGTAACAAACTAGTACTTATTAAGAGAAAATAATTTACCCAAAAGAGGAATAATGAAATCAAAATGATGATGTTCTAGTGGATTCAAACTTCGTTTCGAGTGTATGTTTCGGTCAATCAAATATTGAAAATTTTTCGAAAATTTTTCGGAAACGCTAAGGAAAATTAAACTGTAAAAAAAAAGTTACTAAATTTAGGAAAATAACAGAGTTTAAGGCAAGCAAATAGTTTCGGAATTAAATCTTGTTTACGTTTCGCTTGATTCAAAAACGAAAACTTTTCGATGTTTTCGACGGCAAAAATGAAAATTTTGATCCATGATGTTGTTTTCCATGCTTGAGTTTATAATTGGTTATTTGTGGTAATTGATGCCCATAGCGGCTACATGTTTTTTGTACTGATTTTGGCCTGTAAATTAAGATGGCTAAGACCATCTCCAACATAACTCTTAAATTCAGACCTCTTATCTTAAAATTTAAGGGGTGAACAGTGTTATACATTCCTATTTTTTACTCTGCACTCCAACAGCTCGTTTATATTTTAAAATTCTACTTTTAAATAACCACAACACTTCACTCCAATAATTCATTTATATTTTTAATAAATTACTTTTAAGTATTATTTATATATAATTAGTAATGATATATATTTAGTATTTATTATTTATTGATATAATAATAAAAATTAAATTTAAAAAAATTATTTCAAAAAAATAATATGAATTTAGATGAAATAAATCTGAACTATATTTCGAGATTCGTATATTTTTTTTTATGAGAACTTACATTAAATATTTTTGCAACAAAGTACAAAATAATGTTGTACTTTGTTGCATAAAGTAGAATATACATTTGGCTTTGGACTCTCAAATTTGAGAGTCCAACCTTAAAAATTTAAATGGCCCTTAAATTATAGCATGTCTCTTGGAGCACCTTTTTTGTGAAAATCTTATAATTTTTCTTATAATTTGACATATAAGAGCTCTCTTGGAGATGGTCTTACTATTGATTGTTACACAGATAAAGCTAATTTTATAGACTACATACTTGTCCTGAACTTTATGACTATTACACTAATTACTGGTTAATTACAGATTAGGCATGCCCTAACTTCAATTCATACTCGTCTTAAGCTGCATAATGTCATTTAATATTTTCATACTCTAATTTTATGCTATGTAGTACATGTACTCCCTTCATTTTCTTTATATGTCATTTTGGAGGATTGTACACAGATTAAAAAATATAATAAATAATCACTTTTTTAAAGCAAAAAATTCCAAAATACCATTTTAACCTAATAATTACAAGCATTAATAAGAAGGGTAAAATTAGAAGAAAAAAATAATTTTACATTAAAATTCTAAAACGATAAATAAAAGTAAACAACTTTATTTTGTTAAAGCGACACTTAAAAAAAATTCGGAGGGAGCAAATAACCATAAGGATAAACATTATAGTTGCAATTGAAATATTGAATATATTAACTTTGAATAAGAAATGAATGCATTTTGTAAGCACCTCTAATGCGTTTTGTCATTTTAGTTTGGTTATAGAAATAGGTTCAGCATTCGATTATCAGATCTGGGTGGGACACTATTGGCGTAATTTGGCAATATCATTTTTACACTACTCACAAATTTATTCATAATGTACAAAATCAGTAAAGTATAAAAAAAAGAAAAAGAAAAAATAAAGTATAAAGAGTGGAAACTTTGAACGTGAAGATGATACACGTATATATTGGGTTTTTAATTAGTGTATGACATTGTGATGAGGCAGTAGTCTAACAGCAAAAGTCGAAGTCTCAAGATCAAGAGTTTCTGGGTTCGAGTCTCACTAGTGTAACTATTTTTCTAGCTAGTTTAATACTCTATGTTCTTTAGTGATTTTGTATTCTCGAATATGTTTATGATATAGTGATTGATATGATAATGTATTCAACATTTAATTTTTTTTTTTTTTTTTTTTGAGATGTATTCAGCATTTCACTCAAACATAATATATCATATTTTGCACAATAATGTTGCGGAGAATTCGAAACGATAAATTTGGGACTGATATGTGTGAAACTAACAAGGCCTTGACTTTTTGAGGTCCTATGCGAAAACTAAAACCGGGACCCTAAATCGTAGAGTAATTCTTTTCTATTTTTTTTTCTTGCGTTAGTATATACAAAAGTACCGGTTATATTACTAGTTTTTGTAGGTAAAGTGACCAATTTTCTCAATAATTCTTGTGACATTGTTTATTGTAAATAGGATTTTATCGGTTTTAGATTTGATAAACTTCTTCTGCAGAAGTAATTGTTACAGGTATATTGTATATTTTCTATAAAGAATACTTATATTAAAGGATGTATTATTGCAATTATGTACGTGTGAAATAGACTTCTAGAACTAGGACAAGTCCTACGTACTATGTCGGTCCTCGGCAAATATATGTCAAAAAATATTTTAATTTTAATTTTATTGCTTTGGTAGTTACAAAATTCTCATGTTAGTCACGTGAGTTTTCCAAAAAAAATCCTCATGTTAGTCACGTACGTGTAACTTGCTTGACATCGTCGGAATCATTTTGAAATCGCACGAGAAGGACTACAATGAAACAAATAATTGATAGTGAGAATTAAAACTTTAAGAGAAACGCAAGGGAATCAAACTGTAAAAAAAATACACAAGGAGGACGAAAAGTAATATTTACTCAATTTTTAATCATTAAGAGAGGGAAAAAGAAAAATGTTTGTGAGAGAGGAAAAAAATTGTTAAGAATGACAGTTAAATTTCTATTTTTTTTTTTTTTGTTTCTTTGGAATTAATATAGCTGTGTATGTAAATATTTTTTATTATAACATAGGACTAATGGGTAGTAGGACCTGTTAAGAACAAACACAAGGGAAAAGACGCATATGTGGTGAGTTTCTTGAACTAGCTAAGATATTTTGCAATATTCTTTTGGAATATATTTTTATTATAAATTTTCCTGTTGCTGTTGCTATTTCTTCATCCTGTAAATAACGTAGAGTATTGTGAATACCTTATTTGAAAAGAAATAGCAAAATTGAGTAATACAGAAGGAAATGTCTTGAAGAAACAAAAATGGAACTCCGGAAGAAAATATTTATTAAAATAACAAATTATATAATTAAAATAATAAATAATAAATAATTGATCAGCACGTGGTATTATTCGAGTCAATTTTGTAATCTGGCGACAATGTAGAGTAAAATCGTCACTAAATTTGGAGATGCGGGCCTTTTTTATAGTCTGAAATATTTTGGGGTAAAATTTTTAACTGTTGTACCAAATGTATCAAAATTTGTTAAAACAGTGTACCAAATATATTAGACACATAAAATTGTATACTAAAAGTGGAAATTGACCTAAAAGTCGGTACCAAAATTCAATTCTCTCACTTATTACATATGGATCTTTGTTTTGCTTGTTGTTTTCTTTAACAGTGATTTGAAGGGAAAAAAAACATCATATTCAATGTGTTTCGGAAAATTTACACATAAACTTCTACATTATTTTCTTAAGGGAATTCTCTTATGCTTTATAAAATGTGCATATTCTTCCTTTTATAGTTAACTCCTTGTTATCTAAACAAAATCCCTCCCAAGATTAAATGACAATTATACTTCACTAAATGATACAAAAACACCCATCTTAACCTAATAAAATAACAATAACCCCCCTCTTATATTTGAAAATTTACAATAACCCCGCTGTTCACTTAAACAATTAAGAAAAACTTTCCTATGATTTATAAAGAAATTTCAAATGATTTTTTTTTTTTACTAATAAAAAAAAAAAAACACCAAAAATTTTTGTTAGTTAAAATAACACATATGTTTTTTGATAGTTTATCAAAGGACAAGGGGTGTTTAAAGGAATGCTTCAAAGGTGGGTGGTTAGGATGGAAGATGCAAGGAAGATGAAAGGATTTTTTTTTTTTTTTTTTTTTTTTTAGTTTAGGGAATTTTGGTAATTTTTCAATATAAACTAATGAAAACCAAATATCAATCATAGAAAACGCGAGAAAACCAAATATCAATCATAGAAAACGCGAGTAAGAAACATTTCCTTTTTTGGACAAAATAGGGATTTTGTACGGCATGTTATAAAATATAAGTTATTCCTTTAAAATAAAATAAAAAATAGACAAGGGGTTCTATGCAGGTTTCCCAATACACATAAAGATTTAATGCATTTTTCCCGTGACTTGAACTTTTGATGGGCCAAAATTTATAAGAAAATATATCAATTTATCAATTTATATAGTCTACCTATATAAGGAGGAGAGATTAAATACGCTAAATCACAATTATGGTCCCTTAAGTATAAAATTATTAAGTTTCTCTTATATAAATTGTGTAACACTAACACTTTTCCAGCCAAATTATATCGACAATCTGTGTTACATCAAAATATTATAACACATAAAATCTAAAAATATTCTTAGTAAAAGTTACCTGACTTGTAGGTGACGCCCGAAAAATACTTATTGATGCAAATTTTATATAAAATTGACTTCAATGTAAATTTTTGGCATGAGGGATATAGTTATAACACATTTTATATAAGGGGGAATCAAATGCAGATTTTTTAGGAAAAGAAATATAAGTGTAAAACGCTTTATACTTAAAGGATCATAAATGTAATTTGGCCGGATAAAAAATTATATGAACAAATATTATAGTTATTTTACTTGTCTTTGTGCAGGGGAAACCATAAATTGCCAATATTATTACGATCAATTAATATTTATATGCATTCACATTTTCTATTCTAGCTTGAATTTTGCACTTTAAAATTTAAATTATCTCCTTATGTTAAGGATAAACTGCAAGAAATATACTCCTATATGATATCAATTTGTTACATTGTAAAGTCCGAATAATTCAACAACACTAGTCCTAATCAAACTACATAATTTATACTAGTTCTCGACCTATAAAATCATTACCCTGCAGATCCCTAATATAATGATTTTTCTCTTAATCAAACAAATTAAACATTCTCTCAATTATCTAATTCACATTCATATATAAAAATGGTGATGTTGAGTTCATCATCAAGCACAACAGTCAACCCCTTAAATACCATCGGCGTAGATGGAGAAATTCGACACTCATATCTTCAAGTACGTTATCTCATTGAAATTGTAGTTACAATAATTTTGTTAGGAAGTTTGGTTTCATTCATCATGGTTTTCATCGGCGTATTCGTTATGACTCCCGATTTCACAGTCAAATCGGTCTCAGTTTCCTTGTACGACAACGTTTTCAATGATCCTTCACACATAACAGCAGAATGGAACATTAGCTTTTCAGTTGACAATGTAAATCAATTCTCTGGAATTAAATATGAATATTTAAATGTTTCAATTAAGTGTTTGGACGCAAATCCATCTGAAACGGTTCTTCCACGATTTCACCAAAAAAATTCAGGAAGCGATTCGTTTAATGCAAGCATACGGAATGTGCATTGGCCACGTTTTAACACTACAAATATTGTGCTTGGATTTGATGTGAATTTTTTGGCCGTTGTAAAGTACACTTATCCGGTCGTTCCTTTTGCACATACATTTTTGAATGAGACATGCAGAGGTATAAGTGTTGGATTAACCGATTCGGGTGGAACGCAAGGGAGTATTATGTTGAGCGAGCCTATATATTGCCATCGAATTCGATATTCATCGTATTGAGATATATTTGTGTTTTTAAAGTTAGTACTATTGTTATAATTTTTTTCTCGAGGATATTTAGGATTCTTGTTTTCAAGATTTTTATTTTCTTTTGGTGTTACTATAAAATTTATGTTGATTTTCTCATGTTGTTAAAGCACACTTTCAATAATATGCTATTGGACTCGCAGGTGTTGTCTCATTGTCCTCAATAGGGTTGTCAATTGGTCTAATTTGGGTCAAATTGAGGGTTTTTTGCACTTTGCACCCCTAAAATATAGAAAATAGGCACTTTTCACCCCTAAAACTTAGATTTAGCACTTTGCACCCTCAAAATATGAAAAATGCAGCACTTTGCACACTTTTTTATTTTCAGGGAAAATCTCAAGGGCAAAATAGGTAATTCAATTATAAATGTTTGGCACTTTGCACCCCCAAAATAAAATTAGCACTTATCACCCTCGAATTAAGAACAAATCAACAACTTGCACCCCCGAAACACATAATTACACTTAACACCCTCAAATTAAAAAAAAAAACTCAAACCCCTCATTTTTTCCGGCAAAGTTGACCATCGGGGTGAAAAAAATCTAAGGAAAAATAGGTAAATTTCCGATCCAATTGAACAACCTACATTTATATACATATATATAAATTAAATACCATGAATTTGGATTGATTATATCATATAAAAAAATTAACAAGCCATGAATTATAGCTTGTACAAATTAAACGTGCTATGCACAACAATTGAATAAGTAAAAATTGGTAAGTTCAACTTTGCCTTAGATTTTTTTCACACCGACGGTCAACTTTGCTGGAGAAAATGAGGTTTTTTTTTTATATTTTTAATTTAAGGGTGTTAAGTGTTAATTTTGTGTTTTGGGGTGCAAAGTGTCCATTTATTGTGTTTCGGGGGATGCAAGTTGCTGTTTTGTTCTTAATTCGAGGGTGATAAACGCTAATTTTATTTTAGGGATGCAAAGTGCCAATTTTGAAGTTTTGGGGGTGCAAAGTGCCAAAGATTCATAATTGAATTACCTATTTTTTCCTTGAGTTTTTGCTTGAAAATAAAAGAGGGTGCAAAGTGCTGTATTTTTCATATTTTGAGGGTGCAAAGTGCTAAATCTAAGTTTCGAGGGTGCAAAGTGCCTATTTTCCATATTTCGGGGGTGCAAAGTGCAAAAAACCCTCAAATTGACCTCTATTTTGCTAAATTTATGTCGAATTAAATTTAAGTTTAATTCATATCTTGTTTCGATTTAAATTTTGATATAAATTTCTCGAATCCAGTCCCTGTCTGGATTTTGTTGTATATCAGAATTTTTTAATCTAATAAAATCTCAACTTTCAAAATTCACTCCACTATTTTTCTCTAAAATAAGTTTATTAATGTTTCAATTTCATTTAAATTTAGCTGAACACAAACTTTCTTTACTAGACATAAAATTTAAATTACCAAATAAGTATCTTCTTATACTGTTGTAAAATATTAGTGTTAATATTAATTATAGTAATACGATGTTCGCTGCACATAATTCAGCTTACAGATCTTAAAAATTGAAACAGATCTACGATCCATTAAATCTACGATCCATTACATCTTGTTTACGTTTCGCTTGATTAAAAAACGAAAACTTTTCGATGTTTTCGACGGCAAAGATGAAAATTTTGATCCATGATGTTGTTTTCCATGCTTGAGTTTATAATTGGTTATTTGTGGTAATTGATGCCCGTAGCGGCTACATGTTTTTTGTACTGATTTTGTAATTGGTTATAATTGATCCACGATGTTGTTTTCCATGCTTGAGTTTATAATTGGTTATTTGTGGTATTATTCGAGTCAATTTTGTAATCTGGCGACAATGTAGAGTAAAATCGTCATTAAATTTGGAGATGCGGGCCTTTTTTATAATCTGAAATATTTTGGGGTAAAATTTTTAACTGTTGTACCAAATGTATCAAAATTTGTTAAAACAGTGTACCAAATATATTAGACATATAAAATTGTATACTAAAAGTGGAAATTGACCTAAAGTCGGTACCAAAATTCAATTCTCTCACTTATTACATATGGATCTTTGTTTTGCTTGTTGTTTTCTTTAACAGTGATTTGAAGGGAAAAAAAACATCTTATTCAATGTGTTTTGGAAAATTTACACATAAACTTCTACATTATTTTCTTAAGGGAATTCTCTTATGCTTTATAAAATGTGCATATTCTTCCTTTTATAGTTAACTCCTTAACATTTTTAAGTTTAGTACTATTTTACCCTCCATACTTAGGGTGAAATACAAAAACACCCTTTGTACTTCGTTTAACTATATAAAAAAAATGTGTTATTTTAGCAAATAAAATCACTCTTTGTTATCTAAACAAAATCCCTCCCAAGATTAACTGACAATTATACTTCACTAAATGATACAAAAACACCCATCTTAACCTAATAAAATATCAATAACCCCCCCTTATATTTGAAAATTTACCATAACCCCGCTGTTCACTTAAACAATTAAGAAAAACTTTCCTATGATTTATAAAGGAATTTCAAATGATTTTTTTTTTACTAATAAAATAAAAAAAAAACACCAAAAATTTTTGTTAGTTAAAATAGCACATATGTTTTTTGATAGTTTATCAAAGGACAAGGGGTGTTTAAAGGAATGCTTCAAAGGTGGGTGGTTAGGATGGAAGCTGCAAGGAAGATGAAAGGATTTTTTTTTTTTTTTTTTAAAGTTTAGGGAATTTTGGTAATTTTTCAATATAAACTAATGAAAACCAAATATCAATCATAGAAAACGCGAGTAAGAAACATTTCCTTTTTTGGACAAAATAGGGATTTTGTACGGCATGTTATAAAATATAAGTTATTCCTTTAAAATAAAATAAAAAATAGACAAGGGGTTCTATGCAGGTTTTCCAACACACATAAAGATTTAATGCATTTTTCCACACACATAAAGATTTAGTGCATTTTTCCCCTGACTTGAACTTGATGGGCCAAAATTTATAAGAAAATATATCAATTTATCAATTTATATAGTCTACCTATATAAGGAGGAGAGATTAAATACGCTAAATCACAATTATGGTCCCTTAAGTATAAAATTATTAAGTTTCTCTTATATAAATTGTGTAACACTAACACTTTTCCAGCCAAATTATATCGACAATCTGTGTTACATCAAAATATTATAACACATAAAATCTAAAAATATTCTTAGTAAAAGTTACCTGACTTGTAGGTGACGCCCGAAAAATACTTATTGATGCAAATTTTATATAAAATTGACTTCAATGTAAATTTTTGGCATGAGGGATATAGTTATAACACATTTTATATAAGGGGGAATCAAATGCAGATTTTTTAGGAAAAGAAATATAAGTGTAAAACGCTTTATACTTAAAGGATCATAAATGTAATTTGGCCGGATAAAAAATTATATGAACAAATATTATAGTTATTTTACTTGTCTTTGTGCAGGGGAAACCATAAATTGCCAATATTATTACGATCAATTAATATTTATATGCATTCACATTTTCTATTCTAGCTTGAATTTTGCACTTTAAAATTTAAATTATCTCCTTATGTTAAGGATAAACTGCAAGAAATATACTCCTATATGATATCAATTTGTTACATTGTAAAGTCCGAATAATTCAACAACACTAGTCCTAATCAAACTACATAATTTATACTAGTTCTCGACCTATAAAATCATTACCCTGCAGATCCCTAATATAATGATTTTTCTCTTAATCAAACAAATTAAACATTCTCTCAATTATCTAATTCACATTCATATATAAAAATGGTGATGTTGAGTTCATCATCAAGCACAACAGTCAACCCCTTAAATACCATCGGCGTAGATGGAGAAATTCGACACTCATATCTTCAAGTACGTTATCTCATTGAAATTGTAGTTACAATAATTTTGTTAGGAAGTTTGGTTTCATTCATCATGGTTTTCATCGGCGTATTCGTTATGACTCCCGATTTCACAGTCAAATCGGTCTCAGTTTCCTTGTACGACAACGTTTTCAATGATCCTTCACACATAACAGCAGAATGGAACATTAGCTTTTCAGTTGACAATGTAAATCAATTCTCTGGAATTAAATATGAATATTTAAATGTTTCAATTAAGTGTTTGGACGCAAATCCATCTGAAACGGTTCTTCCACGATTTCACCAAAAAAATTCAGGAAGCGATTCGTTTAATGCAAGCATACGGAATGTGCATTGGCCACGTTTTAACACTACAAATATTGTGCTTGGATTTGATGTGAATTTTTTGGCCGTTGTAAAGTACACTTATCCGGTCGTTCCTTTTGCACATACATTTTTGAATGAGACATGCAGAGGTATAAGTGTTGGATTAACCGATTCGGGTGGAACGCAAGGGAGTATTATGTTGAGCGAGCCTATATATTGCCATCGAATTCGATATTCATCGTATTGAGATATATTTGTGTTTTTAAAGTTAGTACTATTGTTATAATTTTTTTCTCGAGGATATTTAGGATTCTTGTTTTCAAGATTTTTATTTTCTTTTGGTGTTACTATAAAATTTATGTTGATTTTCTCATGTTGTTAAAGCACACTTTCAATAATATGCTATTGGACTCGCAGGTGTTGTCTCATTGTCCTCAATAGGGTTGTCAATTGGTCTAATTTGGGTCAAATTGAGGGTTTTTTGCACTTTGCACCCCTAAAATATAGAAAATAGGCACTTTGCACCTCTAAAACTTAGATTTAGCACTTTGCACCCTCAAAATATTAAAAATGCAGCACTTTGCACACTTTTTATTTTCATGGAAAATCTCAAAGGCAAATTAGGTAATTCAATTATAAATGTTTGTCACTTTGCACCCCCAAAATAAAATTAGCACTTATCACCCTCGAATTAAGAACAAATCAGCAACTTGCACCCTCGAAACACATAATTACACTTAACACCCTCAAATTAAAAAAAACTCAAACCCCTCTTTTTTTCCGGTAAAGTTGACCATCGGGGTGAAAAAAAATCTAAGGCAAAATAGGTAAATTTCCGATCCAATTGAACAACCTACATTTATATACATATATATAAATTAAATACCATGAATTTGGATTGATTATATCATATAAAAAAATTAACAAGCCATGAATTATAGCTTGTACAAATTAAACGTGCTATGCACAACAATTGAATAAGTAAAAATTGGTAAGTTCAATTTTGCCTTAGATTTTTTTTTTCACACCTACGGTCAACTTTGCTGGAGAAAATGAGGTTTTTTTTATTTTTAATTTAAGGGTGTTAAATGTTAATTTTGTGTTTTGGGGTGCAAAGTGTCCATTTATTGTGTTTCGGGGGGTGCAAGTTGCTGTTTTGTTCTTAATTCGAGGGTGATAAACGCTAATTTTATTTTGGGGATGCAAAGTGCCAATTTTGATGTTTTGGGGGTGCAAAGTGCCAAAGATTCATAATTGAATTACCTATTTTGCCCTTGAGTTTTTGCTTGAAAATAAAAGAGGGTGCAAAGTGCTGTATTTTTCATATTTTGAGGGTGCAAAGTGCTAAATCTAAGTTTCAAGGGTGCAAAGTGCCTATTTTCCATATTTCGGGGGTGCAAAGTGCAAACAACCCTCAAATTGACCTATATTTTTCTAAATTTATGTCGAATTAAATTTAAGTTTAATTCATATCTTTTTTCGATTTAAATTTTGATTTAAATTTCTCGAATCCAGTCCCTCTCTGGATTTTGTTGTATATCAGAATTTTTTAATCTAATAAAATCTCAACTTTCAAAATTCACTCCACTATTTTTTTCTAAAATAAGTTTATTAATGTTTCAATTTCATTTAAATTTAGCTGAACACAAACTTTCTTTACTAGACATAAAATTTAAATTACCAAAAAAGTATCTTCTTATACTGTTGTAAAATATTAGTGTTAATATTAATTATAGTAATACTATGTTCGTTGCACATAATTCAGCTTACAGATCTTAATAATTGAAACAGATCTACGATCCATTAAACCATCAAAAATAGCAAGGAGCAAAAAATTTATCTCAAGCATTCATCTCAAAATCTCAATCCTCAAAGCTTGAAGATAAACATGCACGTGACAATCTACCTCCAAGCCTAACTAATAGTCTACAAATCCTTCCAGATAACAAAGTGGAAATTCACAAATTATTGAAACTAATCCTGTTGGATAAGGATGGAGATAAAGAAGCACTGAAGACAATAAGTAAAGGGAGGTTTTGATGAATTCCAAAACTTCAAATCTGCTAAGTATAAATCAACTTAGCTGATATCCTTTTGAAGAATTTTTGACTAAGTAAAGAAGATATCAGAAGAGTCAAAATTCAAGGTCCAAGGCTACTGATCTGCTGAAGGAAAGAAATCAGACTGGTGAAGATCAGCCGACTCAAAACAAATTTGTTCAACCTTGAGATCAGCCTAGTTCGCCATCAGACTTGTCCTTTCGTCAGCCAAGTGAAAAAAAAATAAGAAGCCATCCCAACGGTAATAAATGCCCCTGAAAGTAATAAATGCTGAAGTACAAGGCTATTAAAGACAAATGATTGAAGAAATGCTTCGCATCAGCTGGGTGCATTTAATGCTGCCTGCAGAAAAGTACTGTTGACAGTACGGACAGACTGCAAAGAGCCGTTCGCGGAAATTAAGGACCAGTACCCGAGATTTTTGAATCTTGTCTCTCTTCAACGGACATTTTTCAAACCTTGAGTATAAATAGCTGTAGAGACGAAGAGAAGATAGAACAACACAATCTCTGAGAAGAATTTCCAAGCCAAATCTCTTAAGTCTCAAGAACAACTCACTCATCAGCTTAGTCATTTGTTGACAAAAGCAGAGTTGAAGAACAACGATAAATACATCTTCTGAGTGATTTTGTAATCGTGAGTGTTGTGAGAAGTAGATATCCATCTTTGTGAGTGATATTACTTCGGAGAAAAGGTCTTCTTTGTGATTTCCTATTGCGCACTTGTGGCCTTTTCATTTGTTGATTGGCACAAGCAGAGTATACTGTAAACTTTGTGATTATAGTATAACCCAAGATCTGAGTGACTTGGAAGAGTGGACTAAAGGATATTCAAATCCATATAACCACTATAAAAATTACCTGTATTTTTACTTGCATTTTCACTTGCATATTTTCAGTCGCATAAAAACACTTTGATTTAACTGTTTGAAAAGTTTTATAAGGAAAGGAGTTTTATAAAACTGGGGAACAAACTTTCAAACTACTAAGTTTACTTGTGAAAAACACTTTACAAATCCGCTGCAAGTACTCTAAGTATTGAAACTGATTTTGACAGAATCAGCTAAGTAACTATCAGATTATTGGTTAACGAAACTGTTCAAAGATTTGTTCGAGATCAGCCAAGTAACTTACTGTTCTGTAACAGCTTAGTCTGTTTAAGTTAGAACAAAAGTTTTAAAGTTAAAAATTGTTAAAAAGTTTAGAGGTCTATTCACCCCCCCTTCTAGACCTCATCTGATCACTTGGGACCAACAAGTGGTATCAGAGCAGGTGGTTCATTAGAATCAGCTGCCTGATCAACGAGTCCGAATGTTTTTCAAAGGTTTTCAAACTTTTTCAAAATAGCATATTTTGAAAAATTAAAATTTTTGAAAAATGGATTGTATCAGTCATGTTCCCCACATAGCTGGTATGAGCTTTGAAGACTGGAAAATCAGAATGGAGATTTTCCTGGCTGCTTACAATGATAACATGTACACATGTTTCATCAAAGATCCATTCAAATTCACCAAGACTATCACGGTTGATGAAGTTGATATAGTGGTGGAAAAAGATCTAACAGAAATGACAGCCGAAGAAATAAAGCTGTTCAATCTGGATAAAGTTGGCCGTTTCATCATGACCAAGGCCCTTGACAATGATCGATTTGACAAAGTCAAGCACTGCAAGACTGCCAAAGAGATGTGGGATAAGGTTCGTGACATGAGCGAAGGAAACGACGCCATCAAAGAGCATCATCTGAGTGTTGCTCTGAAAAAGCTGGACAACTTCAAGATGAAGTCTGCGAAAACCATTGATCAGATGGATACAAGGTGGATACAAGGTTTACAAGGACGCTGAACGAAGTTTTAAAGCTTGGAAAAACCTTCACTTATAAGGAGATAACCGTCAGAGTTCTGAAGGCTCTACCTCCGATGTTTAACATGAAGGTGACAGCCATGGAAGAGTCAAGAGATGTGGGAAAGATTTCACTCACCGAGCTGTTCTCAGTACTCAAGGCGTACGAGTATAAACTGCCAAGAATGGGTGTTGAAGAAACCTCTACTTCAAGTCCCACAGCTGCACTTGTTGCTGCTGAAAATCCTAGAAGGCCAGCCTACAAAAGCAAAGATGTGGACTCATCTGATGAAGCCACAATACTCAACAAAAAGGAGTACACTGCTGGAGACGTTGCATTGCTGATGAACAACTTCAAAAAGTTCTACAGACGAAAAATGAAGAACAAAAATAACAATACTTCTATTTCTAACCCTACTTCTTCTTCTCATGATAAGGATTCTTATAAATCCAAAATGATGTGCTATAATTGCAGGAAACTGGGTCATTTCATCAGAGACTGCCCATATCCTAAAGCTGAGAAGTATACAGAAGAAGAAAAGAGAATCAGAAAGGAAAGAAAGCATCAGAAAGGAAAGGTGCTGGTAGCAGAAGCAGAAAAGCTAGCTGTTGTCTACTCATCTGATTCAGATTCAGACACTTCTGATGAAGAGTCTTCTGATGAAGAGAGTCCTGCTCTTCTTTGCCTGATGGCTAAGGAATCTGATGACTCAGAGGATGATGAGGTAACTCCTCTTGATAATGAATTATTTAATTCATTTGAACAAATAATGCTCAACAATACAAGTATTGCTGATGCATTTAAAAAGCTTAAGGAAGAGATGATATTGCTGTAAGAGCAAAACAGTTCACTGAAACTTAAAGCTGAAAAGCCAAGAGAATCAGCTGAATACAAACTGCTTGAGCAAGAGAATGAATCTCTGAAAGCTGAATGTGAAGTTTATAAGGGTAAAATCATTGAGCTTGAGAAAGTAATTGAGTCTCATGAGAAGTAATCTGTTGCATCCACTCACATGTCTAGTAAACAGAAGACACCTTTAGATCAGGATAAGTTAGAACTGAACCATACTGAAAAATTTATATCAGCTGACAATAGTAAGGTCATCTTGTATGTTCAGACTACTAAACCTGCTTCACCTGAGAATGTATTAAAGGAGACGAAAACTCCTAAGGCTAAAAAGAGCAAAGAGCCTAGTTTAGGAAAACAGACTGGTAAGTCCAAACAGAAGAGTCCTAGGAAGTCTTCTGATAAGGTCAAAACCAATCAGAGTCGTCTGTTAACGAGCAAGCATTTAGTAAGCCAAAGAAGCATAAAAATAAGAAAAATCAAAATTCTTGGTATGGAAATGAGTAATATTATGTGCAACCTGCTGCATATCCTCCTATGTATCACGCACCTCAATTTCCAACTTACTATGCACCATATCCTGCTCACCCAATGTATGCATATCCTCCTTATCATGCATCTTATTCTACTTATGAGCATTATCCTTATCATGCTGATTATCATCAACATAGCAAATCTGATAAACATGATGAAGATGAAACTGTTCATGCTTCTGCCAAACAACAGAAGCCTAAGAATTCATCATCTTGGGTTATCAAAGGTGGAACTAATCCTTCAGGACCCTCTCAATAAGGGTACCTAAAACAATTTTATTTTGTTTTGTAGGTTAGGATTAGGAGTAGGAGTAAAGTGAGAAAATCTGGTACTTGGACAGTGGATGTTCAAGACACATGTGTGGAAACATACATGAGCTGACTGATTCTGTTGCTGTGGATGGTCCTAAAGTTACTTTTGGGGACTGCAAAGAAGGCAAGATTGTATCAAGTGGAAAGCTGATCAAAGGCAACATTGAGATATCTGATGTCTCTTATGTTAAAGGCCTCAAATACAATTTGCTGAGCATAAGTCAATTTTGTGACAAAGGATATTCAGTCATCTTCTCAACAGATAAGTGTTACGTTGAACAGATTGGTACAAAGAAGGTCATCTTATCTGGAAGGCGACAAGGAAATGTCTACACAGTGGACTGGAATTCTTCTGACAAGAATTCAAGCATTTGTTTGGTGGCATCAACACCAAGTGAAGTCAGTTGGTTGTGGCACAAAAGAATGAACCATGTGAATTTCAAGACCATCAACAGACTTATCAAGAACAATCTGGTAGAAGGAATTCCGAAGACAGTCATGAGCAAAGATAAGCTTTGTGACGCATGTCAGAAGGGTAAACAAATCAAGTCATCATTCAAAAGCAAGAAGCATCAATCTTTTGGAAGAATATTGGAGCAGCTACATATGGACTTATTTGGACCCATTGATCCTGTCAGCAATGGTGGAAAGAAATACTGCCTAGCTGTTGTGGATGATTTTTCAAGATACACTTGGGTGATTTTCATGAAGAAGAAAAGTGAAACCAAGGAGCATCTTACAAATCTGATGGAAAAGATACAGAATGAGAAAAGTACGAAAATACTTAAGATCAGATCAGATAGAGGGACATAATTTACAAACTCTACTGTTGAAGAGTATTGTAATGCCAGAGGAATCAGTCATGAGTACTCTGCTGCCAGAACCCCTCAACAGAATGGAGTTGCTGAAAGGAGAAACAAAACTCTAAAAGAAGCTACAAGGACAATGATAGCTGAAGCTAAGCTGCCTCAAAGATTTTGGGTAGAAGCAACAAATACAGCATACTTTACCCAAAACAGATGCATGATCAACAAGCACCAAAACAAGACTCCATATGATGGAACAATAGGAAGCCAAACATTCATTACTTTAAGATATTTGGTTGTAAATGCTTTGTTTTAAATAATGGGAAAAATCACCTTACTGCTTTTGCAGAAAAGGCTGATGAAGCTGTTTTTGTAGGATACTCTGCTGTTAGTAAAGCTTATAGAGTCTTTAACAAAAGAACTTTACTTATAGAGGAATCCATTCATGTAGTATTTGATGAACCAAGTCAATTTTCTGAAAAGAATCTAAGTACTAATCAAGATCTGTCTACTGATTTACAGAAGTTGAATGTTGGAAAGAATGAAGAATATGTTCCCATCATACTACCTGATCTCAACCCGGCTGATAACTCAAATGCTGTTCAAAATCACAATGCTGAATGTCTAACAGACGAGTTGCAAACAGCTGAAAGACCAGAGACTGTTCAACAAACTACTACTGGGTCTCCAACATTAGTGTTGCAAGATCAAAACAAAGGAAAACATTATGATTTGCAACCTGATCTTAAATGGCTCAAGAATCACCCACCAGAGCTGGTGATTGGTGATCCTTTGGATAAAGTGAAGACAAGGAGAGCTGCTGCAAGTGATGCAATGTTCGTCAGCTTCCTATCTCAAATTGAGCCCAAACATATTGAAGAAGCTCTTAGTGATTCAAACTGGAATGAAGCTATGCAAGAAGAGCTAAATCAATTTGAAAGGAATGAAGTCTGGTACTTAGTTCCTAGACCTAGTCATCAAAGAGTCATTGGCACTAAATGGATATTCAGGAATAAAATGAATGAAGATGGTGTTGTCACCAGAAACAAAGCAAGATTAGTGGCCTAGGGTTACTGCCAAGAAGAAGGCATTGACTTTGATGAAACATTTGCACTAGTAGCAAGATTAGAGGCTATCAGACTCTTTCTTGCTTATGCTGCTCACAAAAATTTCACAGTCTATCAGATGGATGTGAAATCAGCTTTTCTCAATGGAGAATTGCAAGAAGAAGTTTATGTTGAACAACCACCTGGATTTGAAGCCTATCAAGAAGAAGACAAGGTGTATCGTCTGAAGAAAGCCCTATATGGACTAAAACAGGCTCCAAGAGCATGGTATGATACCCTATATGATTTCCTCTTAATTAAAGGCTTTCGTAAAGGTAAGGTAGACAAGACCCTGTTCACTATTGAATGAGAAGAACATATTTTGCTTGTGCAAATTTATGTGGACGATATTATTTTTGGTTCAACTAATCAACAGATGTGTGATAAGTTCTCAAAGCTGATGCATAACAAGTTTGAAATGAGAATGATGGGAGAACTTAACTATTTTCTTGGTTTGCAAGTAAGACAGTTGTCTGATGGAATATTCATCAGCCAAGCAAAATACACAAAGGATCTGTTCAAGAAATTTGGTAGGGAAACTAGCTCTACTGCTAATATTCCAATATCTACTAGTCTTCGTTTGGATAAAGATGAAGATGGCAAATCAGTGGACATAACCAAGTATAGAGGAATTATTGGGTCACAGTTATACTTAACAGCTAGCAGACTTGATATTATGTACTCTGTTGGGGTTTGTGCGAGGTATCAATCAAATCCTAAGGAATCTCACCTCTTAGCTGCCAAAAGGATACTCAAGTATCTTAAAGGTACTGAAGATTTGGGATTGTGGTATCCTAGGGAATCTGGATTTGAACTAATTGGATATTCAGATTCTGACCTTGCTGGCTGCAAGATTGACAGAAAAAGCACAACAGGTGCCTGCCAGTTCTTAGGTAGTCGTCTGATCTCATGGATGAGTAAGAAACAGACTTCAATATCCATATCAACTGCTGAAGCTGAATACATAGCTGCTGGAGCATGCTGTGCACAAATATTATGGTTGAAGCATCAACTTGAAGATTACAACATAAAAATCAGTGGAATCCCTATCTACTGTGACAATACAAGTGCAATCAGCCTTACAGAATACTACAAGTCACTCAAGGACTTAGCATATTGAGATCAAGCATCATTTTATTAGAGATCATGTGGAGAAAGGAAATGTCATGATAAAATATGTGTTTACTGAAAATCAGATTGCTGACATCTTCACAAAACCTCTAAGTGAGACAAGGTTTTCAACTCTAAGAGCTGAACTGGGTTTATTAAAATTGGATGCATAAGCTGAGGGGGAACTCATCAGAAGACTGAAATTCAACAGCTTACCCATCACACTTATCTTCAAGGTTAACTCTCAATATACTAGTTAACTTTTGAATTCTCAAAGTTAGGGGGAACGTGTAAGACTAGCGGTACTTCTGATCAAAAGATGAAATTTGTTGATGACAGTTAGTTGAAGTTATGTTTTCAACAGAAGATTAAAAGTCTTGAAGATTGAAGATTTATTATCTAGCTGGATTGACAAACAGCCAAGGAAGGCTATCAGTTATTGGCTTTCATTGATAACAGCTTTGTCATCAGGACAGTAGTCCATCAGATAAGTATTTATTTTACTTGTCTGATCACCTATGTAAAAGCTTACTGCATAAAACGTTTTATTTAAAAACACGCTTTTACAAGTGATAAAAGAGTGGTACACTTTTCCCGCTCCTCATTTAAAGTGATTTGAATTTGAAAGGTTGTAACTGACGTCGCACGATTAGAACTGACAAGAAATGGATCTAACGGCTAGCTGGTATCACAGAAACCAAGATACCCTAACTCTATAAATCCAGATCTGATCAGCTGAGTAGCTCTTTACGCACCCAAATATTCAAAGAGCACTTGTGAGAAATTTTAAGCAATTTTCAGAAAATTCTTCTTGTTTCTCTAACTTCCAACAGATTCGAAATGGCTGCTGAAGGTATATACTTGATTTATGATTCATACAACCAATCTGGTACTGATTTGATGAAAGAGTTGCTGGAGAAGTTGAAATAAGCTTCACTAGTAAATTTTATGGAGTATCACGAAGGGATAATCTGGACTGACCAAGTGATGGAATACTACCGAACCGCTACTGTTGATTTCAGCACTCAGGAAATCAAGGCTGTTGTCGGAAAGAAATCCATTGTTATTACCCCCACTCTACTTCATGAGACGTTTGGGCTTCCGAACAGAGGACGACACGATGTCACTGTTCTGACGGAGGAGAAGCACCAAGATTTCTGGGTAATCTGTGCCAAGGAAGGAGAGATGTTGTCTGGCAACATCAAGAAGAGACAGTTGAAGGATGAGTATCAGCGAATGGCTGATATGGTCTCTAAATTGATTGAAAATTGTACGTTTTCTCTGGATGCTGTTACCATGAAGAGGTTCAGCATAATGACTACTATTTACTATGGATTGGAGGTGAAATGGTCCACAGTAATTTGGTATATCTTTGCTAATTTCTTGGACAAGAAAAGCAAGAGCAAGGCTCCTCAAACCAACCACAGAACCATTCTCAGCTATCTGCTGTTCAAGATTGGCTGTGAGGTGACTAATGGGAAGGAAATTCATTCCAGCAAGGCAATGTCCAAGTACTTGCCTGTTACAAAGAGAAAAGCTGAAGAAGTTGATGTGGAGGAGGAAACAGAGGAACCAAAGGCAGTTCCTGCCATGAGGCAGAGAAAACTTGTGAAAACTGCTGAGCTTGCTACTGCAACTCAGAAGAAAAAGGCTGCTGATGAGCCTGAGGAGAAAACTCCAAAGAAACAGAAGAAAGTGGATGATGCTGAAGCTACTAAGATCATTGATCTAACCACTGCTGAAGTCAGGAATATGTCCCCTGGATCATCTTCAAGAACTCCATCTGCTGAAGTGCCTGATGAGAATGTCTCTCACAGGACTAGAAGTCAATTTAGAGATACTGCTGCTTCCCAACTTGTTCAAGAAAGGCCAAAGAAGACAGCAAGGAAGCAAATGACTTTTGTTGAAGAGTAAGAGAAAGTCCTCAAACAGCAGAGAGGCCTGTTGGAGCTGAAATAGCTTCTGTTGCTGAACAGACTGATGTGCAACAGATCACTCAAGCAAAGCCAACAGTTAAGGTTGCTAAACCTCAGGATGATCCTGATGTGGTGATCATCCATCCCATTGCAGCTGCACCTCTTACATCTGCTGCTCCTCAATCTGCCCCAGCTGACAAGGGAAAGAGAAAAGTTCTGATCAAGAGAAAGAAGATCTCTGCAGCTGATACGAAGAAAAGGGAGGAAGCTGAGCAGAGAAAAAGAGATGAGCTAGAAGAAAAAAAGGCACTGGAACTAAGCAAACTTCTGGAAGCTAAGGATGCTGAAAGAAGAAAGATGTATGAAGCTGAAAGAAAAGCAGCTGAAGATGCTGAAGTTGCTATGGTCATTGAGCTAAGTAAAACTGATGCTCATGGACCAGTTCATGGTGGAGGCATCAAGATTAATGAAGCTGACGAAGAAAAGGAAAAGAAGCCTAAAATGCCTGCTGGAGAGGTCAAGCCCAAGGAGAAATATGAAGTAAGAAGAGCCTTTGACATCATCTATGCTGACAAAGATCTCTTCAAAAGGTTTGAAAAGACTTTGGCTTATTATGACCAGAAGCTGATGCTGAAGACTCTGTTCACCCGTGAGAAGCCTAGATACATGAAATGGAGAGATTATAGGCTGAACAGATCTGTTGCAGAGCTTCAGAGTTGGAAGGAGTTAGCTGATGAAGAAAAATGGGTTCTAAATTGGCTAAGGACTGACTCTATTAAAAAAGCTTTGGATCCTCATTTTGTAAGGATGCTATGCATCAATATGCTAAGGATTTTGCCTTGGAGGAAGCCAAAATCATCAAAAACACTTTGCCTGCCAAGAGAAGAAAATTTGAAGATGCTGTTGAGAGAGCAATCAATATAGCTGTTATGACCGCCTTGAAGAGATGGGCAGAAAGGTCAAGATATCAGCAAGGATCTTCAAGTGAATTGCCTCAGCTGCCAAGCATTCAACATATCATATTTGGCAAGGAAGTCAAAGACTACTACGAAGTGCCTAAGGGAAACAATGCTTTTCAAAATCCATGGATCATTGTGCGACAAATTCGTCAAACAACATCCTTCAATGATGATGGCAAAATCGTGAGTTTAGTCTATGATGATGTCACTGATGAGCACAAAGTTGACAAAGCTGCTGATGAACCCTTAGCACTTGAGTGGAATGCTAAGGAGAACAAAGCTGATCAGGAGACAGAATTGAAAGACGCCCCTGTCCACCAGGAGGATGAAGCAAGGGAAGCTGCTGATTCTGCTTCATCAAGTGATTTGCATTCATCACTGATGGAAGCCTTCCAGATGCTAATGGAAAATTCAATGAAAGAATTGGAAGAGAAGAACAACACGCAGCTGAAGAAGTTGCAGCAAGAGTTGGCAGAGTCCAACAGCTTACAGCTGAAGAAATTGCAACAAGAGTTGGCAGAGTCTAACAGATCACAGCTGGAAAGTATGCAACAACTTACTGCAAGAACTATCAGAAATGCAATTGATAGTTTTCCCATGCCTGAAGATCATTCCAAGTAGATGATGCACAGCTTTGTTGAGATGAACAGAAATGTAGAAGATGTGAAGGCTGATGTCAATCACCTTCATGATGCTTTAAAGAGAACTGAAAACAACATAGCTGATCTGACTGCTAGCTTCATCAAAGTCAGTGAAGAAGAAAAAGCTATCAATGTTGGATTGTTGCAGGAAGTTCACCAAGCTGGAACTGTTATACGTGAAGAGCTGACAACCATGCAACTTAACATTGACTGTTTCAATGATCAAACTGACGACATCAGCACCACTGTCACTCATCTTACTGCAAGTCATGATGTAGCTAATCAGAACATCAAAGCTTTATGTGCTGCTATGAAGATTCCTACTGTTGCACTTAACCCTGCTGCTGAACCTGATAATGTCACCAAGTATGATGATGACAAAAAGGGGGAAGATAAAAGGGAAGAACCAACTGAGGAAACTGCTGCTGCTGAAGCAAAGAAGACTGAAGAAGCTGCTGAAGAGACTAAAGCTGCTGAAGAAGTTGGAAAGGTAGAAGGCAAAGAGAAGTCTGAAGAAGAAGCTAAGGAAAAAGCCAAATCTGATGAGGAAATGGCTGCAACCAAAGATTCTGCTGAAGATCAAACAGAGCCATTTACCAAGTACAAAAATACTGAATCAGCTAAGAAAGCAATAGAAGAGCTAAAGGAGCAGCAACTCAAAGAAAAGATGGAAGCTGCTAGGTCAAATCTTCTATTAGATGAGGATGCTGATGAAGATGAAGTGGAAGAAGAAGATGATGAAGAATCATCTTATGAATATGAAGAAGTGCTGGAAGGAACTGATGAAGAAGCTGATAGTTAGAATATATAAATCCTTTTGTAATCAGTTTACTTTATCTATCTTTCAAACATCTCATCTGATCAGAAACTGTTACTTGTACTCAATTATAAGATTATCAATAAAAAGTTCAAGTTTCTGTTTCCAACATATATTTTCTATCCCAGAAAGTTTTGAAGGTAACAAACTTTAGCATAGGTAAACAGGTACTTAGCTGAAGTTTTGTCATCATCAAAAAGGGGAAAATTGTTGGATAAGGATGAAGATGAAGAAGCACTGAAGACAATAAGTAAAGGGAGGTTTTGATGAATTCCAAAACTTCAAATCTGCTAAGTATAAATCAACTTAGCTGATATCCCTTTGAAGAATTTTTAACTAAGTGAAGAAGATATCAGAAGAGTCAAAATTCAAGGTCCAAGGCTACTGATCTGCTGAAGGAAAGAAATCAGACTGGTGAAGATCAGCCGACTCAAAACAGATTTGTTCAACCTTGAGATCAGCCTAGTTCGCCATCAGACTTGTCCTTTCGTCAGCCAAGTGAAAAAAAAAATCAAGAAGTCATCCCAATGGTAATAAATGCCCCTGAAAGTAATAAATGCTGAAGTACAAGGCTATTAAAGACAAATGATTGAAGAAATGCTTCGCATCAGCTGGGTGCATTTAATGCTGCCTGCAGAAAAGTACTGTTGACAGTACGGACAGACTGCAAAGAGCCGTTCGCGGAAATTAAGGACTAGTACCCGAGGTTTTTAAATCTTGTCTCTCTTCAACGGACATTTTTCAAACCTTGAGTATAAATAGCTGTAGAGACGAAGAGAAGATAGAACAACACAATCTCTGAGAAGAATTTCGAAGCAAAATCTCTTAAGTCTCAAGAACAGCTCACTCATCAGCTTAGTCATTTGTTGACAAAAGCAGAGTTGAAGAACAACGATAAATACATCTTCTGAGTGATTTTGTAATCGTGAGTGTTGTGAGAAGTAGATATCCATCTTTGTGAGTGATATTACTTCGGAGAATAGGTCTTCTTTGTGATTTCCTATTGCGCACTTGTGGCCTTTTCATTTGTTGATTGGCACAAGCAGAGTATACTGTAAACTTTGTGATTATAGTATAACCCAAGATCTGAGTGACTTGGAAGAGTGGACTAAAGGATATTCAAATCCATATAACCACTATAAAAATTACCTGTGTTTTTACTTGCATTTTCACTTGCATATTTTCAGTCGCATAAAACACTTTGATTTAACTGTTTGAAAAGTTTTATAAGGAAATGAGTTTTATAAAACTGGGGAACAAACTTTCAAACTACTAAGTTTACTTGTGAAAAACACTTTACAAATCCGCTGCAAGTACTCTTAAGTATTGAAACTGATTTTGACAAAATCAGCTAAGTAACTATCAGATTAGTGGTCAACGAAGCTGTTCAAAGATTTGTTCGAGATCAGCCAAGTAACTTACTGTTCTGTAACAGCTTAGTCTGTTTAAGTTAGAACAAAAGTTTTAAAGTTAAAAATTGTTAAAAAGTTTAGAGGTCTATTCACCCCCCCCTCTAGACCTCATCTGACCACTTGGGACCAACAAATCCACTAATGAAAAAGAATCAATCTTCAAAAGAATTTTCTGAAGAATGTGAAATTGCCATTTCAGCACATGGACTACAAAGTCTTAAAATCTCTGCAAAGTGGAGAAATGGAGAACGAAGTATTCTCGACAATCTAAAGAAAAAAAAGATATGTTCCAAATTGCAAATTAAGAGGGGGTGTTGGAAATATTAATTTGCAACTTGGAAAGAAGTTCAAAGATTATGTTATAGGTACATAGGCAAATGTGTCATATACATGAACTAAGAAAAAATACAAATATTGTCTTTTCATTAGATTTATGTACTACCTAAATAGGGAGTATGCTATTTATTTTAATTCAGGTATCAAATTAGATTCATGTAGGTCTTATCCTATAAATACCTATGTAATCTAGTCATTTAGTAATAAGAAAAATATAAGAAAATATTGTGATTCATATCTCCAAGAGAGATCATTGTAAGTGTCATATATAACACTACAATAATAAATTCAAATTTCCCCCAGAACAAACATCAGGGAAAAGACGCATTTGGGTGAGTTTCTTGAACTAGCTAAAATATTTTGCAATATTCTTTTGGAATATATTTTTATTATAAATTTTCCTGTTGCTATTGCTATTGCTATTTCTTCATCCTGTAAATAGCGTAGAGTATTGTGAATACCTTCTTTAAAAAGAAATAGCAAAATTGAGTAAATACAGAAGGAAAATGTCTTGAAGAAACAAAAATGAAACTCCGGAAGAAAATATGAAATATTTGGAGATGCAGGTATCGATCCCCGTACCTCTCACATCTCACATGCTAAGCAAGCGCTCTACCATCTGAGCTACATCCCCTTTTTAATTCAAATTAATTATAACACGATAATTCCAAAATTTATTAAAATTATAAATTATATAATTAAAATAATAAATAATAAATAATTAATCATGGTCTTATTCGAGTCAATTTTGTAATTTGGCTACAATGTAGACTAAAATTATTACTAAATTTGAAGATGTGAGGCTCTTTTTATAGTCTGAAATATTCTGGAGTAAAAATTATCATTTAACATAAATAATGACATCAACTTTGCAAGTACACTTAACTGTCATGTCACCGCTTAACGCCAATTTTTAACGGTTGTACCAAATGTGTTAAAATTTGTTATGTATTGGACACATAAAATTGCGTACCAAAAGTAAAAATTAACCTAAACCTCAATACCAAAAATTCAATTTTCTCACTTATTACATATGGTATGGATCTTTGTTTTCCTTGTTTTCTTTAACAGTGATTTGAAGGAAAAAAACATCATATTCATATTTGTTTTGGAAAATTTACACATAAACTTCTACACTATTTTCTTAATGGAATTCTCTTTTGTTTTATAAAATGTGCACATTCTTCCTTTTATAGTTAACTCCTTTACATTTTTTAGTTAAGTACTATTTTACCCTTCATACTTAGGGTGAAATGCAAAAACACCCTTTGTACTTCGTTAAACTATATAAAAAAAATGTGTTATTTTAGCAAATAAAATCACTCTTCGTTATCTTTATATTAGTAAACAAAAACCCTCCCATGATTAAATGACAATTATACTCCACTAAATGATATAAAAATACTCTTCTTAACCTAATAAGATATCAATAACACCCCCCCCCCCTTTTATAATTGAAAATTTACGATAACCCCGCTGTTCACTTAAACATTTAAAAAAAAAAACTTTCTATGATTTATGAAGGAATTTCAAATAATTTTTTTTACTAATAAAAAAAAAGAACACCAGAGATTTTTGTTAGTTAAAATAACAAAGATGTTTTTTTGATAGTTAATCAAATCACAAGGAGTGTCTGAAAGCGTTCTTCAAAGGTGGGTGGGTAGGACGGAGGCTGCAATGAAGATGAAAGGATTTTTTTTTTTAAGTTTAGGGAATTTCGCTAATTTAATTTTTCAATATAAACTAATGAAAATCAAATATCTATCTTAGAAAACGCGAGTAAGAATAGGGATTTTGTACGGCATGTTATAAAATAGGGAAATTTACATAGGCACCCCTGACTATTACTCAAATTACAAGAAATTACCCTCCTGTTTGAAATATTATAAAAATACCCCCTCAACCAAAAATTGTATTACAAGGACACCCCCTTGTTACATAAAATATATTACCAACACATCCCCTAAAATCATTACGAATACACCCTTCGATGGGGTGTTTTTGTAATATTTCAAACAGAAAGGTAATTTCTTGTAATTAGGGTAATAGTCAGGAGGTGTCTATGTAAATTACCCTATAAAATATAAGAGATTCCTTTAAAATAAATAAATAGACAAGGGGTTCTATGCAGGTTTTCCAACACACATATATATTTAATGCATTTTTTTCGTGACTTGAACTTTTGATGGGCTAAAATTTATAAGAAAATATATCAATTTATCAATTTATTAGTCTACCTATATAAGGATGGGCTAAAATTTATAAGAAAATTTATCAATTTATTAGTCTACCTATATAAGGAGGAGAGATTAAAAACGCTAAATCACAATCATGGTCAATTATTTTACATTTATAGTCCTTTTATCGGAAAATTTACACTTAAGTCTCTCATATATAAAATGTGTTACACTAACACTTTTTCAGCCAAATTATATCGACAATCTGTGTTACACCAAAATATTATAACACATAAAATCTAAAAATATTCTTAGTAAAAGTCACATGACTTGCAGTTGACGCCTAAAAAATACTTATCGATGTAGCACATTTTATATAAAATTGACTTCAATCGGAAATCACCAACAATATTTGAATTTGTAAAACATTTGTTCAATGATTCAAACAGTGCATTTTATTAACGATAGAAGTTACCTAAATTTTAGAATCATCAGATTCGAAGACAGTTAAGCATAGTGTTTCAGGTACTTCTTGGAATTCTTTATCAGACGAAAGGTTGTCTGAATAAGATATGCCGGAGTTTACTAGCTTTGCTGACTCAGCTAACTTTGCTTTGCTCTTACTAAGCTTACGCTCCTTTTTGGCATGCTTTTCCACTACAAGAAAAGTGCGTTTTTTCTACGGAATATTTCCTACGGGCCAAAATCCGTAGGAAATTCCCGATGGATTACCTTCCGTCGGAAATCCCATCGGAATTTCCTGCGGATTTTCCTACTGAGTTTAAAATCCGTAGGAAAATGAATTAAAATTAAATAAAAAATAAAATAAATAAATTTCCTACGGAATATATCCGTATGAAAATAATTAAAAAAACAGAAAATTATCGTAATTATTTTCCGACGGCTTATATCCGTAGGAAGATACTTTAAAAAAGTATATCGCATATTTCCGACGGATTAAATCCGTAGGAAATAATAGAAAAAATTCTAATAATTTCTACGGATAAAAATCCATAGTAATATATTTTAAAATGAAAATTAATTAATTTCGACTGATTATATCTGTCGGTTAATAAATAAAAAACAATTTTGACTTTGATTTCGAATAACTTCAATGTACATAATCCTAAGGTCAACAATGTTGAGTTTGGTCAACTTATGTAACAAAGGGAGAGTCGATCAATTTGATTGCGAATATCCTCAACGTACATAACCATATAGTCAACAATTTTGAATTAATGACTAATTAAGTAATTTGGAGTCAAGTTTCAATTTGATTTTGAATAACATCAATGTACGTATAAATGGTGAAACAATACCAGTACCGCCAGATGTTGAGTTGCAGGTACATAAAGATTTAACAAATACGAGTAATAATTTAATTTATTTAATTAAAATTTATGTACTTAAAATTAATTTATAATCTAATTATTGTTTTCTTTTGCTATTTAGACATGGGTAGAGACCGTAGGTATCGGAAAAAAAGGCAATATTTATGGTTTAGGTCCTGAGGCTGCTCGATTCAGGCCTAATTCATCATCACATTATTCCGGACCTAGTTCATCAGCTAATCCAGAGCTTGTGTCGAGAATTCAAACTCTGGAACAAACTTTACAGGAAAAAATACAGGAATCGCAAAGCCAGAAGGAGGATTACGGGCAAATCAAAGAACAACTGGCAAAAGCTCAAGAAAAGATGGAGAAATTCGAGCTTTTGTTTGACAGACTTACAAAGAAAAGAAAGATATCAAAATCGCCCATTTACCCAACCAAGAACCAACAAAGGTGTGAATATGATGATGAGGACGAGGAAGAATCGTCGGATGACGATGACGAATCCTCAGATGGCGGTGACTAAATTGTCGAATGGAGATTTTGTTGAATGTTGTGACATTTTCCTACGATTTAAGTTTGAGACTTGTGTAATTGTGGGATGATTGAGACTTTTGTAAATATTTTGTGATTTTGAACATATTAATATATCGCATTACCCTTATTTAATGTTTTAAATATACAATTATTAATTGGGTATTCTTATATTTAAAAAATAATTTTTAATTAAAAAAAAGTAAAAGATTCAAACCTTCCGATGGAATTCAGACGAAAATGACCGTCGGAATTTTACATCGTCGTAAAAAATTGCTACAGATTTCCTACTGTAACTACCGTAGGAAAATTTTCCGACGGATTATTTCCGACGGCTGTTCATTCGGATTACTTCAGTCGCAAAAATATCCGTCGCAAAAACCGTCTGAAAGTTTTCCTATGCCACTTTTTGCTACGGATTTTCCGACGGGTCTGAAATAGCCGTTTTTTTGTAGTGTTCATTTTCAGCAAACTTCTCAGATGATGAGTGTGGATGATATTTGATCAATAGTCCATACTCTTTGTCATTGTTACCTCTAAGATTTGCTTTTGTGGAATCCCTGCTTTCCTGAAAATGATCAGAAGAAGATGAAATGACATTTTCATATTTTAATTTCATTTTCATTTGATAAAACTTCTTGAAATCATTCAGAAGTAGGACAACGTCGTCAGCAGTGTATGCTTTTTTCTGAATTCTACAGAGTCTTCTCTTTGGATTTGTTCGCTGATTTTCTTGACTTGTTTGACGCGATAAGAGCAGCAGTAGGGTCTGAAATGTTTTACACTTCTAATCCCATTCTAGGCATCTTAAATTCAAATGCTTTGAGGGATGAGAACAGTTCGGAAAAGGAAATCTTCCCTAAATCCCTTGATTCTTCCAACAAGAGAAGGAGATAAAATGTCTGGAAAATAAATAAAGCGGATCGAAATTAGGTACCAGAATAATAAAGGGAAAAAGTGTTACAATGCCACGCACGCAAGGGATAGGAATAGGAATAGTTGGGAGTGGGGCAGCCAAAAAGGGCGAGCAGAATGGGCTGGTAGCTGGCGAGCGAGTCTTAAACGTGAAATACAAATGTATGTTTCAATATTCACACGTAACAATTAAATATTTCCAGAATTCGACACTTGAGAGTGTAAATTTACTTTAATCACAAAAGTACCCCCTCCCTCCTCCCCGACCATTACATGTAGAAATAATTAACACATGGGAAGTGTGTTATGATTTTTGTTCGTATGTGAATGGGTGGTTGGAATCATCGCCCGCCGTTCGTTTATATAGTCGGGCGGGCGATGATTCCAACCACATGTTCACGTACGAACAAAAATCATAACAAACTTCCCAATAATTTGTACATCTAACGTTCGGGGGTGGGGGTGCTTTTTGAGATTAAAGTAAATTGACACTCTCAAGTGTCGAATTTTAGAAATATTGAATTGCAACATGTGAATATTCAGCTACCAGTCCATTGTGCTCCCCTTATTTGGCTTCCTGACTCCCAACTATTCCTATTCTTATCCCTTGCGCGCGTGGCATTGTTACGCTTCTTTGCCTTTATTATTCTGGTACCTAATTTCGATCCGTTTTTATTTATTTTCCATATATCCCCCCCCCCCTTTCTCTCTACATAAATATATATATGTATATGTGTATATATTAAGAAACTATAAATAGGTATCGCACAAGTGTACAATACATAGTTGCTGAAATTGATTTATTTTCCAATTTTTTTTCTCCCTTTAATTGTTTAAACGACGTCGTATTTGATTTAATGTGAACAGTTCCTTCATAAAAAATTATTTCTTATTTTATTTTTCACTTTATTTTACGGTACGAGTAAACTTAGTGGGGCCCTTGGTCCGCCTTTTTCTTTGTAAACAGCAATAGTGAACATCGCCTCCTCTTATACGCTTCAACCGCAGTAGTTTGAGATTCCTCAAATCCATCTATGCCTATTTCCAATTTCTAATTCAAGATTTTTTCTCTGTGATTCTCAATTGGATTAGAATTAATTATGGGTCGTGGGTTTGTGGATTTATTGCGGCCACGTAGATGGCTGCCGTATTTATTGTTTGGTTGACTTTTCTTGTTGAATTGTTTATTGCCTCAAGCTGCTTATTCGGATAGTTTTGGGCGGCTTCATGTTTCTGATTCGTCGAGGTCACATGGTTCTGCTGCTGAAATTGCACAACTTCTTAGGCTTAATCAAGTGGTAATTGACTTTTCTGCCTATGTTTCGATTCGGTGTAGTTTGTAATGATTTCCATAACCACGCAGTTGCTTTTGTAGTAATTTTTAATTTGTACTTGTTACACAACTGCTTCATGTGTCCAGGGGTTACATAGGATGGTTTGATAGTTGCATTAGATTTGGTTGTTCCTTCTTTGGCAATTCTTTGGGTGATTTGTATCTTTTTGGTTGTGATCAAGGTAAGTTTTCTCCATTTTTTTCCTATGTCATGTTATATTTGCTATTCTTTCTTTTACATCATGGTTCATAAGTTTTTTGCTTCTGATTTTACAAATAATTGGTGTATTTCTGTATTTTTGCTGATATCTTCACTTCTTAGCATGTCTAGGTAAAAGGGATGTATTTTGATTTATTTTGCTATTATTCTGGTGTGCTTGTTGTGTCTTCATTTTTTAGGGCATGTTTTGTCCAATCCTTTAGCATCTTTGCTTCTTATTTCTGGCATCTTAACAGTTTCTTTTTAATTCTTACAGATGTATTACTACTTTATGTTGATCTACGTATTATTTGCTCATTTTGCTTGCTATAATAGGTTGATTTATTTTGAGTTGTTATTTGATTGTTTATGTGTGTTTCTTGGATGCATCTTATTTCATGAAATCTTAACACTTTGTTATCCTCAAATCATTATAGATATCATTTCTTTTAATCAATCCAAACATTTATAAATCAACAAAAGTTACTATTAATCTCTAATAGTTAGATCAATCAAAACATTGTATGTCATGTAGCACCAACAACCAGTCATTTAACATAAATAGAGGCTACAACAAAATCAGATATAATAAAATTCAACCGTTGGCAAATACAAAAAAAGTTATTTCTTTCTCTCCCCTTTATAGGTATTTATGCTTCTATGTAAATATATGTTTCTATCTGTTTTTTCCTTTTTCCTTTTTCCTTTATATATTTATCTTAATTTTATATGAATGAGAGAGAGGCAGAGTTGATGTTTCAGTTCTTAAAAAGAAATGAGAAATCCTTTGGATTCTCTTCGCAAAACAAAGCATAGAGGCTTTGGCCTTTGTTTTTTTTGGAATTGACTTTTCTGCCTATGTTTCGATTCGGTGTAGTTTGTAATGATTTCCATAACCAGGCAGCTACTTTTGTTGTAATTTTTAATTTGTACTTGTTACGCAACTGCTTTATGTGTCCAGGGGTTACATAGGACGGTTTGATAGTTGCATTAGATTTGGTTGTTCCCTCTTCGGCAATTCTTTGGGTGATTTTGCTCTTGTTTTTTGCTGGTTTTTTGCAATTTATATTTTCTTTGGCTTTTCTTATTGTTTGTTGTCTAAATTTTAACTTTTGTATTTCTAGTTATTCCAGTTTTGTATCTTTTTGGTTGTGATCAAGGTAAGTTTTCTCCATCTTTTTCCTGTTATATTTGCTATTCTTTCTTTTGCATCATGGTTCATAAGTTTTTTGCTTCTAATTTTTGCAAATAATTGGTGTATTTCTGTATTCTTGCTGATATCTTGACTTCTTAATATGTCTAGGTAGAAGGGGTGGATTTTGATTTACTTTGCTATTATTCTGGTGTGCTTGTTTTGTCTGTATTTTTTATGCCATGTTTTGTCCAATTTTTTTGCATCATAGCTTCTTATTTCTGGCATCTTAATAGTTTCTTTTTAATTCTTACATATATATTACTACTTCTGTTGATCTAGGTATTATTCGCTCATTCTGCTTGCTATGATAGGATGATTTCTTTTGAGTTGTTATTTGATTGTTTATGTGTGTTTCTTGGATGCTTCATATTTCATGAAATCTTAACACTTTATTATCCACAAATCATTATAGATATCATTTCTTTTAATCAATCCAAACATTCATAAATCAACAAAAATTACTATTAATCTCTAATAGTTAGATCAACCAAAACATTGGATGTCATGTAGCACCAACAACCAGTCATTTAACATAAATAGAGGCTACAACAAATTCAGATATAATAAAATTTAACCGTTGGCAAATACAAAAAAAGGTTATTTCTTTCTCTCTCGTTTATAGGTATTTATGCTTCTATTTAAATATGTGTTTCTATCTGTTTTTTCCTTTTTCCATTTTCCTTTATATATTTATTTGAATTTTATATGAGTGAGAGAGAGAGAGACAGAGTTGATGTTTCAGTTCTTAAAAAGAAGTGAGAAATCCTTTGGATTCTCTTCGCAAAACAAAGCAAAGAGGTTTTGGCCTTTGTTTTTTGAGGACCTTTTTTAACTCAAGTTTTCTTTATTTATATTTTTAATAAATAGAGGGGTAATACATTTTTTTTCTTTTTTCTTTTGGCATGAATGTCTTGATGATTATGTTAGTTGTGGTGAATCAATCATGTTAGATGGTCTTTATCATGCCTTGTTTATCTCTTTCATGTATTATTAAATTCATTTCTAAATTTAAGGAATCAATTACTTTAGCCTTCAACAAAATTTAGGTGTTCAAGTTTGTGTGCCTATTCTTGCCAGCTCTATGTTATATTTTATGAGTTTTGAATTTTGGCTTTTCTTTTAGAGGACACATTACCTACTACTAGCCATAATGCAGAAACAAAAGCTAAATCCCGAGCTAGAATATGTGTCTATGAAATTAACTTACAAAGAGGCTTTGCTTGCTGCCAAATGTGTACTTTCTGCTCTTTCATCTGTTTTTCCAGCAGGTTTATTTAATATTTTTCTTAATTATTCTATGCTTTGTATGTGTGTTTAGCTTCTACATCAGATTTGTCTGCTTCGACATCTTATGTTGTGCATGTGCCTTGTTCTGATTCTTTGCCCGTGCGTTCGCTTGGTTGGTTTATTCAGGTAATGTGATTTTACTGCATCATCTTTGTTTGCTATTTTTATTATTATTTATGCTATGTTTTCTTGCTAATTTTCTTTAAATGTGATCCCTATAATGCACATCCATCTCTTTATTTAGCCTCAGTGTCTGAACCTGTCTGTTGGATAAGCTTCCTTGCTTGTATTGCTCAGCGGTTCGCTTCCACGGGGAGGTGGCAGGTTTTTGTTGTGTTACTGGGCAAGTTTGTTTGGCTAGGACAGTTCTTCCTTATACTATGTTTTTATGTACTAATGAAACATCCGAGGTTGCAAGGGAGGTTAGAAGGGGAGTTAGGTTGTACAATAATTCTTTTGCTTTAACATCAATTGGGATGAACTTTGATTCTCATTTGTGTAAACAGTATGAAAGAAGATGATACATACTAAATTTCAGGGATGGTACAAAATGGTTTGAATTAATTTGATAAAGATGGCTATAAAGTTAAGGCCTTGTCTGAATTGTTTTCACGAGACTTTTCAGGCTTTTCGTAAAGAGAAAAAGAAACTTTTTTCACTCTTATCGATTTACTTGCAAATCTCAATGAACTTAACTAAGTATAAGGCACTCAGACTAGATTACTTGCATTACTCAGACTTAGTGCAAACTTATTTTACCTCTTTGCATCCTTGTAGTAATTTTTTAATCATGGCGGTTTCTAAGTTGTCTTAAAAGGTCAGATTCCAAATTATGTTATGACAGTTGTCATGCTGATGAACAAAGTTTGTTGATTTGACTTGGGATGAGGTTCGTAAGCATCGTTTAGGAGCGACTCGGAATTGCTCTGCTACTACAAATGGCAGTCACAAGTTGACTAATGTCGCCCTTCTAGAATTTGTATTTCTATGTTCCTTTTAGTTGCCAAGTGTTTATGTAATGTAACATATGATTCAAATTTTGTCTAGGTTACAAATTACTTGCTTCTAAGCTATGTATCAATTCACTTGATGTTTACCACTATCAAGATAACTCTTGGACAATTAATATTTTTAATGGCTTTTAGGAGAAGATTGCTTCTCAGCCTACGGAGATGAGTCTAGCTCTATGGTAACTCTAACTATCTAAAGAGGGAAAAAAAATCCCTCCTTCCTGTGGTTAGTATGCAGCACTTAGTGGAATTTTACTATATAATGACTATGATATTTTTTGAAGCTCTAGTGAGGATTATAGTTTATGTTGGTTGGTAACGTGTTTGACTTATTTTTGGTTGATTGCAGAGACAGTGGAGGAAATTGACATAGTTAGTCCTGTAAAAATCAAGGTCATTGAGGATCTTGCTCGACATTGAAGTCAGTTCGAGTTTTGGTAAAGTACTGTATACTAGAGCCAAATATTAGTTAATATTGATAGAATTTAATGTGAGAAGTGTCACAAATGCTTCATGATATTTTTGATATTTACAGCACAACTATAGTCCTTGAAGCAACGTATTCACAAGATGACTAATGTCGCACTTCCAAAATTTGTATTTCTATGTTCCTTTTAGTTGCCAAATATTTGTGCAATGTAGCATATAATTCAAATTGTTGTCTATGTTCCAAATTACTTGCATCTAAGCTATGTATCAGTTCACTTGTTGTTTACCACTATCATGATAACAACTCTTAGACAATTAATATTTTTAATGGCTTTTAGGAGAAGATTGCTTCTCAGCCTACGGAGATGAGTCTAGCTCTATGGTAACTGCAATTATCTAAACAGGGAAAAAAAATCCCCCCTTCTTGTGGTTAGTATGCAGCACTTAGTGGAATTTTACTATATAATGACTGATATTTTTTGAAGCTCTAGTAAGGATTATAATTTGTTAGAATGTTAGTTTATGTTGGTTCGTAACGTTTTTGACTTGTTTTTGGTTGATTGCAGAGACACTGGAGGGAAATTGACATAGTTAGTCCTATAAAAATCAAGGTCATTGAGGATCTTGCTCGACATTCAGGTCAGTTTGAGTTTTGGTAAAGTACTGTATACTAGAGCTAAATATTAGTTAATATTGATAGAATTTAATGTGAGAAGTGCCACAAATGCTTCATGATATTTGTGATATTTAAAGCACAACTATAGCACTTGAAGCAGCGTATGAACAAGCATTTGGTAAGGGTATTTCTCTTTCGGAGTAACAGCTTGTGGATTGTGTTGGAGCATTCAACAACTCTGGCTGCAATGGTGGACTGCCTTCTCAAGTCTTAATTAAATAAATAAAAAACTGCATTAATTAGCCCATACAAAATTTAACAGTTCCTCAGGGCAATGGACTCCACGCATTTGCGTGGAGCAATTCCACTAGTGTATATATATATATTGGGATGGAAAATTGCATTAATGAGGGGTTGTTGTGCTGAGGTCAAGTAGGGTCAGATCCACCGTACTTACGTGTCAGGAGAATTTGAGGGACAGGGATTTGGATGCGCCTAATATATTGGTAATTGGAGTAACATACCACTTGAAAAAGTAGTCTAAAATATCATTCAACCATATTACACATTAATCATCGCATCGGTTGCATGAAATAATATGTGATTAGGTTGTTCCCGAATGTGCATGTCATCAAGTAGGCGCATGCAAATGTCTGTCCCTCAAATTCTCCTGCAACATAAGTACGGTGAATCCAACACCACTAGACCTTAGCACATCAACCTCTCATCAATTTAATTTTTCATCACAATATATATATATATATATATATATATATATATATATAGAGAGAGAGAGAGAGAGAGAGAAAGAGAGAGAGAGAGATAAAATGTCTGGAAAATAAATAAAAGCAGATCGAAATTAGGTACCGGAATAATAAAGGCAAAAAAGTTTTACAATGCCATGCGCGCAAGGGATAGGAATATGAATAGTTGGGAGTCGGGCAGCCAAATAAGGCGAGCAGAATGGGCTGGTAGCCGGTGAACGAGTCTTAAACGTGAATTACAAATGTATGTATCAATATTCACACGCAGCAATTAAATTTCCAGAATTCGACACATGAGAGTGTAAATTTACTCTAATCACCAAAAGCAACCCCCTCACGAACGAACAAAAGACATAACACACTTCCCATGTGTTAATTATTTCTACATGTAACGGTCGGGGAGGGGTGCTTTTTATATTGCAAGCAATTGTATTGCACGTCTTTGAAGATTAAATGGAAAGCACGTGAGCTCCTCCATGGCCATCAAAAACTCCGAAGAAATGCACCGGACGGCTGTGATTAATAGTTGGCGAGCAAAGGTTGGTCTTAACCGAAATGGCGTATTCCATGTTGGATTGCCGGCCCAGGAAGGCCACCACCCTAACCACCGGCACTTTACTTGTTACTCTTCTACTCTTCTACTCAACTCCTTCAACCCCTCCTCTAGCGCTATACTACCACCACTGATCTTCTGTTTCTCATTACCATCCTGCAGAGATGGGGTTAATGCAATTGAACGCTTCCTTGGTAAGACACTGTCATTGGCTGCGAGCACTGATTCCCGCCTCACCTAGATCCTCCTCCACCTTTTCTCCTTGCAGCTCCTATCAATTGACAATGATTTGTTACCGACGACACTAGAAAGAGCTAGAGATTTTCTATGCTGAGCACCGGGATGAATCACTTCAGCCATATATATATATATATATATATATATAGAAATTCTATAGTAGCAGTAGTAGTGTATGGTGCTATTAAGTATGTAGCCAGGTTCATTTATCTACGGGGGGTTGGAATCATCTCCCGCCAATGATGGTGTCTTAACAGCACCATACACTACTACTGCTACTATAGAATTTCTATATATATATATATGGCTGAAGTGATTCATCGTGGTGCTCAGCATAGAAAATCTCTAGCTCTTTCTAATGTCGTCGGTAACAAATCATCGTCAATTGAGAGGAGCTGAAAGGAGAAAAGGCGGAGGAGGATCTAGGTGAGGCGGGAATCAGTGCTCGTAGCCAATGATGGTGTCTTACCAAGGAAGCGTTCAATTGCATTAACCCCACAACTGCAGGAAGGTAATGAGAAACAAAAGATCAATGGTGGTAGTACAGCCTAGAGAAAACAATGAAGGAGTTGAGTAGAAAAGTAACAAGTAAAGTGCCGGTGGTTGGGGCGGTGGCCTTCCTGGGCCGGCAATCCAACATGGAAGACACCATTTCTGTTAAGACAAACCTTTGCTCGCCGACTTTTAATCACCGCCGTCCGGTGCATTTCTTCGGAGTTTTTGATGGCCATGGAGAAGCTCACGTACTTTCCATTTTCTCTTTGGAGACGTGCAATACAATTGCTTGCATTAATTTCTGTTGGCAAGAATTGAATTTTACTTTCCCAACAAATTTTTTTTTAAAAAGGAAATTAAAATGGTATAATTAACTAATTAATTAGTAATATATAGAAATTAATTAAGGCAAAAATAAATTTATATATATATATATATATATATATATATATATATATATATATATATATATATATAATAATCCAAAACTAACTAAAGTAATATGCAATCAAATTAGTAAACTACTAAATGTATATAATTAATAAACCTTGGTTTTTGTATGTACATAATTTGGGTGCAGTTTCCTATAACTCATGTGTCCTCCAGCTCTTTACTCCTGTGGGTAACATTTCTGATTTTGTGATCTCTTTTTTATTGTCATTTTTTATTTGCTGCAGTCGTTCTAAAACTGGTAAAAATATAACTACAATCTCTTCATAAATTGGTTGCTCAACTTGTACTTTCAAATTTTAGGAAATTTTGTCATGCTATTAATGTCCTATAGTTTATTTGTTAGGAATGTGAATTTTTTTTTATTGTGTGCTTTGTTGGCTATTTTTTAAAAGTAGTGTGATTTACAAGAGTGAGTTTGTTTATGAGTTTTATGAGTTCTCAATGGGTTTCTCTACATGCCCACTCTGAAATCGAATTTCAAATTACGATTCAGCGGAAAAAACACTCTTTGTAGTATTCTGCTGCAGGCTGCCTGCCCTTAGCCCGTGGTAGTTCTCGTTTTTCCAGCCACTACCTTTTGCCTTGCCTTGACTTTCTCCTTGCAATAACAAGGTTAGTGAATATAACTTAATCCTTGATGTTAATTTTTATTTGGGTTTTCTCTTCATTTATTATATTTCTTTTATTTTGTAATACGTGTGAACGCTTGTGAATAAATTATTGATTTTGCAGACATATTGGAAGGTTATGTCAAACAGTTTAAGATGACTCTATTTTACTACCAAAATTTGGGTCTTTTGATGTACCAAGTCTTCGTCATAACATCACACGATATCGATCGTCAATATCCTTACGACGGCTTCCTCGATTACCTTAAATAGACGCCTGTTAAGGGGATCGACTCATAGCACGTCGATCTCTATGGAACGGACTCACGACATGGCGATCCTCATCGAGTAGGCTAATTCATCCATGTATATTATGTTCGATAACCCCTCTTTATTATAGGGTCGGACCGAATAATTGGGGTCAGTGCCCAGATCCAAGCGTCTTATCATGACCCGACCCCGATATTCGAGAAGTCTAATCAAGATCCGACCCGGTGACGCGAACAGAAACTATAAATAGCCCTAATAAATACAGTAATCGTACGCATTCTCTGGGCATTAATTACCCATTTCGATCTCACATATCGATACTTACTTAAGCATCGGAGGGTTATCGCCGGGTCACCACCGGCGTTGACGTAGTTCTCTTTGATTGTAGGTTAGGATCCCGTTATACAAATCGAGGAAATATTTGATCGACCTGCCGATCTTCTCATTGACGAGTAGTGTTAACGATCGATACCCAAACATTAGACACGACATAACATACCGAACCACTAAAAACACACTCATCAATTGGCGCCGTCTGTGGGAAACATAAACTCTGAATCGAGAAAAGATGACTACACGGCTCGAGAACAAAATGGAAATCAGGATCAATTTAGGGAATGTCAAGGAGATAGCATGCCTCCTTGGCATCCTGACCCTACACCAGGAGAAGAGGGTGGACCCTCGAGACCTCCTACTCCGGAAGTCTTCCAAATGACGAAGAACGACGTGAAGGCCCTCCTAGAAGAAGAAAAAAATGAGTGGTTAGCCGAAGTCGCAAGGGGAGATTTTGATATTTCTCGGGATCCATCACTCGAGAGAGCACCAGCTGCCGGTGTGAGGATTGAGATAAACGAGGTTAACAACAAAAATGACCGAGATAATGAAAGGAATCTTCGTCGACATGAGTTGAAAGAGCAATCTGTGAGGGAAGTGAATAAACTAGCTTCCGAAGTCAAATCGCTACATCAGAAGCTGGACAGACAAGAAAAGAAAAATGAAATCTAGTGTCCAACTCTCGACTGAAAAAGTCTCCATTCTGTGACGAAATATTCTTCGAAAGACTGCCCTTAGATAAGAGATTGCCTACGCAGCTTCCTCGATACTTCAATACTGAGGACCCGGAGGAACACCTCGCTTCTTTCAATCTCCAGATGCAATTACATGGCATCTCGGACAACGTAGCGGCCAAAGCTTTCTCGACCATGCTGTCGGGAATGGCTCAGTCGTGGTTCGGGAGATTGGAGGAGAAATCGATCTTCGATTTCGACCAATTGTGCGATAAATTCATGAGCCAATTCCACAGCAAGAGGGCTGTACGACCTCCAGCTAACCATTTGTATTCGGTAATACATACACCCGATGAGACTTTCAGGGCATTCATGGGAAGATTTAATAACTAACTATTGAAAGTTGAAGTACCCAGGGTAGATTTTCTGATTACGGTCTTGTTCCAAAATACCTTGAACAGAGGATTTGCTAGCGCAATTGTCCGAGAAAACCCTCCCATCTACGAGAAGCTAATGGAAATGGCCAACTAGTATATGAACGAGGAGGAAATGACAAAGCTCAGAGGAAGTTTCTTTGGAATTCGGAAAATAGACGAGAAGCAACATGCCCCTATCTTGGATCGTCCAATCGAAAGAGGTCCGAATAACCGCTACAATGATAACATAAATAGAAGAGGATATCCAGAGGATGAAAGAAATTTAGATCCGAGAAGATAGAGGACGAGCAAATCCAACAAGTAATACTATGATAACTACACCCCACTTAGAAAACTCAGGTCGTAAATCTTGTTTGCTATACAAGATAAGAATCTTCTGAAGAGACCCCCCTTCCCCGCAAAGAGAAGCCCCAAACTCGAGGAAATACTGCAGGTTTCATCGACAAAGGGGTCATGACACTGATGAATGCTATTAGCTGAAGGATGAAATCGAAAGGATAATACAGGAGGGTCACCTAACTGGATACATTAAGACCCCAAGAAACAACTAAGGGGAGAGCAGACTGGGCAACAACCGTTCCCAATAAATATCTCCCCCAAGGAGAAATCAAAATCAGGAGAACAAAGAGGAACCGAGAAGGGCCCAACCGGGGACAATTGTCAATATGATCTCGGGGGGACCCGTAGGCGGAGATAGTAAGAACTCGAGGAGAATAGTTTTTCGTGCCTTTTGAAACAGAGATCAACATGAGGGTAACGAGATATTGTCAATCAAACCAGCTATCCCCAGCAAGTTGATAGGGTTTGACGACTCCGACCTCCATCCAAGATATGTTCCGTTCGATGATCAAGATGTCCCCGACTACCCCATGGTTATCATCGCACAAATAGCTAGTGCGACAGTAAAGAGAATCTTGATTGACATGGGTAGTTCGGCAAACATCCTTTTCCTAGATGCACTAGAAAGGATGGAATTAGGGCATACCCCTTTTGATCCCGTAGGAACTCCTCTTGTCGGCTTTGGAGGGGCTCAAGTTATCCATATGGGCACATTAACTTTATCTCTAGCGTTGGGAGAAGAAGGCAACTCGAGAATCAGGATGGTCAAATTCTTGGTAGTCGACGCACCGTGTGCTTATAATGTCATCTTGTGCAGACCAGCACTTAACAGCTTTCCGGCAATCATTTCCACCCATCATCAGAAGCTAAAATTCACGACTTCCAGGGGCGTTGGGGAAGTGCTGGGCAACATGAGAGATGTTTGGGAATGTAGAGGCCCAGAAGCTAAATGCAGAGGCCCTGTATGAGCCCTCAATCCCAATCAATGTTGACGATCTTGTCGAGAAAGGAAACATGGAGAAAAGGAAAGAAAGGCAAGAAGAATTGAATAACCGAAAAAGAAAGTTTGAGAGAATCGAGCCCTCAGAAGGACACAAAAAGATCGAAATAATACCGGGAGAATCATCCAAAACAACTAGAGTTGGAACACAACTCTCTGAGGGACTCGAAACTCAGCTTATGGAATTTTTGAGTGAAAATATGGACGTTTTCGTGTGGTCAACCACCGACCTGCAGAAAGTCATTGTCCATAGACTCAATATCGATCCGTCGGCAAGGCCGGCCAGACAAAAGAAGAGGAACTTTGATCCTGAGAGAAATAGAATAATAAAAGAAGAAGTCAAAAAGCTACTCGATGCAGACTACATCGCAGAGATACAATTCACCTAATGGCTCTGTAATGTCGTTTTGGTATCCAAAGGGTGAGGAAAATGGAGAATGTGCAATGATTTCACGGATCTCAACAAACTTTGCCCAAGGGATTTGTATTCTCTCCCTTGAATCTACTCCCTAGTCGACTCAACTGTTGGTTGTGCTATTCTGAACATGATGGACGCTTTCTAAGGCTTCTATCAATTCTTTATGGACTTGAAGGACCAGGAGAAAACGGCATTTGTTACCAAAATGGGTGTATATTTCTTTAAGGTAATGCCGTTTGGGTTAAGAACGCAGGGGCGACTTATCAGCTCCTAGTCAACAAGATGTTCGAAACACTGATAGGTAAATCTATGGAGGTATATGTCGATGATATGCTCGTCAAAAGCCTCGACGAGAATGACCACCTAGTGCACATCAAACAAGCATTTGATATCATGAGGAAGTACGGGAAGAAACTTAATCCCGCCAAATGTACTTTTGGCGTCCGTTCAGGAAAGTTCCTTGGGTATTTGGTGAATGAGAGAGGTATCGAGGCAAATCCCGAAAAGATACAAGCCATCATCGATCTAAAGGCCCCGGAGAGTTTGAACGAAGTGTAAAAGCAAGTTGGAAAGATCTGTTGGGATTCGGTAAGATAAACAGCCCTAGGCACAGCGGAATATAAAAATTTTAGGACCTCTTACGGAATCTTGCCAGGATACTACTCTAGTCGTATATATATGAATATAAATAAAACGATAGTATAAGTTTACACGTTATACCTATCTCCTTGCAAATCCTTAGTCAGCAAAACGAACTCTGATTTCTCCACCGGTTGAATCGATCCAAGCTCTGCAGGAGCGCCCCACGTGTTGCGCCTCTACGGGTTGATACACCACAATTACACGAAAATAATAAATCTTGATCAGCTAGAACACAAGATATATTATAATCTAGGATTTAGGAACGATCTTGGAACAGAATCGAAAACGAAAAATTCTTCCACAGGGAAGAACAGGGTTCGGTCGATCACTTAGGAGAAGGAGAGAGAATTTTGCTCTTGCTCAATTTTTGCTTGTTGAGTTGTGTGAAAAATAACTACAAGAAAGCTACTTATAGTTATCTCCCTAACCTAGTCCTTTTAGGACTAGGACTCTTCTCTCCTACATGGGCCATGGCCCTCTTTAATTAGAAGACCAAGTCTTCTAATTAATTCATGGCCCAGTTAATCAATTTGACCAGGCTTTATTTAATCTCCCAATTAAATAGCCCAATTAATTAACTTAATCTCCCATTTAATTAAATCAGACTCTAAGTCCATTTAATTAAAATCCATTCTAATTAATTAAATCCAACTTAATTAATTAATCCATAAATTAAATTCCAATTTAATTTATGATTATGATCCAATTCCAATTGGATCCCAATTTGTTCCAATTGGGTCGACCCACCCATAATAATCGACCCAGTCGATTATTCACCCAGTCGACCCAGTCGACTCGGTCGTTCTTATTTCCTCGCTTTCGCTTCATGTGTATTGTGTATGCCCCCGTAGGTTCACCACATAATTGGCCGTGGGTTATAATTAAATATTATTTAATTATTCGAGTAAGACTTACTCTAAATCAATCGAACACTCTGTCGATTAATCATTCCAAAATTAGCACCCCTGCCAATTTGGGAATTCTCCCACACTCCACGGTCGATGTCCAGCCACAAGCCCATGGAGCCCAATCACTGGTGAATTAATTCAGTGAACCTTTTATCTCATTTACAATTTTCATATACGACACAATCTCTCCATCGATCAATCTCCCAGTCGAGACTTAAGGGTATGGTCTTTCATCGGTTTCCCTTTTCTTTTGTCTTGACCTTATGCATTCTGGTCTCGAAATAATTCTCTTTGACTTAATATTTATGAGCTACTTACATAAAGACGTCAGATACCTCGGCCGAGGATTTTACCAGAATTAATTTCTCACAGAAATCCATAGGAGAATTTCCCAACCTATCAAGTCGGGTCAATGGATCCTTTGTTGATGACATGAATCTGCATACGAGTTCCTCTATACCCAATATGAGTCCACAAAGACTTTCTGGCGATCTCCAGTCAGTCGGGACTCATATCAAAGCATACACGTTCTCGCACCAGATAAACCCTATCATCTCAAGTAGTTAGGGATCGTTCCTCGTATACTATTGTAAATTGGAATAACTTCAACCCCGATATGCGACTACCGCTTCCATGGTGAGTTATTTCCTAATTGGGGTATTCAGTGCGCTTGCCATCCCAGCAAGCCACCCACTTATGTGTATCGACTATCCCAGTCACGCTCGTGGACCCCAGCGTTCTCCAGTTCATCGGAGTATACACAACAGTGAGAGTCTAACCGAATCCAACGATGTCCTATCTCGATTGGATTCTACGACTCTTGAATATGTTCTAGATCACGGCCTTGGAGATCAGTCCACGGGTTGTCCCATAGCCCTGTGATCTAAGGACTTCTATCCTTATGCGTAGATAATTATTACATAAGATAAAGATGACCATATAATAATAAAATGCATTTATTAATCCAATTGAATGGTCCTTTAAATTAAATGCAGCCAAATAGTTGGCTTGCAGGACACTATTCTATCAATCTCCCACTTGTACTAAAACCAACTTTTCATACTTCTGATTCCCATCTTAGACAGATGTTTTCGGATGCCTTTGAGGCAATGGCTTAGATAGCGGGTCCGTCGTATTATCCCTTGAAGTGACACGTTCCATCTTTATGTCTCCTCTACCAATGATATAAATATCAAATGGTATCGTCTTAGTTCGTGCTTGGATTCTGATGAGATCTCGCCTCCTTCGCTTGCGAGATAGCTCCATTATTATCACAGAAGATAGTAATGGCTCGACAATGCTAGGTATCACATCCAATTCCTGAATGAAGTTTTTCATCCAAACACCTTCCTTTGCTGCTTCACTCGCGGCAATGTATTCTGTCTCGGTGGTTGAATCTGCGGTAGTGTTTTGCTTGGAGCTTTTCCAGCTTACCGCACCACTATTGAGGCAGAACACGTATCCAGATGTCGACTTGAAGTCGTCTACATCACATTGGAAGCTAGAATCAGTATAGCCTTCCAATTTCAATTCTCCTCCACCGTATACCAAGAACAATTCCTTAGTCCTTCTCAGGTACTTCAGAATTGCCTTTACGGCTATCCAGTGCTGCTCACCTGGATCAGACTGGTAGCAACTTGTAACGCTTAAAGCGTATGCTACGTCTGGTCTCGTACATAACATACCATTCATTATGCTTCCTATTGCGGATGCATATGGTACTCGAGACATATTGCTTCTCTCTTTAGGCGTCTTTGGGGCCATAGACTTAGAGAGTGCAATTCCATGTCTCATTGGAAGCAATCATCTCTTGGATTCTTCCATATTAAATCTTTTCAAGATTTTATCTATGTACTGCAATTTGGAGAGGCCCAGCAGTCCTTTTGATCTATTTCGATAGATCCTTATACCTAGTACAAAGGATGCTTCTCCCAAATCCTTCATTGAGAATTGTGTAGATAATCATGCTTTAGTTTCGGACAACACTTTCACATTCCAATGAGAAGAATGTCATCAACGTAAAGCACCAAAAATTCAACTGTACTCCCACTGATCTTCTTGTACACGCAAGGTTCGAACATGTTTTTGATGAATCCAAAAGTTTGGATTGTCTCATCGAAACGAATGTTCCAACTTCGGGAAGCTTGCTTCAGTCCATAAATGGACCTCTGGAGTTTGCACACCTTGTGTTCATCTCCTTTGGATGTATATCCTTTTGGTTGCTCCATGTAGATCTCCTTGTCAATGTCCCCATTGAGAAAAGGCAGTCTTTACATCCATCTACCATATCTCGTAGTTATACCACGCAGCTATGGCCAGCAAGATTCGAATGGATTTAGACATTGCGACGGGCGAGAAGGTCTCCTCAAAGTCGAGGCCTGGCCTTTGAGTGTATCCTTTTGCCACTAGTCGCATCTTGTAGGTTATTACCTCTCCGTTCACTCCAAGCTTTCGCTTATAGATCCACTTGCAACCCACGGGAGCTACTCCCACTAGTGGATCTACCAAGGCCCAGACCTTGTTCGAGTGCATGGAGTCCAATTCGAATTCCATGGCTTCACGCCACTTTCCCGAGTCTATGCCTAGCATAGCCTCTTCGTAAGTCCTTGGGTCGATTAGAGACTGTCTAGTCTCACGCAGCAGACCGTAGTACCTCTCAGGTTCTCTACGTTGTCTTTCTAACCTACGAAGTATCGGTGTACTCTCTGATGTACTTTCATGCTCTTGTTCTCCCACTGCCTGTGGTGATAGGTCAGCTTGATCGACCTCTTTGGTCTTTTCAGCTTCAGTGACCTCATCTAGTTCTACGTTGTGTTCCTTCTTGCCTAGCAAGAAATCCTTCTCCAAGAAGTGTGGCGTTCCTTGAGACAAACGTAGTTTGTCTTGTAGGATTGTAGAACTCGTATCCTATTTTTCTGGATACCCCACGAATTGCATAAAATGAACCTTACGTCCAACTTATCTCCCACTATCTTATTCACATGAGCGGGAGACCCCATATGCGCATGAATGCATATGAAGGTACAATACCAAAACTCATATCACGTGATATGTTTTGGAACTGGCTTCAGAGATACTTAGCTCAGTATCTTCGATTTTCTCGATCAAGTTTTATTTGTTTGAATAAGGAATTTCATGTAAGATTTCTTAATGGACATTTACATGTCCAGAATGCTTGACAACATACAACGTTTCAAGCGGGTCTTACATTTCGAGAATCTAATTCTCTATTAAATAATCAATGGCGTACTGCCAATGCATGTTTGATTTTGAATCGATCCAAATCTCTTACATGCTTTCATTGATTAGGCTCTCTTCTTTTATTCCAAAAGTAATTTGGATTTGTACATCACAACGTACTTTTACCCATGAGGGTACTAGAGGCGCCTTATCTCCCACTAATGCTTTAGTGTTTCTACACACTTATAAATGGATTAAATCCATTGCAATTGTTTATGCCTCTTGGTTGCCTAGCAACCAACTACTAAATCTAATTTCCATTAAGCAAGATTCGAAAGTCGGTTACTATGTATAGCATCCCAGTCAAGCTCGACCCAGTCGAGCTCAGTCTTTGAATCTTTTAACTTGGAAATATGTTTTAGTATTCGTGTATCGCCTTTCGGTTTTTACAACGATTCAAGTGTGTGAAATCTTGATTATTTATATTTTATTGACTATGCATATTATATTTACTCGATATATGAGTATCCATACTCATTTGCTTATGTACACCTTTTGCGTAAAAATCTTATAGCGCAATCAGTTCCAACCATTATGGAACTATTACATCCCTTAAGACAGGGGATGGTATAAGCAAATTCTAATGATCTAAATAATTAATGGCTTTAGATGCATTGAATGCATCAATGAGTGCTTCATCGGGCATCCAACACCCTTATTACTTTAACCATAAGGTTAAGTTCAATAAAATTCAATCATCCCTTATGGGATGAATAGGTTCAATTCCCTCTTTCTCTTGATCTCAATCCATGGAAGAACCATTTTGATTGACTTTACAACTTATCATCCTTACAGAAAAACCTCTAAGGTTATTTCCCTTCAGAGAGGATTCATTCCTCTTCTTCCATCTCTCGAGCCTTTTGAGGCCTTTTCACAAGATGTTACTTCCCATTCATGGGAGACTTCATGTTTGCCTTCAAGAAAATTTGGGCTTGAGAACCATCCTCAACCCTCTGGTGAAATTTATCACCTTTCTTATTTGAAGAGTAACTTCGAAAAAGGCAGCTTGGTGAAACCTATCACCGTTCCAGTCGAAGTGTAACTTCGAAAGGAAAAACAATGAAATCTTTGTAAGGAGATTAGTCCTTGCTTGGACTCGAGAATAATTTCTCAAGTTTCGAAGTCATTCAAAAATTCATTTGGGTTCAGTCAATTTATTTGATTCAAGTATGATGGTAAATATTCATGGATACATAACTTATGATAAACTATCATAAACATGACGATAAATACGCGGCAGATTAATATCAATGCATAATTTACAAACATGGTTTTCATTTGTAAATTACTCCCACTATTTTTATCGAATACTTATGCCCCCACATAAGGTTCGGGAAATAAAAATTTCCTAATGGGCTCAAGGCCCAAATGCAATCGGTCAGTACCCACGACTCGTTGGCCATACCAATCGATCCACTTGGTGGGCGATCACGTCGCCGGTTAACCATCCCAGCTAACCCTTGAGTTCATTCAGCCACGGTTTTCATTATGGACCCACGACTCGTGAGACATCCATACTTACTCGCGTTAAATCATGTCCAATACTCGTGAAGAGAAATAGTTCAATCCTAGACGCCCCACAACTCGTGAGACAGCGCCTAGAACCTTGCTATCCCCTCCCTTGGCACTAAACTGTGCATCGAGGCAATAGACATATCATCTTCCTATAGCTCGACCCACGACTCGTGAGACATCGAGATATATTTGTACAATATGCCTAAGACCTAGTAATTGGATAGGCTCGGACCATAGACACCATTCATATGCGCCCGTTAATCGATTTAATATTCTAATTGAGTTTTTAAGTTCAATTGGAGGTTTTGAGTTTTCTTCGTGCGAGGTCTCATCAGATTATGCTTTATCTTGTTTACGTGATCTATTCTAAGCATGCAAGACATACATCAAAGAATAATAGTAAACATATATCACCTAGCATTGCACATATGATTGGTCGATTGCCCATCCTATGCGATCCATCACGAGCCACATGATGGACCAATTGGTCAGTCTAGGGTGGAAATTAAATGTCCTAACTATTACAATTTTCAAACCCATACATCATGGGCCTTCTTGTAATATCCACCTTGATTGGGCCTCCATGTAATGAATTGGGCCTCCATGTCCTCCAAGGTAATGGGCCTCTATGTGGATCTCCAAGTCTTCATGAGGTCTTCTTGGCTCCAAGCCCAATCTAAGCCTAGCTTACATATTTAAATGGTCCTATTCTATTACATTTGTTTTGCGCAAGCAAGGGCACCAATCAGGCTCATTTAATTACAACCCATGAAATAAATAAACCAAAACTACACAGGGCTTAAGGGCAAAATCGACCAATCCACATATTCACTCAAGAACATGCATAAATTCACATAAGGGCATAAATGTAAATTTACCGGCTCCTTTAATTTTAATTCATAAAAATTATCCAAGTTAATTTAATTTTGAATCATCAATTAATCTCTAAGATTAATTAACTCTTACTTGAGTTCTAAGTAATCTACAACTCTTATCTTGACAAAGTTGGTTAATTAAGATAGTTACAAATCTTCCAAGATTACTATCTTATCCAAAACTCTAAGTTTCCCAATTTTACAAATCTCCAAGATTCTCAAGATAATACTATTTTGAAAAGATTAGTTAACTAAGGTAGTGTCCAAATCCACCAAGATTTATACCTTATCCAAAACTCCAAGTTTCCTAATTTAATAAGATCTCTAAGATCTTTGATCTTGGTAACTTACTAGAAGAGATTAATTTTAATTAAATCTCTTATCACAATTGAAACTCTAAGTTTCCTTGTTTAATAAGATCTCTAAGATCTTTAATCTTGGTAATTAACTAAAAGACATTAATTTTAATTAAATGTCTTATATTAAATGAAACTCTAAGTTTCCTTGTTTAATTAGATCTCTAAGATCAATCCAAGATTCACCAAGATTCCAAAACAACCAAATCTCCAAGATTTTGTTCAAGATTATCCAAAATTCTGCCACGAAAATTTTAAACCACCATGTCATGGCCGTAAATCGTTGGCTTCATATTGACAAGAATCCAACATTTTGCAATCAACAAAATTCAATTGCAATTTAATACCTAAAGTGGCTTCAAATCTTACGTAACACAAAGTAAGCATATATACCAAATTAAAACCACATGCCTACAAAGACACACTTGGTCACGCATGGTCACGTTAACAAAGAAAAAAAAAATTGGCCGAGCACTAAATAAATTCTCACCAAGAGAATAAAGTGTCGATACTATAATTTGTTTTTTCTTTTGTTTTGTTTTAATTTGTGTTTGATTCCTTAATTAATTAAAATCAACAGTTTTAATTAATTCAATAAAAATTAACACGATAAAATTTTAGAATTAAAATTTTACATTAACTCTAAGTTAACAGATCTACGTTCTAAAACATATACAGTTAAAGAACTAGCCACACATAAATCAAACATATGATTTATAAAAACACAGAATTTGCAAATTCATATATATACAAAGCCTAGAGTTGGCTCTGATACCACTGTTGGGATTCGGTAAGATAAACAGCCCTAGGCACAGCGGAATATAAAAATTTTAGGACCTCTTACGGAATCTTGCCAGGATACTACTCTAGTCGTATATATATGAATATAAATAAAACGATAGTATAAGTTTACACGTTATACCTATCTCCTTGCAAATCCTTAGTCAGCAAAACGAACTCTGATTTCTCCACCGGTTGAATCGATCCAAGCTCTGCAGGAGCGCCCCACGTGTTGCGCCTCTACGGGTTGATACACCACAATTACACGAAAATAATAAATCTTGATCAGCTAGAACACAAGATATATTATAATCTAGGATTTAGGAACGATCTTGGAACAGAATCGAAAACGAAAAATTCTTCCACAGGGAAGAACAGGGTTCGGTCGATCACTTAGGAGAGGGAGAGAGAATTTTGCTCTTGCTCAATTTTTGCTTGTTGAGTTGTGTGAAAAATAACTACAAGAAAGCTACTTATAGTTATCTCCCTAACCTAGTCCTTTTAGGACTAGGACTCTTCTCTCCTACATGGGCCATGGCCCTCTTTAATTAGAAGACCAAGTCTTCTAATTAATTCATGGCCCAGTTAATCAATTTGACCAGACTTTATTTAATCTCCCAATTAAATAGCCCAATTAATTAACTTAATCTCCCATTTAATTAAATCAGACTCTAAGTCATTTAATTAAAATTCATTCTAATTAATTAAATCCAACTTAATTAATTAATCCTTAAATTAAATTCCAATTTAATTTATGATTATGATCCAATTCCAATTGGATCCCAATTTGTTCCAATTGGGTCGACCCAGTCGACCCACCCATAATAATCGACCCAGTCGATTATTCACCCAGTCGATTATTCACCCAGTCGACCCAGTCGACTCGGTCGTTCTTATTTCCTCGCTTTCGCTTCATGTGTATTGTGTATGCCCCCGTAGGTTCACCACATAATTGGCCGTGGGTTATAATTAAATATTATTTAATTATTCGAGTAAGACTTACTCTAAATCAATCGAACACTCTGTCGATTAATCATTCCAAAATTAGCACCCCTGCCAATTTGGGAATTCTCCCACACTCCACGGTCGATGTCCAGCCACAAGCCCATGGAGCCCAATCACTGGTGAATTAATTCAGTGAACCTTTTATCTCATTTACAATTTTCATATACGACACAATCTCTCCATCGATCAATCTCCCAGTCGAGACTTAAGGGTATGGTCTTTCATCGGTTTCCCTTTTCTTTTGTCTTGACCTTATGCATTCTGGTCTCGAAATAATTCTCTTTGACTTAACATTTATGAGCTACTTACATAAAGCCGTCAGATACCTCGGCCGAGGATTTTACCAGAATTAATTTCTCACAGAAATCCATAGGAGAATTTCCCAACCTATCAAGTCGGGTCAGTGGATCCTTTGTTGATGACATGAATCTGCATACGAGTTCCTCTATACCCAATATGAGTCCACAAAGACTTTCTGGCGATCTCCAGTCAGTCGGGACTCATATCAAAGCATACACGTTCTCGCACCAGATAAACCCTATCATCTCAAGTAGTTAGGGATCGTTCCTCGTATACTATTGTAAATTGGAATAACTTCAACCCCGATATGCGACTACCGCTTCCATGGTGAGTTATTTCCTAATTGGGGTATTCAGTGCGCTTGCCATCCCAGCAAGCCACCCACTTATGTGTATCGACTATCCCAGTCACGCTCGTGGACCCCAGCGTTCTCCAGTTCATCGGAGTATACACAACAGTGAGAGTCTAACCGAATCCAACGATGTCCTATCTCGATTGGATTCTACGACTCTTGAATATGTTCTAGATCACGGCCTTGGAGATCAGTCCACGGGTTGTCCCATAGCCCTGTGATCTAAGGACTTCTATCCTTATGCGTAGATAATTATTACATAAGATAAAGATGACCATATAATAATAAAATGCATTTATTAATCCAATTGAATGGTCCTTTAAATTAAATGCAGCCAAATAGTTGGCTTGCAGGACACTATTCTATCAAGATCACTGCCCTTAATCGTTTCATATCTATATCAGTTGACAAGAGCCTACCTTTCTTTAAAGTTATGAGAAATGCAAAGAAATTCGAATAGTCAGAAGAATGCGATCAAGCTTTCGATCAGCTTAAAGCTTACTTAGTATCGTCTCCCCTATTAGCAAAACCTCAAGATGGAGAAGTTCTTTATCTCTATGTTGTTGTATCACCTTAAGTTATCAGCTCATTGTTGATAATGATGGAAGTTAGAGAGAATCACCCGATTTACTATGTCAACCGAGTCTTACAAGGCCCGGAAAGAAACTACTCCGAGATTGTGAAATTTGCTTTGGCCATAGTAACCACCGCGCAAAAGCTTCGACCTTATTTCTAGTCTCACAAGATTGCCATTTTGACAAATCAACCGTTGAGGCAGACTCTGTCTAAACCAAATGCGTCAGGAAGATTGGTTAAGTGGGCCGTCGAATTGGGGGAGTATGATATCGATTATTTGCCTAGGACATCAGTCAAAGGACAAGTCCTAGCTGATTTCGTCCTCGAAAGCACCAACACAGAAGAGGAAAAACAAGAAATTTGGATGCTCCACGTAGATGGTTCTTCGACGTCGACAGGGGGTGGAGCAGGAATTTACTTTCAAGGACCAAATAGTGAAGAGCTTGAGTTCGCATTGAAATCAGACTTCCTAGTGTCCAACAATGAGGCAGGATACGAGGCCTTAGTAGCTGGTCTCAAAATGGCGTCGGAGACAGGAATTCAAAACTTAATCGCCTACACGAATTCTCAGTTACTAGAAAAACAGTTTCGAGGCCAAAGAAGAATCCATGATCAAGTACCTGGATCTCGTCAAAACTCAAACGTTGAAATTCAAGACCTTCCAATTGGAGTACATAAGGAGGATCGAGAACACAAGAGCTGATGCCCTTTCAAAATTTGGAAATATGATCGAAGGCATTGTAACGAGAAAGATAACCTTGATGGTATCTAGTAAACCGGCTATCGACACGCAGTTGGAATCACTGAGTGTCGATATTATGAACCTCGACAATGAAGAACCAAGATGGAAAACCCCCTTAATAGAATATTTGACGAAAGGAACTCTGCCTATCGATAACAATGAAGCAAGAAGAGTCAAGTACAGAGCACCCCACTAAGCTATGATCAGCGATGAGTTATACCGACGATCTATCACGGGAGTACTTCAAAAGTGTATAACAAGTCCTCAGACAGGGATGGTCTTAAAAGAAGTTCATGAAGGATCGTGTGGAAGTCACTCGGGAGGAAGAGATTTAGCAATCAGAGTGTCTCGGCTTGGGTATTACTGGTCAACTTTAATAAAAGAACCTAGTCATTATGCGAGAAGATGTGCCAAATGTCAATACCACGCCACTATGCCTCAGCAAGCAACTCAGAAAATGGAATCAATTTCGATAGCGTGGCCTTTCGACCAATGGGGTGTCGATTTAGTGGGGCCGCTACCAAAGGTGAGAGGACAAAAACATTTTCTACTCGTAGGAGTCGAGTACTTCATCAAATGGATAGAAGTTGTTCCCCTGAAACAGATCACTCAAACTCAGATAATCAACTTTTATTGGTCGATAATCTGTAGGTTCGGACTTCCGAGGATTATAATTTCGGATAACGGGGGTAATTCGTTGGCAAAAGGGTAACCGATTGGTGCGCAAAACATAAAATCACACAACGCTTTACCTCCGTGGGATGTCCGTAGATGAATGGACAAACCGAAGTAACTAACAAGGAAATTCTGAGGCTCCTAAAGAAAAGATTGTCGGAAGCCAGCGGAGAATGGTTGGATGAATTACCTTGGGTAGTCTGGGCCAACCGAACAAAAAAGAAGACAACAACTAGAGAAACTCCTTTCGGTTTGGTATATGGCTCCAAGGCAGTGGTTCCAGTAGAACTCGAAGTACCCTTACCCAGAGTTGACCTGTACAACGAAGCAGACAACACCGACGCAAGAAACTTCGAACTCGACCAAATGGAGGCAAGAAGGGAGAGGGCTTCGACTAGGATACAGTCGTACAAAACTACCATGGCCAGGGCCTACGATAAGAATGTAAGACTGAAATCTTTCCAAGTTGGGGACCTCGTGCTTAACGGATCGATGTCTCTAAAGAAAAAGGGAAACTTGACAGCAACTGGGAAGGACCATTCAAAGTAATTGAAGTCGGAAGGAAAGGCGCATATCGGTTGGAGACGATGAGTGGAGAACTAGTCAAGCGAACATGGAACGGAAGAAACCTCAGGAAATTCTACACGTAGAATCACTTCTCTTTCGTTTGTTTGTATGGTTCAATATTATGTAGTGCTCTAACCTTTTTGTCCCTTTTTGAATCTAATGCCAAAAGTCACTTGTCTGAATTACGAGGTGCAGTAGAATCGACTAAAGAAGAATGAAAGCTATTAATAAGCTAACTCTACAAGTCCTCGAAAAGCCACAGAGGCATCGAGATGAAATCGACCAAAGAAGAATGAAAGATATTAATAAGCTAACTCTACAATTCCTCGAAGAGCCGCAGAGGCATCGAGATGAAATCGACTAAAGAAGAATGAAAGCTATTAATAATCTAACTATACAATTCCTCGAAAAGCTGCAGAGGTATCGAGATGAAATCGACTAAAGAAGAATGAAAGCTATTAATAAGCTAACTCTACAATTCCTCAAAAAGCTGCAGAGGTATCGAGATGAAATCGACTAAAGAAGAATGAAAGCTATTAATAAGCTAACTCTACAATTCCTCGAAATCCGCAGACTCATCAAGATGAAATCGACTAAAGAAGAACGAAAGCTATTAATAAGCTAACTCTACAATTCCTCGAAAAGCCGCAGAGGCATCGAGATGAAATCGACTAAAGAAGAATGAAAGCTATTAATAAGCTAACTCTACAAATCCTCGAAGAGCCGCAGAGACATCGAGATGAAATCGATCAATGAAGTTAGAAATTATATATAAAGTTAGAAGCTACGAAGATTGAAGTTATTCTACGATTGAGCGAGTCGACGCTCGAATCCTTTAGATGATTGAACAAGTAAATAATTAAATTCATCGAGAAGTTGATTGCCACGAACATATATGAAAATTGATATTAAATTTAAATTGAAGAATCGACAAAATACATAAAGAAACCATAGATATGAACAAAAGAAAAGAGTTTATTCCATTGAATCGATCACTATACAAGTTTTTCAAAAGCTATTACAACTACTTTCTCGAGTGATTACTTGAGAAAATGGAATCCTACATCTAATTCTTCGTCTCTTCGTAATGCAGCCACCGAGACCCGGATGTCAGCTTAACAAAGACCTTGATAAACGGACAGATCTTTCTCGACACCTGAGCACGTCTTCCTAAATGCACGCCTATAGCTTTTTCTCTCACTGATCCGTGCATTTTCGAGACGGACTCCTCGGGATCTCGATGGTGTTAGCGAGGGCCAGTGGGATCATTTCCAGCAATAGCGGACAGGGAAACCCATCGACCAGATTACTATGGCTGATGGGTCTCTCTGCATTGACCGAGTGACAGGAGAGGAAAAAACTACAGATCGGAGATCGACAGCTTAATTTCTCCACCATCTGATCGGCTGCCGTTGCTACAACAACACTACTGACCCACCGCCTCCAACGACGACTCAAGATTTCGACACTCAGAACGAAGGCTTTCCATATCTGAGAGCTAAAATGAAGAAGCATCGTCGGGGCCGACCCCGTTGTTCTTACCGATCCCACCCATTCGAACAACGAGGCCGACACATTGGGGCCTCCCCTTTACCGATACCACCCAATCGAATAAATCAAAATCCCTCTCCCCGATCAGGAGGGCGGATACGACGAGGAGGTGCGTACGTTAAGAAGGCACTCCTCGTCAATTTAATGTGTGATGAAAGCTCGAGGGGAAAGTATGTCGAAGTATATATCAAGGGATACATGTTTGGATGATTGTGAGTACGAACTAAAAAAGAACGGACCAGACTCCTCGACTCTCCCTTCTACCCCGATCGGTTGGACGTCTTCTCCTCCTCCTCCCCGACTTCGGGGTTCTCGATCCGTTCTTTATACACTTCGTCGACAACCGAATCTACATGAGCGCTATCCGGGCTTCAAGGTATATCAGTCGACATCTTGATCGATACTTTGAACGAAATAAAATTATCGACTACGAACTCCGAGAAAAGAAATATTTTACTGAAGATTCGAGAACACGCTGAATAATAAAGAACAAGCTACGAGGATAAACGAAATTTCACTGAAAGGATAAAATCGCTTTACAATAAAAACGACCTATATATAGAAAGAAAAACTACCGCTTCGCTAATTACAGAAAAGCCCCTCAAAAATCCGCATCGATTCAGCTTTCTCCCTTAAAGAGTTGATACGTTTCGTCTCCCACCCTCTAATTGTCAAAATTTCCGCCAAGGCATGAAATTACAATTGGCGCAAAAAGCGATGAACGAATAATGAAACTTCCAGAATTCGAGGGAATACATACATAGAATTGAAAACCAATCAAACTTCCAGAGTTCGACCTTCACTCAAACTCTAGAACTTGGGGGACTACCACTAATATATGCACATAAAATTAGAAAACCAATTAAACTTCCAGAATTCGACCTTCACACGAACTCTAGAACTTGGGGGACTCTTGATGTACCAAGTCTTCGTCATAACATCACACGATATCGATCGTCGATATCCTTACGACAGCTACCTCGATTACCTTAAATATACGCCCGTCAAGGGGATCGACTCATAGCACATCGATCTCCATCGAACGGACTCACGGCACGCCGATCCTCATCGAGTAGGCTAACTCATCCATGTATATTATGTTCGATAAGCCGAACCCCTCTTTATAATAGGGTCGGACAGAATAATTGGGGCCCATATCCAGGCGTTCTATCATGACCTGACCCCGATATTCGAGATGTCTAATCAGGATCCGACCCGGTCACCCGAACAGAAACTATAAATAGCCCTCATAAATACAGTAACGGTACACATTCTCTGAGCATTAATTACCCATGTTTTAAATTATATTCAATAAAAATAAATTGTTAAAAGACCATAATACCCTAAGAGTAGTCAAACTCAAATTTAAAGGGTTAAGTGGTTGAGCTAATCATAACTTTTACATAATACTGTAGTTAAAATCTAACATTTATTTGATAATAGTTGAGCAATTGTGAGTTTGATACTAATTGATCGTAAATTATATTATTTTAACATGAGGAGAGGGAGAGTTAGATATATATAAAAAAATTATTATTTTTAGTTTTAAAATTTAATTATATGTATAAATAAAGATTAAATTGAACATTGTTAAATACTTATACTTTTTCTCAAAAGAGTTCTAAAATAAAGTTATTTTTAATAATCTGAAAAGTAATTAGTTTCGTTTGCAGATAATTGTGAACTTTAATAAACTACATTAGCTTTATAGGAATTATGTTGTTGATGACGGTTATTTTTGTTAAAGGTCAATAACTGAATTGCTATGCACAATATATTTGCTTATATCCTTTGGTAATTTGTCATTATTCTTTACGACGATAATTTATTTTATCGTCGTTCAGTTGCATTTTTGTAACGAACACTAAAATACTGAGGAAAATTAATACTTTAATAGAATTTCTACGAAACTTTCTTATGATATTCCATCGCTGATTTGTCACTATTATTAAATGTATATTTTTTATTTGTAATTTCATTATTATTCAGTTATATACTAATAAAGATTTTGTCATACGGAACATTTTTTTTCTTACAATTTAATAACCAAATTCCTACAACAAATAAAAAATATCATGATGTTCCATTAGTAATTTGTCGCTATCAAATGAGGACATTTTATATTTAATTCTGTTAGAATTCGTTATAAATTTGTTACTAAGAGTAGCACTTTTTTCTGTTAGAAATATGACATTGTTGTTAGTTTATAGTTGTGACAGTTTCACAACATAGTTTTTGTACATATTCTTTTTATTTTATATGATTTGGTAATTTGTCGTTATTTTTGTAAGAACATAATTTTCTTTTATTTTCGTCGTTGTTCAGTTGCAAATCTATAACTGACTAAAAAATAGCGACGAAAAAATTTAGTTACAAATCTTTTATTATATGGAACATTTTTTTCCGTCGTTGTTTAGTTACAAATTTGTAAGTGACTAAAAAAATAGTGTCGAATTATATTCCAGTGGAATGATTCCTTCGCTATGGATCAATTTTTCCTACAACTTAACAACAAAATAACTACGAAGATTATTTTTCTAGATATTTTGTTGGTAATTTGTCGCTACTATTGATGGAAAATTGTTTCTATTGGTATTTTGTTATAAGTTCGTAACTAATAGTAACAGTTTTTATTTCCGTTGGAATCATGACGTTGCTGAAGGCCTCTTTTTTTGTAGTGTATCGATACTTACTTAAGCATCGGAAGGTTATCGCCGGGTCACCACCGGCAGTAACCTGACGTAGTTCTCTTTGATTGCAGGTTAGGATCCCCTTATACAAATCGAGGAAAGGTTTGATTGACATGCCGATCTTCACATTGACGAATAGTGTTAATGATCGATACCCAAACATTAGACATGACATAACATACTGAAACACCAAAAACACACTCATCACTTTTCTCTGTAATGACATTTATTTTAATACCGTTCAAACTACTAAAGCACAATTTGACATGAAAATGGAAAATAGATCAAACATTCTTTCCTATAGCCGCGCTTCACTTTTACGAGCAAATGTTACAAGTTGAAATATTAATCATCAAATAGAAAATCTGTAAGTAGTAAAATTTGGAAGCTTTCTCTATGCTGTTAATAATTAATCAGTTTGAATGCTTCAACTTTCAGATAATCAAACTTTATGTCTGTTGGATTTTGCAATTTATATGTGAATAAAATTAGTTGAGAGTAATTAAGGGGTTGCATCTGTTCGATCTAAAGATGTACCCTTTGGACCGAAACAGTGCAATCCAAACGATGTGTCTCTTGCGAATAGACATTTATGTGCCTATAAATAGGAGACCTAATCTGGCCAATTAAGTATCATTTTCAGACAATAATAAAAAATTACTCTCTTCTCTACTTTAAATTTATGTCGAATCTTCTATTTGCTTCGGTTCGCCGTGGGTTCATTATTTGTGCAAATAATGAACAACAGACTGTTGTATCTTGGGAGACTACCGGGAATCAAACTGTATGCACCGTGGCAGCCCCGAAAATTTTGTCTTAAAGAAATTTGTTTCGGCAAGCCTTAGTCTAATTTCTTTTTTTTTTATGTAAAAATTGAAGTGATCTTTGTTTTCGATACAAATAAGTATTTCTCACTATTTTTTGTGTTAGATCGAAATATTTAAGTACACAAATGTTAGACACCAACAATCTTAAGACAATATCTATCTTTGTTTAACTTATATGTGTTCGATACAATATTTGTGCTAATCCAGATCACACAGTGAATTTGAAAGTTTGCTAAACAGAAAATTCCTCGTCTATGTGAAAAATTGCAACGTTTGATTTTAAAATGGTCAAACAAGCAAACTCTGCTTTAGTTTCCATGACTTTTGGCTTAATCTTATTCTGGAAATTTTATAAAGAGGCTTCCACATATTAATTAGTATGAATTGGAAAAGGAAACATGGAATACTTGATTAAGTTGATAAGAAAGGACATAATCAATGGCCTATATTATTTGGTATTTTATTGAATAACGTATAATAATATTTTGATCTCAAAGGAGATAAATATAAAGCACCTTCATTTTTTAAGCCAAAAATAAATTTTGAAGAATTGTGCTTTGGGCTAATGATTACTGCACATAAAACACACAAAGAACACAATCTGACAGAATTGAGAATTCTATGCTTTGTTCGAAGCGTCATGCATCACTTTGTGTATTCTATAGCAACTAGCGGTTAATTATGACCATTTGACGTTGCTAAAAATAATATTTGAAATTAAATATCTAACTAAATTTGCCCTTAGGTTAGATGAAAAGATGTATTTGTTTGAGACAAATACTGTGTTCAGTTTTCAGCAAATGAATAAGTGTGTTAATTTTCAAATTTTAGTTTTACAAAATTAATGCAATTTCATTATATTGCATTTGAACCGATGCGTTCACATCATCTTTGTGAATCGAGGCCATTTATATTTTAATTGTTGGCTGTTATTAGTTAAAACTATTATTATATGATTGAAAATCATTACGTGTATTTAATTTGGAATGAGGGTTATTTCTATTGTGAATTCTATACACAAGAGATTTATTTATAAGAGTAATTTCAATTCTGAAATTTAAATATCGCATTTTCATATTATACAAGTTAAAATAAATTACTTCTTATATAAATATTCTGGTGCTGCACTAATTTATTTTATTGATTGAAGTAAATTATACTTGTATTATTGGATCATTACATGTAAATAACGATTTAATAAAGTTTTAATGACATGAGCATTGAAGTATGAACATCATATATGAGTATGTGATTCATAGCTCGTGCATATCATTTAATCAATACAAACTTATATATATGTGAGGCATATTAAAAACATATAAATTTACTAATATCCTTAATGTGGAGATAAGGGATCAACTAGTATTAATCAATGTTTTATTTGAGATTGATTATTTAAGTTTGAAAATGGTCATAATTTATTTGCAAAATAAATATGATTTATTTTCAAATCAATATTTTATTTGAGAAAATATTGATAATATAATTGTGAAAAATAATTATAATTTGTTTGTGAAATTATTTATAAATTATTTTCATTTCAATATGTTATTTGAGAATATATTGATAATTATTAATTATTTGTTAAAATATTTATAATTTATTTGTGAAATAAATGTCAATAGTTTATTGAGTAAATATTAATAATATTTGTAATTTATTCGCAAAAATAATTATAATTTATTTGTGAAAAATAATTATAAATTATTTGTGAAATAAATTATGATTTATTTGTTTGTGAACAAATGTGTAAGAGCTCAAAACTTTTGAACTAATTTAAATTAAATGTGTGATTTTGAAATCATTACTATCTCGTGGAGTTTGAGAATGTATTTAATCACATAGATATTATTGCTCTATTTATTGAGTTATAAATACGAGGCAATAAATGTATTTGCTAAATACGAAAAGAAGCATTTGTGAAATACAAATCCTGATAATGGAATAACAAAATGAAAAACTCTTATATCCGAATTGTGGGGGTAAATACGAATATACTCATTTACACAAGAGTGTGTTAAATTAGAAAAAAAATTGGTCAAATAATTTACCTAGCTCAACTCAATTGAATTTGGTTGCCAAAATAACAGATAGGGTTGAAAGTCGAACCGAGTTACTCGAGATTCGGCTCGAATTCGTTCGTGAAATACTCGTTCACTGTTCGTCAACTTCCTTACCGATCCGAGCTCGAACAGAAACTCAGGCTCGCCGGAGTTTTCGAGCCGAGTATGGACTACAATATGTTCGATTCAACATGTTCGTGAACTCAATTGAGTTATATATCCAGCTTCGTTAATTGAAGGTCCGTTAATGGAATCCCCAAATTTGTTAATGGAAGGTCTGTCAATGGAGTTCCCGTGTTTTGTTGGGAATAGGTAGAAGTCTTGGGAGTTGGGCTAAATAAATTATTTTTTGTACTATTTATTGTATGGATAGAATTTTTTTTGAATTATTTTATTCTACTTGTGTACTTATCTATGCAGGCTTTTCAGATGTGTACAGTAAAAAATGTTATGAAAAGCCCCTTTATACAGCTACTATGTCACTGGGTACGCGTACTTCGAGCAAGCCATCTAACTTTAACTTATGCATTCGAGCCGAGCCGAGCATTTTTCAAACGTAATTATTCATGATCGAGCCGAGCTCAAACACCAAATCCGAAAACAGCTTCGAGCTCGAACCGAGCTTGAACGCCTAATCTTGTTTTTCGAGCCGAGTACGGACACAATATTGTTCGACTTGTTTGGGCTCGATTTCAGCCCTAATAACAGAGTTTTAAGATGTGGTTAACATCAATCTTTAAATTCAGGTTTAATTGACAACTTGTGGGGGAAAGCTTGTTAGATGTCTACACACATACTAAGTTGAGTTTCATACAAGAAAGTCAATTATCATTCCATATGAGTTATGAAAGGGAAGAAAAAACCAAATAACTTCAAATGTGGGGGTATTTAGGTCAGATTTCGATTTCACCTCCGAAAAAGAAAATGATTTAAAAAAAAATTAAGTTCTACTAGTTTATGCGATAAATAGTAGCAGTTTATATTTTTGGTGTTAAATCTAAAATAAATGTAATCATGTGAACTGAGTCACGTGATGAAACATTAATTATGTAAGAAGGACTTGGGAATCAATTCTTATAACATTGATTCTTCTTTTTGGCTTCGATCTATTTTCAGTAAGTGTGATTTACTGAAATTAAAATAAGATAAAGTAATATTATTATTTTTATTACTTACATAAACTTTTTAAAGTTTATAATTGGAGTTAATTATAAATTGTTTATTCTGCGAGAATAAACATCATAGCCTAACCCATTTTAGACTAGAGTATTTTTTAAATTTTCATAGAATATTTTGCGAAAATATTTAATTAATTTAGATCAAAAGTGTCAAATTTGTGAAGTTTATAATTATATTTAATTATAAACTACTATATTCTGCGAGAATATACATATGAATCTATAAAAAAGAGTTCAATCTCTTACTTCAACATGAGCTTGTTAAGGAGTTGAAGATACAAATGAGCTAAAAGCTCGAAGTTCTTTGATCCTGATGTTATAACTTATATGTTAAAGGACTAACCTCAAACATATAATTAATTATGTCACATTCTAATATCGTGGATTGGAAATAGGCGATTGACAGCGAGTTACATTCTTAAAATTGGTAGACCTCGAGGAGTGAACCAATTAGATGTAGATGGGTTTTTAAGTACAAGAGTTTAAAAACTTTGATAAGGATAAGTCAATCGATAAAAACTAGGCTAGATGAGTAGCCAAGTTGTCTTATAAAAGAAATAATTTTACTTCTTTGACTCATATCTACTAACGATTAGGATAACATTATTTGAATGTTAATAGCTCTAATAGTTATATACAATGGGCGTTAAAATTATAATCCTTAATGGTGAATTAAATGTGTTGGATAAGGATGAAGATGAAGGCACTAAAGGAAGTTTGATAAGGGAGGTTTTGATGCATTCCAAAACTTCAAATTTTGGCTAAGTATGGAGTAACTTAGCTGATAAACTTATCAAGGAATTTTGACTAAGTAATGAAGACATCAGAAGAGTCAAAGTTTCAAGGTCCAAGACTTCTGATCTGCTGAAGTAAAGTTATCAGACTAGTGAAGATCAGCCGACTCAAATCAGATTTGTTCAAGTTTGAGATCAGCCGAGTTCACCATCAGACGTATACTTTCGTCAGCCAAGTGAAGAAGATCATGAAGTGTTCCCAACGGTAATAAATGCCCCTTGGTGTAATAAATGCTGAAGTACGAGGATATTTAAGACAAATGATTGAAGAAAAGCTTCGCATCAGCCGAGTGCATTTAATGCTGCCTGCAGAATAGTACTGTTTACAGTACGGACAGACTGCAAAAGAGCCGTTCGCGGATTTTAAGGACCAGTACTCGAGGAATTTGAATCCTGTCTCTCTTCAATGGACATTTTTCAATCCTCAAGTATAAATAGCTGAAAGAGACGAAGAAGAAAGAAGCAACACACTTTCTGAGAGAAATTTCCGAAGCAAAATTCTTTAAGTCTCAAGAACAGCTCACTCATCAGCTGAGTCATTTGTTGATGAAAGCAGAGTTGAAGAATCAAGAAAAATACATCTTCTGAGTGATTTTGTAAACAAGAGTGTTGTGCGGAGTTGTGATCCATCTTTGTGAGTGATCAAACTTCAGAGAATAGGTTTTCTGTGTGATTTCCTATTGCGAACTTGTGGTCGTTTCATTTGTTGTTCGACGCAAGCAGAGTATACTGTAAACTTTGTGATTATAGTATAACCCAAGATCTGTGTGACTTGGAAGAGTGGACTAAAGGATATTCAAATCCATATAACCACTATAAAAATTACTTGTGTTTTTACATTGTTTTAAATCTGCATATTTTCTGTTTGCATAAAAACACGTTAAGTTAACTGTTTGAAAAAGGGAGTTAAAAAGGAGTTTATAAAACTGGGAATCATTTTTCAAACTGCTAAGATTACTTGTGAAAAACATTTTGAAAATCCGCTGCAAGTACTCTAAGTATTAAAACTGATTTTAACAAAATCAGCTAAGTGACTATCAGACGAGTGGTCAACAAGCCTGTTCAAAGATTTGTTCGCGAACAGAACTGTAACTTACAAATCTGATCAGCTTAGTCTGTTCAATTAAAGTAAAGTTTTAAAGTTAAAATTGAAAGAAAATTTTAAAGAGGTTTATTCACCCCCCCCCCTCTAAACCTCTTCTGACCACTTGGGACCAACAAGTGGTATCAGAGCAGGTGGTTCATTAGAATCAGCTGCCTGATCAACGAGCTTGATCCAAGTGTTTTTCAAAGGTTTTCAAAACTTTTCAAAAGAGCATCTTTTTGAAAAATCAAAACTTTTTGAAAAATGGATTGTATCAGCCATGTTCCCCACATTGCTGGTATGTCCTTTGAGGACTGGAAAATCAGAATGGAGATTTTCCTTGCTGCTTACAATGATAACATGTACACATGTATCATTAAAGGTCCATTCAGATTCACAAAGACCATCAAAATAAATGAAGTAGACACGGTTGTGGAGAAAGACCTTCATGAGATGACTCCAGAGGAAATCAAGCTTTATAATTTAGATAAAGTTGGGAGATTCATCATGACTAAAGCCCTGGATAATGATCGGTTTGACAAGGTCAAACATTGCAAAACTGCAAAGGAGATGTGGGACAAAGTCAGAGATATGAGCGAAGGCAATGATGCTATTAAAGAGCATCAGCTCAGTGTTGCCTTGGAGAAGCTGGACAACTTCAAGATGAAGTTTGGAGAAACCATTGATCAGATGGACACCAGATTCACCAGAACTCTGAATGAAGTTTTGAAGCTGGGAAAGACTTTCACTGACAAAGAGATCACCGTCAGAGTACTGAAGGCTCTACCTTCCAAGTTCAACATGAAGGTGACAGCAATGGAAGAATCAAGAGATCTGGGCAAGATTTCTCTTACAGAGCTGTTCTCCGTACTCAAGGCTTATGAGTATAAACTGCCAAGAATGGGAATTGAAGAAACCTCAACTTCAGGACCCACAGCTGCACTGGTTGCTGCTAAAAACCAAAGAAGACCAGCTCAAAGAAATGCTGAAGTGGACTCATCTGATGAAGCCACTCTACTCAACAAGAAGGAGTACACTGCTGGTGATTTAACCGTTTTTCGTCGGGTTAATTTAATATCAGTGAATTTGTGATATCGGGGGTTAGGATATTGAATTACTCTGTATATTGGGTTCCGTTACTTTATTCTGGATGGATCGTTTACAAAGAAAAGCAATAATCAAAGGCAAGAAGTAAAACCATTAACGAAATTAAGAACGCAATGATATGGAGGTAAAGTTCTGCAATAATAATGGATATTATTGAGTTCTATTGTTATCAATGTATTCTTGTGTAATCTCAGAATTAAGAGAATTCGTAGTTGTCTTATACAATGAATAACTAGGTATTTATATTACGCTAAACCTAGTATTACAAGGAATCATAGTCCTAGTTGGACTCGGCCCAACCTATCCTTATTGGGTCCGGAGTGTAATCTTTACTCGGAGCGAGCGGCATCAGGCTGGGTCAGTAAGAAGGTCTCGATCCGTTAGAATTGGTCGAATCGATCTTGTAATCTTTGTTCGATCAGACTAGTATGTAGGGTGCGAAATAGCCCCCATCAGTACTCCCTCACTTCTTCGAGCGTATAGATAATAGGAGCTCGTAGAAGTAGATAAAACTTGTCGACTGTTTCTTTTCTATGAACGGAGCCTCGTTAAAAACCTTACTTAAGAAAAAACCCAGTGGGAAAAAATCTTAAGTAAGGAAAAGAGTGCTACGTATCATAGATAGTCGTTTCTTCCGCCTAATGATGAATCGCCACGCGTCTATTCAGGAGGCTTTTGGTATCCTTCCATTTTTGGCGGGAATTTGAGTAGCTGCTATAAGTTCGAAACGTCTTTTCTCATTTCCTTATAAATAGGTGACTTTCGAGTTTGCCATTTCTCTTTTATATTTGCTTTTAGATCGCAGTCATTTTCTAGTTTGGTCGTTCGTCGTATAAAATTTTCTTTTCATCGACCTTCTTTTTCAAGAACTAGAATATAGATGGCTTCCGTAAGAAGATCTTCTTCTTCTCCTAGAGAGATCATCGCCCCTGATAACGAGGAGGAGTTACATTCTAATCCTCTGGGTGAACAAACTACGGTCTCTGACCTTGTTATCCCTGTAGAAGATACTTACAAAGTACGAATCCTTTCTGATGCGGACGTAGCCGCCCGAGCCAAAAAGGGCAAAGGTACTGTTCCTCAGATTTCTGAACCAATTGAGGATCTAGCTTGCGCATATACAGAGGAAACATTCCCCGAAGTCGTGAATAGCTATACCAAATATTTTCCGGAGGGTTCTGAGATAATTCTCCCTTCACCTACTGATAGGGTTACTACCCCGCCGGAGGGATGTCGAGCCTTTTATACGGCTCATTTTAATAGCGGACTGCGTCTTCCTTTGTCTCCCCTTTTCCTGGAAGTTCTGAAAACTTTCAGCGTGTGCTTGACACAACTGGTTCCAAATTCTGTTGCTTTCGTGGTTTGTTTTTCCGTTCTGATGATTGCAAAGGGGTTTAAACCTTCTTTCCGCAATTTTACGCAACTTTTTCGTTTTAATATTTCTAGTTCTTCAAATCGTGGATATTTCTTTGCTAGTCAGCGACCTAGCCGAGCAATTTTTGATGCTCCGGTCTCTAGTAATCCTTCATGGAAATCCCATTTCTTCTTTGTTCGTCCTCCGTCTAATCTCCGTTCGGTGGACGGTTCGACCATACCTTTCTCATGGGATCATGGCTCTAGTTGGATTCCTGGAGGTCGCTCATCAACTGGCGAACTTGTTCCCGACGATGTGCAATTTATAACTGAGATTCCCGAGATGCGTACAAACAAATATCAAAGTGCTCTTCTGATTGGGGAAGCTTTTCTTCGTAAGGCGGGGTTAAGTGTTCACAATTTCCCCATTAGTTCATCACCTGAACCTCTTGGTTAGCCTTTTATTTGACCTTTAGTATTGTCGCTATACTTTTTATACGGAGAAATTAACTTTATTTTGTTTCTTTTTCAGCTCATATGGTAGAAAACTCCCGACATTCTTTGAAGGGAAAAATGGTGCTGTCGAAATCCTCCAAGTCAGTAGAGAATAATCCTATTGAGCAGAGGGCATCTCGAAAAAGGAAACTGGAGTCGGGCCACGAGTCTGAGGATAACAGAGGGGAATCTCCAGATTCTTCTCGTGAGTCCCCCATTCGTCAGGGGACGGGATCTGGTTATCCTCCTCTTCACCTTAGAACATCTTTGGGTATTCGAGGATGTCGTAGCTGGTCGATGCCTCATCCTACTAATAATCCAGTTGATAGAAAAAGGAGTTACTATGGACGTTCTGGTGACGACCTTTCTTTACTTGGAGATAAACATCCAAAGCCTACTCTGGTCGAAATGATCGAGGATCATTTAGAGGGAAGGAGGGCTGCTGGTTATTCCGAGAAGGATTCTCTTATTCATGATAATAATGAGAATGCGGTTGATAAGGCGACCCGTATTCTTTTGTCTGGCGTTCTTACTCGTGATCTTAATAAGCTTCTTCATAAGGATCCTTTGGAGAAATTCCAGCGAGCTTCTCTTTATGCTGAAAAAGTGAGACCTTTTTCTTTCTATTATTCTGATGAAGTGATCTTTTAAGATTTTCTTAATTTGCTAATTCGTTTCTTTCTGACCCCTTCGTTATTTCAGGTTAACACCTGTCTGACATCATACGCCTATGAAAATTCTCTTTGGAAACAACAGTGCGAATTCCTTGAAGAGAAATATAAAGTTTTACTTCACAAATCTTCCGGTTCAGAAGTTGGTCCCTCGACATCTTCCTCTGTTCCTGTCGTAGAGACTCGTGCTGCCGGGACCGAAGATCAAGAAATGATAGATAGGGTAATAGAGGTTTCTCGTGCTCAAGAACAAACCAATCAAATGGCAAGAAAATTAGAAGAATTGCAGTTGCAGAGCACGATTCGGATTAGTGAGCTTGAATCTCAAGTGTCAAGCCTTGAAGCTTCTTTAGAGGAGTATGAAAATGACGTCCCACTTAGGCAAAGGGATCGATATGTTAGGAAATCTGATGAACAGGTCGTTCGTGAATTCCTCAACTCTCCTGTTCATACGGCGTTGGTGTACCGGATGGTCGGCCCTCTTCTTGAGAATACTTTTTAAAAAATCGATTCATCAACTGGTCGCTTTGGAGATGATCGACGATCGTCGGAAGGAGTATTTTAAGGCAGCTCATATCCGGTTGAACCGTTATGGCGAGCTTTATTCTTCTTCTGAGGTTCCAGATGTCGAATATCAAGGTTTTCCTCTGGCTTATCTTGTCGAGGAATTTGGAAATCCATTGCCGATTCCTCCTTCTGATGTTAACGATGAGCTCGATAATACTTTCATCGATCCAGTAGATGAAGAGGAAGAAGAAGATGATACAGGCATGACTGAGGACGTCGATAGTGAGCAGAAGATTCCGGAAAGCGACCAGGCTTCTTGAAATAGTGATTTATCTTTAAAATAATCTTTGTAATTATCCGCTTGTAGGTTTAATTGCAGCTTAGCTTTCCCTACTTTGTACACTAAACGTTTCTTATTCTGACAGTCGTGTCCTTTCACATTCGCTGTAATGATTCAGACAAATCATTTAATTTGCCGTAATCATTATGTATGTGTCTTTTCAAATTCTAGCGTTTGCTCCAAGGTCAGTTTTCCTGTTTCGCGCCCTTTCTTCGGGTCAGTCGCGTCTTTTCATGTAGTATAAATACGAGAGGTAAAATTTGATTTGTCTTTTTTACTGCTATACTCCTCTCTTAACATAATACTCTTTCTTGAGCTAGTCGATAAACTTCCTCGATATTAATTTATATTTTTCCGTAATCCGATCATGAGTAACCTTTTCGGTAATACTTCGAAGCGACCTTCTCGTGAGGGCGCTAGGGATAATAGATCGAAGAAATTTCGAAGAGAAGGGCCTTCGATGGAGCCTCCTCGTTCGTCCTCAGTTAGTAGTTCGATGATCGATACTCCTATTACCACGTTCCAACCTTTGTCAGAAGTTAGTTCGTCGCTCCTCCAACCAAACTTTTCTTCTACCCCCGCGGGAGGTAATAGATCTTCCCCAGGTCGATTAGCTTTCGGAGACCCATCCAACATGGAACAGGTTTACGACATACCTGTTTCTTCAGGTTTTTCTTCTTACGAGTATGGATCTCATGGAGGGGATTTTGTTAGTTCCCTTCCTTTTTCTACTTCTACTGCCCTGCTAGTTAGTGAAGGGCAAGTCGGTGATGGTTTTTCTGTCAATCCTTCCATAACGCAGTCTATTTCGCAATATGGTCCTGAATATCTGTTTCATGATACCACTGTAACGACTGCTTCTTTTGAGTCTGGGGGACCTTCTGGGGGTCGATCTGGGTCGAGGTCTGGTCGTCGGACCATTATATCTGCTTCCGGCAAAGAGACCTCTGTTAGTCCCGACGAGAGGGACTCCCCTCGTCCGTTGGATGATCGCTGCGTGCTTATGCAGGTTAATGACATTCTTTTGTCGGAGACTCCACGTTCCGACGGTGTCCCTTTGACAAGCGAACTGCCTGGTTCTGTTGAACCTGATGCTTTGTCTTGGGACTTAGGCATGAGTACTATTTTGCCCGGTGAATTGAGGAAGCTCGAAGGTACTTCCAATGTTCGCCTTGTTCAATCTCTGGTGAAGATATGTGAACAGGTAAACATATTTCGAACATTTTTCCTGTTCTTTGTTTTGAATTCTTTGTTGTACGGCGGTTTTTCTTACTCTTTTCTGTTTTTAGGGCAAGTATTTTGCACTCCAGCTGGGTGTGCAAAATGATGAACTGTGGAATAGTCGGAGAGCTCTTCAAGTTCAGCTGGAGTCGGAGAAAGCTAAAACCAGGGGTTTGGAGCTGCAGCTGCAACTTGCTAAAGATGATCTCCAAAAGTTAGAGGCTGACAAAGTTATTCTTGAGAAAGAGAAAGGCGACCTAGTTCAGGCTGCCGCGTCGGCAGAGGGATCTCGTCAACAGGCATATGATGATGGTTATGATGCCGGTTATCTTAAGCGCCAGGAGGAGTTGATGGCATTTGCTGGTAACCTAACTCCTCGGAGGCCTGTTTCTGCTGGTCGCCCCTCTGGCGATTCTTCTCAATGATTTTTATTCGATCTGGCAGACCTTGGACTGTCTCTTTTTTTTTTTTTTTTTTTTTTTTTTTTTTTTTTTTTTTTTTGTCGCCCAACATTTGTGCATTCGTTTGGGCTGAAATTTTGTAATGGGAGAAGCACTAAAATGGAAATATTATGATCTCTTCTGTAGGCAGATTCTTGCCTTGATTCTAATGATATATCTTTTTTATATATGTAATTGCTACGCACAAATATACCATCATGTAGTAATTGACAAAGATTAGTTTTACTTATCTGAATTTTTATTTCTGCGGAGAGATTTGAGTATGGAGAAAGTAAGCTTGATCTTGCTTTGGTCGCTTGTAAGATAACTGAACGGTATAATATTTGCTTCGCATATTTAATCTTTGTTGATCGATCCAGCCGATCGTCGTTGTGCAAACCCTTAGCTGTCTGGTCGATGCTCGATTCATGCCTTATAAATTTGTCCTTATATGACATATATCTTATATAAGGAGGTTATTGTTCCTCCCGTTGAATTTCAGTTCTTCTTTTCCTCAGAGAGAAATTTTCCTTTAGGTGCTTTTCACCTATTCATGTCTTCCATTATTAGCTTTTCAACTATACATATCCCTAACCAGTATATCATACTCTTGATATGGGAGGAATTGGAAAATGTAACAGTCCTGGCCAGATCTGACCCGTTCAGACCTCCTTCAGCAATTCTTTGGAAAATTAGGCAGTGACGGCCTTATAGTTTCGAATAGGGAGGGCTATTCTCCTGATTTCGATGTCAGATTTCTTGGATTCTAAATGGAATTCTTGTATGGCCAACTTAGTAGTCCCCCTATGATGTATGAGGCAGTTACGATCCCCATATGGTGGAGGCTCTGGTCGTTTTTAAGCATTTATCCTCTTTCAACGGTCTAATTTTGCATGCCTTCGTCGAGGAGTTCTTAATATTTTCTATTAGGCGACCCTCATATATGATCGTGCAGGTCGTTTTGGTCTTTGAACTTCTTTAAGTTTTCTTGGATTATTTGTCGATCGCTTCGATCTGTAGATTTGTTTGTCATCGATCTGTTGAGTCGATCAGACGGGGCGCCGTTCCAACTTACTTGCATTTATTTCGGGAAGTCAAAGGGTCGCGTTTTCGTCCCTTGATTAAACTCCTATTATCCGTAGGATCATTCTCACGGGCGCCTATAAATAAGTAGACAGTTTCCTTATTTTCCATTCATAACAATGAAGATCTCTGTTTCTTTAGATTTCATTTTGCCTTCGGACCCCATAATGTTCAAGAAGTCACATTATCGTGATTTGTTCGTTCGCAGTAAAGAAATTGTCCCCAGTCTTGTATTGACGGGTCCCATGTCAGCCCTTCCTTGTATCGACGGATCCCATGAGATCTCTGCCTTAGTCTTCATCACATTAGAGGTCCGTGGTTTCCGTCTGCACATGGAGGGTTCGTACTTTGCCGGCCATCCTCGTCCTTGGAGGTTACTTCCGGATTGATAGACCACCGGGGTGGCCGGTAAAGTTACCGTTTCACGGCGGTCCTGAAGAGATGCTGCTTCAGAGTAAAATGTTTTATAGATAATGTAAAAGCAGTATCTTTTGTGCGTGAATTGAGTACTGCTGGTTATCTGGCTGGTAATGCTCATTTCACCTGGAGGAACATACCGATCTTCAGAGCCTGGCCATCGAACCAAAGAAGTCGACCATCCTGAGCAGCATGCTTCTTAGGTGGTTTATTATGATCGATGAGGTACTAGGGAGGAGATTGGTGTTTCCGTGGACATTGTCGTGAAGATAGTCGATCCCATAGGATCAATTTAACTGGATCATTGTGACGATCTTTAGGTAGCAAGCAGATTTCTGTAACGTAGGATATTTGTATGTAATTGATTTGATGAATAAAATGTTTTTATTTCTTGCATCTTCTTTGTCGTTTGATAATTTTATTTACGAGGAGTAATTTCCGAGCAGATGAATTCATACTTGATTTATCTTTCAAAACTTTAGGAGTATCAGCGGATCTTATTTAGATCGTTAGGAGTAGATCGAGGAGTTTTTATTGAGCGTATCAATGTGTACTCAATCTTGCTATAATTTAGACTTAGGATTTCATAACAAAATCCTTCTTTGTCGTTGTAATTAATCGAGGAGTTTTTATTGAGCGGATCAATATTTACTCAACTCGTTTTGTTTAGACTTAGGTTTTTAACCCAAAAATCTCTTTGATCGTTGAATATTTATATGTCGAGGAGTTTTTATCGAGCGGATCGATGTTTACTCAACCCTTTTTGTTTAGACTTAGGTTTTTAGTACCTGAAAGTCTTTTTGATCGTTGAATATTTATATGTGGAGGAGTTTTTATCGAGCGGATCGATGTTTTACTCAACTCCTTTTGTTTAGACTTAGGTTTTCTATACCTGAAGTCTTTTTGATCATTAAATATATACGTCGAGGAGTTTTTATCGAGCGGATCGATGTTTACTCAACTCGTTTTGTTTTAGACTTAGGTTTTTCGTAGCAAAAGTCTTTTTCTCGTTGTAAATAGTTCGAGGAGTGTATATCGAGCGGATCGATGTTTACTCTACTCGTTTTATTCAGACTTAGGTTTTTAATACCTGAAGTCTTTTAATCATCATAGATATATCGAGGAGTTTTTATCGAGCGGATCGATGTTTACTCAACTCGTTTTGTTCAGACTTAGGTTTTTAATACCTGAAGTCTTTTAATCATCATAGATATATCGAGGAGTTTTTATCGAGCGGATCGATGTTTACTCAACTCGTCTTGTTCAGACTTAGGTTTTTAATACCTGAAGTCTTTTAATCATCATAGATATATCGAGGAGTTTTTATCGAACGGATCGATGTTTACTCAACTCGTTTTGTTCAGACTTAGGTTTTTAATACCTGTAAGTCTTTATGTTTGTTGTGTTCGATCGAGGAGTTTTTATTGAGCGGATCAATGTTTACTCGACTCGTTTTTGTCGTCGGAATGAGGAGTGTTTATTGAGCGGATCAATGTATACTCAACTCGTCTTGTTCAGACTTAGGTTTTTAATACCTGAAGTCTTTTAATCATCATAGATATATCGAGGAGTTTTTATCGAACGGATCGATGTTTACTCAACTCGTTTTGTTCAGACTTAGGTTTTTAATACCTGTAAGTCTTTATGTTTGTTGTGTTCGATCGAGGAGTTTTTATTGAGCGGATCAATGTTTACTCGACTCGTTTTTGTCGTCGGAATGAGGAGTGTTTATTGAGCGGATCAATGTATACTCGACTCATTTATAATCCAGACTTAGGTTTATCACCAAAAAGTCTTTGTTGCTGCTGATATAGATCGAGGAGTGTTTACTGAGCGGATCAATGTATACTCGACTCGTTTCGTTCTAATATTTATCAATATGCTAGTGTAATTCCACAGAGCGTTAATCGAAATAATCGATGTATAGAAAATGCTAAAATTTTTACTATTTGAACTCTAGGCTAGGGCCTTTGTTACAAGGATTAAAACTTTGATAAAGTAAAAATAAAACAATGCAGTATAATCTGCTAAAATTTATTTACCATAGTATTTCCTAAGGTTGACTGCGTTCCAGGTTCTTGGTAAGGCTGTCCCATCCATGTGTGCAATTTTGTATGAACCTTTCTTTCCTACGCCAATGACGATGTAAGGTCCATCCCAATTTTGTTGTAACTTTCCCACATGCTTGGATACTTCTACCTTTTGCAAAACCAAGTCCCCTTCTTTGAAGGTTCGGACGCGTACTTTTTGATTGTATGCTTTCTCCATATTTGCCTTAGTGGCTTGTAGGCGTACAGCAGCTTTATCTCTTAAGGCTTCTGTTAAATCAACGTCATTTTCCCTCGCCTTTTCATTTTCTTCTTTATTGAACATCTCTATTCTTGGAGTTGGAATTAAAGTTTCCACAGGGATAACAGCTTCCGACCCATATATCAAGCTGAATGGGGTTTCCCCAGTTGAATTTCTTACCGTAGTTCGATTAGCCCACAAAACTCCTGGTAGCTCATCGAGCCATTTTCCTTTGGCAGCTCCCAACCTTTTTTCCAAAGATTTTATTATCTCTCGGTTTGCTACTTCAGTTTGTCCGTTTGCTCGAGGATGTCCTACCGAGGTAAAATTTTGTTGAATTCCGAGTCTTGTACACCATTCTATTATTTGTTTTCCCGCGAATTGAGTTCCATTATCGGAGATAAGGACCCTTGGGATGCCGAATCGACAGACTATGAATTTCCAGAGGAAGTTAATAACTTGGAATTGGGTTATTCGTGCGAGGGCGACGCATTCTATCCATTTGCTGAAGTATTCTACAGCGACCAGGACATAGGATTTCTTTGATCTAGCTGTTGGGAAAGGTCCCACGATGTCCATTCCCCATTGATCGAACGGCCAACAAATCGGGATAGGGTGCATATTTTCTGCTGGTTGATGACATATGTTAGCATGGATCTGGCAGTGATGACATTCTTGGACATATTGAGCGGCATCTTTATTGATGGTTGGCCAATAGTAACCTGTTCTGAGACATTTTAAGGCCAATGCCCTCGATCCACTGTGATTTCCTGCGTCTCCTTCATGTATTTCTCGCAGTATATCCATGGTTTGTGATTCAGGGATGCATCTCAGGAGAATTCCCGATACTGATCGTCTGTAGAGTTTTCCTTCTACAAGTGTATACTTTGGGGCTCGATATTTTATTTTCCGAGCTTCATTCTGATCAGATGGTAGTTTTCCATCTTGAAGATAGTCTTTCATTGGGTTCATCCAGTTTTCTTCGGCTTCTTCGATTTCCATTATATCGATTATCGGTATTTCATCGATGTCGATTGCTGGTGTATTAGATATTAACCAGTTAATCACCCGTTCGGTCTTTCCGTCATGGGATCCTGTGAATTTTGATAGCTGATCGGCCCATTTGTTTTCCGAACGTGGGATGTTCTGGATACTGAAGCTTTCAAATTTCCCAGCTAGAGATTTCACTTTGGCGAGGTATTTGATCATATTGAACTCTTTAGCCTCGTATAGGCCTTCTATTTGTCTTTGTACTAATTCCGAATCAGTCAGTACCTTAAGACTCTTTATGTTGGCTTTTATCGCCATCTCCATTCCTGCGATTAACGCTTCATATTCGGCTTCATTGTTTGTTACGATGAAGTCCAATGTTATCGCGTAATTCAAATCTTCCTTATTTGGTCCAGTGAAGTTGATTCCGGCGCCTCCCCCTTCTCGGCATGAAGCACCGTCGACATGCATTAACCAAGTTTGATCCTCGATCATCAAGACATCGTTGTTGTGACAGTTCGATGATTCAGTGGCCTGCGTCGGTGTTTCTAGTATAAAATCAGCCAACACCTGGGCCTTGATGGCAATCCTTGGTTTGTAGTCTACCTCGAACTGGCTGAGTTCGATGGCCCATTTGATTAGTCGTCCGGAGGCTTCTGGTTTCGCTAGGATTTGCCTTAGCGGTTGATTCGTCAAAACGATGATTTTGTAGGTTAAGAAGTAGGGTCGGAGTTTTCGTGCAGCCACTACTAAAGCCAGCGTGAATTTTTCTATTTCCAAGTAATTCTTCTCCGCCCCTTGTAATAACTTGCTGAGATAATAGACAGGCTTATGCTCTGAACCCTCTATCTTAATTAGGACCGAGCTAACGGCCGTATCGGAGATGGAGATGTATAAGTACAATGGTTCCCCTTCTGTTGGTTTGGCCAACATCGGAGGGGATGTTAAATATTCTTTGAGTTGTTCGAAAGCTCGTTCACATTCTTCGGTCCAAACAAAATTTTTCGCTTTTCGAAGTGTTTGGAAAAAGGGCAAGCTTCTATCCGCCGATTTAGATATAAATCTATTCAACGCTACGATCTTCCCAACCAAGCTTTGCACTTGAGAGATGGTCTTGGGAGGTTTCATTTCAGTTATGGCTCGAATTTTTTCTGGGTTGGCTTCTATCCCTCGCTGGTGTACCAAATATCCCAAAAATTTTCCTGACTTAACACCGAAGGTGCATTTTGCGGGGTTCAACTTCATACGATATTTTCTTAAGATTTGGAAACATCGATCTAGATGTTTTACGTGATCTGCTTCATTCATACTTTTAACTAACATGTCGTCTACATAGACCTCCATTATTTCTCCGATTAACTCCCTGAACATTAGGTTTACCAATCTTTGGTATGTAGCCCCAGCGTTCCTTAATCCGAACGGCATTACTATAAAGCAGTATACTCCCTGTTCGGTTATGAATGCGGTCTTCTCTTGGTCGCGCTCGTCCATGTATATTTGGTAAAAGCCTTGGAAGGCGTCCATCATGCTGAACAGCGCAAAGCCAGCAGTCGAGTCGACCAATAAGTCGATTCTTGGGAGGGGGTAAGGGTCGCGTGGACATAACTTGTTAAGGTCGGTGAAATCATTACACATCCTCCATTTGTTGTCCTTTTTATCCCCCTTTGCTACTAGTACAACATTACATAGCCACTCCGAGAAATGTATTTCTCGGATTTGTTTTGCTTCCATCAGTCTTTCAACTTCGGCTTTAATGATTTTATCTTTCACTGGTCCATGATTTCTTTTCTTCTGTCTGGCGGGTTTCGCCGAAGGGTCAATTTTTAGGGTATGCTTGATTACTCGAGGATCGATCCCTTCGATGTCATTCGCACTCCAAGCGAAAACGTCCACGTTATTTCTTAGAAATTCGATTAACATTACTTCTCCTTCTTTGCTCAATTCTGTACCAATTCTTGTCCTTTTGGACGAGTCGCCTTCTACTAGAATTATATCTTTATGTTCTGGGGGTTGCAAGGATAAATCTAGTGGTTCTTTCCCCTTTTTATCTAATCGATCAGTAATAGGAATTTCGACCTCATTTCTAATTGGATCGTCTTCGATCTTTCTCTTGCTCGGAGTAATAGGGTTAGGATGTTCTCTCAAGGTCAGCGACGTGCTGTAGCAATCCCACGCCATACAGTGGTCATTCGTTATTTCTCCAATGCCGCTATCGGTCGGAAATTTTATTTTCTGGTGATAGGTAGAGACCACAGCTCGAAAAAGGTTAAGGGCTGGTCGCCCTAATATAGCGTTATAAGCGAAGGGTGTTTCTACCACTAGGAATTTTACCAGCTTCACTGTTCGAAGTGGCTTCTTTCCGAGCGATACACTCAAAGATATCGTTCCGCTGGGGATGATCTCGGACCCTCCAAAGCCTACTAACGGTGTGGCTACCTTTTGTAAGTTTATTTGTCCGAGGTTCATTTGTGCTAGAACCTCCCTGGAGATGATATTTGCTGAGCTTCCATTATCGATTAGGATTCTTTTCACATTGTAATTCGCTATTTCTAACGACACTACCATAGGGAAATCTGGGTTATCTTCTTTCGTATCCCAAGTAATGTTTTTAGGTACTTCGCCTTCGTTAAAGCTAATCGGCTCGTGATTTGTTGGCCTATTTTCTAACGTCCATATTTCTTTTGGATATTTAGAACTTGCAATTAGGGATCTTGCCATTCTTCGTCGAGCATTGCGACTATCTCCACCCGCAGGCCCCCCGGATATAGTGTGGATAGTTCCATTGATCTGGTCGTGATTCAACTCCTGAGTAGGTCGATGTTCTGGTGACCTTCGATGAGAACTTCTCCTTTGAGTTCCGTTCCGGGGGCTTCTGCTTCTTTCCCTTTTGCGATTATCTCGTTCTATGTATTCGTCTAGTTTTCCTTGCTCGATCAGTTTTTCAACTTCTCTCTTAAGGTGAAAACAATTTTCCGTTCGATGCCCATGTGCCCTATGGTACTTACAGTATTGATCATAGTTTCTAGACCCTGGTCTGGGCTGAGCGATTTTCCTCGCCTCAGGAATCCAATTATTCCTTTCTAGAACTTCCAAGATTTCTTCGATTGGAGCATTTAATCTTGGGTGTTCTACTTGATTCACTCTGCTTCTGATTGGTGGTTCAGGGTTTCTTGGTCTTTGGTAGAAATTAGGTTGCCTTTCTCGGTCGGCTCCGCTGTATTCCAGTCGCTGGAAAACGTTACCTCTCTTGGAAGATCGCTCCTAATCCAAGGATCTTTGGGCGGGAATCCTATCATGGCGCTTAGACCCTGTAGCCGTAACTTTGTTTTTGTTTTTATCCTTAAAGGAATTCATCTCTTCTTGGGTCATATACTTAGATGCTAGGCTCATGATGTCGGCGAACGTTCTTGGTTGCTTTCGACTGAGGGCATTCCCGAACTGCCTGTTTTTAGTGAGATCGAAGAGGATAGATATTATGTAGTCAATATTTGGGGAATCGATTTTAAGCAATTCTACGTTGAATCTGGCCAACCAATTCCTTAGGGATTCTCCTTCTTGTTGATATATAGTTCCAAGGTAGCTCATTGGAAGTTTTTGTCTCTTTTGGCTGGCGAACTGCTGTGTCAATTTGTTACAGAGTTCCCTAAAGCTGAATATGGAGTTGGCAGGTTGTTTCGCGAACCAGTCCAACGCGAGTCCTTCGAATGTGGCTACCATTAATTTGGCAGTGAATTCAGCAGAGTGGGCATATAAATTCATTATATTCGTAAAGCTAAAAATATAATCATCCGGGTCAGTGGTTCCATCGTAGCGAGGTAGTCTGCCCGGGACTTGTCCGATCGATTGTGCCTCTTTTATTTCCCTGCAAAAGGGAGAACAGGCCGCAAGGCTTTCCTGGAGTTCCGTGGTTCGGGCCCACGGATTTTGAATAGACCGTAAGCGTTGTTCAAGTCGGTCCTGCACCATCCTTTCGATTTCTCTTTCCGTCAGTCGAGCCGTTCGTGGTCGATCAGGGATTGTATCATCTATATCATCCTCAATAGGGATAATTGTTCGTTCCCTGGATCTACTGCGCCTCGCCGGGGTTTTTCTGTGACCTCGTTTCCTTCGAGGATTGTTGTCGGTGGGTTTCGAATTGTCCTGTTGTGGACTGTGTAGCGAGCGGTGCTCGCTTGGTGGGCTATCAGCTTGTTGAGATACATGATCGTTTTGTCCGGGCGTTCTCCGAGCAGGAATTGTCCTGGCAGCCTTAGGATTTTGCGGAATTTGATCAAGCACAAGTAATTCTTCCTGGGAGAGTGATTTAAAGAGCATCGCTATTTGTCGTAATTTCTCCTGAGCACCCGGGAGAGGAGCAGGGATCTCGGGGACTTCCGGCTCTTCCTGTATCGTGCCGGGAGGACCTCCTAGGGGTTCATGATCTCGGGGATGGGTATTCTGTAAATTCTCGTCGGTGTTGGGAACGTTATTATTGTCGTTCCCTTGTGGATCTTCAGATGTGTCATGACCGGTGGTTGTGTTACTTCTTGCTCCGATACGAGCGCTTTTCCTTGGGCGAGCCATATGTCGATCGAATAATTAACCTAGCCCCTCGGTGGGCGCCAACTGATTTAACCGTTTTTCGTCGGGTTAATTTAATATCAGTGAATTTGTGATATCGGGGGTTAGGATATTGAATTACTCTGTATATTGGGTTCCGTTACTTTATTCTGGATGGATCGTTTACAAAGAAAAGCAATAATCAAAGGCAAGAAGTAAAACCATTAACGAAATTAAGAACGCAATGATATGGAGGTAAAGTTCTGCAATAATAATGGATATTATTGAGTTCTATTGTTATCAATGTATTCTTGTGTAATCTCAGAATTAAGAGAATTCGTAGTTGTCTTATACAATGAATAACTAGGTATTTATATTACGCTAAACCTAGTATTACAAGGAATCATAGTCCTAGTTGGACTCGGCCCAACCTATCCTTATTGGGTCCGGAGTGTAATCTTTACTCGGAGCGAGCGGCATCAGGCTGGGTCAGTAAGAAGGTCTCGATCCGTTAGAATTGGTCGAATCGATCTTGTAATCTTTGTTCGATCAGACTAGTATGTAGGGTGCGAAATAGCCCCCATCAGCTGGAGATGTTGCACTGTTGATGAACAACTTCAAGAAGTTCTACAAGAGAAAGATGAAGAACAAATACAACAATGCTTCTTCTTCTAAACCTAACTTTTCTTCTCAAGATAAAGATGATTATAAATCAAAACTAATGTGTTACAACTGCAGGAAATTGGGACACTTCATCAAAGACTGCCCATATCCAAAAGCAGAAAAGTACACTGAAGAGGAGAAGAAAATGAGAAAAGAAAGAAAGCATCAGAGAGGCAAGGCAATGATGGCTGAAGCAGAAAAGCTTGCTGCTGTCCACTCATCTGATTCAGATTCAGACACGTCTGATGAAGAATCGTCTGATGAAGAAAAACCTGCTCTCCTGTGCCTGATGGCAAAGGACTCTGATGACTCTGAGGATGAGGTAACTCCTCAAGAAAATGAATTGTTTAATTCTCTAGAGCAAATGATGTTGAATAATACTACTATTGCTGGAGAATTTGTTAAGCTTAAGGAAGAGATGAACTTGCTAAAAGAGCAAAATAGTTCACTGAAACTTTTAGCTGAAAAGCCAAAAGAATCAGCTGAATATAAACAGCTTGAGCAAGAGCATGAATCTCTGAAAGCTGAATGTGAGGTTTATAAAGGGAAAATCATGGAACTTGAGAGAATCATTGAGTCTCATGATAAGTCAACTGTTGCATCCATGCATACATCTAAGAAACAGGAGACACCTTTAGAAAAGGACAAACTAGAGTTGAACCATACTGAAAAATTCATATCAGCTGACAATAGTAAGGTCATTTTGTATGTTCAAACTTCTAAACCTACCTCATCTGAGAAAGTGGTAAAGGAGAAGAAATCTCCTAAGGCTAAAAAGAGCAAAGAGCCTAGTGTAGGAAATCAGACTAGTAAGACCAAACAGCAGAGTCCTAAGAAGTCTGCTGATAAAGCTAAATTGAATCAATCTGTTGGTAAAACTAAGTCAAAGTCAAATGAGCAAGCATCTAGTAAACCAAAGAAGCATAAGAATAAGAAAAATCAAAATGCTTGGTATGGAAATGAGTCATACTATGTGCAACCTGCTGCATATCATCCTATGTATCATGCACCTCAATTTCCTAGTTACTATGCACCTTACCCTGCTCATCCAATGCATGCATATCCTGCATATCATGCACCTTACCCTGCTTATGAACATTATTCATATCATACTGATCATCAACATGACTTATCTGATAACTATGATAAAAATGAAACTGTTCATGCTCCTAAAACTCAGAAACCTAAGAAGCCTAAGACTTCAACATCTTGGGTTGTCAAGGGTGGAACTAATCCTTCAGGACCCTCTCAATAAGGGTACCTAAAACAATTTTATTTTTGTTTTGTAGGTTAGGATTAGGAGTAGGAGTAAAGTAGAGAAGATTTGGTACTTGGACAGTGGATGTTCAAGGCACATGTGTGGAAACATACATGAGTTGACTGATGCAGTTGCTGTGAATGGTCCAAAAGTCACTTTTGGAGACAGCAAAGAAGGCAAGATTAAAGCTAAAGGAAGATTAATCAAAGGAAACATAGAGATATCTGACATCTCCTATGTCAAAGGCCTGAAATATAATCTGCTGAGCATAAGTCAATTTTGTGACAAAGGATATTCAGTCATCTTCTCAACAGATAAGTGCTATGTTGAACAGATTGGTACAAAGAAGGTAATTTTATCTGGAAGACGACAAGGAAATATCTACATAGTTGACTGGAATTCTGTTGACAAGAATTCAAGTGTTTGTCTGGTGGCATCTGCACCAAGTGAAGTCAGTTGGCTATGGCACAAGAGGATGAATCATTTAAACTTCAAGACCATAAACAGATTAATCAAGAATGATTTGGTAGAAGGGATTCCAAAAGCAGTCATGAGCAAAGACAAGCTCTGTGATGCATGTCAGAAGGGTAAACAAATCAAGTCATCTTTTAAAGAAAAGAAGCACCAATCTTCTGGAAGGATATTGGAGCTACTGCATATGGACTTATTTGGACCCATTGATCCAGTCAGCTATGGTGGAAAGAAATACTGCCTAGCTGTTGTGGATGATTATTCAAGATATACTTGGGTGATTTTCATGAAAAAGAAAAGTGAAACCAAGGAACATCTTACAAATCTGATGGAACTGATCCAGAATGAGAAGAGTATCAAAATATTGAAGATCAGATCAGATAGAGGGACAGAGTTTACAAACTCTACTGTTGAAGAGTATTGTAATATCAAAGGAATACATCATGAGTATTCTGCTGCAAGAACCCCTCAACAAAATGGTGTTGCTGAAAGGAGAAACAGAACATTGAAAGAAGCTGTCAGAACCATGATAGCTGAAGCTAAACTGCCTCAAAGATTTTGGGCAGAAGCAACAAATACAGCATGCTTTACCCAAAACAGATGTATGATCAACAAAAATCAGAACAAGACTCCATATGAAGTTTGGAACAACAGAAAACCAAACATTCATTACTTTAAGATTTTTGGTTGTAAATGTTTTGTATTGAATAATGGGAAAAATCACCTTACTGCATTTGCAGAAAAAGCTGATGAAGCTGTCTTTGTAGGATACTCATCTGTTAGTAAGGCTTACAGAGTTTTTAACAAAAGAACATTACTAATAGAAGAATCTATCCATGTAGTATTTGATGAGCCAAGTCAATCTTCTGAAAAGAATCAAAGTGTTAATCAAGATATGTCTGCTGATTTACAGAAGTTGGGCGTTGGAAGAAATGAAGAATATGTTCCCATCATACTACCTAATCTAAGTTCAGCTGCTAACTCAAGTGCTGTTCAAAATCACAGTGCTGATTGTCTAACAGACGAGTTGCAAGCAGCTGACAGACCAGAGACTGTTCAACAGACTGCAAATGTTCAACAGACTACTACTGGAACTCCAACAGTAATGTTGCAAGATCAAAACAGAGGACAACATCCTGATCTGCAACCTGATCTCAGATGGCTCAAGAATCACCCTCCTGAATTAGTTATTGGTGATCCTTTAGATAGAGTGAAAACAAGAAGAGCTGCTGCACAAGATGCCATGTTTGTCACATTTCTATCTCAAATAGAGCCCAAGCAAATTGAAGAAGCTCTCAATGATTCCTTCTGGATAGAAGCTATGCAAGAAGAGTTGAATCAATTTGAAAGGAATGAAGTCTGGTACTTAGTTCCTAGACCAAGTCATCAAAGGGTAATTGGCACTAAGTGGGTATTCAGAAATAAGATGAATGAAGATGGTGTTGTCTCCAGAAACAAAGCAAGACTAGTGGCCAAAGGTTATTGTCAAGAAGAAGGAATTGACTTTGATGAAACTTTTGCACCAGTAGCAAGACTTGAAGCAATCAGACTGTTTCTAGCCTATGCTGCTCACAAGAACTTCACTGTCTATCAGATGGATGTGAAGTCTGCTTTTCTCAATGGAGAATTGCAAGAAGAAGTGTATGTTGAACAACCTCCTGGATTTGAAGTCTATCAAGAAGAGGACAAAGTATATCGTCTGAAGAAAGCCCTCTATGGACTGAAACAGGCTCCAAGAGCATGGTATGATACCCTATCTGATTTTCTTTTAATTAAAGGATTTCGAAAAGGTAAGGTAGATAAAACCTTATTCACAATTGAATGGGAAAATCATATATTACTTGTGCAAATATATGTGGACGATATTATTTTTGGTTCAACTAACCAACAGATGTGTGATAAGTTCTCCAAGCTGATGCAGAATAAGTTTGAAATGAGCATGATGGGTGAACTTAATTATTTTCTTGGATTGCAAATTAGACAGTTGCCTGATGGAATATTCATCAGCCAAGCAAAATACACAAGAGATCTGTTCAAGAAATTTGGTATGGAAACTAGCTCAACAGCTACCATTCCCATGTCTACAAGTCTTCGTTTGGATAAAGATGAAGATGGCAAATCAGTGGACATAACCAAATATAGAGGCATTATAGGGTCATTGTTGTATCTAACAGCAAGTAGGCCTGACATAATGTACTCAGTTGGAGTCTGTGCAAGATTTCAATCAAACCCCAAAGAATCTCATCTCTTAGCTGCCAAGAGGATATTGAAGTATGTTAAAGGCACTCAAGAATTGGGATTGTGGTATCCTAGAGAATCTGGATTTGAACTAGTTGGCTATTCAGATTCAGACCTTGCTGGCTGCAAGATTGACAGAAAAAGCACAACAGGTGCCTGTCAGTTCTTAGGCAGTCGACTGATCTCATGGATGAGTAAGAAGCAAACCTCAGTCTCTATATCTACTGCTGAAGCTGAATATATAGCTGTTGGAGCTTGCTGTGCACAGATACTTTGGTTGAAGCATCAACTAGAAGACTACAACATCAAGATCAGTGGAATACCAATCTACTGTGATAATACAAGTGCAATCTCTCTTACTCAGAACACTACAAGTCATTCAAGGACTAAGCATATTGAGATCAAGCATCACTTCATTAGAGATCATGTGGAAAAAGGCAATGTTTTGATTGAGTATGTTCATACTGATAATCAGATTGCTGATATCTTCACCAAACCTCTAAGTGAAGCAAGGTTCTCAACTCTAAGAGCTGAGTTAGGATTACTTAATTTGGAAGCATAAGCTGAGGGGGAACTCATCAGAAGACTGGAGTTCAACAGCTTAGTTATCTATTATTATCTTCAAGGTTTAACCTTCAACAGACTAGTTAACTTATGAATTCTTAAACTCAGGGGGAACGTGTAAGACTAGCGGTACTTCTGAATTAAAGAAGAAATTTGTTAATGACAGTTAGTTGAAGTTATGTTTTCATCAGAAGACTCAACTATCGAAGATTAAAGTTATTTTATCTAGCTGGATTGACAAACAGCTGAGGAAGGTTATCAGCTATTGGCATTCTCTGATAACAGCATTGTCATCAGGACAGTAGTCCATCAGATAAGTATTTATATTACTCATCTGAATACTTTAATAAAAGCGGAACTATTTAAAACGCATATTCAAAACACGCTTTTATAAGTAACTGTTGGGCGGTACATATTCCCGCTCTTCATTAAATATCTTTTGAATTCGAAAAGTCGTAACTGACGCCGCACGATCAGCACTGACAGAAAAACGGATCTAACGGTTGGCGGATATCACGGAATTCAAGATACCCCAACTCTATAAATCCCCATCTGATCAGTCGAGTAGCTCTTTACGCACTCTAAGCATTCAAAAGTACTTGTGAGAAATTCCTGCAAATTTTCTGCATACTTTCCTTTGTTTTTCTAACCTTCAACAGATCTACAATGGCCGCTGAAGGTATGTTTCTCGTTTATGATTCTTACTACCAATCCGGTACGGATCTGATGAAAGAACTGCTCGAAAAGTTCAAAGCTGCTTCGCTGGTAAACTTCATGGAATACCACGAAGGAATTATCTGGACTGACCAAGTGATGGAGTACTATAACACTGCGAAAGCTGACTATAACTCACTAGCGATTAAGGCTACTGTGGGAGGCAAATCTATCACTATCACTCCTGCTGATCTTCACGAGACGTTTGGGCTTCCTAACAGTGGACGACATGACGTCACTGTGCTGACAGAGGACAAACACCAACAGTTCTGGGCGATCTGCGCCAAAGAGGGAGAAACGTTGTCTGGAAATATAAGGAAGAAGCAACTGAAGGATGAATATCAGCGGATGGCTGATATGGTGTCCAAGCTGATTGAGAACTGCACATTCTCACTGGATGTTGTTACCATGAAGAGGTTCAGCATCATGGCTGCCATATACTATGGACTGGAGATCAACTGGTCAATCATAGTCTGGTACATTTTAGCTGACTTTCTTGATGATAAGAAAGGAAAAGGCCCCACCACCAACCACAGAATCACTCTCAGCTATCTGCTGTCAAAGCTGGGTTGTGATATGAAAAATGGAAAAGAGATCCATAAATCTAAGGCAGTATCAAAGTACTTGCCTGTTCAAAAGAGGAAGGCTGGTGAGCCTGAGGAAGCTGATGTTGAGGAACCAAAAGAGGTTCCTGCCAAAAGGCAAAAGAGGTTAGTCAAAACAGCAAGTTTGGCTGTTGAGACTAAAAGGAAGAGGGCTGCTGATGAGCCCAAAAAGAAAGAATCTAAGCAGATGGAGAGAGTGACTTCTGCTGAAGCCACTAAGATTGTTGAGAACATAATTGCTGATGTACGGACTGGATCCCCTGCATCACCATCAAGAACTCCATCAACAGAGAGGCCTGCTGAAGGTATCTCTAAACGAACAAGAAGTCAACAGAGAGATACTGCTACAACCATTTACCGTGAAGGGAGAACCAAGAAATCTGCCAGAAAACAGATGACATTTATAGAAGAACCAACGGACTTGGAGAATGTAGCTAGGGAAGACCCTGAAGCTGCTGAAAGGCCTGCTGAAACAATTAAGACTGTTGAGACTGACAAAGTTGATGAGCAACAGTCTAGTCAAATCACATCAACAGCTGAGGTTGCTCAACCTCAAGAAGATCCAGATGTCCAAATCATCCATCCTATAGCTGCTGCTCCCATATCATCTGCTGGACCAGCCCCTGCTGATAAAGGCAAAAGAAAAATTGTGCTGAGGAAAAAGAAAGTTTCCAAAGCTGACAAGAAGGCAAGGGAGGAGGCTGAACAAAGAAAACAGGATGAGTTGGAGGAGAAGAAAGCAATTGAGCTAAGCAAAGCTCAAGAAGCAAAGGATGAGGCCAGAAGAAGAATGTCTGAAGCAGAGAGAAAAGCTGCTGAGGATGCTGAAATGGCTGTGGTATTGGAATTGAGTAAAGTTGATGCCTATGGACCTGTCCATGGAGGTGGCATCAAGATTGGAGAAGGCAAGAATGATGAAGAAGACAAGAAGAAGATATTGCTGCCTGCCCCCAAACTCAAGTCAAAAGATAAGTTTGAAGTCAGAAAAGCTTTTGAGATAGTATATGCTGACAAGGAGCTTTTCAAGAAATTTGAGAAGTCTCTGGCTTACTATGATCAGAAGCTGTTGTTGAAGACAATGTTCAACCAAGAAAAGCCAAGATATATCAGTTGGAGAGACAACATGCTGAACAAGTCAATCACTGAACTTCAAAGTATGAAGGAGTTAGCTGATGAAGAACAATGGGTTCTAACTTGGCTGAAAACAAACTCCATCCAAAAGGCCCTTGATCCCAGCTATGTAAGAGATGTCATGCATAGTTATGCAAAAGGCTTTGCATTGGAGGAGGCCAAGAAAATCAAAAGCACCTTGCCTGACAAGAAAAAGAAATCTGAAGACGCTGAAGAAAGGGCAATCAAGTTTGCTGTTATGACTTCCCTGAAGAGATGGGCTAAAAAGTCAAAATATCAGCAAGGCTGTTCAAGCGACTTGCCACTGCTGCCAAGTATTCAACAAATTATTTTTGGCAAGTACAACCGTACTATGAAGTCCCTAAGGGAAACAATGCTCCTGTTAACCCTTGGATTATTGTAAGGCAGATTAGACAGACAACATGCTTTAATGAAGATGGAACCATTACTAATCTATTCTACGATGATGTCACTGATGAGCACAAATCTGCTGATAAGTCCTTAGCTATTGACCTGCCAGCTAAGACTTCTGAAGACCATAAGATGACAGACTTGGAGGAAGTCCCTGTTCAACAGGCGACTGAGGAAAAGGAAGCTGATGCTGATGCTTCTACTTCATCAGCTGATCAACACTCATCACTGATGGAAGCAATCCAGATGCTGATGGAAAACCAGCTTAAGGACCTGGAAGACAAGCACAAGCAACAGCTACTGAAGGTTAAGGAGGAGCTGAAAGCAGAGTTGGCAGAATCCAACAGACTTCAGCTGGAAACTGTTCAAGGATCAACAGAAGAAATCATCAAGAAGGAGATCAACAGTATTCCAATTCCTCAAGATCATTCATTGCAGTTAGTGCACAGTTTGAGAGAGCTGAACCAGAACGTAGAAGATGTGAAGGGTGATGTCAACCACCTTCACACTGCATTAAAAACAGCTGAGCACAAGATTGCTGATCTGACTGCAACCTTCATTAAAGTCAGTCATGAAGAGAAGGAAATCAATCTGGGGATGTTGCAAGAAGTGGCAAAGGCTTCACAGGAAGTTCAAAGTGAAATTGCAACTATCAACCTCAACATTGACTACTTCAATGATAAGACTGATGTCATCAGCACTGATATTCATCATCTAATAGCTAGTCATGACGTTGTTAATCAGAACCTAAAGGCTTTGTGTGCTGGAGTGAAGATTCCAACAGTTGCTCTCAACCCTGCTGTTGAACCTTCTAATGTCATCAGAGTTGATGATGACAAAAAGGGGGAAGATAAAAGGGAAGAACCAGCAAAGGAAACTGCTGCTGAAGAACCAGCAAAGGAATCTGCTGCTGAAGAACCAACTAAGGAAGAAACTGCTGCTGCAACTATTAAAGCCAAGGAAACTGAAGAAACAGCTGACAAGACTGAAAAGCTTGGAACGGTAGAAGAAGAAGAAAAGACTGAAAAAGAAGATACCAAGTACAAGAATACAGAATCTGCCAGGAAGGCCATGGAAGCTTTGAAAGCTCTTCAAGAACAAGAACTTAAGGAAAAGATGGAAGCTGCCAAAGCAATCTTGGAAGAAGAAGCTGATGATGAAGAAGATGATGAAGAATCATCTTATGAATATGAAGAAGTGCTGGAAGGATCAGATGAAGAAGCTGATAGTTAAAACTTGAAAAATCCTTGTAATCAGTTTACTTTATCTATTTCTTCAAAAATCTCATCTGATGAACTTGTACTATGTAACTCTTTTTAAATATTAATGAAAAGTCAAGTTCAATCCAATAAACTTTTTCTATCTCAGAAAATTTTGAGGATTTCAATCTTTAGTTTAGGTATTTAACAGGTACTTAGCTGAAGTTTTGTCATCATCAAAAAGAGGGAAATTGTTGGATAAGGATGAAGATGAAGGCACTAAAGGAAGTTTGATAAGGGAGGTTTTGATGCATTCCAAAACTTCAAATTTTGGCTAAGTATGGAGTAACTTAGCTGATAAACTTATCAAGGAATTTTGACTAAGTAATGAAGACATCAGAAGAGTCAAAGTTTCAAGGTCCAAGACTTCTGATCTGCTGAAGTAAAGTTATCAGACTAGTGAAGATCAGCCGACTCAAATCAGATTTGTTAAAGTTTGAGATCAGCCGAGTTCACCATCAGACGTATACTTTCGTCAGCCAAGTGAAGAAGATCATGAAGTGTTCCCAACGGTAATAAATGCCCCTTGGTGTAATAAATGTTGAAGTACGAGGATATTTAAGACAAATGATTGAAGAAAAGCTTCGCATCAGCCGAGTGCATTTAATGCTGCATTTAATGCTGCCTGCAGAATAGTACTGTTTACAGTACGGACAGACTGCAAAAGAGCCGTTCGCGGATTTTAAGGACCAGTACTCGAGGAATTTGAATCCTGTCTCTCTTCAACGGACATTTTTCAATCCTCAAGTATAAATAGCTGAAAGAGACGAAGAAGAAAGAAGCAACACACTTTCTGAGAGAAATTTCCGAAGCAAAATTCTTTAAGTCTCAAGAACAGCTCACTCATCAGCTGAGTCATTTGTTGACGAAAGCAGAGTTGAAGAATCAAGAAAAATACATCTTCTGAGTGATTTTGTAAACAAGAGTGTTGTGCGGAGTTGTGATCCATCTTTGTGAGTGATCAAACTTCAGAGAATAGGTTTTCTGTGTGATTTCCTATTGCGAACTTGTGGTCGTTTCATTTGTTGTTCGACGCAAGCAGAGTATACTGTAAACTTTGTGATTATAGTATAACCCAAGATCTGTGTGACTTGGAAGAGTGGACTAAAGGATATTCAAATCCATATAACCACTATAAAAATTACTTGTGTTTTTACATTGTTTTAAATCTGCATATTTTCTGTTTGCATAAAAACACGTTAAGTTAACTGTTTGAAAAAGGGAGTTAAAAAGGAGTTTATAAAACTGGGGAATCATTTTTCAAACTGCTAAGATTACTTGTGAAAAACATTTTGAAAATCCGCTGCAAGTACTCTAAGTATTAAAACTGATTTTAACAAAATCAGCTAAGTGACTATCAGACGAGTGGTCAACAAGCCTGTTCAAAGATTTGTTCGCGAACAGAACTGTAACTTACAAATCTGATCAGCTTAGTCTGTTCAATTAAAGTAAAGTTTTAAAGTTAAAATTGAAAGAAAATTTTAAAGAGGTTTATTCACCCCCCCCTCTAAACCTCTTCTGACCACTTGGGACCAACAAAATGAGAAAATTTATAAGGAGTAACCAGAGAGTTTAGTTGTTAAATGAAAAGAAAGCATAGTTTGTGAAACTTTTGTATTTTCTTGTTGACCTTTAACAAACTTCTAAACAATGACACCATAAATGTGATAGTGTCACTAACAAATTTTGACGGTCATATTAATAAATATGACAAGTGTATCCATATAAACTAATTGGATAATGATTGAGTATCAGAGTTTGTTTATGCCCAAATGATATGTTAATATTTAAGACTAATATTGTGAATATTAAATCCATCAAGAAAATATTAACTTATGATATGGAAAAACATCAATTTAATCAATTAAGATTATGAGGTTATGTGATGACATTAAATTATCTCAAGTACATGAATGATGTCTAAGTTAAATACTTATGAAATTAAGGGATTTCATAATTTTATTTAATTCATATCTTGTATGCTACATGAGAACAAATGTGATAGGATATCACAATTTAAGTATGCTCATAAAATTAGATGTCATGCAGATATCGTAAAATGCAAGAGGCTAGACATCGTCTCTTTGGTTAATAAACTAAGGAGATATATGAGCAATCTTAGCAAGATTTGTAGGGATGCATTAATGAGAATGCTTGAATCTTGAAAGAATACATACATATGTGCATTATATTTTGAAAAATTTCAAACGATCTAGAATAGATATAGTAATGCAAATGAAACTTCTGAATTAGAGGAATCAAAGTTTATAAGCGGATATGTATTCAATTCTGGAGGACCGCTAATTCATGAGAATCTTCCAAACATACGCATATAACTCAATCAGCTATGAGATAAGAGTGCATAACATTGGATAAATCTAGTGAAGAATTTGAGTGGCTTCACAAAATTCTTGGAAGATATTTAATATGATTGAAAATTGTGTTAGTCATACATAAAATGCGATAATCAAGCGGTGATACACAGAGCTCAACAAGCTCTATGTATAATGGTAAAGTCACGACATGACATATTTGTTGTCGTTGATACAATACCGAGAGACATCTACTTTCAAATAGAATGGACTTTATGAAGTCAAGAGATAATCCTGATTCCAGATATTAAAGGTTTATCTAGAAAGTAGTATGTGCATCGAGGGGAATGGTCTTAAAGCCTAAATTAGACTAAGTTACCTAGTACGGAAACCTAACCTGGCGACTAGAGATCCCACGGACCAGGTTCAATAGGATAACCAGTCTTGGCTAACTTAAAAGAAAGCACTTAAGAGTATAACTCTATCCCATTCTTATGATGCAATAAGTGCAAGCCTACCGCGTTTATATGGTTAAGCAAACGCTTTTAATGACGTCTATATCTTGTCAAGAACAAGTGGAGTATGGTAGGATACTCTTGATAGATGCAGTCACCTATATTAGTGTAAGCCGAGTCGTCTTGTTGAGATTTTCTTTATAGGCTGGAATTCTATAAAGCACTCGCATAACCAAGAATGTTCAGGGCCAAAACGAACACAATCGAGAACTTAGAAACAAATCGGTTTAGTACTGTGTTAAGTTTATTGTCTTGGTTTACACCAACATCCGACGGTTCCAGATGAAATATTTCACCGATTGGCTAAGTAAATCCGATAAGCTTTAACTAGGGAAGATTCAAGATGAAATATTTCACCTATCCCGATGCGGTATTATACCTAAAGAATACTTCGACATAACATGTCCTGTGATACGGGACACGAAGAACTATTTTATTTATATGGGGGATTGTTGGATTTTACAATTTATATGTGAATAAAATTAGTTGTGAGTTAAGGGGTTGCATCTGTTCGATCTGAAGAGGTACCCTTTGGAACCGAACAGTGCAATCTAAACGATGTGTCTCTTGCGAATAGACATTTATGTGCCTATAAATAGGAGACTTCATCTGGCCAATTAAGTATCCTTTTTCAGACAATAATAAAAAATTACTCTCTTCTCTACTTTAAATTTATGTCGAATCTTCTATTTGCTTCGGTTCGCCGTGGGTTCATTATTTGTGCAAATAATGAACAACAGACTGTTGTATCTTGGGAGGCTACCGGGAATCAAACTGTATGCACCGTGGCAGCCCCGGAAATATTGTCTTAAGGAAATTTGTTTCAGCAAGCCTCAGTCTAATTTCCTTTTTTTTTACGTAAAGATTGAAGTGATCTTTGATTTCGATACAAGTAAGTATTTCTAACTATTTTTTGTGTTAGAACGAAATATTTAAGTACACAGATTGTTAGACACTAACAATGTCTTTTGTGAATCTGGTTAAGTACCATTACTATATATTTAGAGCTTTGCATTTAAATTCACTAGAAAATTGTGCCCATAGTCATCCTAATTGCATCTTATGTTGTGCATTAAGGCAATTTTTGTGACAAATTTTGTGCAAAGGCAATTAGGAATACTTGGGAGGAGGTCGAGACATGTGAAATTGTTTTAAAAAAAGAGCGCATATCTTTTAATTCCGAGTAGTATTAAAGCATAAAGGGGTATTTTTGCACATAACTTCCATTTGTTTTTTTATTTGTTCATATTCAACTTTTCCGATGGAATCCAACAAGGAACCTTTAGGAAAAGGTAGCACTGAGGGATATCGAATTTATTCTTTTTGTTTTTTAGTTAATGTTTGCAAATACATAATTTTACTTTTCTATTATGGTTTTAAATTTTGGATTTTTTTCGTTAGGGTGCAGGGATTGTGAGAAACAAGTTTATTTGGGTAACAAATTTGACTTCTGGTTACATGCCTAGAATGTTTTGTATTATGTGTGACGTAGTATTAGTAATTGAGTCTGTTTCTTTTTATTACCCAAATGTAGTTGATGATGTGCTAATGAAGGATTATAAAAAAGAAGAATTAGTTCACATTCTTCGTCGCCAAAGAATGGGTCAATCAATCGGGAAAAAGTAAGGATCTTCTTTAAACTTGCCTACCGGATGGTTTGAGATCTGATAATTAATTGGAGTGCTGATTATCTTTGCTTAATAAATGAAGAAATGTGTTTTTCTTTCTTTTACAGTCGTAGTTATGTTCTCTAGCGATCCGGGTAGTTCATATTAGTGTTAACTTGTGGATTATTATTACATAATTAATCTTAAGATTTGACAGGAATAGGTTTTATAAGATAGTTCACATGTGTTTTTGGATATTATGTCTCCTCCCACCTTCAAGTTCCCCCTCATAAAGATTAAACATAAATTTAACTGAAAAAATTCACTACCAATGCCTTTATAGAATGATGATTTTGTGAAAAACTTCAGCTAGCTTAATATATTTCTCACATTTATAACAATGGTTTTAATCCATCAATTTACAATAATTCAAGCCCAAACAGATGTTGGTATGGACTTTGAGAAGCCCATTTTGTCTGATCTTACGTGGTTTCATATACGATCAAGGAAGTAAGGGAAATAGTTGAGGGCACAATTAAATGATGAAAGATCAATAATATATATATTTCGAACTTGCGAAATGCAGATTACAAGCAACAGGGTCCTACTTGAGCATTATGGGATGCCGTACAAGCTAGTGGAACAATACATAATAAGTGACCTATGCTAACTTTCCAAGATGGCTCCGAGCTGCAGCTTCGAGTAGAGAGCACTTGGGAAAGCGTGTCTGGCGTCATAAATGCTGGTGGTATTTATAGTTGGAACATTGAGCTAGCTGGTCCATCCATAGGGATATATTTCTCGGCCCAAAGGCTTGGGCCTGTGATTGGCCCAACAGTAACCTCCGATCATGAGTTCTCTCTGGTTGATCGAAATACAAAGATAGTGACTTGGGCTCGACTCTATACTTCCAGATCGGGATTCATGTTCTTCGCTCTTGCCAGAGCTCCTCATTGTAGAGTCCGAAATATCCCTCATCAATACTCCCCCACTTCTCAAGCGCGAAGTGAAGCTTTAGCTCGAAGAAGTATGTACTGCTTCGATCATTGGGATGAACAAACCATCTTTAATGTGCTTAAGATATGCCTCGTTAAAAACCTGACTCGAAAAAACCCATTGGGATAAAAACCGAACCAGGGAAAAAGAGTGCATATCTTGGAAATAATTTAATGGCTTTATTGCAATGATATAAGTTTTGACACCAATAATCCTCATCTGGCTTTTCGAATTGGATCATGATCAGAATATCACATTGGTTACCTTACTGTTGTAATTGACCCGTTTATACTTCCCTATTTCTTCCGATTGTAGGATAGTAAAAAGCTGGGCAATAAATATATATATTGAAGAGGCGTATCTCCTCATGTCTTGGTTTTCGGCTCCTAATTGCAGAGAGTATGGGGGTCTAAAATGCAATTACCGAAAAGATAGTTTTGAATTTACCCTGAGGGAGTTCAACCGTCGCGGTTATTCGGGGTCCGGCTTGCAATTTACCATTTTAACCTTATATATATATATATGTTGACTTGTTGAAAATTATTCACAAAGCAACTTTTACTCTTGATCGGAGCATAGAGATCGGACGAGCTGTCATTTTCACACAATTGTTTTTTGCTTATAATGTCTAGTTCAAGAAACATGAGGGGTAAGAGCAAGATTGGAGAAGATCAGGAACCCGATCCTAACTTGAGGCTTATTGATGATTATGATGAAGGGTAAGTTCATCCCGAGCGTGAGGATCGATACTGATCAGACTGAAGATCTTGAGGAGAATGTGGTCGAGAAGCGTACCATTGGTGATAATACCTTTGTTAGGATATACAAGCCTGAAGGTCCTTCTAGAATAGCCAGTCTTAACAGGGCCGAGCTTGGCACCGATCAAACTTCTTGCATTTTTACTAAGGACGACCGTGCTTATCTGGAGGAAGAGTTCGGGAAATTTCTTCCTAGGGGTTTTTCAATCGTCATCCCTTCTTATCGTCAACGCGCGACTGATCCACCTGCGAGGTGTCAGACATTTCACGAGAAACAATTTTCCTATCGATTGCGCATCCCCTTTATTCCCCTGATAAGGAGTATCTTAACGTCTTTTTCGCTTTCCCCTGCTCAGATTCTTCCGCATTCTATTGCGTATATTGTAGCGTTCAGCGCTCTTATGGAAGCTAAAGGGGAAGAAGCTTCCTTTCGGAATTTCTGGCAAATATTCCAAATTGATATGTCCAAAGGTTCCAACGAGGGGTTCGTATATTTTTCTCAACGGTCGAGTCTGCCTATCTTATCGAGCGTGCCTATGGATAAAACCAAGGGCTGGAAAAGAAGGTTCTTTTTCGTGAAAGGTCCTGACGTTCCTGTCTCGGAAGGAAGTTCGAAAACTAGGTCCTTTCTGACGAATTATTGGAACAGCTGCAGTGCAATCCCTTCCATACCATGTTACTTGTTCAAGAAGGGGTTTTGAGGATGGCAGGTCTAAGTAAATGTGACTACCCTGCCCCGACGGTTGAATTTTCTCTTTCTTCGTTAACTCGATCCCTCAGCGGATCTGTTCGACCGTTCGGAAATATGCTCGAACCGGCCACTCTTCCTCGTGCCCCTCTTACTTTACGTATGTTGTTATCATTCCTATTTTGATACGCGATAATTGCATTTTTACATTTTTCCTTCTAAACGTATTGCATTTTCTCTATAGATCAAACCGTTGAGAAGTTCCGTCTGTCCATGGTTAACCCGATCGGGACCATGACCTCCGGGCGCGTACCGAAACAACCCCATCAAATGAAGAAAATCAATCCTGAAGGGATGGAAGTAAGTAACTTGGTCGCCGACTCGATCGAGTCGCCAGCTATATTTCCAGCTTTAAGAGGTGTCGGCAGCACAAGCTCATCGAATCCTGCTGTAGCGGGTCCCCTACGCAGTGTATTTTCAATTGAGACTTCTAATCCCTCATCCGCTGGTTACAGTCAATATTCCTGGAATCGTATTTTGGGTATACAAGAACATGAGGAGCGTATGACTCAGAAACGGAATGCTGATCATCCAGGGCCCTCGAGGAGGGTAAAACCGTTCGGGAGGAGCTCCAATTTGGTTCCTTGTCGACCAAGCAGATTAGAACCGGATGTAGCGGATTTTATGGATGAGCATTTTCGCGGGTGTAGGGCCGCTGGATATCCGGATGAAGGGACTATCCCGTCCGACCTTGGACCTGATGGTGAAAATGAGTTCGACAAATCCACAAGAAATTTTATGGCCGGACGGTTTAAACGAGATCTGCTTCATCATACCGTCAAAAGCGATTTCGAAGTCCTGAGTAACTTTTCTCGAACCTATCAGGAGGTGATAACTGTTAAGTTTCAAGTACTTTATCTTTCTTGATTCTTAAATAGCCTGTTGACTTGCTTTTCTTCTTCATAGGCCGGGGATTATTTCGCCCTTCAGACTTATCGTTTAGCCTTGTTGGAGCAAGAGGCTCACAATGCGCTCGCACAGACTCTTGCTGAGAATAGAACGCTTCAAGCTCAACTGGACGACACTCGTCGTGAATTATCTAAAACCAAGAAGGAATTAGAGAGTAGTAACAAAAAACACACTCCGTCCGTGGAGGAGGATTTGGTGTCAATAGTTAAGGAGAAAAGTGCTCTCGAGGAGGAGCTTAAGAAAGCTAAAGTTGAGCTCGAACAAGCCAGACAAGACTCCGAGCGTGCATATTCTCAGGGTCGGGAGGAGGCAGCGATCCCAGCTATACGAGAGTTTTTGAGGTCTCCTGTTCTTGATCCCTTGGTTCGAAGAAGGATAGGCGGGATTCTCCAAACGATTTTCTACAAAGGGGTCCAACAGCTAGTCTCGGCTGAGATAATTCCGAACATGATGGACGAGTATTTTCGACATATGGATCCTTATAAGAATGCTGAAGGAAAAGATTACAAAGCTTCGTCATTGCCCCAGGAACCCATGAGCTGGCAAGATCACCATTTTGCCCCGTTTGTTGAGGAATTTGGGGTTCCAATGCCGAATCCTGACTTGCTTGAGCTATCCGGCAATGACCCCCAATTTGCCTTAGGGGAAGATCATTATGTTGACATAGAAGGCGAATCCGATGAGCAAAATGATCAACTCAACCGTCGAGTAGGGACATAGGGTGGTGATGGCGAAGATAGCGGCATCTCGGGCAATGATTCAAAGTCTAGTAGCTAGAATTCTGATCATAGCTATGTAATGGGGGTAATAGTTGATGTAATATGTTTCTCCCTTGATTTATATAATCAATATAATCCTTGACTTGTAAATATTTGTTTATCCACGTTTTTGCCTTCTTACCGTTCGAAGTCTTCTTTATTCTTCTCTTCGGATTCTATAGTTTCTGATTTAGTTTCTTGAGAGTCGCACCGGTTCAATTATTGTAAAGGTGAGGTGTAGCCTCTATAAATACAAGAATTGTTTTGAATCATTTACATATAACTCTTTAAGCATTGAGATCGGAGCTCCGCGCTTGATACATATTTTCGACCTTTCAAATTTATTTCTTCGCTCATCATGGATCAAATATTGGGTAAAGCTATCGATCCCCTGTCGTTGTTGGGTGGCTACAAGAGCAAAGGTCCTCCCAAACATCAGAAGTCGACTAAGGATAAGAAGTCCTCCAGGGCTTCTCCAACCACCTCCGCGTCTTCCCCCAAAACCTCCAAAGGAGGGGAGACTAAGAAAGAAAAGCAGGCTTCAACCAAACATGTTAAGATTATTCCTAACAAATCGATTTTAGATGAGGATCTCGACGAGGAATCTGAGGGCTCCCCGTCGAAACCTCTCGATAATTCCAAATGAGCATTGGCTAGACAGAAGGCTTCAGTTCTTGCTTCGCATAAAAAGCCTTATTCTGATGGGATCACCCCCACTGAGTCCTTGCAAAAGCTTATTTTTGGAAATGAGTCGTTGGCCGGTAATTCTGCAGCTGGTTCCCCGAGAGGAAGTTTGGGCAAGAAACTTAAACTGACAGATATCGGTGAAGGCTCTTTAGTTTCTGGAGCAACAGCTGAATCCTCGAAAGTTTAGGATCTTTCCGATCCTCGTGGTGCTTCTGCTTCTCCTGTGATCTTCTCTTCCCCGCTGAAAAATGAGTCTGCTCCGGAAGTGATACTCGAGAATCCTGTTAAGAGTCTCCTGCAGGCTGATATCTGCATTTCTGAAGCAGGCGTGTATAAGGGAAAAAGCCTTTCAGAGCTGTTTCAATCTGGATCGAATTATATTTTCCAGGTTTTTCTCTCTTTCTCCTCTCTTTTTTTTTTTTCTTTTTTTTTAACTAACCCATTTATTCATAAGGCAGGCTGGACAAGAGTTCCTCGAGCTCAAAGTGTTAGCTGAGCGGAATTGAGTCAACGTGCTGCTGTTACCCTCGAACTGGAGAAGAAGAAAACCGAATTGGATCGTGTGCTCGAGGAGAAACAGGCTTTAGAGAAGGAGAAGGCCGCCAAGGATCAGGGGGAAGAAATCCACCAACAATTGAGTAAAGAGCTTGAAGTACTCAAAGGACTTTATGAACAGGAGAAGAAGGATTCTGAGCTTCGTGAACAGAAGGCTTATGCTCGTGGATATGATGACCGCAGTGCCGAGCTTCGAAAGATTTTTTCCGATAATAAACTTCTGTAGATGCCTTAATTGCTAAACTTGTTGTAATTTTAATTCTCCATTTGGCACTTGTGATGTAACTTTGAATAAGTTTAATTTGTTTCGTGTGTTTCTGTTTTTGCATTTCGGACCGTGTACTGGGCCATGCGCCATTTTCATGATTGTTATGTCCTTCTTCGATGGCCATATCTATTCTCTTAATTATGCTGGCATGTTCTCCATTTTTAATTAACCTACACCAAGCATAATTGTCATAAAATATTTTATGCTTCGATAATTGTTACTACTATTCGATCTTTGTATAGCGGGCGCAAATGTATTCATGCGAATGTTCGAATATTCTCCTTCGACCGAAGGTTTTTGATTAATTCAAATTTCCGATCTTGAGTCAGACGAATTATCCTTTTTTATCCAAACAGTCCCCTATTCATCGGTAAGCGGAACCGTCGGCGCATTTATCGTTCGTATCGCGACCGTTCAATCCATAAAATCTGAGCTATTGGTGTTTATTTTCTTCCCCTATAAATACCTCTGACTGATTGTCATTTTACCGTCGTATTTATACTCTTTCTGTAAAAATTTTGTTCGATCTATATGCACGATTTTTTACCTTTAATGGCCAATCATTTATCCCCTATAAAAATGTTCGAGATTCGAATTCGTACTTTCTTTTCCTTTGCTTCCACAGAAATTTTTGCTTCGACTAGAATATCGACAGACGAATATCATTGCGACTAGGATATCGGCAGACGACCTGCTTTCTCGGATATCATATATCTAAGGCGGGCTCGGACTCCTGTATCCTATCGCTCTACCCAGTCGGATAGTGGGTCAACTTCTGGAGAAGTTTTCTTGCTCTTGATCTCCACTTCTTCAAGATTTTTCTTGAAGAATGTTGCCTTCGAGATTGCGTGGAGTAATTTCTCTAGGGATTGTTTCCTGCTGCTTCGACCTGGGTGAATGTACAAACTAATCAGCAGGGGAGTGGTAGCAAGAATGATGGAAAAAGTGCTACCAATCCGACCCCTGTATTCTTGGATGAAGGGTAGATTCAGAACCAACTCTACTCGGCCCTGCCAATCGAATGAAGATCCGTAGCGTAGAGCCTGTCATTTGTAGTAGGATAGTACTTAATGTAATCTTCTGATTTTAGCTCGAACTTACTTATTGTAGTAGAATAGTACTGAAATCTTTTGTAACTATCTGAAAGCTTATGACATAAAGACTTATTTTTACTTCATTGTGCTTCTATGTTTCTTTGCTTATCTTGCTCGTACATCAATAAGATTGCTCTTTTGATAGAATAATCGAATATCCAATTCTGAGAACAATTATTTAATAATTATTTAATTTGTGTTGCTGCTTAGGATAATTGATAATTGATATTTCTTTGATGTTCCTCATAAATCTCGATCATCGCAATTTATAAATTGATCATTGTTAAAATCGGAAAACTTTTTGGACGACTTGAGCTGAGGGGCGTAGCAACGGCTTTCACCCTTAGTCGATTTCGAGGGTCTTAGCAACAACTTTCACCCGTTTTCTTTTGTTTCCGACCTAAGGGGCGTAGCAACGGCTTTCACCCTTAGTCGATTTCGAGGGTCTTAGCAACAGCTTTCACCCGTTTTCTTTTGTTTCTGATCTAAGGGGCGTAGCAACGGCTTTCACCGTTAGTCGATTTTGAGGGTCTTAGCAACAACTTTCACCCGTATTCTTTTGTTTTCGATCTAAGGGGCGTAGCAACGGCTTTCACCCTTAGTCGATTTCGAGGGTCTTAGCAACAACTTTCACCCGTATTATTTTGTTTTCGATCTAAGGGGCGTAGCAATGACTTTCACCCTTAGTCGATTTCGAGGGTCTTAGCAACAGCTTTCACCCGTTTTCTTTTGTTTCCGATCTAAGGGGCGTAGCAACGACTTTCACCCTTAGTCAATTTTGAGGGTCTTAGCAACAGCTTTCACCCATTTTCTTTTGTTTCCGATCTAAGGGGCGTAGCAACGACTTTCACCCTTAGTCGATTTCGAGGGTCTTAGCAACAACTTTCACCCTTAGTCGATTTCGAGTGATATATTTAGAGATTGGGCATAGCCTCATAATATCTTCATGATCGGATAATGAATTAATAATATCTCAGGCGAATAAGACTTGTCATCGAATAGATAAGATAATGAATTGATAATATTTCAGGCGAACAAGAGATAATGAATTAATAATATTTCTGGCGAATAAGACATTCCATTGATTAGAGAATCCTTGAATAAACAAACTGAAACAGAACGAGATAGCAAAATAAAAGATAGGCTAGAATTCGCTAGATAGTCTTTATCTTCCATAATATCTTCTTAAATTAATAGCATTCCAAGCCCGAGGCAGGACTTCTCCATTTGGATGAGCAATCTTGTAAGAACCTTTCTTCCCGACCTCGACCACTACGTAAGGTCAAACCCAATTAGGCTGAAGTTTTCCAACATGCTTCGAGACTTCTACCTTTTTTAGCACTAGATCCCCAATCTTAAAGGTTCGGATTCTAACTTTCTGATTATAGGCCTTTTCCATGTTGGCCTTTGTAGCCTGGATTTTTATCTTAGCACGATCCCTTTTGCTATCGGCATGATCAACTTCCATTTCCCTCAGCGACTGATTTCTTTCGGAATCATAAAATTCAACCCTGGGAGAAGCTATAAGATTCTCAACGGGGATAACAGCCTCTGAACCGTAAACTAAACTGAAAGGTGTTTTTCCCGTGGCAGCTTTTACGGTCGTCCTATTTGCCCATAAGACTCCTGGAAGTTCATCGAGCCATTTTCCTTTTGCATCAGATAAGCGCTTTTCCAGAGATCTAATAATCTCTCTATTCACAACCTCCGTTTGCCCATTGGCCTGCGAGTGCCCTACTGATGCAAAATTCTGTTGTATTCCGAACCTCTCACACCATTTCATGACCTTCTGCCGGCGAATTGTGTTCCGTTATCAGAGATTAGAACTCTAGGAATTCCGAACCTGCAGACAATGTTTTTCCATAGGAAATTAATGACTTGAAACTGAGTGATTTTAGTTAGAGCAACGCATTCTACCCATTTGCTGAAATATTCTACAGCGACCAACACATAGTTTTTCTTGGCCCTGGCCGTTGGAAAAGGACCTACGATGTCGATTCCCCATTTGTCAAAAGGCCAACAGATCGGAATAGAGTGCATTTGTTCAGCCTGCTGATGGATCAAATTCGAATGAATTTGACAATGGTGACATTTTTTCACATAATCGACCGAGTCAGAAATAAGAGTGGGCCAATAATATCCTGTTCTCGAACATTTTAGGGCTAATGCTCGAGCACCACAATGATTCCCTGCTTCTCCATCGTGAACCTCCTTCAAGATTATATGATACTGACCTTCGGAAACACATTTTAATAAGATTCCAGAGGAGGATCGCTTATAGAGTTGCCCATCAATTAAGGAAAATGACGGAGCTCGATACTTAATTCTTCGGGCTTCATTGGTATCATCGGGCAGTTTTCCTTCCTTTAAATAGTCGATGAAAGGATCAATCCAAGAGATCATTTGATCGTCAATTTCCATGATGTCAATACAAGGAGTAGCATCCAGATCGATGGCAGATGCATTCGACAAAAGCCATGTAATTATCCTTTCATTCTTTCCATCCCAAACACCAGTGAACTTAGATAGCAAATCGGCCCATAGATTTTCTTCCCTCGGAATAGGCCGAATATCAAACTTTTCGAATTGCGAGATCAAACTTTTGGTTTTGTTCAAATATTTAATTGATTTTACCTTTTCTTTTAGGGCCATCTCTAATCCTGCGATCAGAGCTTCATACTCCGCTTCATTGTTTGTAACGACAAAGTCCAAAGTAATGGCGTAACTCAAATCCTCTCCACAGGGTCCTTGAAAATGAATTCCTGCTCCACCTCCTTTTTTGGTCGAAGAGCCGTCCACATGCATCAACCAAACTGGAACCTTAATATCTTTAACCACATTTACTTTGGAAGTTGGTTCGCTCTCAAGGTTTTTCAGGCTAGTGGACTCGACTAGGAAGTCAGCTAACACCTGAGATTTTATTGCGGTTCGAGGTTGGTACTCAATTTCGAATTGACCCAACTCAACCGCCCACTTAATTATTCAGCCGGACGCTTCTGGCTTTGATAAAACTTGTCTCAATGGTTGGTTGGTTAAAACAATAACCTTGTAATTTTGAAAATAAGGCCTCAACCGTCTTGCAGCTACTACTAAAGCAAGTACGAATTTCTCGATTTCCATATAATTCTTCTCGGCACCTTGCAACAATTTGCTCAAATAGTAGACTGGCTTGTGCTCTGATTTCTCTAATTTTACCAATACCGAACTAATAGCTTCTTCCGAAACGGCTATATAAAGGTACAAGGGTTCTCCGTCGGAAGGCTTGGCCAACATCGGCGGTGAGGTTAAGTATGCTTTTAGATCTTCAAAAGCTTTGTCACATTCAGCACTCCATTCGAAATCCTTTGATTTTGTCAATAATTTGAAGAATGGCAAGCTCTTGTCAGCGGATCGAGAAATGAACCTGTTTAAAGAAATAATTTTCCCGATCAAACTTTGAACGTCTGAAAGTTTTCTTGGTGGTTGAAGATTTAATTGCTCGAATTTTTTTTGGGTTGGCTTCAATCCCTCTTTCATGGACGAGATATCCGAGGAACATTCCCGACCGCACGCCAAAAGTGCATTTTGCTGGATTCAATTTCATTCCGTATTTTCTTAGAATAACGAAGCATTTATCGAGATGCTTGATGTGGTCTTCCTCCGTCATACTTTTTACCAGCATGTCATCTACATAAAATTCCATAATTTCTCCTATCAATTCCTTAAATATCATATTGACCAATCTTTGATAAGTTGCACCTGATGGAATAGTGCCCTGCAAGCCAATACATTTAGCTTGTACTGGAACTATCATTATCTTTCTTTAGTATAAATGAGTTAGTACGCACGTTTATTTATACGAGTATAAGGATAAACAATGGCCAACTTCATCTCTCGCGAATACATTTAAGCGATTGGTTGAAACCCTTAGATTACATTTGACTATGTGACGATTCACTTCAGTACTGAGTGCAATCATGAAACAATCTCAAAGGTCGTAATCTTAAAACTGTTCCAAGTCATAGATTCCGAAACGAGACGGGGTATCGTAGGAATCGCCGAGACTTGTACGAGTAAGCATGATTCACATGGAGTGAATTTGTAGCGTTTCATGAGCAAGGCATTTGAGGCCAGTGCATATGAGTAGGTGGTTCAATGGAGGATTGAACGCATCGAACGACCCGAACAGAGAAACCCATTGTGGAAGCGCATGTCGCATATCGGTGATGGGATGTTTCTCAAGGATTATAATAGTGTACGATTTAGTCATTTGACTTGAGGTGCTAGGGCGAATTCGGTGCATGAAAGTGCGTACTTAGATCTAGGTATAGGCCACTTAGCTTGGTCATAACATGCCTAGGTTGGGTGCGTATGGACATGTACGCGAGTGGTTAGTACCAATATGGAATCTATTGACTCACTGTAATGGGTGAGAGAATTTCCTATACGATTCTTAGATAATATATCCGAGAAACCCGTGGCCACGGTCGGTGACGAATTTGAAAAGGGGTTTCCAAATTTAGCAGTCACACTGGAATATTATCCTGAATTAGAAAGTATAGTTATCGAGACAAATTTAGAGGTGCCGATCAATTCACACACCATAAGTCTTGATCGGGAATATTAGTCGATAGAAGGATCGTATGTACATGGTAATTATATGAGACGAGGTTCACAAGTATCAATTCACCTGAAGTTGGGCTTCATGGGCTTGTGGCTAGACATCGACCATGAAGTGTAGGTACTCCTGAGTCAATAGAGGATTTGATTCTAGGAGTGGTCAATTAAAGGTTGTTTAATTGACCGGAGCAATTTATTGATCATAAATTAAATCACGAGGAATTCGTGGGCCTGCTGCCAATTGATGGTGAACCCAGAGGGTCACACACAATACAATTGGACGGTGACTGTTATGGAAGGACATAAAAGGAATTAATTGATTTAAAGGTAATTAAATCAATTAAATGAATTAAAGTATTTAATTAAAATGGGAGATTAATTAATTGGCTGACTTAATTAATTAAATACTTAATTAAGTTGCTAATTAATTATATAAAAGAAATAATGATTTATTTGGATTGGACATTTAATTAAAGTAGTTAATTAAATGAAAGGCTTGCAAGACATGGGCTTTTAATTAAAAGCCCATAAGGAGTCTTGCAAACCTAGGTCAAAAGGAACTCTTATAAATAGAGTTCTACAAGAGCTCAGAAAGAGAACAACCTAGCAAAAACCCTAGCCTCTTTCTCTGCACTTAAGCGCCGCCCCTCTCCTGCGCCGCCACCAATAGCCGCCGTCCCTTGCTGGCCGTGAGCTGCTATAGTGCCGCCGCACATCCTCCCTAATTCCTTCGTGCTGGATCTTGCTCTGCCAAGTAGATCTGCACAGTCTTCCATTGACAAATCTCCTGAATCCAGTTCTGAGCCTAAGATCTTGAGGTGTTGCCAGAATCCAATTGGTGTGGACTAACTTTGGAGGTGAGACGCTTGGATCACTTCTGTGAACCAGATCCAGATCCAGATCCAGATTCAGAATCAGAACTGAAGGTTGCCACCACCTAGCCTGTGGTAAGGTAAATCGCAAAACTCCCTTTGTTTTATTACTTTGTGTGTTTTGTTTCTTGCTTACGTATATGTAATATGGAGAATCTAATATGGGACCTTGGGTTCTTTGAAAAATTTTAAATTCCGCACTGTCGTTGTTCTGACAATCGAGGCATCCCAACCACTATCCCAACAGCACCCGCATTTCTTAAACCAAACGGCATAACTATGAAACAGTAGACTCCTCGCTCGGTAATGAAAGCGGTTTTGTCCTGATCCCTATCGTTCATAAAAATTTGATAGAATCGCTGAAAAGCGTCCATCATGCTAACAAATACAAAGCCCGCAGTGGAGTCTACTAGCATGTCGATTCGAGGCAATGGATAAGGGTCTCTTGGGCACAACCTATTTAGATCAGTAAAATCATTACACATTCTCCATTTATTATCGATCTTATCGCCTTTAGAAACCAGAACTACATTACATAACCATTCGGTGAACTTAATTTCTCTGATTTGGCCGGCAACTAGTAACCTATCGACCTCCGCATTGATGATTTTATCTTTCTCGCGCCCGTGATTACGCTTCTTCTGCCTTACTGGCTTGGCCTTTGGATCAATATTTAAAGAATGGGTTATCACACGTGGGTCGATCCCCACGATATCGTCCGAACTCCAAGCGAAAACATCTACATTTTTTCGTAAAAAATCGATGAGCATGGTTTCCATTCCTTCACTTAACTCCGTTCCGATCCTAGTAAACTTCTTCGGGGATTCCGGGACCAAGGTTACCTTCTTGTGATCGGGCGCCTGCATGCTCATGTCAATACTCTTTCCTTTCTTTCCTTGTAGTTTTTCAATATCGGGAATTGGTAAATTCGAAATTGATTCGGATTCTAAATCAGACAATTTTCTTTTCGTCGGGATTTCAGGTTCAATCTTCTTCTTTATACTCAAGGATGAGTTATAACATTCCCAATCCATGTATTGATCGTTTCTCATTTCCCCAACTCCTCCATCAGTTGGGAATTTCACCTTTTGATGATAGGTAGAAACAACTGCCTTGAAAGCATTCAAGGCCGGTCTTCCCAGTATAGCGTTGTAAGCGAAAGGAGTTTCCACCACCAGAAACTTTAACGTTCTTGTCACACTCTTCGGCTTTTTCCCGAGAGTCGTGCTCAATAGAATGGTTCCTAGTGGAATAATCTCCGAGCCTCCAAATCCAACTAAGGGAGTTGCTACTCGATCCAGATAAGGATGTTGAAGATTCATCCGTGTAAGAGCTTCGGAGGAAATAATGTTTTCCGAACTTCCATTGTCAACCAAAACTCTCTTGATCTCAAAGTTAGCAATTTTTAGAGTTAGTACCACGGAAAAGTCTGGATCATCTTCACTTACATCCCAAGTGACGTCTGAGGGTCGATTTACATCGCTGAAACTTATAACTTGATTTTCTATGGATGGGAATTCCAAAGAGAATATTTCCTTTTTAGTCGTAACGGCTGTTTTTATTGACCTCATCGTCCTTTTCCTCGCATTCTTGCTGTCTCCTCCCGTCGATCCCCCGGCAATCATATTTATTACTTCGTTCAACTGCTCATCTGCCTGATTTCGACCCTCCCTTTGTTGACTGATAAATTTTCGAGGACTCCTGGATCTATAACGGTTGTTATAGTTACCGCTTTTAACAAACTCTTTAAGTTTTCCTTGCACGATTAATTTTTCGATTTCAACCTTCAATTGGTAGCAATTTTCAGTGCTATGTCCCCGAGCTCTATGATATCGGCAATACTTGTCATAACCCATCGCTCCTGGTCTTGCCTGCGTAATTCTTTGAGCCTCGGGAATTAAATTCCCTTGCTCCAATATGGTCAAAATTTCCTCTTTTGAGGTGTTCAACTAGGTAAAATGGACTTTTGCAGGTCGTGGAGGCTGACTTTGATCGATAGATGGACCATAGGCATTAGTTCTTTGTGTCGGCACCTGCGGTTTGTAGGTGTTGAGTCGTTGCCATACTGATCCTCTATTCTACCCTTCATAATCACCAGGTTTTGGAATTGAAGCTCGATCTTGCTTTTTATTGAGAGTGTTGTGGGCATTTTTTAGTTTATTCATCTCTTCCTGAATCATATACTTCTCAGCAATCTCCATTATCCGCTCGAAAGACTTTGGTTGCTTCTTCATAATGCATTTCCGAACTGTATGTTACTTGCCAATTCAAACATTAAAGAAGACAAATATTCTATTTGTGGGGTATCAACTTTCAGAAGTTCAATACTGAATCTTGCCAGCCATTGCTTCAAAGTTTCTCCATCCAATTGTTTAACCATTCCCAAATGATTCGCTGGCAACCTAGGTTTTCTCTGGCTTGCAAATCGGTGTTTCAACTTGTCACAAAACTCGTCGAAAGAAAATATAGAATTTGGCGGCAGTTTCCCGAACCAATCAAGGGCGATTCCTTCGAAGGTGGTGACCATGATTTTGCAGCAAAAGTCTTCCGAGTGTCCATATAAGTTCATCACATTGATAAAATTGTTGATATGTTCTCCGGGGTCGGTAGTCCCGTTATACCGTGGTAACCTTGTTGGTACTGTTTCAGTATTTCTAGCTTCCCGTATCTCGCGGCAAAATGGCGAGCACCGCATGATACTATTTCTGATTTCCCTATCCCGGATAGTTTCTCTGTTTTGAATTAACTCAGTGCACCTAGTCGCTGCATTGGCGTGACGATCCTCCATCACCGTGTCTTCCCCATCCAATTTCTTAGCAACTCGCTCTTGCACCATTCTTTCCAACTCAGAATCTGTAATCCTCTTGTAAACTGGTTTTTTGCCTTTCACCTTATCTTCAGGTTGACTCTCCCCTACCACCGAATCCTCCACATCATGTACTGTCTTTTGAGGAATTCCTGGTCGAACGTTAGCCTTTGATGGGGCTGCTCGGGGAAGGTTTGTTGCTGGTGCATTTGATATAGATCGTGGTATGCTTTTCTCCTTCTGGATTTCCGAAGAAGGAAATTCGGCTCTACCATGCACTGCTGGCTGATCTACGGGTGATTGTTCGGCCCTTCCACTATTTAGAAACTCCCTGCACATAGTGCCTATGATAGACCTCAGATCAGCGACAGTCGTGTAGATAGGTGCATCGTCCTGGGGAATGACTGATGGAGCTTCAGGTTGTTGAGCCGCTCGAGATAGATTATCGGGCTCATTGTTGACTGAGTTTTGTACTCCGGCTGCGTTAGAAGGCTCTCCTCGAACATATGTATTTCTCCTCGTAGTAGGCATTTTTCGATCTAATACCCAAATAAGGCCCCACGGTGGGCGCCAATTGATCTTACGTGGTTTCGTATATGATCAAGGAAGTAAAGGATATAGTTGAGGGCACTTGATGAAAGATCAATAATATATATATTTCGAACTTGCGAAATGCAGATTACAAGCAATAGGGTCCTACTTGAGCATTATGGGATGCCGTACAAGCTAGAGGAACAATACATAATAAGTGACCTATGCTAACTTTCCAAGATGGCTCCGAGCTGCAGCTTCGAGTAGAGAGCACCTGGAAAAGCGTGTCTGGCGTCATAAATGCTGGTGGTATTTATAGTTGGAACATTGAGCTAGCTGGTCCATCCATAGGGATATATTTCTCGGCCCAAAGGCTTGAGCCTGTGATCGGCCTAACAGTAACCTCCGATCATGAGTTCTCTCTGGTTGATCGAATTACAAAGATAGTGACTTGGGCTCGACTCTATACTTCCAAGATCGGGATTCATGTTCTTCGCTCTTGCCAGAGCTCCTCATTGTAGAGTCCGAAACAGATGGTTTTAATCCACAGGGATATATTTCTCACATTTATAACAATGGTTTTAATCCTTCAATTTGCAATAATTCAAGCCCAAACGGATGTTGGTATGGACTTTGAGAAGCCCATTTTGTCATTCTAGAGCCAAGAGGTATTGCTTTTGAGATTTAATTTTTTGAATGCTCTGAATCGCAAATTTTTTTCCTTTCCCTCTCACACGACCTTTTCCTCGTATGCCCTAACTTCAATTCATACTCGTCTCAAGCTGGATAATGTCATTTAATATTCTCATACTCTAATTTTATGCTATGCAGTACATGTACTCCCTTCATTTTCTTTATATGTCCTTTAATTTTGGAAGATTGTAGACAGATTAAAAAATGTAATAAATAACCATTTTTTTAAAGCAAAAATTTCAAAATACCATTTTAATTAAATTATTACAAGCATTAATAAGTAGGGTAAAATTAGAAGAAAAAATAATTTTATATTGAAATCTTAAAACGATAAATAAAAGTAAACAACTTTATTTTATTAAAGCGACTAAATAAAAAAAATGGGAGGGAGCAAATAACCATAATGATAAACATTATAGTTGCAATTGAAATATTGAATATATTAACTTTGATTAAGAAATGAATGAATTTTGTAAGCACCTCTAATGCGTTTTGTCATTTTAGTTTGGTTATAGAAATCCCAAATATGTTCAGCATTCGATTATAAGATCTGGGTGGGACACTATTGGCGTAATTTGGCAATATCATTTTTTTTTTTTTTTTGATAACCCAGGTGTACAAGCTTACACTTGACTAATCCTGGACCCTCAGAACCCTTGCCCTAGAACCCTGAAGGATGTAAATCGCAGGATGTGCCTCCACCAAGCCCCGGGTTCCCACCATACTGCTGTACACTCTGCGCACAAAGGGATCTTCACCACAAATGACCCTTAGATAGACCCATAGAAATGCTTCCATCCAAGTTCCAAATGGGATTCGAACCCCCACCCTTGCCGCTGGAGCAAGCCTTATGAATCATTGGTCGACCAGTTGGAGATATGCCCTGGGGGCTTCATTTTTACACTACTCACAAATATATTCGTAATGTACAAACTCACTAAAGTATAAAGTATTAGAATTCACCACATGGATTGGGCTAAGTTCATTTACTTGGTTTGGGCTTAACTTAACCTCAAAAGCTAGCTTGTAAGGTGATGATTGTCTAATATCTTATAAGATGGACTTAATACTCCCCCTTTTAGTGTGGATGGGCTGATTGTGTGGGTAAAACAAACCTAACACATGACATATTAAAACCCAATATTTGCGAATTATTAACATGTTGGTAGGAGTCCAACACGCGGATTTGTCCAGACCATGTGGATCCCAACACGCGGATTTTCCAGACCGTATGGGTGAAGAATAAACCCATCATGCGCGCAAGAAAGAGTCCATCATGGAAGGAGGTGGCCCACTTCAACCTGAGGCTCTGATACCATATTAGAATTCACTACATGGATTTGGTTAAATCCACTTACTTGGCTTGGACCTAACTCAACCTCGAAAGATAGCTTGTAAGGTGAGGATTGTCCAATGCCTTATAAGATAGATTTAACTATTGTTTTCAACCAATATGAGACATTTAGTCTCAATATAAAGAGTTGTCTTAAAAAAATAAAAGAGTAAGTAAAGTATAAAGAGTTGTCTTTACAAAAAAAAAAAAAAAAAAGAGTAAAGTATAAAGAGTGGAAACTTTGAACGTGAAGGTGATACACAGATATATTGGGTTTTTAATTAGTGTATGACATTGTGATGAGGCAGTAGTCTAATAGCAAAAGTCGAAGTCTCAAGATCAAGAATTTTTGGGTTCGAGTCTCACTAGTGTAACTATTTTCCTAGCTAGTTTAATACTCTATGTTCTTTAGTGATTTTGTATTCTCGAATATGTTTATGATATAGTGATTGATATGATAATGTATTAAATATTTCAATATTTTTTTTTAAATGTATTCAACATTTCACTTAAACATAATATATCATATTTTGCACAATAATGTGGCAGAGAATTCGAAGCGATAATTTTGGGACTGATATGTATGAAACTTACAAGGCGTTGACTTTTTGAGGTCCTATGTGAAAACTAAAATCGGGACCCTAAATCTCGTAGAGTAATTCTTTTTTGATTTTTTTTTCTTGCGTTAGTAGATAAAAAAGTACCGGTTATATTACTAGTTTTTGTAGGTAAAGTGACCAATTTTGTCAATATTTCTTGTGACATCGTTTATTGTAAATAGGTTTTTATCGGTTTTATATTTGATAAACTTCTTCTGCAGAAGCAATTGTTGCAGGTATAGTGTATATTATCCATAAAGAATATTTATATTAAAGGATGTATTATTGCAATTAGTCACGTGAGTTTCCCGAAAAAAATCCTCATGTTAGTCACGTACCTGTAAATTGCTTGACGTCGTCGGAATCATTTTGAAATCGCATGAGAAGGACTACAATGAAACAAATAATTGATAGTGAGAATTAGAATATTAAACAAAAACACAAGGGGATCAAACTGTAAAAAAAATACACAAGGAGGACGAAAAGTAATATTTACTCAAATTTTAATTATTAAGAGAGGAAGAAAGAAAAATGTTTGAGAGAGAGGTAAAAAATTGTTAAGAATGTCAGTTGAATTTCTATTTTTTTTCTGTTATTTTGGAATTAATATAGCTGTGTATGTAAATTTTTTTTTATTATAAACATAGGACTAATGAGTAGTAGGACCTGTTAAGAACAAACATCAGGGAAAAGACGCATATGGGGTGAATTTCTTGAACTAGCTAAAATATTTTGCAATATTATTTTGGAGTATATTTTTATTATAAATTTTCCTGTTACAAATGAAGAAAATATGAAATATTTGGATATGCGGGGTATCAATCCCCGTACCTCTCGCATGCTAAGCGAGCGCTCTACCATCTGAGCTACATCCCCTTTTTAATTCAAATTAATTATAATACGATAATTGCAATATTTATTAAAATAATAAATTATATAATTAAATAATAAATAATTGATCATCTTGTGATTTTATTCAAGTCAATTTTCTAATTTGGCGACAATGTAGCTAGAGTCGTCACTAAATTCTAATTCTGTACTTTCTAATTCTGGATAATAATTCTAGTGTGACTGCTAAATTTGGAAACCCCTTTCCAAATTCGTCACCAACCATGGCCATGGATTTCTAGGAACATATTATCGAAGAACGTACAGGAAATTCTCCCACCTTATCAGGATGAGTCGATAGATCCTTTCTTAGTACTAACCACTCGCGTACAATTGTGTACGCACCCAACTTAGGCACGTTGTGGCCAGGCTACGTGACCAGTACCTAAATCTAAGTACGCACACTCGTGCACCGAATTTTCCCTTGCACCTCATGTCCAAGGACTAAATCGTACACTATTATAAGCCTTGAGAAACATCCCATCACCGATATGCGTCATGCGCTTCCACAATGGGTTTCTCTGTTCGGGTCGTTCGATGCGTTCAATCCTCCATTGAACCACCTACTCATATGCACTGGCCTCAAATTCCTTGCTCATGAAACGCTACAAATTCACTCCATGTGAATCATGCATACTTGTACAAGTCTTGGCGATTCCTACGATACTCTGTCTCGTTCGGAATCTATGACTTGGAACGGTTTTAAGATCACGACCTTAGAGACTGTTTCATGATTGCACTTAGTACTGAAGTGAATCGTCCCATAGTCTATTGTGACCTTAGGATTTCATCCAATCGCTTAGATAAGTTCGCGAGAGATGAAGTTGGCCATTGTTCAATTTCACGTACTATGAATGAACGGGCGTATTAATTATAAACCATAAGAAAAATAGTACTTCAACAAGCTAATTAATATTGGCTTGCTGGGCACTATCCTATCACCGTCAACAGATGACTTTGATTGTGATCAGACAACTCAACTGATGGATCTTGCTCTAAGGATATGATCTTGATTTATGCAAGTCTCTCTTCAATGTTTAGTCTCTGGACTATTTATACTCTTGGATTTGTAATTCTGCCCATTGAAGTTAGGCAAAATTGCATTTTAGTCCTTAAGCAACGGCCATAATTTGAATGGTTACGTTTGCAGACTTTCGCACTGTATACTGTTGTACGAATCTGACAGTCACATTAAATTCACTTAGCTTGTTACCGTTGGAGAGCTTACTGACCAACTTCACTTCGCTGATGGGATTACTCTGTTGATACTCGGCTGATGGCTACTCTTCTGATTCAAGAATGAACACATCTATCTTGACTCGGCCGATGATAACCAATCTGATATTTCCACTTAGCTGATTCGGTCAATAGCTTCCAGACCGTGAGATAAGTATAACTAAGCTTTTTAGTTCTTGATGACATCCTTTTTAATATTCAAGATCGTCCTGGCATTTTTGTCATCTTCAAAACCTTCTTCAACACCAACCAACAATTGCCCTCTTTTTTATGATGACAAAACCTTCAACTAAGAACGTCTTCCAAGTATTTAGATTTAGTCTTCATACTCTAAGATGGAAACTAGGTGGTCTGATACAACTTGCAAAAACCAATCGTTGGTTCTTTTCCCTTTCTGATTTTCTTCTGTTAAAGGGTACTTAGTTGCATCTCTATCTTCCCCTTTTTTGTCATCAATACCAATACTTAGTTGCATCTCTATCTTCCCTTCTTCCTTTTTGAAATTGCAAACTTGGTATGTTGAAGACAAGTAGGTGAGTATTTAGCTGTTCGGGTAGTTGGCTGAAAAAATAACTTCTTCCAACATTCAATAGTCTTCTTTGCTGTTTATTACTCTAGCTAGAATCACTGTTCCCCTTGAATTCAAGAATTGATACCAGTTGTTGGAATATATATTCTTGAATGTCGCTTGGCTGTTGAGTTCCAGTCAGCTGATAAGAAGCAGTCTTCTGATAACTTCATCTGACTTATTGAGAACTTCATCTCTAATCAGGAGTACCGCTAGTCGTACACGTTCCCCCTGAGTTCAAGAATTTGTAATCAAGTAGTCTTATGAGAGTCACTCTCGAAAGACACTCAGCCATTGAGATGAATCTTCTGATATGTTCCCCCCAGCTTATGAATTCAAAATCAACAAACCCAATTTCAACTCTTGGGAGTTGAAATACTATTGTCACATGGTTGACTAATGCTTAGAAGATTGTAGATACCACTTGTTGGAATCTAATACCACTTGTTATCCCTGAAATCTCTAAATGTAGCGTATACCACTTGTTGATTGATACCATCTGTTGTTGTTGAAACACGCAAGTGTTGATACCATTTTTGATGCACTTGTTGGTAAGATCACTTTTTCAAATTTGTAAGGACAGTCGACTCATCTTTGTCATCTCATATGTTCTTTACCTACAAAACAAATGATTGTTTTGGTACCCTTTATTTATTAGGTCCTACAGGGCTAGTGTAATATTTGAATGTGAGACTTTAGTTTCATCATGAAGCAGTGCTCATGATAAGTACAGTGTTCATAAGCAAGGTAAGATGCATGTAGTAAGTGATAGGCATGCATTGTGTAATGAGGATGACAATTAGCATAGTGAGCATGATAATATGGATAAGCATTGTGTATGCCATAATCATTATCATAAAGTGACTCAAATTCTTGCCAATTAAATGTTGTTGCCTCATTTTCTTACTTGAGTTACCTAATAAGTCTCCAATAGATTTAGCAGACTATTAATTTTACTCCTATCAGCAGCATCTTTCCGCTTACTCGGCTGATGAGTTTACTAGTCTGTTTAGTCTTAGGTTGCTTAATAGGTTTTCTAACCTTTTGAGCATCAGTAGGCTCCTTCTCTTTAGCCTCTGATTTCTTTTTAGAGAATGATGCAATTGCTTCTTCCAAGTTTATTCATATTTTCTATACGAATTGCATACTCAGCTTTTAGAGTTTCATTCTCATGCTTAAGCTTTTTGTAGTCAGCTAATTCTTAGGGTTTTTCAACCTGAAGTTTCAGTGATCTGTTTTTGCTCTTTTCAGCAGAGTCATCTCTTCATTAAGCTTGGGAAATGCACCACCAATATTTGAATTTGTGATTAACATTTGTTCAACGATTCAAACAATGCATTTTATTAACAATAGAAGTTACCTAAATTTAAGAATCATCAGATTCGATGACAGTTAAGCATAATGATTCAGGCACTTCTTGGAATTCTTTATCAGACGAAAGGTTGTCTGAATAAGATATGCCGGAGTTTACTAGCTTTGCTGACTCAGCTAACTTTGCTTTGCTCTTACAAAACTACGCTCCTTTTTGGCATGCTTTTCCTTTTCAGCAAACTTCTTAGATGATGAGTGTGGATGATATTTGATCAATAGTCCATAGACTTTGTCATTGTTATCCCTAAGATTTGCTTTTGTGGAATCCCTGCTTTCCTGAAAATGATCAGAAGAAGATGAAATGGCATTTTCATATTTTAATTTCATTTTCATTTGATAAAACTTCTTGAAATCATTCAGAAGTAGGGCAACGTCGTCAGCCGTGTATGCTTTTTTCTGAATTCTACAGAATCTTCTCTTTGGATTTGCTCGCTGATTTTCTTGACTTGTCTGACGCGATAAGAGCAGCAGTAGGGTCTGAAATGGTTTACACTTCTAATCCCATTCTAGGCATCTTAAATTCAAATGCTTTGAGGGATGAGAATAGTTCGGAAAAGGAAATCTTCCCTAAATCCCTTGATTCTTCCAACAAGAGAATGAGATAAAATGTCTGGAAAATAAATAAAAGCGGATCGAAATTAGGTACCAAAATAATAAAGGGAAAAAAACGTTACAATGCCACGCACGCAAAGGATAGGAATAGGAATAGTTGGGAGTTGGGCAGCCAAAAAGGGCGAGCAGAATGGGCTGGTAGCTGGCGAGCGAGTCTTAAACGTGAAATACAAATGTATGTATCAATATTCACACGTAACAATTAAATATTTCCAGAATTCGACACTTGAGAGTGTAAATTTACTTTAATCACAAAAGCACCCCCTCCCTCCTCCCCGACCGTTACATGTAGAAATAATTAACACATGGGAAGTGTGTTATGATTTTTGTTGGTATGTGAACGGGTGGTTGGAATCATCGCCCGCCGTTCATTTATATAGTCGGGCGGGCGATGATTCCAACCACGCGTTCACGTATGAACAAAAATCATAACAAACTTCCCAATAATTTGTACATCTAATGTTCGGGGGGTGGGGGTGCTTTTTCAGATTAAAGTAAATTGACACTCTCAAGTGTCGAATTTTAGAAATATTGAATTGCAACATGTGAATAGTGATACATAAATTTGTAATTCACGTTTAAGACTCCCAGCTACCAGTCCATTGTGCTCCCCTTATTTGGCTTCCTGACTCCCAACTATTTCTATTCTTATCCCTTGCGCGCGTGGCATTGTTACGCTTCTTCGCCTTTATTATTCTGGTACCTAATTTCGATCCGTTTTAATTTATTTTCCATACATTCCCCCCCCCCCCTCTTTCTCTTTACATAAATATATATTTATATGTGTATATATTAAGAAACTATAAAGAGGTATCGCACAAGTGTACAGTACATAGTTGTTGAAATTGATTTATTTTCCAAATTTTTTTCTCCCTTTAATTGGTTAAACGACGTCGTATTTGATTTAATGTGAACAGTTCCTTCATAAAAAAATTATTTCTTATTTTATTTTTCACTTTATTTTACAGTACGAGTAAATTTAGTGGGGCCCTTGGTCCGCTTTTTTCTCTGTAAACTGCAATAGTGAACATCGCGTCCTCTTATACGCTTCAAACGCCGTAGTTTGATATTCCTCAAATCCATATATGCCTATTTCCAATATCTAATTCAAGATTTCTTCTCTGTGATTCTCAATTGGATTAGAATTAATTATGGGTCGTGGGTTTGTGGATTTATTGCGGCAACGTAGATGGCTGCCGTATTTATTGTTTGGTTGACTTTTCTTGTTGAATTGTTTATTGCCTCAAGCTGCTTATTCGGATAGTTTTGGGCGGCTTCATGTTTCTGATTCGTCGAGCTCACATGGTTCTGCTGCTGAAATTGCACAGCTTCTTAGGCTTAATCAAGTGGTAATTGACTTTTCTGCCTATGTTTCGATTCGGTGTAGTTTGTAATGATTTCCATAACCACGCAGCTGCTTTTGTTGTAATTTTTAATTTGTACTTGTTACACAACTGCTTCATGTGTCCAGGGGTTACATAGGACGGTTTGATAGTTGCATTAGATTTGGTTGTTCCTTCTTCGGCAATTCTTTGGGTGATTTGTATCTTTTTGGTTGTGAATCAAGGTAAGTTTTCTCCATTTTTTTCCTATGTCATGTTGTATTTGCTATTCTTTCTTTTGCATCATGGTTCATAAGTTTTTTGCTTCTGATTTTACAAATAATTGGTGTATTTCTATATTTTTGCTGATATCTTCACTTCTTAGTATGTCTAGGTAAAAGGGATGGATTTTGATTTATGTTGCTATTATTCTGGTGTGCTTGTTGTGTCTGCATTTTTTGGGGCATGTTTTGTCCAATCCTTTTGTATCTTTGCTTCTTATTTCTGGCATCTTAACAGTTTCTTTTTAATTCTTACAGATGTATTACTACTTTATGTTAATCTAGGTATTATTTTCTCATTTTGCTTGCTATAATAGGTTGATTTATTTTTAGTTGTTATTTGATTGTTTATGTGTGTTTCTTGGATGCTTCTTATTTCATGAAATCTTAACACTTTGTTATCCTCAAATCATTATAAATATCATTTCTTTCAATCAATCCAAACATTCATAAATAAACAAAAGTTACTATTAATCTCCAATAGTTAGATCAATCAAAACATTGTATGTCATGTAGCATCAACAACCAGTCATTTAACATAAATAGAGGCTACAACAAAATCAGATATAATAAAATTCCACCGTTGGCAAATACAAAAAAGGTTATTTCTTTCTCTCCCCTTTATAGCTATTTATGCTTCTATGTAAATATATGTTTCTATCTGTTTTTTCCTTTTTCCTTTATATATTTATCTGAATTTTATATGAATGAGAGAGAGGCAGAGTTGATGTTTTAGTTCTTAAAAAGAAATGAGAAATCCTTTGGATTCTCTTTGCAAAACAAAGCATAGAGGCTTTGGCCTTTGTTTTTTTTGGTAATTGACTTTTCTGCCTATGTTTCGATTCGGTGTAGTTTGTAATGATTTCCATAACCACGCAACTGCTTTTGTTGTAATTTTTACTTTGTACTTGTTACGCAACCGCTTCATGATTCCAGGGGTTACATAGGACGGTTTGATAGTTGCATTAGATTTGGTTGTTCCTTCTTCGGCAATTCTTTGGGTGATTTTGCTCTTGTTTTCTGCTGGTTTTCTGCAATTTATATTTTCTTTGGCTTTTCTTATAGTTTGTTGTCTAAATTTTAACTTTTGTATTTCTAGTTATTCCAGTTTTGTATCTTTTTGGTTGTGATCAAGGTAAGTTTTCTCCATCTTTTTCCTATGTCATGTTATATTTGCTATTCTTTCTTTTGCATCATGGTTCATAAGTTTTTTGCTTCTGATTTTTGCAAATAATTGGTGTGTTTCAATATTCTTGCTGATATCTTGAATTCTTAATATGTCTAGGTAGAAGGGGTGGACTTTGATTTACTTTGCTATTATTCTGGTGTGCTTGTTTTGTGTGTATTTTTTATGTTATGTTTTGTCCAATTCTTTTGCATCATAGCTTCGTATTTCTGGCATCTTAATAGTTTCTTTTTAATTCTTACATTTGTATTACTACTTTTTGTTGATCTAGGTATTATTCGCTCATTTTGCTTGCTATAATTGGATGATTTCTTTTGAGTTGTTATTTGAATGTTTATGTGTGTTTCTTGGATGCTTCATATTTCATGAAATCTTAACACTTTATTATCCACAAATCATTATAGATATCATTTCTTTCAATCAATCCAAACATTCATAAATCAACAAAAATTACTATTAATCTCTAATAGTTAGATCAACCAAAACATTGTATGTCATGTAGCACCAACAACCAGTCATTTAACATAAATATAGGCTACAACAAAATCAGATATAATAAAATTTAACCGTTAGCAAATACAAAAAAAGGTTATTTCTTTCTCTCCCCTTTATAGGTATTTATGCTTCTATGTAAATATGTGTTTCTATCTGTTTTTTCCTTTTTCCGTTTTCCTTTATATATTTATCTGAATTTTATATGAGTGAAAGAGAGAGACAAAGTTGAGGTTTCGGTTCTTAAAAAGAAATGAGAAATCCTTTGGATTCTCTTCGCAAAACAAAGCATAGAGGTTTTGGCCTTTGTTTTTGGAGGACTTTCTTTAACTCAAGTTTTCTTTATTTATATTTTTAATAAATAGAGGGGTAATGCATTTTTTTTCTTTTTTCTTTTGGCATGAAAGTCTTGATGATTATGTTAGTTGTGGTGAATCAATCATGTTAGATGGTCTTTATCATGCCTTGTTTATCTCTTTCATGTATTATTAAATTCATTTCTAAATTTAAGGAATCAGTTACTTAGCCTTCAACAAGATTTAGGTGTTCAAGTTTGTGTGCCTATTCTTGCCAGCTCTATGTTATATTTTATGGGTTTTGAATTTTGGCTTTTCTTGTAGAGGACACATTACCTACTACTAGCCATAATGCAGAAACAAAAGCTAAATCCCGAGCTAGAATATGTGTCTATGAAATTAACTTACAAAGAGGCTTTGCTTGCTGCCAAACGTGTACTTTTTGCTCTTTCATCTGTTTCTCTTCCAGCAGGTTTATTTAATATTTTTCTTAATTATTCTATGCTTTGTATGTGTGTTTAGCTTCTACATCAGATTTGTCTGCTTCAACATCTTATGTTGAGCATGTGCCTTGTTCTGATTCTTTGCTCGTGCGTTCACTTGGTGGGTTTATTCAGGTAATGTGATTGTACTGCATCATCTTTGTTTGCTATTTTTATTATTATTTATGCTATGTTTTCTTGCTAATTTTCTTTAATTGTGTTCCCTATAATGCGCATCCATCTCTTTATTTAGCCTTAGTGTCTAAACCTGTTTGTCGGATAAGCTTCCTTGCTTGTATTGCTCAGCGGTTCGCTTCCACGGGGAGGCGGCAGGTTTTAGTTGTGTTACTGGGTAAGTTCATTTGGCTAGGACAGTTCTTTGCCTTATACTATGTTTGTATGTACTAATGAAACATCCGTGGTTGCAAGGGAGGTTAGAAGGGGAGTTAGGTTGTACAATAATGCTTTTGTTTTTACATCTATTGGGATGAACTTTGATTCTCAGTTGTGTAAACAGTATGAAAGAAGATGATACATACTAAATTTCAGGGATGGAACAAAATTGTTTGAATTAATTTGATAAAGATGGCTATAAAGTTAAGGCCTTGTCTGAATTGTTTTCACGAGACTTTTCAGGCTTTTCGTAAGGAGAAAAAGAAACTTTTTCACTCTTATCGATTTACATGCAAATCTCAATGAACTTAACTAAGTATAAGGCACCCAGACTAGATTATTTGCATTACTCAGACTTAGTGCAAACTTATTTTACCTCTTTGCATCCTTGTAGTAATTTTTTAATCATGGCGGTTTCTAAATTGTCGTAAAAGGTCAGATTCCAAATTATGTTCTGACAGTTGTCATGCTGATGAAAAAAAGTTTGTTGTTGACTTGGGATGAGGTTCGTAAGAATCGTTTAGGAGCGACTCGGAATTGCTCTACTACTACAAATGGCAGTCACAAGATGACTAATGTCGCACTTCCAGAATTTGTATTTCTATGTTCCTTTTAGTTGCCAAGTGTTTGTGTAATGTAGCATATGATTCAAATTGTTGTCTAGGTTACAAGTTACTTGCTTCTAAGCTATGTATCAATTCACTTGATGTTTACCACTATCATGATAACAACTCTTGGACAATTAATATTTTTAATGGCTTTTAGGAGAAGATTGCTTCTCAGCCTACGGAGATGAGTCTAGCTCTATGGTAACTGTAACTATCTAAACAGGGAAAAAAAAAGTCCCCCCTTCCTGTGGTTAGTACGCAGCACTTAGTGGAATTTTACTATATAATGACTATGATATTTTTTGAAGCTCTAGTGAGGATTATAATTTGTTGGAATGTTAGTTTATGTTGGTTGGTAATGTGTTTGACTTGTTTTTGGTTGATTGCAGAGACACTGGAGGGAAATTGACATAGTTAGTCCTGTAAAAATCAAGGTCATTGAGGATCTTGCTCGATATTGAAGTCAGTTCGAGTTTTGGTAAAGTATTGTATACTAGAGCTAAATATTAGTTAATATTGATAGAATTTAATGTGAGAAATGCCACAAAAGCTTCATGATATTTGTGATATTTACAGCACAACTATAGTCCTTGAAGCAACGTATTCACAAGATGACTAATGTCGCACTTCCAAAAATTTTATTTCTATGTTCCTTTTAGTTGCCAAATATTTGTGCAATGTAGCATATGATTCAAATTGTTGTCTATGTTCCAAATTACTTGCTTCTAAGCTATGTATCAGTTCACTTGATGTTTACCACTATCATGATAACAACTCTTAGACAATTAATATTTTTAATGGCTTTTAGGAGAAGATTGCTTCTCAGCCCACGGAGATGAGTCTAGCTCTATGGTAACTGCAATTATCTAAACAGGGAAAAAAAAAGCCCCCCTTCTTGTGGTTAGTATGCAACACTTAGTGGAATTTTACTATATAATGACTATGATATTTTTTGAAGCTCTAGTGAGGATTATAATTTGTTAGAATGTTAGTTTATGTTGGTTGGTAACTTGTTTGACTTGTTTTTGGTTGATTGCAGAGACATTGGAGGGAAATTGACATAGTTAGTCCTGTAAAAATCAAGGTCATTGAGGATCTTGCTCGACATTCAGGTCAGTTCGAGTTTTGGTAAAGTATTGTATACTAGAGTTAAATATTAGTTAATATTGATAGAATTTAATGTGAGAAGTGCCACAAATGCTTCATGATATTTGTGATATTTAGAGCACAACTATAGCACTTGAAGCAGCGTATGAACAAACATTTGGTAAGGGTATTTCTCTTTCGGAGTAACAGCTTGTGGATTATGTTGGAGCATTCAACAACTCTGGCTGCAATGGTGGACTGCCTTCTGAAGTCTTAATTAAATAAATAAAAAAAACTCATTAATTAGCCCATACAAAATTAAACAGTTCCTCAGGGAAATGGGAAATGTGTTATGTCTTTTGTTCGTATTTCACGTACGAACAAAAGTCATAACACACTTCCCATGTGTTAATTATTTCTACATGTAATGTTCGGGGAGGGGGAGGGGTGCTTTTTATATTGCAAGCAATTGTATTGCACGTCTCTGAAGATTAAATGGAAAGCACGTGAGCTCCTCCATGGCCATAAAAAACTCCGAAGAAATGCACCGGACGGCGGTGATTAATAGTTGGCGAGCAAAGGTTGGTCTTAACCGAAATGGCATATTCCATGTTGGATTGCCGGCCCAGGAAGGCCACCGCCCCAACCACCGGCACTTTACTTGTTACTCTTCTACTCAACTCCTTCAACCCCTCCTCTAGCACTATACTACCACCACTGATCTTCTGTTTCTCATTACAATCCTGCAGAGGTGGGGTTAATGCAATTGAACGCTTCCTTGGTAAGACACTGTCATTGGCTGCGAGCACTGATTCCCGCCTCACCTAGATCCTCCTCCGCCTTTTCTCCTTGCACCTCCTATCAATTAACGATGATTTGTTACCGACGACATTAGAACGAGCTAGAGATTTTCCATGCTGAGCACCAGGATGAATCACTTCAGCCATATATATATATATAGAAATTCTATAGTAGCAGTAATAGTGTATGGTGCTGTTAAGTATGTAGCCAGGTTCATTTATCAACGTGGGGTTGGAATCATCTACCGCCGGACTATATAAATGAACCTGGCTACATACTTAACAGCACAATACACTACTACTGCTACTATAGAATTTCTATATATATATATATATATATATATATATATATATATATATATATGGCTGAAGTGATTTATCCCGGTGCTCAACATGGAAAATCTCTAGCTCTTTCTAATGGCGTCGGTAACACATCACCGTCAATTGATAGGAGCTGAAAGGAGAAAAGGCGGAGGAGGATCTAGGTGTGGCGGGAATCAGTGCTCGCAGCCAATGATGGTGTCTTACCAAGGAAGCGTTCAATTGCATTAACCCCACAGCTACAGGATGGTAATGAGAAACAGAAGATCAATGGTTGTAGTATAGCCCAGAGAAAACATTGAAGGAGTTGAGTAGAAAAGTAACAAGTAAAGTGCCGGTGGTTGGGGCGGTGGCCTTCCTGGGCCGACAATCCAACATGGAAGACACCATTTCGGTTAAGACAAACCTTTGCTCGCCGACTATTAATCACCGCCGTTCGGTGAATTTCTTCGGAGTTTTTGATGGCCATGGAGAAGCTCACGTACTTTCCATTTTCTCTTTAGAGACGTGCAATACAATTGTTTGCATTAATTTCTGTTGGCAAGAATTGAATTTTACTTTCCCAACAAAATTTTATTTTAAAAAGGAATTAAAATGGCATAATTAACTAATTAATTAGTAATATATAGAAATTAATTAAGGCAAGAATAAATTATATATATATATATATATATATATATAATAATAATCCAAAACTAACTAAAGTAATCTGCAATCAAATTATTAAACTACTAAATGTATATAATTAATTAACCTTGGTTTTTGTACGTATGTAATTTGGGTGCAGTTTGCTATAACTCATATGTCCTCCAGCTCTTTACTCCTATGGGTAACATTTCTGATTTTGTGATCTCTTTTTTATTGTCATTTTTTATTTGCTACAGTCGTTCTAAAACTGGTAAAAATATAACTACAATCGCTTTGTAAATTGGTTGCTCAACTTGTGCTTTCAAATTTTACGAAATTTTGTCATGCTATTAATGTCCTATAGTTTATTTGTTATGAATGTGAATTTTTTTTTTATTGTGTGCTTTGTTGGCTATTTTTCAAAAGTACTGTGATTTACAAGAGTGAGTTTGTTTATGAGTTTTATGAATTCTCAATGGGTTTCTCTACATGCCCACTCCGAAATCGAATTTCAAATTAGGATTCAGCGGAAAAAACACTCTTTGTAGTATTCTGCTACAGGCTGCCTGCCCTTAGCCCGCGTTGGTTCTCGTTTTTCCAGCCACTACCTTTTTCCTTGCCTTGCGTTTCTCCTTGCAATAACAAGGTTAGTGAAATCCTTGATGTTATTTTTTATTTGGGTTTTCTCTCCATTTATTATCTTTCTTTTATTTTGTAATATGTTTGAACGTTTGTGAATAAATTATTGATTTTGCAGACATATTGGAAGGTTATGTCAAACAGTTTGAGATGACTCTATTTTACTACCAAAATTTGGGTCTTTTTGATGTACCAAGTCTTCGTCATAACATCACAGGATATCGATCGTCGATATCCTTACGACAGCTACCTCGATTACCTTAAATAGACGCCCATCAAGGGGATCGACTCATAGCATGTCGATCTCCATCGAACGGACTCACGGCACGTCGATCCTCATCGATTAGGCTAACTCATCCATGGATATTATGTTCGATAAGCCAAACCGCTCTTTATAATAGGGTCGGACCGAATAATTGGGGTCAGTGCCCAGATCCAAGCGTCTTATCATGACCCGACCCCGATATTCGAGAAGTCTAATCAAGATCCGACCCGGTGACCCGAACAGAAACTATAAATAGCCCTCATAAATACAGTAATCGTACGCATTCTCTAGGCATTAATTACCCATTTCGATCTCACATATCGATACTTACTTAAGCATCGGAGGGTTATCGTCGGGTCACCACCGGCGTTGACGTAGTTCTCTTTGATTGTAGGTTAGGATGCCGTTATACAAATCGAGGAAAGGTTTGGTCGACCTGCCGATCTTCTCATTGACGAGTAGTGTTAACGATCGATACCCAAACATTAGACACGACATAACATACCGAACCACTAAAAACACACTCATCAATTGGCGCCGTCTGTGGGAAACATAAACTCTGAATCGAGAAAAGATGACTACACGATCAATGGCTGCTCTCGCTCGAGAACAAAATGGAAATCAGGATCAATTTAGGGAATGTCAAGGAGACAGCATGCCTCCTTTGCATCCCGACCCTACACCAGGAGAAGAGGGTGGACCCTTGAGACCTCCTGCTCCGGAATTCTTCCAAATGACGAAGAACGACGTGAAGGCCCTCCTAGAAGAAACAAAAAATGAGTGGTTAGCCGAAGTCGCAAGGGGAGATTTTGATATTTCTCGGGATCCACCACTCGAGAGAGCACCAGCTGCCGGTGTGAGGATTGAGATAAACGAGGCTAACAGCAAAAATGACCGAGATAATGAAAGGAATCTTCGTCGACATGAGTTGAAAGAGCATATCGCTACATCAGAAGCTGGACAGACAGGAAAAGAAAAATGAAATCCAGTGTCCAACTCTTGACTGAGAAAGTCTCCATTCTGTGACGAAATATTCATCGAAAGACTGCCCTCGGATAAGAGATTGCCTACGCAGCTTCCTCGATACTTCAGTACCAAGGACACGGAGGAACACCTCGCTTCTTTCAATCTCCAGATGCAATTACATGGCATCTCGGACAACGTAGCAGCCAAAGCTTTCTCGACCATGCTGTCGGGAATGGCTCAGTCGTGGTTCGGGAGATTGGAGGAGAAATCGATCTTCGATTTCGACCAATTATGCGATAAATTCATGAGTCAATTCGGCAGCAAGAGGGCTGTACGACCTCCAACTAACCATTTGTATTCGGTAATACATACACCCGATGAGACTTTAAGGGCATTCATGGGAAGATTTAATAACGAACTATTGAAAGTTGAAGTACCCAGGGTAGATTTTCTGATTACGGTCTTGTTCTAAAATACCTTGAACAGAGGATTTGCCCGCGCAATTGTCCGAGAAAACCCTCCCACCTACGAGAAGCTAATGGAAATGGCCAACTAGTATATGAACGAGGAGGAAATGACAAAGCTCAGAGGAAGTTTCTTTGAAATTGGGAAAACAAACGAGAAGCAACATGCCCCTATCTCGGATCGTCTAGTCGAAAGAGGTCCGAATAACTGCTATAATGATAACAGAAATAGAAGAGGATATCCAGAGGACGGAAGAAATTTAGATCCGAGAAGACAGAGGACGGGCAAATCCAACAAGGAATACTATGATAACTACACCCCACTTAGAAAACTCAGGTCGTAAATCTTGTTTGCTATACAAGATAAGAATCTTCTGATGAGACCCTGTTGGATAAAGATGAAGATGAAGAAGCACTGAAGACAATTTGTAAAGGGAGGTTTTGATGAACTCCAAAACTTCAAATCTGCTAAGTATGGATTAACTTGGCTGATATCCCTTTTGAAGAATCCTTTTTTTGACTAAGTAAAGAAGATATCAGAAGAGTCAAAATTCAAGGTCCAAGACTACTGATCTGCTGAAGAAAAGAAATCAGACTGGTGAAGATCAGCCGACTCAAATCAGATTTGTTCAAGTTTGGGATCAGCTTAGTTCGTCATAAGACTTGCACTTTCGTCAGCCAAGTGGAAAGGATCATAAAGTCTTCCCAACGGTAATAAATGCCCCTGGATGTAATAAATGCTGAAGTACAAGGCTATTAAAGACAAATGATTGAAGAAATGCTTCGCATCAGCTGGGTGCATTTAATGCTGCCTGCAGAAATGTACTATTGACAGTACGGACAGCTGCAGAGAGCCGTTCGCGGAAATTAAGGACCAGTACTCGAGGAATTTGAACTCTGTCTCTCTTCAACGGACATTTTTCAAACCTCAAGTATAAATAGCTGAGAGAGACGAAGAGAAACAACAACACAATCTCTGAGAAAATTTCCGAAGTAAAATCGCTTAAGTCTCAAGAATAGCTCACTCATCAGCTTAGTCATTTGTTGACAAAAGCGAAGTTGAAGACAAACGATAAATTACATCTTCTGAGTGATTTTGTAAACACGAGTGTTGTGCGAAGTGTAGATCCGTCTTAGTGAGTGATCTAACTTCAGAGGATAGGAATTTCTTTGTGATTTCCTATTGCGAGCTTACGGCCATATTCATTTGTTGTTTTGGCGTAAGTGGAGATATTGTAAACTGTGTGTTTATAGTATAACCCAAGATCTGTGTGACTTGGAAGAGTGGACTAAAGGATTTAAATCCATATAACCACTATAAAAATTACTTGTGTTTTTACTTGCATATTTACTTGCATATTTTCAATTGCATAAAAACACTTTGATTCAACTGTTTGAAAAGTTTTAAGAAGAAAAGAGTTTATAAAACTGGGGAACAAACTTTCAAACAGCTAAGTTTACTTGTGAAAAATACTTTACAAATCCGCTGCAAGTACTTTAAGTATTAAAACTGATTTTAGCAGAAATCAGCTAAGTATTTATCAGATTAGTGGTCAACAAAGCTGTTCAAAGATTTGTTCACGGCCAGCCTTGTGAAATTACTGTTGATAACAGCTTAGTCTGTTTAAGTTAAAACTAAAAGTTTTAAAGTTATAAATGTTGGGATAGTGGTTGGGTTGCCTTGATTGTCAGAACAACATACAGTGCGAAATTTAAAAAATTTCGAAGCACCCAAGGTCCCATATAAGAATCTCCATATTATATATACGCAAGCATGAAACAAAAACACACAATGAATTAAACAAGGGGTTTTTGGGATTTACCTCACCACAGGCAAGGTGGTGGCAACCTTCAGTTCTGATTCTGAATCTGGATCTTGTTCACAGAAGTGATCCAAGTGTCTCACCTCCAAAGATAGTCCACACCAACTGGATTCTGGTAACACCTCCTAGTCTTAGGCTCAGAACTGGATCTAGGAGATTTGCTATAGCAGGACTGTGCAGATCAACTTGGCAAGGCAAGATCTAGCACGGTGGAACAAGGGAGAGGCGGCGGCGGCGCTAGGGCAGCTCACGGCAGCAAGGTGGCGGCGGCACAAGCTTGGCGGCGCAGGGGAGGGGCGGCTAGGTCAGAGAAGGGAGCTCAGGGTTTTTGTGCTAGGGTGTTAGCTTTCTGAGCTCTGATAGAACTCTATTTATAGACTTCTATATGACCTAGGTTTGCAAGACTCCTTATGGGCTTTTAATTAAAGGCCCATGTCCTGCAAGTCTTTCATTTAATTAACTACTTTAATTAAATGCCCAATCCAAATAAATCAATATTTCTTTTATATAATTAATTAGCAACTTAATTAAGTATTTAATTAATTAAGTCAACTAATTAATTAATCTCCCACTTGAATTAAATACTTTAATTCATTTAATTGATTTAATTACTTTTAAATCAATTAATTCCTTCAGTATCCTTTATAACAGTCACCGTCCAATTGTATTGTGTGTGACCCTCTGGGTTCACCATCAATTAGCAGCAGGCCCACGAATTCTTCGTGATTTAATTTATGAACAATAAATTGTTCTGGTCAATTAAACAACCTTTAATTGACCACTCCTAGAATCAAATCCTCTATTAACTCAGAAGTACCCACACTTCATGGTCGATGTCTAGCCACAAGCCCATGAAGCCCAACTTCAGGTGAATTGATACTTGTGAACCTCGTCTCATATAATTACCATGTACATACGATCCTTCTATCGACTAGTATTCCCTATCAAGACTTAGGGTGTGTGAATTGATCGGCACCTCTAAATTTGTCTCTATAACTATACTTTCTAATTCAGGATAATATTCCAGTGTGACTGCTAAATTTGGAAACCCTTTTCCAAATCCGTCACCGACCGTGGCCTCGGGTTTCTCGGATATATTATCTAAGAATCGTATAGGAAATTCTTTCATCCATTACGATGAGTCAATAGATTCCATATTGGTACTGACCATTCGCATACATGTCCATACGCACCCAACCTAGGCATGTTATGATCAAGCTAAGTGACCTATACCTAGATCTAAGTACACACTTTCATGCACCGAATTCGCCCTGGCACCTCAAGTCAAAGGACTAAATCGTACACTATTATAATCCTTGAGAAACATCCCATCACCGATATGCGACATGCGCTTCCACAATGGGTTTCTCTGTTCGGGTCGTTCGATGTGTGTTGGGATAGTGGTTGGGATGTCTCGATTGTCAGAACAACGACAGTGCGAAATTTAAAATTTTTCGAAGCACCCAAGGTCCCATATTAATTCTCCATATTAATTATACGTAAGCAAGAACAAAAACACACATAGTAATTAAACAAGGGGGTTTTTGCGATATACCTCACCACAGGCAAGGTGGTGGCAACCTTCGATTCTGATTCTGAAACTGGATCTGGTTCACAGAAGTGATCAAAGCATCTCACCTCCAAAGTTAGTCCACACCAATCGGATTCTGGCAACACCTCAAGATCTTAGGCTCAGAACTGGATTCAGGAGGTTTGTCGAAGTAGGATTGTGTAGATTCTCTTGACAGGTCAAGATCTAACACAGAGGAACAAAGGGAGAGGGGCGGCGGCACAAGAGCAGCCCACGGCAGCAGGTGGCGGCTTCTCTTGGTGGCGGCGGCGGCTAGGGTTTCTAGCACTAGGGGGCGGCGGCTAGGTTGAGAGGAGAGGCTAGGGTTTTCTTCTTAGGGTGTTAGCTTTTTGAGCTCAAGTAGAACCCCTTTTATAGACTCCCTCTTGACCTAGGTTTTGCAAGACTTCTTAGGGCTTTTAATTAAAGGCCCATGTCTTGCAAGCTTTTTCATTTAATTAATTACTTAATTAAATGCCCAGTCCAATTAAATCATTATTTCTTTTATATAATTAATTAGCAACTCAATTAAGTATTTAATTAATCAAGTTAGCCAATTAATTAATCTCCCACTTGAATTAAATACTTTTAATTCATTTAATTGATTTAATTACCTTTAAATTAATTAATTCCTTTTGTATCCTTTTCAACAGTCATCGTCCAATTGTATTGTGTGTGACCCTCTGGGTTCACCATCAATTGGCAGCAGGCCCATGAATTCTTCGTGATTTAATTTATGAACAATAAATTGCTCCGGTCAATTAAACAACCTTTAATTGACTACTCCTAGAATCAAATCCTCTATTAACTCAGGAGTACCTACACTTCATGGTCGATGTCTAGCCACAAGCCCATGAAGCCCAACTTCAGGTGAATTGATACTTGTGAACCTCGTCTCATATAATTACCATGTACATACGGTCCTTCTATCGACTAATATTCTCGATCAAGACTTAGGGTGTGTGAATTGATCGGCACCTCTAAATTTGTCTCGATAACTATACTTTCTAATTCAGGATAATATTCCAGTGTGACTCCTAAATTTGGAAACCCCTTTCCAAATCCGTCACCGACTACGGCCGTAGGTTCTTTGGATATATTATCTAAGAATCGTATAGGAAATTCTCTCACCCATTACAGTGAGTCAATAGATTCCATATCGGTACTAACCATTCGCGTACATGTCCATACGCACCCAACCTAGGCATGTTATGACCAAGCTACCTGGCCTATACCTAGATCTAAGTACGCACTTTCATGCACCGAATTCGCCCTAGCACCTCAAGTCAAAGGACTAAATCGTACACTATTATAATCCTTGAGAAACATCCCATCACCGATATGCGTCATGCGCTTCCACAATGGGTTTCTCTGTTCGGGTCGTTCGATGCGTTCAATCCTCCATTGAACCACCTACTCGTATGCACTGGCCTCAAATGCCTTGCTCATGAAACGCTACAAATTCACTCCATGTGAATCATGCATACTTGTACAAATCTTGGCGATTCCTACGATACCCCATCTCGTTCGGAATCTATGACTTAGAACAGTTTTAAGATTACGACCTTTGAGACTGTTTCATGATTGCACTCAGTACTGAAGTGAATCGTCCCATAGTCAAATGTAATCTAAGGGTTTCAACCAATCGCTTAAATGTATTCGCGAGAGATGAAGTTGGCCATTGTTTATCCTTATACTCATATTGATGAGGGGTAATTTAGATTCCTTGCCTCTGTGGGCCCGATGCTATCCGAATAATACTAGATACTATCTCTAGAAACCGAGAGCTGGTCCAAGGCATAGTATTAACTGTTCCGAGCTCATTTCAGAACCCAGGATCGAAGGGTACTGTTGGGCCGAGCCCAGGCCCAAGCCCGTCAGATCAGCTATAAATACCCCATGCATTTATGACACCAGACACGATTTTCCAGATGCTCCCTCCTCGAAGCTACTGCTCGGAACCACTTGGGGATATAGGCTTAGAATTATATGTATTTCGCCCTCTAGCTTGTACGGCATCCAATAATGCTCGAATAGGACCCTTGAATACTTGTATTTGTACTCAGTCAATTCGAATACAACTACTTTGGTCTTTACTTTCCTTTATTTATTATTATTATTGCATTACATCCCACCCTTAATCGAACAAGCGAAATCGCGTAAGATCAGTTGGCGCCCACCGTGGGGCCTTATTCGAGTATTAGACCGAAATATGCCTACCACGAGGAGAAATACGTATATCACTGGAGAGTCTTCCCAGGCAGCAGGAGCACAGAATCCGATCGACATCGAGCCAGACGATCTGTCGTGTGGGACTCACCAACCGCCATTTGTTCTTAGCAAATATCCTCCGACCAGCGGAGTAAAGGTAAAAGTTCTATGTTTATAAATGAATAAATCTCACGAATATTATTCTCGACTAGCCAAGATCAGATTAATCCGATCATCGGTCAACGTCAAAAGATCGTGAAAAGTCTGAGTTGCAACTTATTAAGGCTCGGAATTTATCTGTCCGATCTTCATATTTAGTGATCTCAGGCTAAATTATGCGAGTAAAATTATTATCAATTATCTGATGGTTTTCTTGATCAGTTGGAATAGAAGTAGTTACATTCTATTGCTCGATGATAATCTCTAAATATGAATATCAATAAATGTTCGTACCACGGCAACAAGTCATCGAAGTCGAGATCAAGGGTGTGCTATTGTTCGATCGATAAAAGAAATTTACAATCCCAAAGGGAATATATATATAACCTCACGATAAATCCCATCGAGCCTCACTCAAATTCGATGAGAGAAGTAGAAAAGACAGGAATAAAACAAGAAAATTCGAGCAAGAAACAAAGCTTATTTATTGGTATTCTTCGAACAAGTTACAAGCGAAAACTTCGGATATAATATCAAATTTCGAGCTCAAAAGATACAGTACAATCACTCCTACACTATTACAAGTTCTGCAAGTAAGTCTATCCTGATACATGTTCGGTCATCGTCCCTATTAGATCGCTCCAGATGCAGAACTCAGCAGTGATTCTTCATGATCATCACTAGCCACGTGTCGCACACCCGTCTTCGTACGAGATGAAAGCCGGATCAAAACTCTTCTCCGGGGATTCAGACCGACCTTAGGTCTTCATCTGTAAATAATGATTGAAATCCTCAATCATTAATTACAGGTTAATCCGAACCGGTGCAGCGGAGGGTTATCTCAGCGGAGGCGCCCCAAGTAAGCTCGAAGGAACTATACTTCAAGAAAGCCCTCGAGGAAGCTGATGCTTCAGATTTAAAGAACTCCTCTCAGATTAACCAGCTGCCCGATCAGATGCTACACTAGAAGACCGGAGCTCTAACCTGCACCAGATAAGATATGTCCGGGAAAACAGGTTGCCTGCCGGTATTCTAGGCGCATTTTCTTTTGCCTGTCGATATTCTAAGCAGAAAAGGTTACACCTAAAAGACCAGGGTCGGGAAATAAAGTTCGAATCCTTATCTCAAATTCCTCTATTTTGGAAATAATGCGAGTCAAAAGCAAAATTCGATCCACGATGGTCGGACGAAACATGATGACAAAAAATGAAGAATATCAAATAAACAAAGGGGAACTATTTATAGCGGTAAAGTTTTTGAATCAATGGCCCAGATAACAGATCGTGGACGGTTACGATGAACGCAATAAATGAGCTGACCGATACGTTTCCCGAGAAATAGGGTCCTGTTTGGTTAGGGGAACATACAGTTTAACAATGTGCAAAGGAGGGCTTATTTGAAAAGTTTCGCTCGAACAAATTTTTTATTTGTTACCTTGCTCAAAAGACAGCAGAGGAATCGGGAGCACTTGTCTGAAAGTTCAACCTTCGTTCACATGATATTATAAATATGAAGCCGTTATTCTTACAATAGACTAATGGAACTCGATCGAAAAAGTTATGATCAGTCTATTCGGATAAAACTCTCGAACTTGAAAGTTTGACGATTATGGAAATTCAGCACTATGAGGATCAATTACAACATATTTCTTATTAATTTAGGGTCTACCAAAAATATTTATTTAATACTTACTCGGACAAATGGTGTTCGGTTATTCCTTTATTGATATTAGAGGAACGAAGTCGGGTTATTGAAGATGGGAATTTATCTAAATATTTTTAATTTATCGACAAGGTAAAGAGGAAAAACATTTATATTATTTCGGGAAATACAAGATGTGTGACATACATTTCGAACATAGCACAAGCTAAATATGTTACATAAGAATCCCTTTACTTTCTACAATCCTATGAAATCTTCGGTCTCTTCTCCTACTGCTTTTTCGGAATAATTTGGCTCCGACCGGGGAAATCTCCTTAGGACCCGCAGGCTTTTAACTTTATTTACGATTCTCCGAAGACGAAGGATTGAGCACATGGTTCATCGAGTAAATGAATTCTTCAGTACTCCCGCTCCTATACGTCTTTCTAAATGCATTGTAGCAACAGGTCCCTAATCAAAGACCTGCGCGACAGCCTATGGACTTCCTGAATCTGGCATATTGGCTTTCAAGATGGAAATTGTATTTGCCTGACGATATTCTAAGCGAGGTCGGATTAGAAGACTGTCATTCTTAAAGATTGTTCGAAGTCTGAGCTCAAATAATCGAATGGATGGAGTAACAATTTTGATTAGCATGGTCGGACAGATAAAATGCTGATACAGCGAATAAGAAAATCTCAATAGCATCATGCCCTTTTTATAAATAAAAGATGAAGGAATCCGGCGGCAGATAATTCGCGAAATGAATGGATGAGATTTGTCGACCCTTGCAATTCTCGATAAATGAGGAATCATTTAGAAAAAAAATCAAACATGACAAGATTGGAAACTTATAGACAAAGAGTTTTCTCGACAAGGCATAAAATTTATTTATTAAGCCCCAAGGTTATTTATTATTGGTTGTTTCTCTATGATTCAGCTTTTCTCAGGATTGTAGAGGACTATTATCTCGTCAAAATTTATTTCGATCAGAATTATATATTCAATGGAAACTAATCTCATCAATATTTATATTCATTCATATCTTTTATATTATCGACCTCGGCTCATCTATTGTTCAATCTCTTCTCATCTCCATCTACTATTATTAAATGGGTGAAAGCCTCTGCTATGACCCTCGAGCTAAAAAATGCTCTAAAATGACTAAGGGTGAAAGCCGTTGCTATGCCCCTTAGATCGAAATTATTAAATGGGTGAAAGCCTCTGCTAGGACCCAAGGGCTAAAAATGCTCTAAAATGACTAAGGGTGAAAGCCGTTGCTATGCCCCTTAGATCGAAATTATTAAATAGGTGAAAGCCTCTGCTAGGACCCAAGGGCTAAAAATGCTCTAAAATGACTAAGGGTGAAAGCCGTTGCTATGCCCCTTAGATCGAAATTATTAAATGGGTGAAAGCCTCTGCTAGGACCCAAGGGCTAAAAATGCTCTAAAATGACTAAGGGTGAAAGCCGTTGCTATGCCCCTTAGATCGAAATTATTAAATGGGTGAAAGCAAAAATGCTCTAAAATGACTAAGGGTGAAAGCCGTTGCTATGCCCCTTAGATCGAAATTATTAAATGGGTGAAAGCCTCTGCTAGGACCCAAGGGCTAAAAATGCTCTAAAATGACTAAGGGTGAAAGCCGTTGCTATGCCCCTTAGATCGAAATTATTAAATGGGTGAAAGCCTCTGCTATGACCCTCGAGGTAAAAAATGCTCTAAAATGACTAAGGGTGAAAGCCGTTGCTATGCCCCTTAGATCGAAATTATTAAATGGGTGAAAGCCTCTGCTAGGACCCAAGGGCTAAAAATGCTCTAAAATGACTAAGGGTGAAAGCCGTTGCTATGCCCCTTAGATCGAAATTATTAAATGGGTGAAAGCCTTTGCTATGACCCTGGGGCTAAAAATGCTCTAAAACAACTAAAGGTGAAAGCCGTTGCTACGCCCCTTAGATCGAAATTACCAAATGGTTGAAACCCTTGGCTACGATCCAGGGTGTAAATTATCAATCCAGAGATTCCAATATACGTCCTATTTCAAACTACAGCAATCACAATCCGCCAAGAGGGCCTATCATTATTATTCCAGTATTATCAAATTTTGATCGGTCTACAAAGATCAACTGTTACTTATATCTGAATATCAGAGAAAGAAGAATGTCAATTATTCTTTATTATCGGTACACTTATTAAAATCATTCGAAAATGATATTTGATGATCATATTTTTGGGACGAAGAAGTCGGTGCTCGGTAACAATATACGAAAACAGTTCTGCAGTAAGGGTAAGGGAGAAAATAAGCATTCTTATTCATGATCTTTCGAACGATTACAAAAAATTTCGTGATTACAATAATAAAGAAAATCGAGCTAAGCTGAAAATCTACATTCAGCATGATCCTATTAGAAATTAACCATACCCTAAAACACTTTCATGATCAAAGGAGGAAGGCGGAGCTAGGATAACACTTCTACCCTTCATCCTTCGCTTCCTCAATGGTCGTCCCATGTCGGACCGGATCGAGAAACAGGGAAGCAATCTCTAGAAAGATTATTCCACGCAATCTCGGAGGTAACATTCTTCAAAGAACCTCTTGAAGAAGTGGATATTGAGTGCGGGAAAACTTCCCCAGCAGTCGACCCACTATCCGACTGGGTGGATTGACAGGATACAGGAATTCTAACCAGTCTCAAATGGATGGCATCAGAGAGAGCTGGTCGCCTGTCGGTACCCCGGTCGCAATCCTTTTCGCCTGTCGATACCCTGGTCGAAATTATTCCCCATACAGGGACGCCGAAGAGATCAAAGAAGAGAGTTCGAGTCCGAATCTCGAACGCTTTTATTGCTGAGACCGAATTAAAAATAAAGATGGTTGATGGAGGTAAAAATGCAACCATATTGATCGAACGAAATGTTTACAGACAAGTAAAAATATGAAGGTAAATTTAGAAGTATTTATATAGGGAAGAATTCCGTATCAATGGTGTAGATCTCTTCAGATGAACGGTGGCAATATGTATATTAAAAGCGCTCTGACCGCTCAGATTCCCGATAAATCAGGGACTGTTTTCAAAAGCTGAACAGAACTAGTGGCCAAAATGCGAGCAATAAATACAGCGACCGTTCCACTTCCCGAAAATTCAGGAACCGTGCGGATAAATGAAGAAACGGTAAAATTCAACAATGCTCGAAATAATTATAGTTTAATTCCCGATCGTTAAAAAAAGTCACAAAGAAAAAGTCGGACTATAACTGATCAAGGAACCATTATCAAGAACTCGTCCGAAGAAGGACCAAGATCGGTAAAGAGCTTTATTTAATCGACAAATTATTATTTCCAGAGTTCGATACATTGAAGAGTTACAAGTTACAAAGATATCAACTCCTGTTACATTTTATAATTCTACAAACACCTACAAAGCTTCCTATGAAATTTTCGGCGGACGATAATGTCCTTACTCGGATTGGAGGAGCCTGTCGAGCCAACAGGCTTTTATCTTTATTTATGATTCCTCAAAAAGGAGAAGGGTAAGGCATCCTTTTCTAGGTGTAACGTGAATACTTTATTGAGGGCCTCGACCCTCGAAGCTCCACCCCTTACATCCTCGAGGAAGAACCGAACAAACCGCTGGAGACCCCTAAAAGATTTGATGCTTGAACTTCTCCTAAACCACGGAGGGTCGCGGGGACTGCCCGGGTCGTGGGTGGTCAGCAATAAAGCTGACCGGTCTCCAAGGTCAAAATAATGTTCGCCTGCAGATACCCTAGTCGAGGTCGAAGTACCAGTTAGTCTATGACCTGCAGAATAGGTCCTAACTCGAAATTTAAAATATTGGGCCATGCAACAAGATCTTTTAACCAGCATGGTTGAAGGAGTCTGCTTTAAAAATAATTTTATAAGGATACAAATTGAAGAACCCTATTTATAAGTACTATTCTCAAAATCCAACGGCTAGCAGAAAACGAAAGGAACGGTCAAGATCGAAAGACTGTTGCGCTTCCCGAGAATTTCACCGGGAAGAGAAAGTGATATATTCTGGAAATCGAGCAGAAGTAATATACCAAGATCGAAGAACGAAGATTACGAGCATAAGACCAAACGAAGAAAGCAAACAAACGCATGGACAGAGGAGAGTACATTAAATTATGGACAAACTTGTAATCCGAGAAACTAATAGATTATTACAAACCATAGGGGATAAAAATGTCTGAAATTATTCATGATCACATGAGTAAAAACAATATAGCCATACTACAAGCCCGGGTAAATGAAAAGCAACATCTAGAGAAGTTTGTTGTCGGAGAAAATCTTTCGAAGCTCGGCATTCCGAGCCTCATATCCAGCTTCATATCCACGGTCATAAGCCTCCTTTTCTAGACGCGTGAATTCTTGCCTCTCCTGCTCATGAAGACTTTTCAGTTTGTCAAGCTCCTCATTCAGCTGTTTATGGATCTCCTCTCCACTTTCTTTAACAGACTTCTCCTTCTCTAGAGCAAGCTTCTCCGCGAAGACACGGTCAAATTCGGCTTTCTTCTCCTCCAGCTCGAGGGAAATAGCAGCACGATGATTGGTCTCCCGCTCAGCAAAAGTTTTAAGCTCAATAAAATCTTGCCCGGCCTGTCAAAGAAGTAGACAATGTTCATTTAAAAAAAAAAGGGGAAAGAGTAGATATACCTGAAACAGGAAGTGCTGCCCAGACTCGAACAACTCTTCTATGTTTCTCTCCTTGGACATGTTTCTCCCTTTGGGCATATTAGTCTCCGAAGAAGTAAAATTAACCTGCAACAGACTATCTACGGGATCAGACCAATCTTTCGACTCTTCAGGCGCGGAAGAAGTAACTTTTGAGGGAATGGGGTCAACCCGGGGTTCGGAAGGATTATCAATTTTTAAAGCTTCAGGAGAAGCCCCCCCACCAATTCCTAACTTGAGTTTCTTGCTGAGACTCCCTGTGCAAGGAATGGTCGAAGCATCGGAAGATGACTTGCTACCAATAGCAAGATTTTGCAATGCCTCAACAGGAGTAACCACATCAGAGTAAGGCCTTTTGTTTGAAGAGGGAACAGAAGAATTTTCTCTCATAAGATCTTCGTTCGAAGAATCGACAACTTTCGGGGAAGAACCCCCGGGCGCGGTTTCAAGTTCTTCGTCCAAAATGGACTTGCTAGAATTGCCCTTGTTTTGTTTTGAAGAAGTACTCTTCTCCTTCTTGTTATCTCCCCCTATAGGAGCTTTCGGGGAAGACACAGAGGTCTTAGAAGAAGATTTGGAGGCTTTGGCCTCCTTGGCAATCTTCTGCTCTTTACTCGAATTCTTATTCTTCGAACCGCCAAATAACGATTTGGGGTCGATAGCTTTCCCTAGTACATTTTCCATGGTAAGCGGGTTTGGGATCGATAGTTCGGATTCTTACTCTTTGAGGGATTCGAAGAAGGCAAAGAATAAGGCAAGAGCTCCGATCTCTATAAGCAAAGATGTATGAGTAATGAAAAGAGATCCTAATATTTATAGACACTACGCCCTGCGATTACGACAATGGATCGACGCAACCTTTAAAGAAAAACCCCGTATGGAATGGGTAAAATCCGAGCATAAAGAGTTATCGAACCTTGGAAATTAAAACGATATATGGGTATTAATAAGGTTGGAATTTACAAGTTACACTAATCAGATCAAGGAAGAAAACAAATCCGTTTACAAAAATGAGTTACATGGGTAATTACGATTAATTCCTAACTACAAAACTATGAATCGCCCCTTTCAGTGCGTTCGACTCCAGTAACTTGCTAGATAGAAAATCAAGCGATATATGTCGGGGGTGGAGCAATTACCCGGTTTAATCGAGAATTTGATCGTCTTCTTTATTCGGTACGTCGCCCATGTCGACATCTTCGCCTTTGCCCCCCAACATAGAAGGAGGATCGTCGGTTAAACAATCGAGCACATCGGGGTTAGGCATCGGAATACCATACTCCTCAACTAAGGGGGCAAATCGATGATCCTGCCAATTACTATCCATCTTGGGTAGAGAGGAAGCTTTGTAATCCTTCCCTTCAGCGTTCTTGAAAGGGTTCATATGTTTAAAGTACTCATCCATATCATCCGGAATCTTCTTGGCCGCGACCAATTGTTGAACCCCTTTATAAAAGATTGTCTGGAGAATTTCTCCCATTTTCCTTTGAACTAAAGGATTCAAGACGGGGGATTCCAAGAATCCTCGTATGGCAGGAATCTCGGCTTCTTCTCGGCCCTGAGCATATGCGCGCTCGGAATCTTGCTTTGCCAACTCGAGTTCTATCTTTACCTTCTTCAATTCTTCCTCGAGGGCACTTCTCTCTTTAACGGATGCCAACAAGTCCTCCTCTACAGACGAGGAACATTTCATAGTGGCCTCGTCGAGCTCCTTCTTTGCCTGGGATAATTCTTGTTGAGTTTTTGCCAGTTGAGATCGAAGAGCTTGGTTGTCAGAAAAAATTTGCGCATACGCATCATGAGCGTCCTGTGATTCTTGCTCTAATAGCGCCAATCGATAGGATTGGAGGGCGAACAAATCCCCGACCTGTGAGACATTTTCGGATATCAGCAAGGATTAGAGACTCTAGAAGGGGATAAATAAAAGACAGATTTTCACCTCATGATATGTTCGAGAGAAATCGCTCAAAACCTCGAAATCACCCTTGACAGAATGGATCAGCATATCCCTTTTAAATCGACCAGCCATAAAGATTCTAGCGGCTTTGTCGAATTCGTTCTCCCCGTTCGCATCAGGTCAGTCATAATGGTGCCATCTTCGGGGTATCCAGCAGCTCTGCCACTTCGAAAATGCTCATCCATAAAATCCGCCACATCAGGCTCCGACCTACCTTCTCGACAAGGGACAGAGTCGGATTTCACGCCAAAAGGTTTTACCCTCCTCGAGGGCCCGGGGTGTTCAGCATTTCTTTTCTGACCCAAAAGCTTTTCGTACTCCTGAATACCCTGAATCCGGTTCCAGGAATGTTGACTGTAGCCAACAGTCGAAAGAGCAGAAGTGTCAGGAGAGAACAGGGTTCGAAGAGGTCCGGCTGTAGTAGAATTCAGTGAACTCATGGTACCAACCCCTCTCAAGTCGGGAATCATACACGGTATGACAGTTGAACTTCCACCTAAATTATTCATGTCCGCTTTTCTTTCGGAGGCATAGGGTAGCGGATCGAAATAAAATCGCTTATCTTCAACCGGGCCGGCGGCGGACACTCGAAATCTCTCAACAACTCGACCTGCAAGGATAATACGAATCGGGCACGAGTTTAAACAAGGAGAATTGTTTAATAAAACCTAAAAGTAAGCAGAAGATAAGAAGCATATCCAAAGAAAGAGGAGCAAGGGTCGGAGCACTAGAGGTTCGCAGAAGGGATCCTTCGGAGGATTCGCTAGGGTATTTAATCGCCGGAGTAGAATAATTACAATGGCTCAACCCGGCCAATCGCAAAACGCCTTCCTGAATCAGGAATCTAGTCTGGTAAGGGTTAGACTGCAACTGCTCCAGGAGTTCATCAGAAAGACGATGGCTGAGCTTCTCTTTGATTCTGCGAGAACCGTATGTCCAAGTATTTGCACCATCCCATCTATACGGTCTTGTTTTCGAACTACCTTCAAACATTGGAAGATCAGAACCCTTCACAAAAAAAAATCTCCTCTTCCAACCTATACTCTTATCCGTTGTTATTTTCGTAAGAAAAGGCCGTTTCGACCGCGGACGGATGGACACGACCCCATATTCGAACCCTTACATGGGTCCATTCGGAATATCTGCCAAAAGTTGCTAAAGGAGGCCTCTTCCCCTTTTGCCTCCATAAGAGCGCTAAACGCTGCTATATACGCTACAGAATGCGGGAGAAGCTGAGCAGGGGAAAGCGAAAAGAAGTTCAAGACATTTCTAATAAGGGGAATGAACGGGATACGCAAACCATAAGAAAATTGATCCTCGTAAAAGGCTTGACAGCCAGCCGGGGGATCGGTAGCACGTTCGGTATAAGAGGGAATGACGATTGAAAACCCTTTAGGAAGAAATTTCCCGAACTCCGCCTCGAGGAAAGAGAGATCCTTCTTCGAAAAACAGCAGGAAGTCTGGCTGGCAGGAAGCTCTGACTTGTTCGAGATAGTGGCGGTAGATGGTTGCGTATGTTTGAAAATCCTGACAAAAGCACCCTCGCCGATGTTGCGTTTCTCGACCTCATTTTCTTCAAGATCCTCGCTCGGATCCTCATCCTCGCGTCCTTGAAAAAATTCCCCATCTTCATAATCATCAACAAGCTTCAGCAAAGGATCGGACTCTGGGTTTTCTCCGACCTTATTCTTGCCCCTTACACTTCTAGAGCTCGACATTATGGATTGAGAAACAAATATACAAAAGGCAAATGCTGTTTCGATCTCAAACGCTTCGAGCTCAAGAGAGGACGTAATATATAAATAATTTTTCAACGAATCGAGATATATATACGGGGTTAAAAAGGTAAAATTGCAAACGGGTCCCCGAGTAACCGCGACGGTTGAACTTACCCTGGGTAAAAACTCAGGGTTATTCCTCACATAATAGCACTTGGATCCTTCATTTTCTAAGATTACGGAATAAGTCCTTTGCAAATTTCTCCTTAGAGTCTCGTGGGTCCTCTTTGTTATGATCGGAAAATTTGGGAAGCATTCATTAAGAGAACGAACAACACATCACGGAGCCATAAAGGATATAACAATTTCAAGATCCTCCGACAAGGTTATCTTTACAATGCGCCGGCACATGTCTTCTTATATATGCACTCTTTTTCCCTGGCTCGGTTTTTATCCCAATGGGTTTTTCCGGGCTAGGTTTTTAATGAGGCATATCCTAAAGACATTATGAATGGCTCATCTCATAATAGTGTGGGACGCAACTTGTACTTCTTCGAGCGCAAGCTCCACTTCACGCTCGAGAAGTGGGGGAGTATTGATGAGGGGTAATTTAGATTCCTTGCCTCTGTCGGCCCGATGCTATCCGAATAATACTAGATACTATCCCTAGAAACCGAGAGCTGGTCCAAGGCATAGTATTAACTGTTCCGAGCTCATTTCAGAACCCAGGATCGAAGGGTACTGTTGGGCCGAGCCCAGGCCCAAGCCCGTCAGATCAGCTATAAATACCCCATGCATTTATGACACTAGACACGATTTTCCAGATGCTCCCTCCTCGAAGCTACTGCTCGGAACCGCTTGGGGATATAGGCTTAGAATTATATGTATTTCGCCCTCTAGCTTGTACGGCATCCAATAATGCTCGAATAGGACCCTTGAATACTTGTATTTGTACTCAGTCAATTCGAATACAACTACTTTGGTCTTTACTTTCCTTTATTTATTATTATTATTGCATTACATCCCACCCTTAATCGAACAAGCGAAATCGCGTAAGATCACATATAAATAAACGCGCGTATTATTATAAAATCAAAAGATTGTTTCTTACAGAATAGACCTATTACAAGCAAATTGAACTGGCTTGCTGGGCACTATTCTATCAATCTCCCACTTGCCCTAAAGCCATTCACCTATGGTTCTAAGACCCATCTTCTCTAGATGACTATCGAACGCCTTTTGTGAAAGTGGTTTAGTTAGTGGGTCAGCTATGTTGTCTTCCGATTTGACATACTCCATGTGCATGTCACCTCTACCAATGATCTCCCTGATCACGTGGTATTTCCTCTGTACGTGTTTGGATTGATGGTGTGATCTCGGCTTCTTTGCTTGAGCTATTGCCCCGTTGTTGTCACAGAAGACGACTACAGGTTCAGCAATGCTAGGAATAACATCCAATTCTTGGATGAAGTTTTTCATCCATACACTTTCTTTTGCTGCATCTGATGCTGCGATATATTCTGCTTATGTGGTTGAGTCGGCAGTGGTAGACTGTTTACAGCTTTTCCAACTGACCGCTCCTCCATTGATGCGGAATATATATCCAGAGTTGGATTTGAAGTCATCCAAGTCAGACTGGAAACTCGAATCAGTGAATCCTTCAAGTTTCAGTTCTCCACTACCACCGTAGACCAAAAACATATCCTTAGTCCTTCGCAGGCACTTTAGGATTGCTTTTACGGCAGTCCAGTGCTCTTCGCCTGGATTTGACTGATAGCGGCTCGTTACACTTAGAGAGTGTGCTATGTCTGGTCGAGTACACAACATCGCATACATTATACTCCCTATAGCAGAGGCATAACGTATGAGAGACATTCTCGTCTTTTCTTCGTCAGTTGTAGGGCACATAGACTTAGAAAGAGAGATACCATGTCTCATTGGAAGCAATCCTCTCTTGGATTCTTCCATTTTGAATCTCTTCAAAATAGTGTTGATGTACTGAGATTGGGAGAGTCCTATCATCTTCTTCGATCTATCCCTATAGATACGTATTCCCAATACGTAAGATGCATCTCCCATATCTTTCATGGAAAACTGCGTGGATAACCACGCTTTAGTCTGCGCTAACATCTTGATATCGTCTCCGATTAACAAAATGTCATCGACGTACAAAACAATGAATTGTATCGAGCTCCCACTATTCTTCTTGTACACACAAGGTTCATATACGTTTTTGATGAAGCCAAACGCTTTGACTGTCTCATCAAATCGTATATTCCAGGTTCGGGACGCCTGTTTGAGGCCATAGATTGACCTTTGAAGTTTACACAATTTGTGCTCACTTCCTTTGGACGCAAAACCTTCAGGTTGTTGCATAAAGATCTCCTTGTCAATGTCTCCATTGAGAAAGGCGGTCTTTACGTCCATTTGCCATATTTCGTAGTCATGCCACGCGGCTATGGCAAGTAGTATCCGAATGGATTTCTACATCGCCACGGGAGAGAAGGTTTCCTCATAGTCTATTCCAGGCCTTTGAGAATACCCTTTCGCCACTAAGCGAGCTTTATGAGTTAATACCTCTCCATTCATTCCAAGCTTGCGCTTGAAGATCCATTTGCATCCTACAGGGATAGTTCCCTCAGGTGGATCGACCAAGGTCCAAACCTTGTTGGAATGCATGGAATCCATTTCGGATTGCATGGCTTCGAGCCACGCACCCGAGTCTATGTCCAGCATCGCTTCTTGATAGGTCCTTGGATCATTATCACCTTTTTCATTTTCGTGAATGAAACCAAATCGCTCTGGCTCCTTACGAATTCGATCAGACCTTCGAAGAGTAGGTGTACTAGTAGGTTCAATAAATTCTGGTTCAGCTCCCACTGTTTGTGGGGATGGGTCCGATTCCTGGACTTCATCAAGTTCTACGATTGTCCCATTTCGGTTGGTGAGGAAATCCTCTTCCAAGAAGTGGGCATTCCTAGGTACGAACGTATTACGTTCTTTAGGATCGAAGAACATGTATCCAATGGATTCCTTTAGATACCCCACAAATTTGCACAAACTAGATCTACTATCTAGCTTATCTCCCTTTTTGTTCTTTACATACGCTGGAGATCCCCATACTCGTAGATATGAATACACGGGTGCTTTACCATACCATACTTGGTGCGGTGTCGTTGGCACTGACTTCGAAGGTACTATGTTTAGTATCTTCGATGCAGTTAATAGGGCTAAGCCCCAAAACGAAAAGGGAAGGTCAGCGAAGCTCATCATGGAACGAACCATGTCTAACAATGTTCGGTTCCTCCGCTCGGACACTCCATTGAGTTGGGGCGTCCTAGGGGGAGTTCGCTGGGCGAGAATTCCATTCTCTTTTAGATAATCAAGGAATTCTTGGCTTAAGTACTCACCACCTCTATCAGAACGAAGTGCTTTAATACTATGTCCAAGTTGATTCTCAACTTCCGTTCGAAACTCTTTGAATTTCTCAAAAGTTTCGGATTTGTGTTTCATAAGATACACATATCCATAACGACTAAAATCGTCGGTGAATGTTACGAAGTAAGAGAATCCTCCTCTCGCATTGACACTCAATGGTCCACAAACGTCAGTATGGATTAAATCCAATGTTTGCTTGGTTCGCTCGGGATTCCCGGTGAAGGGTGATTTGGTCATCTTTCCTTTGAGACAAGACTCGCAAGTTGGGAGTTCATCCAAGTTCTTTATTTCAAGAGCCTTAGAGGAAGCCAGCTTTTGAATCCTACTCTTGGAAATATGTCCAAGTCTAGCGTGCCAAAGTTGTGGAGTTTGATTATCATATTTTCTTTTTCTAGATTGAATGTGCATGACGTCAGAATTTGTAGGTTCTAGGGAATACAGACCATCTATCAAAGTACCACGAGCATACATTAAACCACCTTTAAATATGCAAAAAGCTCCATTTTCAATGGAAAAATTAAAACCATCAATATCCAAAATAGGAATAGAAATGATGTTCTTAATAATGTTTGGTACGTACAGACAATCCCTTAAAACCAAAGTAAAATTTCCTAAAACTAATTCGACGTCCCCATATCCTCAGCGGCGATCCTAGCTCCGTTTCCAAAATGCAGGATTCTATCCCCGGGCTTCAGGTATCTTACTGCTCCCATCACCTGCAAATCATTGCAGATATGAGAACATGTTGCGGTGTCTAACACCCACGATGCACAGTTAATAGAAATATTAACTTCAACCAAGAAAATACCTTTGGCTACCAATTTCATCTTTAGGTAGTCTGGGCAGTTCCTTTTCCAGTGCCCTGCTTTCTTGCAGTGGAAACATTCGTCTTCTGGGCTCTTGCGCTTCTTTTCAACCACCTTTGTGACTGCCTTCGAAGAAAATACCTTCTTCTTCTTCCTACCTCTCTTGGGCTTTGCAGCCTTCGATTGGTGTGCAATCATTACCGGCTTCTCTTTCTTGAGAGTCGATTCTGCCGTTACCAACAAATTGGTCAGTTCGTGAAGAGCGAGGGTTCTATCCTCCATGTTGAAGTTCAACACGAACTGGTCAAAAGAACGGGGCAGCGTATGGAGAAGGAGGTCAGTGCTAAGATCAGCGTGCAAATCTACGTCCAATCGCCCCAGTTTTTCAACCAGGTTGATGAAACGCAGACAGTGATCCTTGACACTGCTTCCCTCAGCCATCTTGAGATGAAACAACTCCTTAGTGGTCGCGAACCTTTCGGTACGAGACCTCTATCCAAACATCTGCTGGAGGTGGAGAAGTATCTCTCTAGCAAGCGGCATAGCAGCATGCTTTTTCTGCAGTTCATTCGACATCGAGGCTAGCATGAGACATCGAACCTGAAGATCATCATCAACCCTTTTAGCATGGGCGGTTCGTTGTTCCTCACTAGCTCGTGCTGCGGGTGCAGCAGGCATGGGTGTGTCAAGCACATAGCTTCGTCGCTCGGAATCGAGGAAAATTCTGAGATTTCTCAGCCAGTCAACGAAGTTTGAGCCATTTAATTTGTTTGCGTCGAGGATAACAGATAATGGATTCTTAAACATTGTACTTAATATCTACAAATGGAAAGAAGACAACATTTAGCTAACTGATCTTATGTCTAATACTTATAATTAACGAATTTTGGACTTGTTTTCGAAAAAGTTCTCCCACTATTTTATCGAAACAATCACCCCTTTGATTGCTCGGGAAATTTAATTCCTAGTAGGTCTTGACGTCCCAGCAGCAATTAATTGCACCCACGACTCGTGGCCATACAACTAATTCCCCAGGTAGGTATACTTTTTACCAATTGTGTTACTCCACAACCTTCAAGTTATTTTGCCTTGGTTTTCGCACTTATCTAGCACTGCTACATCATAAGTGTTATTAATCGTTAAGTCTAACCCGTCAATCATGATGAGCAACGGGCCCGGTCGTGAGTTCTCCGTAACTAGTTATCGGTCGATCCTCACATCCCGACCAGTCCTCACCCTTGTCGTGTTTAGTTAAAAACAGGAGTCAAGGAATTTCACGTATTGTCCCTTTCTTCGACTCGGGTGCCAGACTCTGGATCACCTCTATCGATAAGTAGACAACATACGCTAGTCCCTATTGATGGAAGGCTTGGATTTATATAAATACTTCATTTTATTTTAATCCAATATGACTTAATATTTAATTCGAAAGGGGAATTTCTGTTTTGAAAGTTATACTAACTCTCCTCGAGATCTCACCGATTTAGTTATGCTTTATCTTTTATTACGATCTAGATTCTAGCGCGCATCTCATACAAGCTAAATATAAATCGACAAAATAAATAAAAGCCATACAAACCTAGCATACATACTACCACAATATGTTTTCGATCGGGAGCCTCCTATGTGGGCCATCATCGAGCCAATGATGTTGGCCCTATTGGTCAATCTAAAGGGTTTGTAAATGGGCCTATGCTATTAAACAATGTACAATGCATACATGGCCTTCATATCTTCTTGGGTTCCCACCTTGCTTGTAAACGGGCCTCGATCCTAAACTAGGAAAGCAGTAAAGCCCTATTCTATTACAAAGGCTAAAAATGGCCCAAAAACATAATAGGCTCGCAGGCCCAATAAAAACCAAACAATAAATTAAACCAATCACATCTAACCTAAGGTCAAGGCTCGGCTCGATCGAAAACCACGTAAACAATTCACATAGAGCAAGAAACAAGCAAACATCCTTTACCTATTTCTTTCTTAATTTTAAAACTACCTTTTAAAACTAACTCCCTATGATTCTTACCTTTTAGTCACTACTAATTATGACAAAATGAATATTCGGGTAAACAAAAATAAATTTTCTGCTCAAATTCAGATTCTGTTTTTCAACTTTTGAAAATTGCATTTTCGCCCCTCAACTTTCGAAAATTGCCTTTGACCCCAAAACTTTTAAAAAGTTACAAAAACACCCCTGGGCAGATTTGGGCAGCTACCAGAAAATAATATTTTGAATTCTGAATTTTTTTTCAATTTTTCAAATTGACCCCTCAAGTTTCGGTAATTGCAAAACAGCCCCAAAGTTTTCGGAAATTACAAATTGACCCCAAAACTCGTGCGACCAGATTTGCAAAAACAGTCCATGATTTTGAAATTTCCAGATTTCAAAAATTCGAATTTTTCAGCCCACAAAAACCCTAATCTCGATTTTTGCATAAAAGTCCTGAAGTTTTCAAAAACTATAAAAACGGCACAGATCTAAAAAAGCAGTTTTACCCAATCATAGATCCAGTCATAACAAGTAAGAATCAACTTACAGAACATAATTATCACGTGTTTACATATACATAATTAAACATATATGGTGAAAACACATTATGTTCAGGCTTTTCATATAATAATAATGGAGTTGGCTCTGATACCACTGTTGGGATAGTGGTTGGGATGCCTCGATTGTCAGAACAACGACAGTGCGGAATTTAAAATTTTTCGAAGCACCCAAGGTCCCATATTAATTCTCCATATTAATTATACGTAAGCAAGAACAAAAACACACATAGATTAAACAAGGGGGTTTTTGCGAAATACCTCACCACAGGCAAGGTGGTGGCAACCTTCGATTCTGATTCTGAAACTGGATCTGGTTCACAGAAGTGATCCAAGCGTCTCACCTCCAAAGTTAGTCCACACCAATCGGATTCTGGCAACACCTCAAGATCTTAGGCTCAAAACTGGATTCAGGAGGTTTGTCGAAGCAGGATTGTGTAGATTCTCTTGACAGGTCAAGATCTAACACAGAGGAACAAAGGGAGAGGGGCGGCGGCACAAGAGCAGCCCACGGCAGCAGGTGGCGGCTTCTCTTTGTGGCGGCGGCTGCTAGGGTTTCTAGCACTAGGGGGTGGCGGCTAGGTTGAGAGGAAAGGCTAGGGTTTTCTTCTTAGGGTGTTAGCTTTTTGAGCTCAAGTAGAACCCCTTTTATAGACTCCCTCTTGACCTAGGTTTTGCAAGACTTCTTATGGGCTTTTAATTTAAGGCCCATGTCTTGCAAGCCTTTTTATTTAATTAATTACTTAATTAAATGCCCAGTCCAATTAAATCATTATTTCTTTTATATAATTAATTAGCAACTCAATTAAGTATTTAATTAACCAAGTGAGCCAATTAATTAATCTCCCACTTGAATTAAATACTTTTAATTCATTTAATTTATTTAATTACCTTTAAATCAATTAATTCCTTTTGTATCCTTTTCAACAGTCACCGTCCAATTATATTGTGTGTGACCCTCTGGGTTCACCATCAATTGGCAGCAGGCCCACTAATTCTTCGTGATTTAATTTATGAACAATAAATTGCTCCGGTCAATTAAACAACCTTTAATTGACCACTCCTAGAATCAAATCCTCTATTAACTCAGGAGTACCTACACTTCATGGTCGATGTCTAGCCACAAGCCCATGAAGCCCAACTTCAGGTGAATTGACACTTGTGAACCTCGTCTCATATAATTACCATGTACATACGGTCCTTCTATCGACTAATATTCCCGATCAAGACTTAGTGTGTGTGAATTGATCGGCACCTCTAAATTTGTCTCGATAACTATACTTTCTAATTCAGGATAATATTCCAGTGTGACTCCTAAATTTGGAAACCCCATTCCAAATCCGTCACCGACTACGGTCGTAGGTTCTTTGGATATATTATCTAAGAATCGTATAGGAAATTCTCTCACCCATTACAGTGAGTCAATAGATTCCATATCGGTACTAACCATTCGCGTACATGTCCATACGCACCCAACCTAGGCATGTTATGACCAAGCTACGTGGCCTATACCTAGATCTAAGTACGCACTTTCATGCACCGAATTCGCCCTAGCACCTCAAGTCAAAGGACTAAATCGTACACTATTATAATCCTTGAGAAACATCCCATCACCGATATGCGTCATGCGCTTCCACAATGGGTTTCTCTGTTCGGGTCGTTCGATGCGTTCAATCCTCCATTGAACCACCTACTCGTATGCACTGGCCTCAAATGCCTTGCTCATGAAACGCTACAAATTCACTCCATGTGAATCATGCATACTTGTACAAATCTTGGCGATTCCTACGATACCCCGTCTCGTTCGGAATCTATGACTTAGAACAGTTTTAAGATTACGACCTTTGAGACTATTTCATGATTGCACTCAGTACTGAAGTGAATCGTCCCATAGTCAAATGTAATCTAAGGGTTTCAACCAATCGCTTAAATGTATTCGCGAGAGATGAAGTTGGCCATTGTTTATCCTTATACTCATATAAATAAACGCGCGTATTATTATAAAATCAAAAGATTGTTTCTTACAGAATAGACCTATTACAAGCAAATTGAACTGGCTTGCTGGGCACTATTCTATCAATCTCCCACTTGCCCTAAAGCCATTCACCTATGGTTCTAAGACCCATCTTCTCTAGATGACTATCGAACGCCTTTTGTGAAAGTGGTTTAGTTAGTGGGTCAGCTACGTTGTCTTCCGATTTGACATACTCCATGTGCATGTCACATCTACCAATGATCTCCCTGATCACGTGGTATTTCCTCTGTACGTGTTTGGATTGATGGTGTGATCTCGGCTCCTTTGCTTGAGCTATTGCCCCGTTGTTGTCACAAAAGACGACTACAGGTTCAGCAATGCTAGGAATAACATCCTATTCTTGGATGAAGTTTTTCATCCATACACTTTCTTTTGCTGCATCTGATGCTGCGATATATTCTGCTTATGTGGTTGAGTCGGCAATGGTAGACTGTTTACAACTTTTCCAACTGACCGCTCCTCCATTGATGCGGAATATATATCCAGAGTTGGATTTGAAGTCATCCAAGTCAGACTGGAAACTCGAATCAGTGAATCCTTCAAGTTTCAGTTCTCCACTACCACCGTAGACCAAAAACATATCCTTAGTCCTTCGCAGGTACTTTAGGATTGCTTTTACGGCAGTCCAGTGCTCTTCGCCTGGATTTGACTGATAGCGGCTCGTTACACTTAGAGCGTGTGCTATGTCTGGTCGAGTACACAACATCGCATACATTATACTCCTTATAGCAGAGGCATAAGGTATGAGAGACATTCTCGTCTTTTCTTCGTCAGTTGTAGGGCACATAGACTTAGAAAGAGAGAAACCATGTCTCATTGGAAGCAATCCTCTCTTGGATTCTTCCATTTTGAATCTCTTCAAAATAGTGTTGATGTACTGAGATTGGGAGAGTCCTATCATCTTCTTCGATCTATCCCTATAGATACGTATTCCCAATACGTAAGATGCGTCTCCCATATCTTTCATGGAAAACTGCGCGGATAACCACGCTTTAGTCTGCGCTAACATCTTGATATCGTCTCCGATTAACAAAATGTCATCGACGTACAAAACAATGAATTGTATCGAGCTCCCACTATTCTTCTTGTACACACAAGGTTCATATACGTTTTTGATGAAGCCAAACGCTTTGACTGTCTCATCAAATCGTATGTTCCAGGTTCGGGACGCCTGTTTGAGGCCATAGATTGACCTTTGAAGTTTACACAATTTGTGCTCACTTCCTTTGGACGCAAAACCTTCAGGTTGTTGCATAAAGATCTCCTTGTCAATGTCTCCATTGAGAAAGGCGGTCTTTACGTCCATTTGCCATATTTCGTAGTCATGCCACACGGCTATGGCAAGTAGTATCCGAATGGATTTCGACATCGCCACGGGAGAGAAGGTTTCCTCATAGTCTATTCCTGGCCTTTGAGAATACCCTTTCGCCACTAAGCGAGCTTTATGAGTTAATACCTCTCCATTCATTCCAAGCTTGCGCTTGAAGATCCATTTGCATCCTACAGGGATAGTTCCCTCAGGTGGATCGACCAAGGTCCAAACCTTGTTGGAATGCATGGAATCCATTTCGGATTGCATGGCTTCGAGCCACGCACCCGAGTCTATGTCCAACATCGCTTCTTGATAGGTCCTTGGATCATTATCACCTTTTTCATTTTCGTGAATGAAACCAAATCGCTCTGGCTCCTTACGAATTCGATCAGACCTTCGAAGAGTAGGTGTACTAGTAGGTTCAATAAATTCTGGTTCAGCTCCAACTGTTTGTGGGGATGGGTCCGATTCCTGGACTTCATCAAGTTCTACGATTGTCCCATTTCGGTTGGTGAGGAAATCCTCTTCCAAGAAGTGGGCATTCCTAGGTACGAACGTATTACGTTCTTTAGGATCGAAGAACAGGTATCCAATGGATTCCTTTAGATACCCCACAAATTTGCACAAACTAGATCTACTATCTAGCTTATCTCCCTTTTTGTTCTTTACATACGCTGGAGATCCCCATACTCGTAGATACGAATACACGGGTGCTTTACCATACCATACTTGGTGCGGTGTCGTTGGCACTGACTTCGAAGGTACTGTGTTTAGTATCTTCGATGCAGTTAATAGGGCTAAGCCCCAAAACGAAAAGGGAAGGTCAGCGAAGCTCATCATGGAACGAACCATGTCTAACAATGTTCGGTTCCTCCGCTCGAACACTCCATTGAGTTGGGGCGTCCTAGGGGGAGTTCGCTGGGCGAGAATTCCATTCTCTTTTAGATAATCAAGGAATTCTTGGCTTAAGTACTCACCACCTCTATCAGAACGAAGTGCTTTAATACTATGTCCAAGTTGATTCTCAACTTCCATTCGAAACTCTTTGAATTTCTCAAAAGTTTCGGATTTGTGTTTCATAAGATACACATATCCATAACGACTAAAATCGTCGGTGAATGTTACGAAGTAAGAGAATCCTCCTCTCGCATTGACACTCAATGGTCCACAAACGTCAGTATGGATTAAATCCAATGTTTGCTTGGTTCGCTCGGGATTCCCGGTGAAGGGTGATTTGGTCATCTTTCCTTTGAGACAAGACTCGCAAGTTGGGAGTTCATCCAAGTTCTTTATTTCAAGAGCCTTAGAGGAAGCCAGCTTTTGAATCCTACTCTTGGAAATATGTCCAAGTCTAGCGTGCCAAAGTTGTGGAGTTTGATTATCATATTTTCTTTTTCTAGATTGAATGTGCATGACGTCAGAATTTGTAGGTTCTAGGGAATACAGACCATCTATTAAAGTACCACGAGCATACATTAAACCACCTTTAAATATGCAAAAAGCTCCATTTTCAATGGAAAAATTAAAACCATCAATATCCAAAATAGGAATAGAAATGATGTTCTTAATAATGTTTGGTACGTACAGACAATCCCTTAAAACCAAAGTAAAATTTCCTAAAACTAATTCGACGTCCCCATATCCTCAGCGGCGATCCTAGCTCCGTTTCCAAAATGCAGGATTCTATCCCCGGGCTTCAGGTATCTTACTGCTCCCATCACCTGCAAATCATTGCAGATATGAGAACATGTTGCGGTGTCTAACACCCACGATGCACAGTTAATAGAAATATTAACTTCAACCAAGAAAATACCTTTGGCTACCAATTTCATCTTTAGGTAGTCTGGGCAGTTCCTTTTCCAGTGCCCTGCTTTCTTGCAGTGGAAACATTCGTCTTCTGGGCTCTTGCGCTTCTTTTCAACCACCTTTGTGACTGCCTTCGAAGAAAATACCTTCTTCTTCTTCCTACCTCTCTTGGGCTTTGCAGCCTTCGATTGGTGTGCAATCATTACCGGCTTCTCTTTCTTGAGAGTCGATTCTGCCGTTACCAACAAATTGGTCAGTTCGTGAAGAGCGAGGGTTCTATCCTCCATGTTGAAGTTCAACACGAACTGGTCAAAAGAACGGGGCAGCGTATGGAGAAGGAGGTCAGTGCTAAGATCAGCGTGCAAATCTACGTCCAATCGCCCCAGTTTTTCAACCAGGTTGATGAAACGCAGACAGTGATCCTTGACACTGCTTCCCTCAGCCATCTTGAGATGAAACAACTCCTTAGTGGTCGCGAACCTTTCGGTACGAGACCTCTCTCCAAACATCTGCTGGAGGTGGAGAAGTATCTCTCTAGCAAGCGGCATAGCAGCATCCTTTTTCTGCAGTTCATTCGACATCGAGGCTAGCATGAGACATCGAACCTGAAGATCATCATCAACCCTTTTAGCATGGGCGGTTCGTTGTTCCTCACTAGCTCGTGCTGCGGGTGCAGCAGGCACGGGTGTGTCGAGCACATAGCTTCGTCGCTCGGAATCGAGGACAATTCTGAGATTTCTCAGCCAGTCAACGAAGTTTGAGCCATTTAATTTGTTTGCGTCAAGGATAACAGATAATGGATTCTTAAACATTGTACTTAATATCTACAAATGGAAAGAAGAAAACATTTAGCTAACTGATCTTATGTCTAATACTTATAATTAACGAATTTTGGACTTGTTTTCGAAAAAGTTCTCCCACTATTTTATTGAAACAATCACCCCTTTGATTGCTCGGGAAATTTAATTCCTAGTAGGTCTTGACGTCCCAGCAGCAATTAATTGCACCCACGACTCGTGGCCATACAACTATTCCCCAGGTAGGTATACTTTTTACCAATTGTGTTACTCCACAACCTTCAAGTTATTTTGCCTTGGTTTTCGCACTTATCTAGCACTGCTACATCATAAGTGTTATTAATCGTTAAGTCTAACCCATCAATCATGATGAGCAACGGGCCCGATCGTGAGTTCTCCGTAACTAGTTATCGGTCGATCCTCACATCCCGACCAGTCCTCACCCTTGTCGTGTTTAATTAAAAACAGGAGTCAAGGAATTTCACGTATTGTCCCTTTCTTCGACTCGGGTGCCAGACTCTGGATCACCTCTATCGATAAGTAGACAACATACGCTAGTCCCTATTGATGGAAGGCTTGGATTTATATAAATACTTCATTTTATATTAATCCAATATGACTTGATATTTAATTCGAAAGGGGAATTTCTGGTTTGAAAGTTATACTAACTCTCCTCGAGATCTCACCGATTTAGTTATGCTTTATCTTTTATTAAGATCTAGGTTCTAGCGCGCATCTCATACAAGCTAAATATAAATCGACAAAATAAATAAAAGCCATACAAACCTAGCATGCATACTACCACAATATGTTTTCGATCGGGAGCCTCCTATGTGGGCCATCATCGAGCCAATGATGTTGGCCCTATTGGTCAATCTAAAGGGTTTGTAAATGGGCCTATGCTATTACACAATGTACAATGCATACATGGCCTTCATATCTTCTTGGGTTCCCACCTTGCTTGTAAACGGGCCTCCATCCTAAACTAGGAAAGCAGTAAAGCCCTATTCTATTACAAAGGCTCAAAATGGCCCAAAAACACAATAGGCTCGCAGGCCCAATAAAAACCAAACAATAAATTAAACCAATCACATCTAACCTAAGGTCAAGGCTCGGCTCGATCGAAAACCACGTAAACAATTCACATAGAGCAAGAAACAAGCAAACATCATTTACCTATTTCTTTCTTAATTTTAAAACTACCTTTTAAAACTAACTCCCTATGATTCTTACCTTTTAGTCACTACTAATTATGACAAAATGAATATTCGGGTAAACAAAAATAAATTTTCTGCTCAAATTCAGATTCTGTTTTTCAACTTTTGAAAATTGCATTTTCGCCCCTCAATTTTCGAAAATTGCCTTTGACCCCAAAACTTTTAAAAAGTTACAAAAACACCCCTGGGCAGATTTGGGCTGCTACCAGAAAATAATATTTTGAATTCTGAAATTTTTTTCAATTTTTCAAATTGACCCCTCAAGTTTCGGTAATTGCAAAACAGCCCCAAAGTTTTCGGAAATTACAAATTGACCCCAAAACTCATGCGACCAGATTTGCAAAAACAGTCCATGATTTTGAAATTTCCAGATTTCAAAAATTCGAATTTTTCAGCCCACAAAAACCCTAATCTCGATTTTTGCATAAAAGTCCTGAAGTTTTCAAAAACTATAAAAACGGCACAGATCTAAAAAAGCAGTTTTACCCAATCATAGATCCAGTCATAACAAGTAAGAATCAACTTACAGAACATAATTATCACGTGTTTACATATACATAATTAAACATATATGGTGAAAACACATTATGTTCAGGCTTTTCATATAATAATAATGGAGTTGGCTCTGATACCACTGTTGGGATAGTGGTTGGGATGCCTCGATTGTCAGAACAACGACAGTGCGGAATTTAAAATTTTTCGAAGCACCCAAGGTCCCATATTAATTATACGTAAGCAAGAACAAAAACACACATAGTAATTAAACAAGGGGGTTTTTGCGATATACCTCACCACAGGCAAGGTGGTGGCAACCTTCGATTCTGATTCTGAAACTGGATCTGGTTCACAGAAGTGATCCAAGCGTCTCACCTCCAAAGTTAGTCCACACCAATCGGATTCTGGCAACACCTCAAGATCTTAGGCTCAAAACTGGATTCAGGAGGTTTGTCGAAGCAGGATTGTGTAGATTCTCTTGACAGGTCAAGATCTAACACAGAGGAACAAAGGGAGAGGGGCGGCGGCACAAGAGCAGCCCACGGCAGCAGGTGGCGGCTTCTCTTGGTGGCGGCGGCTGCTAGGGTTTCTAGCACTAGGGGGTGGCGGCTAGGTTGAGAGGAAAGGCTAGGGTTTTCTTCTTAGGGTGTTAGCTTTTTGAGCTCAAGTAGAACCCCTTTTATAGACTCCCTCTTGACCTAGGTTTTGCAAGACTTCTTATGGGCTTTTAATTAAAGGCCCATGTCTTGCAAGCCTTTTCATTTAATTAATTACTTAATTAAATGCCCAGTCCAATTAAATCATTATTTCTTTTATATAATTAATTAGCAACTCAATTAAGTATTTAATTAACCAAGTGAGCCAATTAATTAATCTCCCACTTGAATTAAATACTTTTAATTCATTTAATTTATTTAATTAACTTTAAATCAATTAATTCCTTTTGTATCCTTTTCAACAGTCACCGTACAATTATATTGTGTGTGACCCTCTGGGTTCACCATCAATTGGCAGCAGGCCCACTAATTCTTCGTGATTTAATTTATGAACAATAAATTGCTCCGGTCAATTAAACAACCTTTAATTGACCACTCCTAGAATCAAATCCTCTATTAACTCAGGAGTACCTACACTTCATGGTCGATGTCTAGCCACAAGCCCATGAAGCCCAACTTCAGGTGAATTGACACTTGTGAACCTCGTCTCATATAATTACCATGTACATACGGTCCTTCTATCGACTAATATTCCCGATCAAGACTTAGGGTGTGTGAATTGATCGGCACCTCTAAATTTGTCTCGATAACTATACTTTCTAATTCAGGATAATATTCCAGTGTGACTCCTAAATTTGGAAACCCCTTTCCAAATCCGTCACCGACTACGGCCGTAGGTTCTTTGGATATATTATCTAAGAATCGTATAGGAAATTCTCTCACCCATTACAGTGAGTCAATAGATTCCATATCGGTACTAACCATTCGCGTACATGTCCATACGCACCCAACCTAGGCATGTTATGACCAAGCTACGTGGCCTATACCTAGATCTAAGTACGCACTTTCATGCACCGAATTCGCCCTAGCACCTCAAGTCAAAGGACTAAATCGTACACTATTATAATCCTTAAGAAACATCCCATCACCGATATGCGTCATGCGCTTCCACAATGGGTTTCTCTGTTCGGGTCGTTCGATGCGTTCAATCCTCCATTGAACCACCTACTTGTATGCACTGGCCTCAAATGCCTTGCTCATGAAACGCTACAAATTCACTCCATGTGAATCATGCATACTTGTACAAATCTTGGCGATTCCTACGATACCCCGTCTCGTTCGGAATCTATGACTTAGAACAGTTTTAAGATTACGACCTTTGAGACTATTTCATGATTGCACTCAGTACTGAAGTGAATCGTCACATAGTCAAATGTAATCTAAGGGTTTCAACCAATCGCTTAAATGTATTCGCGAGAGATGAAGTTGGCCATTGTTCATCCTTATACTCATGTAAATAAACGCGCGTATTATTATAAAACCAAAAGATTGTTTCTTACAGAATAGACCTATTACAAGCAAATTGAACTGGCTTGCTGGGCACTATTCTATCAATGTGTTCAATCCTCCATTGAACCACCTACTCATATGCACTGGCCTCAAATGCCTTGCTCATGAAACGCTACAAATTCACTCCATGTGAATCATGCATACTTGTACAAGTCTTGGCGATTCTTACGATACCCCGTCTCGTTCGGAATCTATGACTTGGAACAGTTTTAAGATTACGACCTTTGAGACTGTTTCATGATTGCACTCAGTACTGAAGTGAATCGTCCCATAGTCAAATGTAATCTAAGGATTTCAACCAATCGCTTAAATGTATTCGCGAGAGATGAAGTTGGCCATTGTTTATCCTTATACACATATAAATAAACGTGCGTATTAAATCATTTATACTAAAGAAAGATAATGATAGTTTCACTACAAGCTAAATATATTGGCTTGCAGGGCACTATTCCATCAATAAATTTAATTAAATAGTTTAGAGGTCTATTCACCCCCCCCCTCTAGACCTCATCTGACCACTTGGGACCAACAAGTGGTATCAAAGCCAGGTTGTTCATTAGAATCAGCTGCCGGATCAACAAGCTTGATCCAAGTGCTTTTCAAAGGTTTTCAAAACTTTTCAAAAGAGCATATTTTTGAAAAATTAAAATTTTTGAAAAATGGATTGTATCAGCCATGTTCCCCACATAGCTGGTATGAGCTTTGAAGACTGGAAAATAAGAATGGTGATTTTTGATAGGATAGTGCCAAGCAAGTCAATATTAATTAGCTTGTTGAAGTACTATTTTCTTATGGTTTATAATTAATACGCCCGTTCATTCATAGTACGTGAAATTGAACAATGGCCAACTTCATCTCTCGCGAACTTATCTAAGCGATTGGATAAAATCCTAAGGTCACAATAGACTATGGGACGATTCACTTCAGTACTGAGTGCAATCATGAAACAGTCTCAAAGGTCGTGATCTTAAAACCGTTCCAAGTCATAGATTCCGAACGAGACGCGGTATCGTAGGAATCGCCAAGACTTGTAGAAGTATGCATGATTAACATGGAGTGAATTTGTAGTGTTTCATGAGAGAAACATTTGAGGCCAGTGCATATGAGTAGGTGGTTCAATGGAGTATTGAATACATCGAACGACCCGAACAGAGAAACCCATTGTGGAAGCGCATGACGCATATCGGTAATGGAAGTTTCTCAAGGCTTATAATAGTGTACGATTTAGTCCTTGGACTTGAGGTGCTAGGGCGAATTCGGTGCACGAGTGTGCGTACTTAGATTTAGGTACTGGTCACGTAGCCTGGCCGCAAAGTGCCTTAGTTGGGTGCGTACACAACTGTACGCGAGTGGTTAGTACTAAGAAAGGATCTATCGACTCACCCTGATAAGGTGAGAGAATTTCCTGTACGTTCTTCTATAATATGTTCCTAGAAACCCATGGCCATGGTTGGTGACGAATTTGGAAAGGGGTTTCCAAATTAAGCAGTCACACCGGAATTATTATCCAGAATTAGAAAGTACAGAATCGAGATAATTAGAGGTGCCGATCAATTCACACACCCTAGGTCTCGATCGGGAAATCAGTCATAGAAGGACCGTATGTACATGGCAATTATAAGAGGCGAGGTTCACAATTATCAATTCACCTTTGATTGGGCTTCATGGGCTTGTGGCTAGACATCGACCATGAAGTGTGGGTACTCCTAAATTAATAGGAAAATTAATTCCAGGAGTGGTCAATTAAAAGTTGTTTAGTTGATCGGAGCATTTAATTGCTCGTTAATTAAATCACGAAAGTCGTGGGCCTGCTGCCAGTTGATAGTGAACCCAGAGGGTCACACACAATACAATTGGACGGTGACTGTCGAAAAGGAAATGTATGATTTAAAGTTGTTAAATCAAAGCAATTGAATTAAGGTATTAATTCAATAGGAGAATATTAATTAGACAACTAATTGATTAATGCTCAATTAATTAATTAGAGTTATCTGATTAATTATGAAATTAATTAAAGTAGTTAATTAATTAGAAGATTATGTAATTAACCAATTTTAGGATTGGATAATTATATGGATTGATTTTGCAATTAACAAGAAAAGGGGTAGGGGCGATTTTTGTTAAAAAAGAAAAGGAGTTTTTTCTTGTAGAGCAAGCTAGAAGATATCTATCAAATCTCACATTCCTAAGTTGATAAGGAATGAAGATTTGAAAGATAAGGGAAGGAGATATCTTTTTAGGGAAGGATTCTTCTCTTATAAATACTCCTTCTCTTCTCTTCATTAAAGAGAGAATTTTTTAGAGAGGCAAAAACCCTGAAAAACTTTTGAGAGAACAAAAATATCTTTGCTGAAAATTGAGAGAGAAATCGATTTTGGATAAGAGAGAAAATCAGATTTTTGCACAAGAATTATTATTTACAAAATCGCCCCATAACCTTCGCACCGAACCCAAGTCGCCCGAACCCAAACTCGGCCAAACCTGAGCTGGCCGAACCCAACCTGGCCGAGACCTGTTCCGATCACACAAGTCCTGTGATTCGTTTCTTCCATCAACATCTCCTAATCCAGATCCAGATCTTAAGTCCAGATCCAGATCTAAAATCCTTTGCAGACAAACCTACGAGATCCAGTTCGTAGCCTAAGACTTGTAGGTGTTACTATAATTCAATTGGTGTTGATCAACTTTGGAGGTGAGACACATGGATCACTCAAGCTGTGGATCGAACCAAACACCTGGAGGAAACAACCACAAAACCGTGGTGAGGTAAATTGCGATTAACCCCCTAGTGTTTATTTAATTGTTTGATTCAACCTTTTCGTATAATTAACTGTGGAGAAAGATTCATGGGACTATTAGGGACCTCAAAAATTTTAAATTCCGCACTTTGTTGTATTGACAATCGAGCCCCGTACTAGAATATCCCAACAGTGGTATCAGAGCCAACTCCATACGTTTTTATACGAAAAGGCCTGAACATAATGTGTTTTCACTGTATATGCTTGACTGTATGTATGAGAACGCGTGATAATTATGTTCTGTTGATTGATGCTTGCTTGTTATGACTAGATCTATGATTGGGTAAACTTGCCTTTTAAGATCTGTGGCGAATTTATAGTTTTTCGAAAAATCAGGACTCTTTGTGCAATGAATCGCAAATCTCAAAATTAAGGGCTAAAAATTAATTTTTCTGTTTCTGGAAATTTTTGTAAAATCTGGACTATTTCTGAAATTTCGATCGCACATATTTTTGGGGCTGAACTGCAATTTTCAAAAGTTAAAAAATCAGAATCTTTATTTGAGGCAGAAAACTTGTTTTTATTTATCCGAGAATTTATTTGTCATAATTAGTAGTGACTAAAAAGCAAGAATCATAGGAAACTAGTTTTAAAAGGTAGTTTTAAAATTAAGAAAGAAATACGTAAAAGTTGTTTGCATGTTTCTTGCTCTACGTGAACTGTTTACGTGGTTTTCGATCGCGCCGAGCCTTGACCTTAGGTTAGATGTGATTGGTTTAATTTAATGCATGGTTTTTATTGGGCCTGCGAGCCTGTTATTATTTTTGGGCCACTTGAGCCTTTGTAATAGAATAGGGCTTTACTGCTTTGCTAGTCTAGGATGGAGGCCCGTTTACAAGCAAGGTGGGAGCCCAAGAAGAATTGAAGGCCATGTATGCATGGTACATTGTGTAATAGCATAGGTCCTTTGAGAACCCTTTAGATTGACCAATTGGGCCAACATCACTGGCTCGATGATGGCCTGCATAGGAGGCTCCCGATCGAAAACATATTGTGGTAGTATGCATGCTAGGCTTGTATGGCTTTTATTTATTAGTCGATTTATGATTGCTTGTGTGTATGCGCGCTAGAATCTAGATCGTAAATAAAAGATAAAGCATAATTGAAGCGGTGAGATCTCGAGGAGAGTTTCCTTAAACTTTCAAAACCGAAAATTCCCCTCTCGAATAAATATTAAGTCATATTGGGTTAAATATAAAATGAAGTTTTATAAATCCAAGCCTTCCATTAATAGGAACTAGTGTATGTTGTTTACTTATCGATAGAGGTGATCCAGAGTCTGGCACCCGAGTCGAAGAAAGGGGCAATGCACGAAATTCCTTGATTCTAGTTTTCTTAAAACTCGACAAGGGTAGGGACTGGTTGGGACGTGAAGATCGACCGATAACTAGTTACGGAGAATTCATGACCGGGCCCGTTGCTTATCATGATTAATGGGTTAGACTTAACGCGTAGTATCATTTATGATGTAGCAGTGCTAGATAAATGCAAAAAACGAGGCAAAATAGCTTGAAGGTTGTGTAGTAGACACAATTGGTAAAATGTATATCTACCTAGGGAATTAATTGTATGGCCACGAGTCGTGGGTGCAACTAATTGCTGCTGGGACGTCAAGACCTACTAGGAAATAGATTTTTCCCGACACTAGAAGGGGTTATTGTTTCGATTAAAATAGTGGGAGAACTTTTTCGATAAAAAGTCCAAATTTCTTTAATTATAAGTATTAATATTAAACCTGTCTGCTTATAGTTGTCTGTTTTATTGTTAGCCATTTACCATGCAAATGATGCTTAGTGCGTGTTAGAAACGAACCAACTTTGGGGTCCATTACGCAATTACCTTCACGAGACGAGCATGGCTGAGTTTAACAATGTTAGAGAATATTGTTCTTACTTAACCAAAATGTTCAAACGAATCAAAAAGTTTGGAGCTCAATTGTCTTTAGAAGATGAGATAGAAATTACTCTCAATGGCTTGTCTGACACCTTCACTCATTTCATGCAACATTGTGATATTCCGCCTGATGGAATTAAAACAAAACACTTGCTTGAGTTGTTAGATAAATATGAGGAAGCTCATCTGCTAGGATGGGGTCTGTACGAAAGGAATTGCCACATGTGTAAGTACGAAAAGAAATTAAGGAGGCTTGCTGAAAAGAAATTCCTGAACAGACTTAACAACGGTATGACTTAAAGTTATACACCTGTTAAATCTTTTGATGTAAGGCATCTGATAAACCTTCATTTCTGTAAAAGTGTTTGCAGGTGATGATGGAATTCCCTCTCAACCTAAAAGGAAGAAATTCCTTAAAAGGAAGATGCAAGTAGTGCAAAGAGACATGAGGGAATGTTGCTTCAGGGATTGGGTCAAGGACTATCTGAACCTAGACATTATTTTTAGCAAAAGAAGTTTTTTCGTATTAGCATGAGTTTCTAGTTTTAGTTTATTTTGAGTATTATTTCAAATTTTGTACAAGACCTTATCGCTCTACCATTGAGAATGGAATTTATTTAATTAGAGCGATTTGACTTTGTGCAAACGTTGATATTTTGAAACATAGAAATAAACAATGATAAATGAATCAAAACTTCGAAGACTATATGTTGAATCAAAAAAACTGGATAATCGTTCACACTGAAATGTTTATTTTGGACATTCTTCCTAAAGAAAGATTCAAAAGGAAAGTTTTTGTCTACTGTTCTTGAAATAAGGAACTTGGATAAAACTCCGAACTTTCAAATCTTGTCTTAAAGGAATAATAACTAAAATAAAGGATCGCTAAGGCAGTCCAAACATTTCATTCAATATGAACTAAAAGCACTAGTTCAAAAGGATGCTGCTTCATATATACTTACGATTTCAATCGTCAAAGTATATGTGTACTTGGTTGAAGTACAATTCTGAAACTATTGAAGTAATTCAATAGACGTTTTGGAAATGAAGTAACTAGATGCATTATGTCAAAAGCAATTTGATCTAATCAAACTTGCTGAAACATAAGCAACTCGATTATCTAAAGGAGAATAGAATTCTAAACAAAGCAAATCAAAGAAGAAGATCAAGCTTTGATGAAACTTGGTTCGACTCTCGACTGTGATCTTGCTAAATTCCTATATTCACATTAGGGGATAGCCTCCCCTGACTCTTCAAAAGTACTTGGTCTAGTATTTTTCGAAGTGAGTTCTTACACCGCCATGTCATCTAAAACATAGCAAAACACCCTTATATGAGAAATTAGATGGTAGATCTGATTCATATAATGTTTGTGGGGTATCCGACGAAATCCATCGGATACCTGTTCTACGACAAAGGGAAACGAAAGTATCTCGTAAAAAGCTTGTTCCTCTGTTGACAAATTCTTTTCAAAGGAAATAAGGAATGTCATAGAACTTGATGAAGTCCAATGAACTGGGCCCATCCCCACAAACAGTAAGAGTAAACCCTGAAACCCGCTGAACCGATCCATGCACAAATAATTAGTAATCTAATCAAATTCGTAGGGAACTCAAAATTCCATTTTACGAAATTGAGAAATTGGATTCTAATCCAAGACTACAAAGAAACTAAGGGATATGGCATGAAGCCATAAGATTCAAAGTGGAAAGTTTGACTCACCTAATGGCGATAGGTCACTATTCAAAAGTCCCTCAAGGACTAATGAAAATACCATTTGACCATTGGCTACGTCAAAATCCATTTTGAAACTATTAGCCATAGAAAGGTGGTTTTAACTACCGAAGTTATGGCTATTGGATATGAGTCCTGCATCTCACAATTGAAAATTGATGAGAAGATCTCTATACAAATCCAAAGGTCAATCTGTGTCTTTTTCCCGAACATGGAACATGCAACTTGATAACTCAATCAAGAATGTTGAAGTCGTCAAAGGCATATGGATTCCAAATGTGCAAAAGGATCAGTGGGAGCATAGTTATATTCGAAACACAACGAGATGATGATCTACACATCAAGAACGATATGAGAATATCAGAGAAGCACAGACGAAAGCGTGTTATTCACGCAATTTTCCATGATAAGATTTGGGAATTACATCTCACGTACTGCCAATACGTATTTATGGAGATAAAAGCAAAGTAGATGTTGCAATTCACCGAATCTAAGTACATAGACTGAATATTGAATAAATTCAATATGGAAGAATCCAAGAAAGGATTGTTTCCAAAGAGACAAGATTCCTCTTACTTATTTAATGAGCCCTACATATAAATAAGTAAAGGAGAAACCGTCTCAAGAAGCCTTATGCTTTGGCATTAGGATTGCATGTAGCATGCAAAGTCTTGTACAAGACCTGACTCATCAAAAGCTCTGACCTTTCATGAGCTGCTGAAAGTCAAACACCAGTCAAGGACACTGGACTACCATAAAAGCGATCCTCGAAGATAATTAAAGGATATAACGGCGGTATGTGGTAATAATGGAGAATTGAAACTCGAAGGATTTAGAATTTTGAGATTTTCAGTCTGAAGTGGATGATTTATTCTGTCTCGATGAAGCTAAGGTAAATTGGAAGAAAATCCAATAGTATACCGTTACCGACTCAATCAAGAATAAATAGCACCATTATGATGCTGCACAAGAGAAAGTGTTTAGATGATAAACTTTCGTCCAACGATTGGATGAAATACCTAGCATGACAAAAGCCTATCGTAATCTTAACCGATTTAGATAAGGCAATTGCTCAATGAAAGGAAATCGAGATCTCACCTATAATCTTAACACAATACCGTGTGATTGAACAAGTCATAGGTAGCTGAGACGCGTAAAAGTACTACGTTATCTCAAAAAGACAAACTTAGCAGATCCACTAATTAAGCTCTTTCACAAATGGGTTCGAGGGACATCTTGGTATAGATGGGTCTTAGAAATGTTGTGATTGGCTTTAGGGCAAGTGGGAGATTGATAGCATAGTGCCCAGCAAGCCAATATTAATTAGCTTGTTGAAGTACTATTTTCTTATGGTTTATAATTAATACGCCCGTTCATTCATAGTACGTGAAATTGAACAATGGCCAACTTCATCTCTCGCGAACTTATCTAAGTGATTGGATGAAATCCTAAGGTCACAATAGACTATGAGACGATTCACTTCAGTACTGAGTGCAATCATGAAACAGCCTCTAAGGTCGTGATCTTAAAACTGTTCCAAGTCATAGATTCCGAACGAGACAGAGTATCGTAGGAATCGCCAAGACTTGTACAAGTATGCATGATTCACATGGAGTGAATTTGTAGCGTTTCATGAGCAAGGAATTTGAGGCCAGTGCATATGAGTAGGTGGTTCAATGGAGGATTGAACGCATCGAACGACCCGAACAGAGAAACCCATTGTGGAAGCGCATGACGCATATCGGTGATGGGATGTTTCTCAAGTCTTATAATAGTGTACGATTTAGTCCTTGGACATGAGGTGCAAGGGCAAATTCGGTGCACGAGTGTGCGTACTTAGATTTAGGTATTGGTCACGTAGCCTGGCCACAACGTGCCTAAGTTGGGTGCGTACACAACTGTACGCGAGTGGTTAGTACTAAGAAAGGATCTATCGACTCACCCTGATAAGGTGAGAGAATTTCCTGTACGTTCTTCGATAATATGTTCCTAGAAACCCATGGCCATGGTTGGTGACGAATTTGGAAAGGGGTTTCCAAATTAAGCAGTCACATCGGAATTATTATCCAGAATTAGAAAGTACATAATTGAGATAATTAGAGGTGTCGATCAATTCACACACCCTAGGTCTCGATCGGGAAATCAGTCATAGAAGGACCGTATGTACATGGCAATTATAAGAGGTGAGGTTCACAATTATCAATTCACCTTTGATTGGGCTTCATGGGCTTGTGGCTAGACATCGACCATGAAGTGTGGGTACTCCTAAATTAATAGGGAAATTAATTCCAGGAGTGGTCAATTAAAAGTTGTTTAATTGATCGGAGCATTTAATTGCTCGTTAATTAAATCACAAAAGTCGTGGGCCTGCTGCCAGTTGATGGTGAACCCAGAGGGTCACACACAATACAATTGGACGGTGACTATCAAAAAGGAAATGTATGATTTAAAGTTGTTAAATCAAAGCAATTGAATATCGGAGAATATTAATTAGATAACTAATTGATTAATGCTCCATTAATTAATTAGAGTTATTTGATTAATTGTGAAATTAATTAAATTAGTTAATTAATTGGAAGATTATGTAATTAACCAATTTTAGGATTGGATAATTATATGGGTTGATTTTGCAATTAACAAGAAAAGGGGTAGGGGGCGATTTTTGTTAAATAAAGAAAGGAGTTTTTTCTTGGAGAGCAAGCTAGAAGAGATCTATCAAATCTCACATTCCTAAGTTGATAAGGAATGAAGATTTGATAGATAAGGGAAGGATATATCTTTTTAGAGAAGGATTCTTCTCTTATAAATACTCCTTCTCATCTCTTCATTAAAGAGAGAATTTTTTAGAGAGGCAAAAACCCTGAAAAACTTTTGCGAGAACAAAAATATCTTTGCTGAAAATTGGGAGAGAAATCGATTTTGCAATAGAGAGAAAATCAGATTTTTGCACAAGAATTATTATTTACAAAATCGCCCCATAACCTTCGCCCCGAACCCAAGTCGCCCGAACCCAAACTCGGCCGAACCCAACCTGGCCGAGACCTGTTCCGATCACATAAGTCCTGTGATTCGTTTCTTCCATCGACATCTCCTAATCCAGATCCAGATCCAGATCTAAAATCCTTTGCAGACAAACCTACGAGATCCAGTTCGTAGCCTAAGATTTGTAGGTGTCACTATAATCCAATTGGTATGGATCAACTTTGGAGGTGAGACACATGGATCACTCAAGTTGTGGATCGAACCAAACACCTGGAGGAAACCACCACAAAACCGTGGTGAGGTAAATTGCGATTAACCCCCTTGTGTTTATTTAATTGTTTGATTCAACCTTTTCGTATAATTAACTGTGGAGAAAGATTCATGGGACTATTAGGGACCTCGAAAAATTTTAAATTCCGCACTTTGTTGTATTGACAATCGAGCCCCGTACTAGAATAACCCAACAATTTTCCTGGCTGCTTACAATGATAACATGTACACATGTATCATCAAAGGTCCATTCAGATTCACCAAGACTATCACGGTTGATGAAGCAGAAATAGTGGTGGAAAAAGATCTGACAGAGATGACAACCGAAGAAATAAAGCTGTTCAATCTGGATAAAGTTGGCCGTTTCATCATGACCAAGGCCCTTGACAATGATCGATTTGACAAAGTCAAGCACTGCAAGACTGCCAAAGAGATGTGGGATAAGGTTCGTGACATTAGCGAAGGAAACGACGCCATCAAAGAGCATCAGCTGAGTGTTGCTCTGGAAAAGCTGCACAACTTCAAGATGAAGTCTGCGGAAACCATTGATTAGATGGATGCAAGGTTTACAAGGACGCTGAATGAAGTGTTGAAGCTTGGAAAAACCTTCCCTGATAAGGAGATAACCGTCAGAGTTCTGAAGGCTCTACCTCCGTAGTTCAACATGAAGGTGACAGCCATGGAAGAGTCAAGAGATCTGGGAAAGATTTCACTCACCGAGCTGTTCTCAGTACTCAAGGCGTACGAGTATAAACTGCCAAGAATGGGTGTTGAAGAAACCTCTACTTCAAGTCCCACAGCTGCCCTAGTCGCTGCTGAAAATCCTAGAAGGCCAGCCTACAAAAGCAAAGAAGTGGACTCATATGATGAAGCCACAATACTCAACAAAAAGGAGTACACTGCTGGAGACGTTGCATTGCTGATAAACAACTTCAAATAGTTCTACAGACGGAAAATGAAGAACAAATATAACAATGCTTCTACTTCTAAGCCTACTTCTTATTCTCAGGATAAGGATTCTTATAAATCCAAAATGATGTGCTATAATTGCAGGAAACTGGGCCATTTCATCAGAGACTGCCCATATCCTAAAGCTGAGAAGTATACAGAAGAAGAAAAGAGAATCAGAAAGGAAAGAAAGCATCAGAAAGGAAAGGTGCTGGTAGCAGAAGCAGAAAAGCTAGCTGCTGTCTACTCATTTGATTCAGATTCAGACACTTCTGATGAAGAATCTTCTGATGAAGAGAGCCCTGCTCTTCTCTGCCTGATGGCTAAGGAATCTGATGGCTCCGAGGATGATGAGGTAACTCCTCTTGATAATGAATTATTTAATTCATTTGAACAAATGATGCATTTAAAAAGCTTAAGGAAGAGACGATATTGCTAAAAGAGCAAAACAGTTCACTGAAACTTAAAGCTGAAAAGCCAAGAGAATCAGCTGAATACAAACTGCTTGAGCAAGAGAATGAATCTCTGAAAGCTGAATGTGAAGTTTATAAAGGTAAAATCATTGAGCTTGAGAAAGTCATTGAGTCTCATGAGAAGTCATCTGTTGCATCCACTCATATGAATAGTAAACAGAAGACACCTTTGGATCAGGATAAGATAGAACTGAATCATACTGAAAAATTTATATCTACTGACAATAGTAAGGTCATCTTGTATGTTCAGACTACTAAACCTGCTTCACCTGAGAAAGTATTAAAGGAGACGAAAACTCCTAAGGCTAAAATAAGCAAAGAGCTTAGTGTAGGAAAACAGACTGGTAAGTCCAAACAGAAGAGTCCTAGGAAGTCTTCTGATAAGGTCAAAACCAATCAGACTAGTAATAAGTCTAAGTCGTCTGTTAATGAGCAAACATCTAGTAAGCCAAAGAAGCATAAAAACAAGAAAAATCAAAATGCTTGGTATGGAAATGAGTCATATTATGTGCAACCTGCTGCATATCCTCCTATGTATCATGCACCTCAGTTTCCTACTTACTACGCACCATACCCTGCTCATCCAATGCATTCATATCCTCCTTATCATGCATCTTATTCTACTTATGAACATTATCCTTATCATGCTGATTATAATCAACATAGCAAATCTGATAAACATGATGAAGATGAAACTGTTCATGCTCCTGCCAAACAACAGAAACCTAAGAAGCCTAAGACTTCATCATCTTGGGTTGTCAAAAGGTGGAACTAATCCTTCAGGACCCTCTCAATAAGGGTACCTAAAACAATTTTATTTGGTTTTGTAGGTTAGGATTAGGAGTAGGAGTAAAGTAGAGAAAATATGGTACTTGGACAGTGGCTGTTAAAGACACATGTGTGGAAACATACATGAGCTGACTGATGATGTTGCTGTGGATGGTCCTAAAGTTACTTTTGGGGACAGCAAAGAAGGCAAAATTGTTGCAAATAGAAAGCTCAGCAAAGGCAACATTGAGATATCTGACGTCTCTTATGTTAAAGGCCTCAAATACAATTTGCTGAGCATAAGTCAATTTTGTGATAAAGGATACTCAGTTATCTTCTCAACAGATAAGTGTTATGTTGAACAGATTGGTACAAAGAAGGTCATCTTATCTGGAAGGCGACAAGAAAATATCTACACAGTGGACTGGAATTCTGCTGACAAGAATTCAAGTATTTGTTTGGTGGCATCAACACCAAGTGAAGTCAGTTGGCTGTGGCACAAAAGAATGAATCATGTGAATTTCAAGACCATCAACAGACTTATCAAGAACAATCTGGTAGAAGGAATTCCAAAGACAGTCATGAGCAAATATAAGCTTTGTGACGCCTGTCAGAAGGGTAAACAAATCAAGTCATCATTCAAAAGCAAGAAGCATCAATCTTCTGGAAGAATATTGGAGCTGCTACACATGGACTTATTTGGATCCATTGATCCTGTCAGCAATGGTGGAAAGAAATACTGCCTAGCTGTTGTGGATGATTATTTAAGATACACTTGGGTGATTTTCATGAAGAAGAAAAGTGAAACCAAGGAGCATCTTACAAATCTGATGGAAAAGATTCAGAATGAGAAAAGTATGAAAATACTGAAGATCAGATCAGATAGAGGGACTGAGTTTACAAACTCCACTGTTGAAGAGTATTGTAATACCAGAGGAATCAGTCATGAGTACTCTGCTGCCAGAACCCCTCAACAGAATAGAGTTGCTGAAAGGAGAAACAGAACTCTTAAAGAAGCTACCAGGACAATGATAGCTGAAGCTAAACTGCCTCAAAGATTTTGGGCAGAAGCAACAAATACAGCATGCTTTACCCAAAACAGATGCATGATCAACAAGCACCAAAATAAGACTCCATATGAAGTTTGGAACAACAGGAAAACATTCATTATTTTAAGATATTTGGTTGTAAATGCTTTGTTTTAAAAAATGAGAAAAATCACCTTACTGTATTTGCAGAAAAGGCTGATGAAGCAGTATTTGTAGGATACTCTACTGTTACTAAAGCTTATAGAGTTTTTAACAAAAGAACATTACTAGTAGAAGAATCCATTCATGTAGTATTTGATGAGCCAAGTCAATCTTCTGAAAAGAATCAGAATACTAATCAAAATATGTCTACTGATTTACAGAAGTTGAATGTTGAAAGAATGAAGAATATGTTCCCATCATACTACCTGATCTCAACCCAGCTGATAACTCAAGTGTTGTTCAAAATCACAATGCTGATTATCTAACAGACGAGTTGCAAACATCTGACAGACCAGAGACTGTTCAACAGACAACAAATGTTCAACAGACTACTACTGGATCTCCAACAGTAGTGTTGCAAGATCAAGACAAAGGACAACATTATGATTTGCAACCTGATCTTAGATGGCTCAAGAATCACCCACCAGAGTTGGTGATCGGTGATCCTTTGGATAAAGTGAAGAGAAGGAGAGCTGCTGCAAGTGAAGCAATGTTTGTCAGCTTCCTATCTCAAATCGAGCCCAAACAGATTGAAGAAGCTCTTAGTGATTAAAACTGGATTGAAGCTATGCAAGAAGAGCTAAATCAATTTGAAGGGAATGAAGTCTGGTACTTAGTTCCCAGACCAAGTCATCAAAGAGTCATTGGCACTAAATGGGTATTCAGGAATAAAATGAATGAAGATGGTGAAGTCACCAGAAATAAAGCAAGATTAGTGGCCAAGGGTTATTGCCAAAAATACGGCATTGACTTTGATGAAACTTTTGCATCAGTAGCAAGACTGGAAGCTATCAGACTCTTTCTTGCTTATGCTGCTCACAAGAATTTCACAGTCTATCAGATGGATGTGAAATCAGCTTTTTTCAATGGAGAATTCCAAGAAGAAGTGTATGTTGAACAACCTCCTGGATTTGAAGCCTATCAAGAAGAGGACAAGGTGTATCATCTGAAGAAAGCCCTCTATGGACTGAAACAGGCTCCAAGAGCATGGTATGATACCCTATCTGATTTTCTTTTAATTAAAGGATTTCGTAAAGGTAAGGTAGACAAGACCCTGTTCACTATTGAATGGGAAGAACATATTTTGCTTGTGCAAATTTATGTAAACGATATTATTTTCGGTTCAACTAATCAACAGATGTGTGATAAGTTCTCAAAGCTGATGCAGAACAAGTTTGAAATGAGCATGATGGGAGAACTTAACTATTTTCTTGGTTTGCAAGTAAAACAGTTGTCTTATGGAATTTTCATCAACCAAGCAAAATACACAAAGGATCTGTTCAAGAAATTTGGTATGGAAACTAGCTCTACTGCTAATATTCCAATGTCTTCTAGTCTTCGTTTGGATAAAGATGAAGATGGCAAATCAGTGGACATAACCAAGTACAGAGGAATTATTGGGTCACTGTTATATTTAACATCTAGCAGACCTGACATCATGTACTCTGTTTGGGTTTGTGCGAGATATCAATCAAATCCTAAGGAATCTCACCTCTTAGCTGCCAAAAGGATACTCAAGTATATTAAAGGTACTGAAGATTTGGGATTGTGGTATCCTAGGGAATCTGGATTTGAACTTATTGGATATTCAGATTCTGACAGAAAGAGCAAAACAGGTGCCTGTCAGTTCTTAGGTAGTCGTCTGATCTCATGGAATAGTAAGAAACAGACTTCAGTATCAATATCAACTGCTGAAGTTGAATACATAGCTGCTGGAGCTTGCTGTGCACAAATATTATGGTTGAAGAATCAACTTGAAGATTACAACATAAAAATCAGTGGAATCCCTATCTACTGTGACAATACAAGTACAATCAGCCTTACTCAGAATACTACAAGTCATTCAAGGACTAAGCATATTGAGATCAAACATCATTTTATTAGAGATCATGTGGAGAAAGGAAATGTCATGATAGAATATGTGTTTACTGAAAATCAGATTGCTGACATCTTCACAAAACCTCTAAGTGAGACAAGGTTTTCAACTCTAAGAGCTGAACTGGGTTTATTGAAATTGGATGCATAAGCTGAGGGGGAACTCAACAGAAGATTGAAGTTCAACAGCTTACTCATCTTATTTATCTTCAAGGATTAACTCTCAACAGACTAGTTAACTTATGAAATCTTAATGTCAGGGGGAACGTGTAAGACTAGCGCTACTTCTGATTAAAAGATGAAATTTGTTGATGACAGTTAGTTGAAGTTATGTTTTCAACAGAAGATTAAAGTTTTGAAGATTGAAGATTTATTATCTAGCTGGATTGACAAACTGCCGAGGAAGGTTATCAGTTATTGGCTTTCACTGATAACAGCCTTGTCATCAGGACAGTAGTCCATCAGATAAGTATTTATTTTACTAATCTGATCGCTTGTGTAAAAGCTCATTTGATAAAACGTTATATTTAAAAACGCGTTTTTACAAGTACGAAAAGAACGGTACATATTCCCGCTCCTCATTTAATGCGATTTGAATTTGAAAGGTCGTAATTGACGCCGCCCGATCAGCACTGGCAAGAAACGGATCTAACGGTTAGCTGGTATCACGGAAACCAAGATACCCTAACTCTATAAATCCCAATCTGATCAGCCGTGTAGCTCTTTACGCACCCAAAACATTCAAAGAGCACTTGTGAGAAAATACTTGCAATTTTCTGCAAATTTCTTCTTGTTTCCCTAACTCCCAACAGATTTACGATGGTTGCTAAGGGTATGTATATGATCTATGACTCCTACGACCAATCCGATACCGATCTGATGAAGGAACTGCTGGAAAAGTTCAAGACGGCCTCATTGGTAAATTTCATGGAGTACAATGAAGGAGTAATCTGGACTGACCAAGTTCTGGAATACTACAAGACCGCGACTGTTGATTTCAGCACCATGGAAATCAAGGCTACAGTTGGAGGTAAATCTATCGTCATTACCCCCGCTGTTCTTCACGAAACTTTTGGGCTTCCAAACCGAGTACGACATGATGTCACTGTGCTGACGGAGAAAAAGCACCAACAGTTTTGGGCGATCTACGCCAGGGAGGGAGAGATGTTGTCTGGCAACATCAAGGAGAGACAGCTGAAGGATGAATATCAGCAGATGGCTGATATGGTCTCTAAGCTGATTGAGAACTGCACTTTTTCTCTAGATGCTGTTACTATGAAAAGGTTCAGCATCTTGGCCGCCATTTACTACGGACTGGAAGTCAACTGGTCTGTTATTATCTGGTTCATTTTGGCAAACTTCCACGAGGTGGAGAAAGGCAAAGCACCTCAGACCAACCACAGAATCACTCTCAGTTATCTGCTGTTCAAACTGGGACGTGCAATAACAAATGGGAAGGAAATTCATAAATCCAAGGCAATGGTAAAGTACGTGCCTGTTCTAAAAAGAAAAGCCGACGAGGCTGATGAGGAAGAAGCTTAGGAATCAAAGGAGATTCCTGCCAAAAGGCCCAGGAGATTGGTCAAAACAGCTGAGTTAGCTGTTGAAACTCAAAAGAAGAAGGCTGCTGATGAGCATAAGGAGAAAACTTCTAAGAAAGTGAAGAAAGTGGATGATGTTGAAGCTACCAAGATCATCGATCTAACCACTGCTGATGTCAGGAATACATCCCCTGCATCATCTTCAAGGACACCAACTGCTCAAGTGCCTAATGAGACTGTCTCTCACAGGACAAGGAGTCAGTTAAGGGCTACTGCTGCTTCCAGACCCGTTCAAGGAAGGTCAAAGAAAACAGCAAGGAAGCAGATGACATTTGTTGAAGAGCCTACTAAGTTGGAGAACTTAGTAAGACAAAGCCCCCAATCTGCTGAAAGACCTGTTGGAGCTGATGACGCTCTTGTTGCTGAACAAACTCTTGCGCAACAAAGTACTCAAGCTAAACCAACAGTTGAGGTTGCTAAACCTCAGGATGATCCTGATGTAATGATCATCCAACCCATTGCAGCTGCACCTCTAGCATCTGCTGGTCCAGCTCCTGCCCCAGCTGATAAAGGAAAGAGAAAATTCATCATCAAGAAGAAGAAGATATCAGCTGCTGACAAAAAGAAAAGGGAGGAAGCTGAACAGAGAAAGAAAGATGAGCTGGAAGAACAGAAAGCTCTTGAACTCAGCAAGATTCAAGAAGCTAAAGATGAGGAACGCAGGAAAATGTCTGCAGTTGAGAGAAAAGCAGCTGAAGATGCAGAACTTGCTATGGTCATTGAGATCAGCAAGACTGATGCTCATGGACCTATTCATGGCGAAGGCATAAAAATTAATGAGGCTGATGATGAAGACAAACCTAAAAAGCCTAAGATGCCTGCTGGAGAGGTCAAGCCAAAAACCAAATTTGAAGTAAGAAGAGCATTTGACATTGTCTATGCTGAAAAGGAGCTCTTCAAAAGATTTGAGAAGACCTTGGCTTACTATGACCAGAAGCTTATGTTAAAGACATTGTTCACCCATGAAAAGCCTAGATACATCAAATGGAGGGATAACAGGCTGAACAGATCTATTGCAGAACTTCAAAGTATGAATGAGTTATGATCTGACGCGTTTTCGTTTGTTCGATCTAGGTGGTGTGAAATGCCGTACAAATGCTTGTAAATAGAAGAAAAAGATCAATAGTATTTGTATTCGGGATGATTGAGTACAAATTACAAGTATTGAGAGTCCTATCCGAGTATTATAGGATGCCGTACAAGCTAGAGGGTGAAATACATATAAAACAGCCTATACTACTCTTCCTAAGTAGTTTCGAGCAGCCGCCTCGGAGGAAGAGCACCTGGGAAGTTGTGTGTCATCGTCATAAATGCTTGGGGTATTTATAGCTGAGATTCGGAGCAAGGTGATCCACCCACAGATGTGCATTTCTCGGCCCACAGGCCTGGGCCTGAGCTCGGCCCAACTGTGATTTTGGACCCTAAGCTTCCTTTGTAGAATCAGCATAGGACTCTTGAGCTTTGGGCTCGAATTTATGCCCATGAGATCGAAATCCGTGACTTTCGACCTGCTGGACTGTAGAAATGCCGAATCCAAGATACCCCTCATCAATACTCCCCCACTTCTCGAGCGTAAAGTGGAGCTTAAGCTCGAAGAAGTATAAACTCTTTCGAATGCTGGGGTGAGATGAGCCATTTTTAGGATAAGTTTCGGATATGCCTCATTAAAAACCTAACTCGGAAAAACCCTTTGGGATAAAAACCGAGCTAGGGAAAAAGAGTGCATATCTCGAAAACAATATAATGGCATCGTCTTGATATTACCCTTGTTGTCTACGGTTTGTACAGGACTTCCAGATCAGGATCCTTTTACCGTTGCTTACTATGATGATTTAGTTGATTTTCAGCAATGTCTCTTTATTCCTTTGATCTTAATATGATGGATCGGTGGGATAATATGGAATCGACATCCAAGGAAAGCATCTTTTCAAATGTTGGCCTTCAGCTCATGATTCCAGAAAGTATAGGGGTCATAAGTGCAATTATTGGAAATATAATTTTAAATTCACCCTGGGGGAGTCCAACCGTCGCGGTTACTCGGGGACTAGTTTGCAATTTCCCATTTTGTCCCTGTATATATATATGTTGATCGTGGGCCGCTGATCTGCATAGGTTCTAAGAAACCCTAGGTCGGAGTGAACAGATCGATAAGAGAGTTTTAGCAACTTCATCGACCAATCTTCATACATTCAATATGTCCAGCACCATAGATCTGAAAGGTAAGTCCCAAGTAGTTGAAGGTCAAGAGAGTGGTCCTGGGGAGATGCAGATTGAGGATATTCGACCGTCCACAGTGGAGAATATGGGAAATCCGAGCCCCAATTCCGATTCCAACAGAGAGGAAGGAGAATCGGATAACGAATCAGAGGATAGTGGAGATGATAATTCGAGCGAGGCGACAGTCTCCGACGAGAAAGTCGAAGAGAATGACGACCTTCCTTTGGGGAAGAATGAGCAAATAAAGTATAGCATAGGCAGCAGCGTCGTGGTCACGATCCTTAATTGGGTAGAGCCGTCGACCAGTGCGGGGCTAAATATGACCGAGGATAGGGCAGATGAGACCGTTTGTCGCTACACCGAAGGAAATCGGAAGCCATTGGAGGCAGAATTTGGCAAGTATATCGGCACTGGGTATTCGATCGTCATTCCGACCCCCGAACAGCGAGTCACCAATCCTCTTGAAGGGTGTCAAGCTTTTTATATTATACAGTTTCACTACGGTTTACGTATTCCTTTCCCTCCTTTGATACGCAGTATTCTGGAAGCTTTTAAGCTTACTCCCTCTCAAATCCTGCCGAATTCGATCGGATTTATAATAGCCTTTTGCGTCCTGATGAAAGCTAAAGGAAAAAAGGCGGCTTTCCAAAATTTCTGGCGAATTTTCCAAATGAGCTCTTCCACGGCTTCGAACGCCGGTTATGTATACTTTTCTCAGAGACCGAATATATCGATTTTATCGACCAACGTTAGTAGCAATTTGAAAGGCTGGAAACAGGAATTCTTTTTCGTCCGTGGCCCAGACTCTTCGCCTTTTGCGGATAATCCCGAGCCGATTCCACATAGATGGCCCGGGGCAAAGTCATGGATCTATGGCAGACGACGCCTTAGGGGATATATGAGCCATGAGATCTCAGATGAATTCTTGCAATCCCTTCGAACCGACCTTCATCAGACTCCTTTGATGACCCAAGAGGCGGTTTTGCGATTGGCTGGGCTCAGCACATGCTCTTTTCCTGCCCCTACGATCGATTACGGAGAGGCTCTAATTACGCCAAATAACAATTCAACCGAGCAACCTGGAAGGGTCGAAGGAGAGGTCAACCCTGCTGTTGCTCCCTCCACTTTAGGTGCATCAAATTCTCATATACATCTCGATTTATCTTTCTTTAATCAGAGCTAATTCCCTTGTATTTCGCAGCTGAGATCGTTGATAAGTTCCGGACGTCTATAGCTGGTTCGGTCGTCGCTTCCTTTTCGAAGGGTAGCCAAGGCCGACCTCGCCGTCAAAAATCAAAGGTTTCCCGGAAGGTTGTAAAATCCGTTCCTGGGGTCGATACCACCGTGGTTTCGAACGCTGTGGTGACTCTTCCCAAACTGCTATTGAGGGAACTTTTCAACCTCATGCTGCGATCGAGGGAACTTCCATTTCTCGAGCTTTCAGTCCTATTCGGTCCGTTTTCCAACCGGTTCTTCTAACCCGAATGAGGCGGGATACAGCCATTATACCCTTAAAGAGGTCCGAGCCCAAGAGATACTGGAGGCGAGAATGGCTCGTAAAAGAAGTAGCAATGCCCCCGAGTCCTCTAGAAGGGTGAAGCCTTATGGTCGAGGACCGGGTCCGATCCAATGTCGGGCTGGCCATTCCGAGCCAGACCTGGCTGAATTCATAGAGTACCATCTTCAAGGACCAAGAGCTGCTGGATTCCCGGAGAGTGGAACCATCGAGTCCGATTTGGGCCCTGATGGTGAACATGCAGTGGATAAGTCTCTTCGGATATTCATGGCCGGGAGATTTAAGGATGATAACACAGAACTATTTCTTAAAAACGACTTCGAGATCGCGGGTGATTACGCCTATGCTCTACAAAAGGTATTTGAGTTTTCAAATATATTAATTTTCCCTCAAAACTTTTGCTTCGTCATTAATATTTATTTTCTTCTGTAGGCCGGAGACTTATTCAATCATCAGGCTCACCGACTGGCCATATTAAACGAGGAGTCTCAGATGGCCCAGAATGCCCTTCACGATATCTTGAGGGAAGAGGCTACTAAGGCCGATCAGTTGAAAGATATCACGACTAAGTTATCTGAGGTCGAGAAGGAGCTCGAGGAAGCTAAGAAGGAACTTCATGGGAAAAGGGCCCTCGAGGAAGAAGTAGAAAAATTAAGATCGGATCTCGGGCAAGCTAAGGCACTCGCTGATCAATCTTATGATCGGGGGCGATCCGAGGCAAAATTTCCAGCCATAAGGGAATTCTTGGAGTCCCCGTTCCTTGATGCTCTTGTCCGATTACGATCAGGGGAAATCAACCAATCCTTCTTCTATAAAGGAGTTCAACAGCTCATTTCGGCCGGACAAATTCGTGGTGTCCTTGGAGATTACCTCAACTTCATGAGTCCCTATAAGAACGTCCATGGAAATGCTTATAAAGCCTCCTCTCTACCTCCGAATATTTCGAACCTTCAAAACCATGAGTTTTTTTTCTTCCTTGATGAATTTGGAGTGCCGATGCCAAACCCTGATGTGCTCGAAGCGAAATCTGAGGATGTAGGGGTGGATATGGAAGGAGATTCCGGCGACCAGGGAGAGCAAGGCATTCCGTCTTCCGAGTCAAGTAAATCTGCAGCTGATGACCAAAGTAATGATGAAGAAGAGGGTAGCTCAAGCAGTGGTGATTCCGATAGCTCGGAGGGCGACTCTGGTGAAGGGAATGAGAAAGAGAGATCTGATAACAGTTCTGGCGTGAAGGAATCTAGCCATTAACAATTATCATGTAATAGGGTTTACTTTAGCAAACCATTGTAATTGCAGATTTGTTTTTATAACCTTATGCCTTTCTTAATTTGTGGATGCTTGAATTTACACCTTTCCCTTTGTGCCATGTTTAATCTAATGCCAGCTCGACCATTTTGTTGAACTTTATCACGTCATTCTTGCATACTTGGTTGCGTCATCGAATATTTCCTTGGGAGTGGTGATTTATCAATTATTGTGATTTGTCTGATGCCGCGTCTATTATAAATACTAAGGCCATTTTACCTTGCTTTTACGATAACATCATACACAGTGATCGGAGCTTCGGGAAATAAATCCAAATTCGAGCTCCCAGACCCTTATTTTGACCACCTACGGATTCATTTTTCGATGACCTTCGAACAGTCGGAAATTATTACAGTCGAATAATTATCCGAAAGCCAAGAGATGAATGAAAATCCAAACGTTCCTGTAATTCCTTCCGTGCCTTTTCCCAAACCTAATGACGGTAGAATTATAAAGAAGGGGAGAAGAGCTCCGATTAAATCCATTACTTCCGACGAGCTGTTCTTCCATGAAGGAGATAAATCTTCGATTGTCGCCCCTTCTTCATGCTTGAAAACCAGGGGCTCAAACAAGAAAACTAAAATGGTTTCTTTTGGGGAGGATGTCTCTGCGCGCGCACCCTTTCCTGTTCGGTCCGCGCCCTCGAAGGTCGGAGAATATTTCAATTTATTGTTTCCTTCTGGTGTCTTCCCATTTAAGAGGGACATAATTTATTTTGACAAAGTATCTCACGAGAAATCCGATCCGACCCTTCTTCGGGCCAATATCTCTATCTCCGAGGCAATTCTATCAAAAGGAGAATATTCTTCGTTCTTGTTTCAGTCTGGGTCGGATTTCCTTGCCCAGGTAATTCTTGTTAACCTCCTTATCCTGGCTCTCTAGTTTTCTTATTTTAGCCATGACACGTTTTCTTACAAGTTCAGGCTGGTGAAGACTTTTCTAGGCTCCATGCGTTGGCAAAGCGTGAGATCGAACAACGAGCTACTATTACTCTTGAGCTATCCAGGAAGAAGATTGAGCTGGATCGCGCACTGAAAGCTAATAGATTCTTTAAGGAGAAATTATCTCAGGAGAGAGAGAAGGGTGCCCAAGCTCGGGGTGGAGGGCTCTCGGAGAAGTTGAGCTCAGAATTAGAGAGACTCAAAGATATCTACGAACGTGAGAAGAAAAACTCCGAGCTTCGTGAGAGGGAAGCTTATATCCGCGGGTATGCTGATCGCAGTGCTGAAGTTCGAAAAATCCTTTCCGAGAATAATTTCGTTTAGTTGTACTAGGATTTTTCTTCGTTGTAACATAACCTTGTTGTATCGTTCCTCTCTCTCTTTTTTTTTTTTTTTTAAAAAAATACATTAACTTTTTGGGTTCTCGACCTTAGAGTTGAGCGTTGATTCTTGTATTAAAGGTAGCACAGATTGGACATTTTTCTTGCTTGTTGCGATTGGATTTATCTTTGAACTTTTACTGTCACGTCCCATATTCTTTTAGCCAAACAGTCCCTGATTTTTTGGGAAGTGGAATGGTCAGAGCGTTTAATGCTTGTATCATGGGCGTTCATTCCACGAGATCTATACCGTTGATGCGAAATTCCTCCCCCTATATATAGTCCCAAAATTACCTTCATATTTTCACTTGTCTGTAAATGTTTCGTTCGATCGACATGGTTGTGTTTCTACTCCCATCGATCAACTCCATGTTCCACTTGATTTCAGCGATTAAAACGTTCGAGATTCGAATTTGAACTTTCTTTCTCGATCTCCTCAGCGTCCCTGTATGGGAAACAATTTCGACTAGGGTATCAACAGGCGAAAAGGATTGCGACTAGGGTACCGGCAGGCGACCTGCTTCTTTGGAGTAATCTCTTTTGAGAGGGGTTAGAATTCCGGTATTCTGTCGCTTCATCCGGTCGGTTAGTGGATTAATTTCTAGAGGAGTTCTTTAAATCTCGAGCATTAACTTCTTCGAGGTGCTTCTCGGGGAATGATGTCTTCGAGATTGCTCTTTAAGTACTCTAACTGGATATGCTTCCTCCTTTCCTTGACCGGATAATAGTCATAGAGAGCCAACGGGGGTCCGGTAGCAAGAATGCTGGAAAACTGTCTCCTCGCCGCTGGTTTTTGTTTTTAAGCTCGTGGTCATCATTGTTTTCGGACGAAGATCTTGGATCTGCTACGAGTGCGGGAGGCAAGCTCCAACCCTGCTCCTCTGTTTTCCCTCATTTGGTTCGAAGACCTCTAGCTTTTTTGTAGCACTTGTAGTAGGATAGGAACAAATGTAACCTTTTTGAATTCAAATCTTCTCGTTGTATTTTGATCTCTGTATTTCGAGGAATCATTTGTAATTGTTCGAACAGCTTATAAATGAAATTATTTATTTTTATATTTTTCTTTTCCTGTCTTTGCTTTAATAGATCCTGATTTCGATCCTCTGCCATCTTGTCGTTCCACGATCTCGTCAATTCATAAGGCAACTTAAAAACTTTAATGGAAATGAATTTTTATCCCCGTCACCTAATGATCCACGGTCTTGTAACTTCATAAAACAACTTCGAATAATTTTACCTTTGTTTAACATAGAATTCTTGGGGATTCTCCAAGTTCGAAGAAATATTTTCCTTAGCTCGTATAATATTCTTGATCTTTAATTCAATAATTGCGTAGAAGGAATATGACAGAATTTCGATCGATCTTGATTATACTTTAGACTTAAGGGGCATAGCAACGGCTTTCACCCGTATTCGTCTTCGAGGGTCTTAGCATTATCTTTTACCCATTTTATAATTTCGATCTAAGGGGCATAGCAACGGCTTTCACCCTTAGTCGTTTCAGAGCATTTTTAGCCCGAGGGTCGTAGCAACAGCTTTCACCCATTTAATAATTTCGATCTAAGGGGCGTAGCAACGGCTTTCACCCTTAGTCGTTTCAGAGCATTTTTAGCCCGAGGGTCGTAGCAACAGCTTTCACCCATTTAATAATTTCGATCTAAGGGGCGTAGCAACGGCTTTCACCCTTAGTCGTTTCAGAGCATTTTTAGCCCGAGGGTCGTAGCAACAGCTTTCACCCATTTAATAATTTCGATCTAAGGGGCGTAGCAACGGCTTTCACCCTTAGTCGTTTCAGAGCATTTTTAGCCCGAGGGTCATAGCTACAGCTTTCACCCATTTAATAATTTCGATCTAATGGGCGTAGCAACGGCTTTCACCCTTAGTCGTTTCAGAGCATTTTTAGCCCAAGGGTCGTCACCCATTTTTATTTTTCGATCCAAGGGGCGTAGCAACGGCTTTCACCCTTGGTCGATTTTCGAGGGTCGTAGCAACAGCTTTCACCCGTTTAATAGTTGATGGAGGTAAATAGAGATTGATAATAGATGAATAGAGATCGAGAATATCAGAATATGACTAATAAATAAGAATTTTGGCGAAATGAACTTTCATTGAATAAATAACTCAGTCGAAATGAATTTTCATTGAACATATAGTCTTCTTAATCATGAGAAACAAAGAAAACGGAACGAGATGACTAAATAATAGTAGCCTAGAATTCAACTATCCATCTTCATCTTCCATAATATCTTCTTAGATTAACAGCATTCCATGCTCGAGGTAGGACCTCTCCATTAGGATAAGCAATTTTGTAAGAGCCCTTCTTTCCAACCTCAACGATTACATAGGGGCCATCCCAATTAGGTTGAACTTTTCCAACATGCTTCGACACTTCCACTTTCTTGAACACTAAATCTCCCACTTCGAATGTTCGGATTCGAACGTTTCGATTATAAAATTTTTTCATGCTGGACTTGGTAGCTTGAATTTTCAACTTTGCACGATCCCTTCGACTGTCTGCGTGATCAACTTCCATTTCCCTTAGAGATCAATTTTCCTCGGGATTATAAAATTCGACCCTGGGAGATGGTACGAGGTTCTCGACTGGAATAACAGCTTCCGACCCATAAACCAGACTGAACGGAGTTTCTCCGATTGCAGCTTTAACAGTAGTTCTATTGGCCCATAAAACTCCTGGCAGTTCGTCGAGCCATTTTCCTTTTGCCTCAGATAGACGTTTTTCCAGAGACCGGACGATCTCTCTGTTCACGACTTCAGTTTGTCCATTAGCTTGAGAATGCCCTACTGATGCAAAATTCTGTTGTATTCCGAATTTTTCGCACCATTCTGTGATTCTTTTCCCGGCGAACTGCGTTCCGTTATCAGATATTAAGATCCTAGGAATCCCAAACCTACAGACAATATTTTTCCATAAGAAATTAATAACTTGGAACTGAGTGATCTTGGTCAGAGCAACACATTCGACCCATTTGCTGAAATATTCTACTGCAACCAATACATAATTCTTCCGGGCTCTTTGTTGGAAATGGCCCAACAATATCGATGCCCACTTATCAAAAGGCCTACAGATTGGAATAGAGTGCATATGTTCAGCCGGTTGATGGATCAAATTCGAATGAATTTGACAATGGTGGCATTTCTTCACATAACCAACAGAATCAGAGAAAAGAGTAGGCCAATAATATCCTATTCTCGAGCATTTAAGAGCTAATGCCCGAGCACCGCAATGACTTCCTGCCTCTCCCTCGTGAACTTCCTTTAGAATATCATTATAGTGAACTTCGGAGATACATTTTAATAAAATTCCAGAAGAGGATCGTTTATAGAGTTGATTATCAACTAGAGTGAACGATGGCGCTCGGTATTTAATCCTTCGAGCTTCGTTTGTATTTTCTGGAAGTTTTCCTTCTTTGAGATAGGCAATAAAAGGGTCGATCCAAGAGATCCTTGGCTCATCGATCTCCATGATATTGACTGAGGGAGTCACATCCAACTCGATAGCAGATGTATTCGATAATAGCCATGTGATTATCCTTTCATTCTTCCCATCGGCAAGTCCTGTGAACTTCGATAATAGATCTGCCCATAGATTTTCCTCCCTCGGTACAGGTTGAATATCAAATTTGTCGAATTCAGAGATCAACTTTTTTGTCTTGTTCAAATATATGATCATATTGAACTCCCTGGCCTCGTAAGTGCCTTTCACCTGTCTATGAACAAGTTCAGAATCTGTTAACACAACAATTGATTTTACCTTTGCCTTTATGGCCATTTCTAATCCAGCAATCAGGGCTTCATATTTCGCTTCGTTGTTTGTAACGACGAAGTCCAAAGTGATAGCATAACTCAAGTCTTCACCATTGGGTCCTTGAAAATGAATTCCTGCTCCACCTCCTTCCTTGGTCGAGGAGCCATCCACGTGCATCAGCCAGATCTGATCTTCGGCTTCTTCGACCATACTTACCTCGGAAATTGCTTCTTCTTCCACGTTCGATAGGCTTGTTGATTCGAATACGAAGTCAGCTAACACCTGGGCCTTTACAACGACCCGTGGTTGATATTCAATCTCGAACTAACCCAGCTCGACCGCCCACTTTATCAATCTGCCTGATGCTTCTGGCTTTTATAGGACCTGTCTCAGAGGTTGATTAGTTAAAACGATGATCTTGTATGTCTGAAAATAAGGCCTTAACCTTCGTGCAGCTATTACCAAAGCAAGCGCGGATTTTTCAATCTCCATGTAGTTTTTCTCAGCACCCAGCAATAACTTGCTCAAATAGTAAATTGGTTTATGCTCAGATTTATCGAGCTTCACCAAAACCGAGCTAATGGCCTCTTCCGACATGGCTATGTATAAATATAAAGGTTCTCCATCGGATGGTTTGGCTAACATTGGTGGTGAGGTTAAGTATGCTTTCAGGTCTTCGAAAGCTTTGTCACACTCTGCATTCCACTAAAAGTTCTTAGATTTACGCAGTAGTTTGAAGAACGGTAAACTCTTGTCAGCTAGATCACCTAGACCCCAATTTCAGCTATAAATACCCCATGCATTTATGACACCAGACACGATTTCCCAGGTGCTCCCTCCTCGAAGCTACTGCTCGAAACCGCTTGGGAATATAGGCCTAGTATCACGTGTATTTCGCCCTCTAGCTTGTACGGCATCCAATAGGGCTCGGATAGGACTCTATACATTTGTACTCATATAGCATTGTAATCGAACCATTTGAATACAATATTGTTGATCTCTATATCATTGTTGAGTACTTGTTTAATTATTACACATATCGATCACGCATACGAAATCACGTAAGATCAATTGGCGCCCACCGTGGGGCCTTATTCGAGTCTTAGATCGAAATATGCCTACTACGAGGAGAAATACGTACGTAAGAGGAGAGCCTTCCCAAGCAGCGGGAGCACAAAATTCTGTCAACAATGAACCTGATAATCTATCGCGCGCCGCTCAACAACAACCAGAGGTGCCGCCAGCGATTCCGCAGGATAACATTCCAATACACACGACCATTGGTGATTTAAGATCTATAACAATATGCAGGGAATTCATGAATAGCGGAAGGGCAGATCAATCACCTGTCGACCAACCAGGAGTTCAGAGAAGACCAGAGATACCTTCATCGAACTTACAGAAGGAAAACGATATGTCGCATGCCCCATCGACGCATCCACGTCGGGCTGCACCCTCGAAAGTCAATGCCCGATCTGAAAACCCACCTGCACGAGTGCACGATCTGGAGGATTCTGTTATGGGGGAAAGTCACACCGCCGGCGATATGATAAGAAACAAACCAACATACAAGAGAATTACCGAATCAGAATTGGAGAAAATAGTACAGGAAAGGGTGACTAAAAAATTGGAAGAGCGAGATACTATGATAGAAATTCCCTTCACTAATCAGGCTGCCAGGCAAGCGGGGAATGCTCTGATTAGAGGAAACCTACGAGAGAGGGAGGTCTCGAATAATATCATGCGCTGCTCACCCTTTTGTCGAGAAATACGCGAAGCTCGAAACACAGAGACGGTGCCAACTAGGCTCCCACGGTATAACGGGACTACCGACCCCGGAGAACACATTAACAGCTTTGTCAATGTGATGAACTTATACGGACACTCGGAAGATTTCTGTTGCAAGATTATGGTCACCACTTTTGAAGGGATTGCTCTCGATTGGTTCGGGAAGTTACCTCCGAACTCCATATTTTCTTTTGAAGAATTCTGCAATAAGCTGAAACATCAATTCGCTAGCCAAAGGAAGCCAAGATTGCCGGCGAATCACCTGGGCACTGTGAAACAATTGGAAGGAGAGACGTTGAGGCAATGGCTGGCAAGATTTAGTATCGAGCTCTTGAAGGTGGATACCCGCAGATCGAGTATCTGTCCTCCCTAATGTTTGAGCGGACTAGGAGCACCCAATTTGGAAATGCATTATGTAGAAAGCAACCAAAATCCTTCGAACGGATAATGGAAATTGCTGAAAAGTATATGATACAGGAAGAGATGAACAAATTAAAAAGTTCACACGTAGATAAATTTCATCTCAACAAGAAACAAGATCGGGCACCGATCCCTAAACCAGGTGATTATGGAGGATCGAACAAAGGATCCGTTTGGCAGCGAATCAACACTTTTAAGCCGCATATGCCGCCCCAAGGTCCGAATTCATACGGACCTCCTTATGATCGAAATCGAGCTCCGAGATCGGATAAAATTCAATTTTACAGAGCTTAACAGTTCAAAAGAAGAAGTGCTGACCGTGTTGGAAGAAGGGAATTTAATTCCGGAAGCCCAGAGGATCACGCAGGCAAGGCCGGGTGCGCCTGGATATGACCAGTACTGTCGATATCATCGAGCTCGAGGACATAGTACGGAAAATTGTTATCAATTGAAGGTCGAGATAGAAAAATTAATCACCCAAGGGAAACTCAAAGAATTTGTTAAAAATGGCAACTATAACAATCGTTACAGATCCCGTAGTCCGAAAAAATTTAACGCTCGGCAAAGGCAAATCCGAAGCCAGGTAGAAGAACAGTCGAACGGCGTGATAAACATGATTGCTGGCGGACCGGCGGGAGGAGATAGTAGGAATGCCAGAAAGAGGACTTTAAGGTCAATCAGGGCAGGAGTATCCACAAAAAAGGAAGTTCTATCTTTGGAGTTTCCATCGATGGAAAAGCAAGTCATCAGCTTTAGTGAGGCAGATCGACCCGCGGACGTTAGTTGGGATACGAATGAAGACAATCCAGACTTTTCCATGGTGTTGACTCTAAAAATTGCTAATTTCGAGGTCAAAAGAGTGCTGGTTGATAATGGGAGCTCGGCAAACATAATTTCGTCGGAAGCTCTTACAAGAATGAACCTCTGTCATCCACATTTGGATAAGGTAACCACCCCTTTGGTCGGTTTCGGGGGATCGGAGATCACTCCGCTCGGGACCATACTCTTGAGTACTACTCTAGGGCTCAAACCTAAGAACGTCACGAGAATGATCAAGTTCCTAGTGGTAGACACGCCGTTTGCTTACAATGCTATCTTGGGAAGGCCTGCTCTGAATATTTTTAAGGCTGTCGTATCTACCTACCATCAAAAGATAAAGTTCCCAACCGAGGGAGGAGTAGGAGAAATGAGAAACGATCAGTACATGGCTTGGGAATGTTATAGTTCGTCCTTAACTATCAAGGAGAAAGTGGAGCCCGAGCTCCCTGGCAAAAGAAAGATAAATGAATTGATCTCTAACTCCGGAACTCCGATTCCCAATTATGAAAGACTAGATGGAAAGAAAGGAAGAATCGTTGACATGAGTGTGCAAGCACCTGACCACAAAAAGGTGAATTTGGTCCCTGGATCTCCAGAGAAATTCACAAAAATAGGAACGGAACTGAGTAACGGCATGGAAGCAAAGCTCATCGGATTCTTGCAGGAAAATGTGGATGTTTTCGCCTGGAGTTCGGACGACATAGTAGGAATCGACCCGCGTGTGATAACGCATTCCTTAAATATTGACCCAAAGGCCAGACCAGTAAGACAGAAGAAGCGCAATCATGGTCGAGAAAAAGACAAGATAATTAACGCGGAGGTCGATAGATTGCTAGCAGCAGGGCAAATCAAGGAGATAAAATTCACGGAATGGCTATGCAATGTGGTCTTGGTCTCCAAGGGCGAAAAGATTGAGAACAAATAGAGGATGTGTAATGATTTTACCGATTTGAACAAGTTATGTCCAAGGGACCCTTACCCCTTACCTCGAATTGACATGCTCGTAGATTCCACTGCGGGATTTGTGTTATTTAGCATGATGGATGCCTTTCAAGGATTTTATCAGATTTTCATGAATGAAAAAGATCAGGACAAAACGGCGTTTATCACTGAGCGAGGGGTGTACTGCTTCATCGTTATGCCCTTCGGTTTAAGGAACGCCGGCGCAACATATCAGAGATTGGTCAACATGATGTTCAAAGAGTTGATAGGAGAAATCATGGAAGTATACGTAGATGACATGCTCGTAAAAAGCATGTCCGAAGAGGATCATATTGACCATCTTGATAGGTGTTTCAAAATTCTAAGGAAGTATGGGATGAAGTTAAATCCAGCAAAGTGCACATTTGGGGTCCGATCAGGAAAATTCCTCGGGTATTTAGTCCATGAGAGGGGAATCGAAGCGAACCCTGAAAAAATCCGAGCAATCACTGATCTCCATCCACCAAGGAAACTCTCGGACGTTCAAAGTTTGATCGGGAAAATTATTTCGTTAAATAGATTTATCTCTAGATCTGCTGACAAGAGCTTACCTTTCTTCAAACTCTTGCGTAAATCTAAGAACTTTGAGTGGAATGCTGAATGCGATAAGGCTTTCGAAGAACTGAAAGCATACTTGACCTCAACACCAATGCTAGCAAAACCATCTGAAGGGGAACCCCTATATTTGTACATAGCTGTGTCAGAAGAGGCCATTAGCTCGGTTCTGGTCAAACTTGATAAAGCTGAACATAAACCAGTTTACTATTTGAGTAAATTGTTGCAGGGTGCTGAGAAGAACTATATGGAGATTGAAAAATTCGTACTTGCCCTAATTGTGGCTGCCCGGAGGTTAAGGCCCTACTTTCAAACATACAAGATCATTGTCTTGACTAACCAACCTTTGAGACAGGTTCTGTCCAAGCCAGAAGCTTCGGGCAGGTTAATAAAGTGGGCGGTCGAGCTCAGCCAATTCGAAATCGAATATCAACCACGTGTCGCCGTGAAAGCACAGGTGCTAGCTGACTTCGTGCTCGAATCAACCAACATATCAAACGTGAAAGAAGGAACGACCTCGGAATTAGGTATGGTGGAAGAAGCAAACGATCAAGTCTGGCTGATGCATGTGGATGGATCTTCGACCAAAGAAGGAGGTGGAGCTGGGATTCACTTCCAAGGGCCCAATGCTGAAGACCTGAGTTACGCGATAACTTTGGATTTTGTAATCACGAACAATGAGGCCGAATATGAAGCGTTGATAGCTGGATTAGAGATGGCCATTAAGGCAAAGGTAAAATCGATTGTTGTGCTAACAGATTCAGAACTTGTTCACAGGCAGGTAAAAGGCACTTACGAAGCCAGAGAGTTCAACATGATTAAATATCTAAACAAAACGAAAAGGTTAATCTCAGAGTTAGATAAGTTTGACATTCAACCTATACCAAGAGAGGAAAATCTCTGGGCAGACATATTATCAAAGTTCACAGGACTGGCCGACGGAAAAACGGAAAGGACGATCACTTGGTTGCTATCAAATATGTCAGCCATCGAGTTAGATGCAGCCCCTGCCACCGACGTTATGGAAATTGAAGAGCCAAGCAAGTCATGGAGTGACCCTCTTATCGCCTATCTTAAGGATGGAAAACTTCCGGAAAATGAAAATGAGGCTCGGAGAATCAAATATAGAGCGCCGTCATTCACTTTGATGGACAATCAACTCTATAAGCGGTCCTCTTCGGGAATTCTACTGAAATGTATCCGCGAATCATACTACAATGCTATCTTAAGAGAAGTTCATGAAGGGGAAGCGGGAAATCATTGTGGCGCTCGAGCATTAGCTCTTAAATGCTCGAGGTCTAGATATTATTGGCCAACTCTTTTTTCTGATTCTGTCGATTATGTGAAAAAATGCCATCACTGTCAAATTCATTCAAACTTGATTCACCAACCGGCCGAGCATATGCATTCAATTCCTATTTGTTGGCCCTTTGACAAATGGGGCATCGATATTGTTGGACCTTTCCCAACTGCACGAGCCAGAAAAAAATTATGTACTAGTGGCGGTGGAATATTTCAGCAAATGGGTCGAATGTGTTGCCTTGACCAAGATCACCCAGTTTCAAGTTATCAATTTCTTATGGAAAAATATAGTCTGCAGGTTCGGAATCCCCAGGGTTCTGATATCAGATAATGGAACACAGTTTGCAGGAAAAAGGATCACGGATTGGTGTGATAAATTCGGAATACAACAGAATTTCGCGTATGTTGGCCACCCTCAGGCTAATGGACAAACTGAAGTAGTAAATCGGGAAATTGTTCGATCTCTGGAGAAGCGCTTATCGGAGGCAAAGGGAAAATGGCTGGATGAATTTCCAGGAGTATTATGGGCCAATAGGACAACAGTTAAAGCGGCAACCGGAGAAACCTCATTCAGTTTGGTTTATGGGTCGGAGGCTGTTATCCCAGTAGAGAATCTTATACCTTCTCCCAGGGTCGAATTTTATGATCCTGAAGAAAACCAATCTCTGAGGCAAATGGAAGTTGATCATGCGGATGGTCGAAGGGACCGCGCGAAATTGAAAATTCAAGCCACCAAGGCCAACATGGAAAAGTCCTATAATCGAAATGTGAGAATTCGATATTTCAAGGTGGGAGATCTGGTGCTCAAAAAAGTGGAAGTATCGAAGCACGTCGGAAAATTACAGCCCAATTGGGAGGGGCCCTTTGTGATCGTGGAAGTTGGGAGAAAAGGTTCTTACAAGATTGCTCATCTTAACGGAGAGATACTACCTCGAGCATGGAATGCGGTTAACTTAAGAAGATATTATGGAAAATAGTTACATTCGAGGCTTCTACTTTTTAGTTATCTTGTTCTATTTTCTTTGACTCTATTGATTTAGTAAATTACGCATTCAATGAAGATTTATTTCGATTGAGTTATTCGAGGAATGTTTATTCAGACTGAGTATTTATTCGATGAAAGTTTATTTCGCCTAAATTCTTATTTATTCGTCATATTCTGGATATTCTTGATCTATATTATCGATCTCTATTTATTAACGGGTGAAAGTTGTTGCTAAGACCCTCGAAATTCGACCAAGGGTGAAAGCCGTTGCTATGCCCCTTAGATCGAAAATATTAAATGGGTGAAAGCCTCTGCTATGACCCTCGAGCTAAAAATGCTCTGAAAACGACTAAGGGTGAAAGCCTCTGCTATGCCCCTTAGATCGAAAATATTAAATGGGTGAAAGCCTCTGCTATGACCCTCGAGCTAAAAATGCTCTGAAAACGACTAAGGGTGAAAGCCTCTGCTATGCCCCTTAGATCGAAAATGTTGAATGGGTGAAAGCCTCTGCTATGACCCTCGAGCTAAAAATGCTCTGAAAACGACTAAGGGTGAAAGCCTCTGCTATGCCCCTTAGATCGAAAATGTTGAATGGGTGAAAGCCTCTGCTATGACCCTCGAGCTAAAAATGCTCTGAAAACGACTAAGGGTGAAAGCCTCTGCTATGCCCCTTAGATCGAAAATGTTGAATGGGTGAAAGCCTCTGCTATGACCCTCGAGCTAAAAATGCTCTGAAAACGACTAAGGGTGAAAGCCTCTGCTATGCCCCTTAGATCGAAAATATTAAATGGGTGAAAGCCTCTGCTATGACCCTCGAGCTAAAAATGCTCTGAAAACGACTAAGGGTGAAAGCCTCTGCTATGCCCCTTAGATCGAAAATGTTGAATGGGTGAAAGCCTCTGCTATGCCCCTTAGATCGAAAATATTAAATGGGTGAAAGCCTCTGCTATGACCCTCGAGCTAAAAATGCTCTGAAAACGACTAAGGGTGAAAGCCTCTGCTATGCCCCTTAGATCGAAAATGTTGAATGGGTGAAAGCCTCTGCTATGCCCCTTAGATCGAAAATGTTGAATGGGTGAAAGCCTCTGCTATGACCCCCTTTAGCTAAAAAACCGTCGCTATACCCCTTAAGTCAAGCCGTTACTATTGTTCCGAGAAGAACCTAAACTATGAGAAACATCTCGCACAAGATTCAAAAGTTGTAAGGATCGAACTTCGAGTCAACTATGAATCTCAAAAATTATCTCGTGAATATTGCAAATTACGGAGAACAAATTCAAAGATCGACAACAATATAAAAGAAAATTTTCATTCATAAACCTTCAGATAAATTACATGTGAACTCTTGATTACATTCAGGAAATTGAGCTAATCGGAATATTTTACATCTAGTTCAACCCTATTACAAATAATTATTCCTGTAAATGCCCGAAGAAGGAAAGTGAGGCTGGTACACTTCTATTCTTCATCCAATGCTTCCTTGCAAATAAGCCCATGAAGGACCAAATCGAAAAACAGGGAAGCAATTCCAGTTGGAGGCGCTTTTGGTAAATTCGAAGACCACATCTTTCAAGAAGCCGCCTCGAAGACATGGAGATCGAGAGCAGGAAAACCCCTCCAGCAGTAGACCCACTATCCCAACTGGATAGAGGACAGGGTACAGGAAGTCGAGACCTCCTCGAAGATTTGGAATCAGAGAGAGCAGGTCGCCTGCCGGTACCCTAGTCGTGATTCTTTTCGCCTGTCGATACCCTAGCCGAAGATTTATCATAGGGGAATTCCGAAGAGATAGGAAAAGAAGGTTCGAAATAAAATCTCGAATGCTATAATTACTGACATCGAATGGAATATGGAATTGATCGACGGAAGTAAAAACACAACCATGACGATCGAACGAGACGTTTACAGACAAGTAAAATATGAGGGTAATTTTAGAACTATATATAGGGGAAAGAATTCAGCATCAACGGTATAGATCTCTTGGGCTGAATGGCCACTATACGAGCATTAAAAGCTCTGACCGTTTCACTTCCCGAGAAATGAGGGACTTAAAAAAAAAAACAAAAAAAAAACAAAAAAGAGAGAGGGAAAGAGACAGAGAATATCATTCCAGCAAATATTATCATTACAACAAGGGTTATACTACAACAAGAAAGGAAAATCGTTACAACAAAGACGGTGTTACAACAAAGAAAAATCTGAGCAAGCTCATAATACAAAGGAAAACCACAGTGTTACTGAACGAAATTATTTTCGAAAAGGATCTTTCGAACTTCAGCACTACGATCAGTGTACCCGCGGATGTAAGCTTCCTTCTCACGAAGCTCAGAGTTTCTCTTCTCACGTTCATAGATATCTTTGAGTCTCTCTAATTCCGAACCTAACTTATCCTGAGACAATCTCTCCTTGAAAAATCTATTAGCTTCCAATGCACGTTCCAGCTCAATCTTTTTCCCGATCAGCTCGAGCGAAATAGAAGCCCGTTGTTCGATCTCATGTTTGGTCAACGCATAAAGCCTAGAAAAGACCTTGCCAGCCTGAACTTATAAGAAAATAGGTTATGGCAGGGATAAAGAAATTAGAGAGTCATGATAAAGAAGTTAGAAAGAATTACTTGGGCAAGGGATTCCAGCCCAGAATAAAACAGGAACGAGGAATATTCTCCAGTCGAGAAGATCGCCTCGGAGATAGAAACATCGGCCCGAAGAAGGGTCAAGTCAGATTTCTCACGTGACACTTTATCAAAAGGAGCTATATCCCTTTTAGACAGAGATCTGCTAACCAACGAAGGTAAGGATTGGAAAGGAACGCGCCCAATTACATCCTCCGCAAAGGAAACCTTTTTTATTCTCTTATTGAAGCCCCTAGTTTTCAAACATGAAGAAAGGGCAACGGTCGAATATTTATTTCCCTCATGGAAGTTTTGTTGATCAGAACTAATGGATGTAGTTGATGATCGGTTTTTTTTCCTTACTTTTTTACCGACACTTGGCCCGGAGAAAGGCGTGGAAGAAATCACGAAAGCGTTCGAATTTTTATTCATCTCTCGGTTTCAGGGTAAAAATCCAACCGAAATAATTTTTTAGGAAGCTCCGAACACTGTGAGCAATGTCAGTGCGAAAGCAACACAAAGTGACCTTGGTATTTATAAAAGAAACGACATCATGCGAATTGCAATAATTGGTAAATCACTACTCCCAAGAAAGATTCAATGACGCAGCTGAGTACGCATGAATGACGTTATAAAATTTAACAGAAAATTCAAACAGACAATATCCTAAAAATAGCATCAAAAGAAAGAAGTTCAAATTCGAAGCACCCACTAAATAGGCAAAGAGCAAAAGATTACAAATATACAAGTACATTGGTTCGCTGAGTAAATTCTATTACATAGTAATCGTTACTGGTTGGATTCTTTCATGCCGGAACCATGGTCCGACTTGTCTTGTTCCTCTGTTTCGCTAGAACTATTTTCCGAGCCATCAGAATCACCTTTACTCGAGCTACTCCCTTCTCCATCGTTACTTTGTGCATCGGCCGCAGACTTACTCAAATCGGAGGAAGAGAGGCCTTGCTCCCCCTGATCACGAGAATCCCCTTCAATATCCACATCTTCACTCTCAGATTGGGCTTCGAGCGTATCAGGGTTTGGCATCGGCACCCCAAATTCCTCAAGAAAAGGAGCGAACTCATGAGCGGCCAAATCCTCGAGCTTGGGAGGAAGGGAAGACGCTTTATAATCTTTACCGAAGATATTCTTATAAGGATTCATGTTAGAAAGGTAGTCGTCAAGGGCGCCTTCGATCTTGGCGGCTGTAAGGAGGTGCTGAGCTCCTTTATAGTAGAAGGCTTGGTTAATTTCACCTGACCGCAAGCGAACTAAGGCATCGAGGATCGGAGACTCCAGGAACTCCCTTATGGCGGGAAGCCTGGCTTCGGCTCGACCTCGCTCATAAAACTGTTCGGCGGACATTTTGGCTTGCTCGAGCTCCAGCTTTAATTTCTCCACTTCACCCTCTAGGATTCTCTTCGCCTCCAACTCTTTCTTAGTCTTCTCGAGTTCTATCTCGACCTCAGACAACTTAATTTTGGCATCCTCTAGCTGACTGGTCTTCGCGGCTTCATCCTTCAGAACATTGCATAGGGCTTTCTGTACCGCCTGAGATTCTTCGCTCAATACGGCCAGTCGAAGAGCAGTTTGAGTAAACAGGTCTCCGGCCTACAAAGAAAAAGATATGTAAAACACAGAATAAGAATTATAAGGAAAAGGCTAGAAACTTTCAGAATGGACAGTACCCTTTGGTGAGCATGGGCGTAATCACCTACTATCTAAAAATCCTGCTTAACAAAAGATTGGATAGTATCATCCTTGAACCTCCCAGCCAAGAACATCCGAAGAGATTTATCCACCGTATGCTCGCCCTCAGGACCTAAGTCAGATTCAATGGTCCCACTCTCGGGATATCCAGCCGACCTGGGCCCTCGCAGATGATCCTCTATGAAGAAAGCCAGATCCGGTTCGGAGTGGCCAGTCCGACAAGGAACCGAATCCGGTCCTCGACCGAAAGGTTTAACTCTCCTGGAGGACTCAGGGGCGTCACTACTTCTTTTGCGAGCCGACCTGGCCTGCAAAATCTCCCTGGCACGATTCTCCATCAAAGTGTAGTTACTATACCCCGCGTCATTCGGGTTAGAAGTGCCAGTTGAAAAAACGGACCGAAGGACGCCGGAAGCTTGGAAGTTAGGAGTCCCCTCCGCCTCGACCCGGGGGTGAGAGGTTCCTACTTCGGTAATTGGGGGAATAATCACTAAGGCATTTGAGGTTGGAGTGATCCCAACCTGGGCCTTGGACTTTTTCGCTTTCCGAGAAGTTGTTAATATCTGAGGACGAGGCCGACCTTTATTGCCCTTTGAAAAGGAAGCAACATGTTGACCAGCTATTGATGTACGGAATTTATCAACAATATCAACTAACGAGGAAGGGGGGTTAGCGGGGTCGATCCGAGCCTTCCCATATTCGATCGGATCGGCAGGAAAAGTGTAACTACTGAGTTCGGCCAATCGCAAGACCGCCTCCTGAGTCATCAACGCGGTCTGATGAGGGTCAGCTCGAAGAGATTGCAGAAATTTATCTGTTATCTCATTTTTCATACTTCCCACGAGACGGCGTTTACCGTATATCCATGTCTTTGCTCCAGGCCAATCGAATGGAGTAGGCTCGGGATTATCTTCAGAAGGCGGAGACTCTGGTCCTCGAACAAAAAAGAACTCATGCTTCCATCCTTTCAAATTACTGCTGACGTTGGCTGATAAGATCGAAATCTTTGGCCTCTGAGAAAAATATACATAACCCGCGTTCGAAGACGTGGAAGCACTCATCTGGAATATCCTCCAAAAATTCTGAAAGACCGCCTTTTCCCTTTGGCTTTCATCAGCACGCAAAAGGCTATAATTAGACCGATTGAGTTTGGTAAAATTTGGCAAGGAGTCAACTCGAAAGCATCCAGAATATTTTCTATCAGAGGAGGGAAGGGGATGCGTAGGCCATAATGGAAATGTTTGCAATAAAAGGCTTGACAACCCGCGGGAGGGTCGGTAACCCGTTGATCAGAAGTAGGAAGCACAATCGAGAAACCGGCGCCTAGATATTGGCCGAATTCTTCCTGCAATTGATTCAAATATTTCTCCTTATAGGAACAGACGATCTCATCGGCCCTCTCCTCAGTCATGTTTAGACCGGCGCTGGTCGAAGGTTCTTCCCAGTCAAAGATTGTAACCGCAACATTACGATTCAATCTATATTTCTTTTGCTCGTTTTTCCCCAAGGGAAGATCCCCATCCTCTACATCTTCCTTATCAGAGACTGTCGCTTCGCTCGAATTTTCATCTTCGCTATTTTCCGTTTCAGAATTCGATTCCCGCCCCGCCCCGCTGGAATCGGAGGCGGAACTCGAGCTTTGTGAATTCTCGATCTCAGATGATCGAGCTCCTACAATCTTTTTCACTTCTCGATTATCGGCCTCGTTTTCCTCTAAAGGGGATTTTCCCTTCAAATCTACTGAACTCGACATAATGAGTAGATAAGATTGCTCGAAAAATATTGTTAGAACTTACTTATCGATCTGTCTGCTCCGATCTAAAGTTTTCTCCTCTGAATCTTTGATGAACAGCGACCCTCCGTCTAACTATATATACGGGGACAAAATGGGAAATTGCAAACCGGTCCCCGAGTAACCCCGACGGTTGGGCTCCCTCTAGGTAAACTTATGATCATATTTTCAAAAAATTACACCTGCGGCCCCATACTTTCCGGAATTCCTAATTTGAAGACCCGCATAACGAGCTATGCATTAGAGGGATATTATCTCCATATTTTCACACCAGCCCTCGGGATAAGGAGATCAAATAGAATGGCAATGGAATAATCAAATCACAAACTCCTATTCCAACAACGAACGACAAGGACGATGTCGGATACGGCATCATTACATGGTTTCTTAAGTATGCACTCTTTTTCCCTGACCCGTTTTTTATCCCAAAAGGGTTTTTCCGAGTCAGGTTTTTAATGAGGCATACCCGAAGCCTATGCCGAGATTGGTTCATCCCCCTAATCGTCCTGGGCTATGTATACTTCTTCGAGCTTAAGCTTCACTTTACGCTCGAGAAGTGGGGGAGTATTGATGAGGGATATTTTGGGCTCAGCTTTTCTTTACAACCATGCGAAATCGAACAGTACTCATCTCGGAAGATCAAGTTCGACCCCGATGCCCGAGTACCACAAATGCAGTCGGCGCTGGATCCAAAGTTACTGTTGGGCCAAGCTCTGATCCAAACTTATGGGCCGAGAATTGTATGTTTGCGGATAGATCACCTAGACCCCAATTTCAGCTATAAATACCCCATGCATTTATGACACCAGACACGATTTCCCAGGTGCTCCCTCCTCGAAGCTACTGCTCGGAACCGCTTGGGAATATAGGCCTAGTATCACGTGTATTTCGCCCTCTAGCTTGTACGGCATCCAATAGGGCTCGGATAGGACTCTATACATTTGTACTCATATAGCATTGTAATCGAACCATTTGAATACAATATTGTTGATCTCTATATCATTGTTGAGTACTTGTTTAATTATTACACATATCGATCACGCATACGAAATCACGTAAGATCACATGATTTCCCCTATCAATTCTTTAAACATCATATTGACTAACCTCTGATAGATTGCACCCGCATTCCTCAAGCCAAAAGGCATGACAATGAAGCAGTAGACTCCCCGCTCGGTGATGAACGCTGTTTTATCCTGGTCTCTTTCGTTCATGAAAATCTGATAAAATCCTTGGAAAGCATCCATCATACTAAAAAACACAAACCCCGCGGTGGAATCTACAAGCATATCGATCCGAGGTAATGGATAAGGATCTCTTGGGCACAATTTGTTTAGGTCTGTAAAGTCATTACACATTCTCCATTTGTTTTCAATCTTTTCGCCCTTAGAAACTAGGACCACATTACACAACCACTCCGTGAATTTTATTTCCCTGATCTGACCCGCTGCTAACAATCTATCGACCTCAGCATTGATTATCTTGTCCTTTTCGCGGCCATGATTGCGCTTCTTTTGCCTTACAGGTTTGGCCTTTGGATCGATGTTTAATGAATGTGTTATCACCCGTGGGTCGATTCTCACTATATCATCCGAACTCCAGGCAAAAACGTCCACATTTTTCTGTAAACATTCAATGAGTATGGTTTCCATGCCCTCGCTTAACTCCGTTCCGATTTTGGTGAATTTCTCAGGGGCTCCCGGAACTAAAGTTACTTTTTTGTGGTCGGGCGCTTGCACACTCATGTCAACATTCTTCCCTTTCTTTCCTTGTAATTTCTCGCAGTCAGGAATCGGTGATTTTAAGCCAGACTCCAATTCACTTATCTTCCTCTTAACCGGGAGCTCGGGCTCCACTTTCTTCTTAATACTTAAAGATGAATTATAACATTCCAAGCCATGTATTGGTCGTTCCTCATTTCTCCTACCCCTCTCTAGGTCGGGAATTTTATCTTTTGATGGTAGGTAGATACAACTGCCTTGAATATATTTAGAGCTGGTCTCCCTAATATGGCATTGTAAGCGAACGATGTATCTACTACCAGGAATTTGACCATCCTTGTTACATTCTTTGGTTTGCTTCCTAGAGTCGTGCTCAAGAAAATGGTCCCAAGCGGAACGATCTCCGATCCCCCAAAACCGACCAAATGAGTGGTTACTCGATCCAGATGGGGGTGACAAAGATTCATCCTTGTGAGAGCTTCCGATGAGATAATGTTTGCCGAGCTTCCATTATCGACTAGCGCTCTCTTGACCTCGAAATTAGCAATCTTCAATGTCAACACCATGGAAAAATCTGGATCATCTTCCTTTGTATCCTAATTAACATCCGAAGGTCGATCGGCCTCACTGAAACTTATAACTTGATTTTCCATGGAGGGAAACTCCAAGAAAAGAATTTCCATCTTTGTAGAGACCCCAGCCCTTATCGACCTCAATGTTCTTTTTTTAGCATTTCTGCTATCTCCTCCTGCTGGTCCACCAGCAATCATGTTTATCACTCCATTTGACCGCTCTTCCGTCTGATTTCGAACCTGCCTTTGTTGAGTATTAAACTTTTGCGGGCTTCTGGACCTATAAAGATTGTTATAGTTGCCTCCTTTGACAAATTTTTTGAGTTTTCCTTGTGCAATTAGTTTTTCTATCTCGACTTTCAGTTGGTAACAGTTTTCGGTGCTGTGCCCCCGAGCCCGGTGGTATCGACAGTACTGGTCATAACCCAACGCACCTGGCCTAGCCTGAGTGATCCTTTGAGCCTCGGGAATCAAATTTCTTTCTTCTAACACAGTTGACACTTCTTCCTTTGAACTGTTAATTTCGGTAAACTGAATTTTTCCCGGTCTTGGAGGTCGAGTTCGTTCATAAGGAGGTCCATAGGAATTCGACCCTTGGAGCGGCATATGTGGCTTATAAGTGTTGATTCGTTGCCAAACAGACCCTTTGTTCGATCCTCCGTAATCACCAGGTTTCGGGATAGGAGCCCGATCTTGTTTCTTGTTGAGAGGAAGTTTCACAGTGTGCGAACTTTTTAACTTATTCATCTCTTCCTGAATCATGTATTTCTCAGCGATCTCCATTTATTCGTTCGAAGGATTTCGGTTGTTTTCTGCACAAGGCGTTTCCGAACTGAGTGCTCATTGTCAGCTCGAACATTAAAGAAGACAAATATTCGATATGCGGAGTATCAACTTTGAGAAGTTCGATACTGAACCTCGCTAACCATTGCCTCAACGTTTCTCCTTCCAACTGTTTTACGGTCCCCAAATGATTCGCCAGTAACCTCGATTTTCTTTGACTAGCAAATTGGTGTTTTAGTTTGTCGCAAAATTCTTCGAAGAAGGAAAATATGGAGTTAGGCGGCAACTTTCCGAACCAATCGAGGGCAATTCCCTCGAAGGTAGTAACCATGATCTTGCAACAAAAGTCCTCTGAATGTCCGTATAAGTTCATCACATTAATAAAGCTGTTGATGTGTTCCCCGGGGTCGGTAGTCCCGTTATACCGTGGTAGCCTGGTCGGTACCGTTTCCGCATTTCGAGCTTCGCGTATTTCTTGACAAAACGGCGAACAACGCATGATACTGTTCGAAACCTCCCTATCTCGTAGATTCTCTCTACTCAGAACGTTTTCCGCTCGCCTGGCAGCATGATTGCTGCGAGGAATCTCTATCAGTGTATCTTCCTTCTCCAACTTCTTAGCTACTCTCTCTTGCACTATTCTTTCCAGTTCGGATTCAGTAATTCTTTTGTAGGTCGATTTTTTGCCTCTGACAGCACCAGAAGGGTGGCTCTCCCCTACTACTGAATCTTCCACATCATGTACTGATTTTGGCGGGATTTCTGACCGGGCATTGATTTTCGATGGCACAGCTCGAGGAGGGTTTGTTGCTGGCGCGTGCGATATAGATCATAGTACACTGTTCTCCTTCTGGATGTTCGAAGATGGTATTTCAGGTCTCCCGTGAACTGCTGGCTGATCTACAGGTGATTGATCAGCCCTTCCACTGTTCAGAAATTCCCTGCATATCGTGCCTATGATGGACCTTAGATCACCAACGGTTGTGTGAATTGGAACATTATCCTGCGGAACAACTGGTGGAATCTCTGGTTGTTGAGCCGCGCGCGACAGATTATCGGGCTCATTGTTGACCGAATTCTGTTCTCCTGCTGCATGGGAAGGTTCTCCTCTGATATACGTATTTCTCCTCGTAGTAGGCATATTTCGATCTAATACTCGAATAAGGCCCCACGGTGGGCGCCAATTGATCTTTCGCGTTTTCGCTTGTTCGATCTAGGTGGTGTGAAATGCCGTACAAATGCTTGTAAATAGAAGAAAAAGATCAATAGTATTTGTATTCGGGATGATTGAGTACAAATTACAAGTATTGAGAGTCCTATCCGAGCATTATAGGATACTGTACAAGCTAGAGGGTGAAATACATATAAAACAGCCTATACTACTCTTCCTAAGTAGTTCCGAGCAGCAGCCTCGGAGGAAGAGCACCTGGGAAGTTGTGTGTCATCGTCATAAATGCTTGGGGTATTTATAGCTGAAATTCGGAGCTAGGTGATCCACCCACAGATATGCATTTCTCAGCCCACAGGCCTGGGCCTGAGCTCGGCCCAACAGTGATTTTGGACCCTAAGCTTCATTTATAGAATTAGCATAGGACTCTTGAGCTTTGGGCTCGAATTTATGCCCATGAGATCGAAATCCGTGACTTTCGACCTCGCTGGACTGTAGAAATGCCGAATCCAAGATACCCCTTATCAAGTTAGCTGATGAGGAATAATGGGTTCTAAATTGGCTCAAGACAGACTCCATTCAGAAAGCTTTGGATCCTCACTATGTCAGGGATCTATGCATCAGTATGCAAAAGACTTTGCATTAGAGGAGGCCAAGATCATCAAAAACACTTTGCCAGCCAAGAGAAGAAATCTGATAATGCTGAAGAAAGGGCAATTAACATAGCTATTATGACCGCCTTGAAGAGATGGGCAGAAAGGTCAAGATATCAGCAAGGCTGCTCAGGTGTATTGCCTCAACTGCCAAGCATTCAGCAGATTATATTTGGCAAAGATGTTAAGGAGTACTGTGAAGTGCCCAATGGAAATAACGCTTTTAATAATCCATGGATTTTTGTTAGACAGATACGTCAAACAACTTGTTTCAATGATGATGACACTATCACAAATCTATTTTATGATGATGTCACTGATGAGCACAAGAAAGCCGATGAACCCTTAGCACTTGAGTGGAATGCTAAGGCGACTAAAGCTGATCAGGAGATTAAGCTGAAAGATGTCCATGTCCACCAGGAGACTGAGGAAAGGGAAGCTGATACTTCTGCTTCATCAGGTGATCAACATTCATCAATGATGGAAGCCTTCCAGATGCTGATGGAGAATCAATTAAAGGAAATGGAAGAGAAGAACAGCCTGCAGTTGAAGAAGTTGAAAGAAGAGTTGGCTGAATCAAATAGATTACAGCTGGAAAGTATGCAACTCCTCACTGCCAGAACCATCAAAAATGCAATTGATGTTTTCCCCATGCCTCAAGACAATTCCAAGCAGTTGCTACAAAGCTTTGTTGAGATTAACACAAACGTTGAAGATGTGAAGGCTGATGTAAATCACCTTCATGATGTTTTAAAAAGAGCTGAACACAACATAGCTGATCTCACTGCTAACTTCATCGGAGTCAGTGAAGAAGAGAAAGCTGTTAATGTTGGATTGTTGCAAGAAGTATCAAAAGTTGGAACAATCATACAGAATGAACTTACTACTATGCAACTTAACATTGATTGCTGTAATGATAAAACTGACACCATCAGCACTGCTCTCCATCATTTAACTGCAAGTCATGACGTAGTCAATCAGAACTTGAAAGATTTGTGTGCTGCAATGAAGACTCCTAATGTTGCCCTTGATGGGGGCTATTTCGCACCCCTTATAATATTCGGATCGACTAAGGGATATTAGATCGGTTCGACCATACAAACTCGTTCGGGATCTCCTATCGACCCAGTTGAAGATGACTCCCCTCAGCGAGCAAACTATAATCTGGATTCATGAGGGACGATTGGGCCGAGTCCTATTAGAATTATGTTTCCTTGTAAAGCTAGGTTAATTGTGATATAAATACCTAGTTAATCATTGTATTACACACGCTTTGCATACTCAGCTTAGGCCTGCATACTAAAATAATCTAAGATTATTGAATAGAAAAGTTTTTGCTATACTATTTTATTCATTGATTGTCTTGATTACTAATTGTTCCATCTAATTGTTCTTCCTTGAGATTGATCCATCCTGAATAAAGTAACAGAGCCCTTTAATTCATATTGATTGGCGACTCCTAAACACACTCCTTACTGATTTAATCTTACCCGACGAAATTTGGTTTAATCAGTTGGCGCCCACCGTGGGGCTAGGTTAATTATTCGATCGACATATGGCTCGCCCAAGGAAGAGCGCCTGTAATGGGGCAAGAAGTAACACAAACAACCAGCCTAATACATCTGAGGATCCGCAGGGCAATACCGATAATAACGCCCCTATAACCAACGACAATCAGCAACAGAACGAGCATCATCAGAACCAAGAGGAACCACAAGGGATCCCTACTGGTGCGGTACCGGAAGAACATGCGGCTCCAGCAATCCCGGTTCCCCTGTCGGACGCTCAGGAGAAGTTGCGACAGATTGCTATGCTTTTTAAATCACTCTTCCCAGAGGAATTACTCGTACTCGAACAGGTTCATCGAAACCCTAGAACTACTAGGGCAAATCCCGATCAGAGGACGCCGAGGCAGAACGATCAAATCTCTCAACAAGCTGACAGCCCGGCGAGCGAGCAGCGCTCACTACACAGTCCGCAGCAGGGCAATACAAAACCCTCCAATGACAACGTCCGAAGAAAAGCGGATCGTAGGAGACCGCAACCAGGACACAGCGGATCCAAGGAACATACCATAATCCCCATCGAGGATAACATAGATCGCACAATCCCAAATCGACCACGAACTATGCGAATCTCGGAAAGAGAAATCGAAAAGATGATACAAGAACGAATTGAACAGCGCTTACGATCCGTTCAAAACCCATGGGCCAGAACTACAGAACTCCAGGAGAGCCTAGCAGCATGCTCTCCCTTCTGCAGAGAAATAAAAGAAGCTCAATCAACCAGACAGGTTCCAGGACGACTACCCAGATATGACGGAACTACTGATCCAGATGACTATATTTTTAGCTTTAGGAACATAATGAACTTATATGCTCACTCGGCGGAATTCACCGCTAAGTTAATGGTGACCACGTTAGAAGGACTTGTTTAGATTGGTTCGTCAAGCAACCCGCTAACTCCATATTCTGTTTCCATGAATTATGCAACAAACTAACACAGCAGTTCGCCAGCAAGAAGAGACAAAAACTTTCGATGAGCTATTTAGGAACCATTTATCAACAAGAGGGCGAATCCCTAAGAAACTGGCTGGCAAGGTTTAATGTGGAATTGCTCAAGATCGATTCCCCAAATATCGATTACATAATCTCCATTCTCTTCGACCTCACCAAGAATAAGCAGTTTGGAAATGCCCTCAGCCGGAAGCAACCGAGAACGTTCGCTGAAATCATGAGCTTGGCATCTAAATATATGACCCAGGAGGAGATGAATTCTTTTAAAGATAAGAACAAAAATAAAGCTACGGCCTTGGGCTCCAAACGGCAAGATAGAATTCCTGCCCAAAGATCCATGGACTATGAAAGATCTTTTAGAAAAGGCAACGTCTTCCAGCGATTAGAATACAATAATAACGACCAGGACAGACTACCTAACACCTATCAAATACCTAGAACCGCCGAGCCGGCAACCCGGAGCTTGGTTAATCAAGTAGAACACCCAAGGCTAACTATTCTGATAGAAGAAATCTTGGCTATACTAGAAAGGAATAATTGGATCCCGATAGCAAAGAGAATCGCTCAGCCCAGACCAGGTGGACGAAACTATGAGTTATACTGCAAATATCACCGGGCACATGGACATCGCACTGAAGATTGTTTTCACCTCAAAAGAGAAATTGAAAAACTAGATGACTATTTAGAATGGAATAACCGCAAGAGAGGAAGAAGTAGGAGTCCTCGGAATAATAATCAAAGAAGGAATTCCCGTCGAAGGTCCCCTGAAGATGGTCCCCCACAGGAGTTGAACAATGACCAGATTAACGGTACCATCCATACAATTTTAGGTGGACCCGTCGGCGGGGACAGTCGTAATGCTCGACGAAGGACCGCCAGATCCATAATCGGAGGTTTAAAATACCCGAAAGAAGTATGGACTCTAGAAAGCAAATAAATAAACAACCAGCTGATCAGTTTTAATGAGGGCGAGGTACCCAAAAACCTTGTTTGGGACACAAAAGAGGATAGCCCCGACTTCCCGATGGTGGTATCGCTAGAAATAGCAAATTACAACGTCAAAAGGATCGTAATTGACAATGGAAGTTCAGCAAATATCATCTCTAAAGAGGTCTTAGCCCAGATGAACTTGGGACAAATAACATTCCAAAAGGTAGCTACGCCGTTAGTAGGATTTGAAGGATCCGAGATTGTCCCCAGTGGCACAATAACTTTAAGTGTCTCACTCGGGAGGAAACCGCATCGGACAGTGAAGCTGGTAAAATTTTTAGTAGTAGAAACTCCCTTTGCCTACAATGCGATCTTAGGGCGACCTGCCCTCAATCTATTCCGAGCTGTTGTTTCAACTTACCATTAGAAGATAAAATTTCCGACTGACACAGGAATCGGAGAAATAGTGAATGATCATTACATGGCATGGGATTGCTACAACACATCATTAACTTTGAAAAATCGCCATGAATCAATTACCCCAAGCAAGAGAAAGCTAGACGTCGACGTCGACAAAATTGAAGTCGAAATTCCTAGCACCGATCGAATAGATAAGAAGGGAAAGGAACCGGTAGACCTAGCTTTGAAACCACCGGAACACAAAGATGTCCTACTGGTGCAGGGGGACCCAACTAAAACAACAAGAATTGGAACTGGATTAAGCAAAGAGGGGGAAGTGATGCTGATCAACTTTCTTAGAAACAATGCAGATATCTTCGCCTGGAGCGCGAACGACATAGAAGGGATTGAACCCCGAATAATCAGTCACTCGCTAAAAATTGACCCCCATGGCAAAACCTGCTAGACAAAAGAAGAGGAATCATGGGCCGATAAAGGATAAAATAATCAAGGCAGAAGTAGAAAGGCTACTCAAAGCCAAGCAAATTCGAGAAATAGACTTCTCGGAATGGCTTTGTAATGTTGTGCTAGTAGCAAAAGGGGATAAAAAGGATAACAAATGGAGAATGTGCAATGATTTCACCGACCTTAATAAATTATGTCCGCGCGATCCATATCCCCTCCCAAGGATCGACTTATTAGTCGACTCAACCGCTGGTTTCGCGATTTTCAGCATGATGGATGCTTTCCAAGGTTTCTATCAGATATACATGGATGAGCAAGACCAAGAAAAAACTGCTTTCGTAACAGAGCAGGGAGTGTATTGCTTCATAGTTATGCCATTTGGATTGAGGAACGACGGGGCCACTTACCAAAGGTTGGTAAATCTGATGTTCAAAGAATTAATCTGAGAAATAATGGAAGTTTACGTAGACGATATACTGGTCAAGAGCATGAATGAAGCAGATCACGTAAGGCATCTCGATCGATGTTTCAAAATATTGAGAAAGTACAGAATGAAGCTAAATCCTGCAAAATGCACTTTCGGTGTTAAGTCAGGAAAATTTTTGGGATATTTGGTACATCAACGAGGAATCGAGGCCAATCCCAAAAAAATTCGAGCCATAACCGAATTGAAACCTCCTAAAACGATCTCCCAAGTGCAGAGCTTGGTAGGAAAAATCGTGGCACTAAATAGATCCATATCCAAATCGGCTGACAGAAGTTTGCCTTTCTTCCAAGCTCTTCGAAAAGCAAAAAACTTTGTTTGGACCGAATAATGCGATCAGGCATTTGATCGGCTAAAGGAATATCTAACGACATCCCCGCTATTGGCCAAACCAACCAAAGGAGAACGATTATATGTCTACATATCGATCTCCGACGTGGCCATCAGTTCGGTTTTAGTTAAGGTGGATGGCTTAGAACATAAGCCTGTTTATTACTTAAGCAAATTACTACAGGGGGCTGAGAAGAACTACTTGGAAATAGAGAAATTCGCCTTGGCCTTAGTGGTAGCAACACGAAAACTCCGACCCTATTTTCTAACCTACAAAATTGTGGTCTTAACGAACCAACCACTAAGACAGGTCCTAGCGAAGCCAGAAGCCTCTGGAAGATTGATCAAGTGGGCTATCGAACTCGGTCAGTTCGAAATCGAGTACAAACCAAGAGTTGCGATAAAAGCCCAAGTCTTAGCCGATTTCCTGTTAGAAACTCCAACCCAGGCAACCGAACACACCGAATCAACTAATCATAACAACGATATCTTGATCGTAGAAAATCAAACCTGGTTAATGCACGTCGACGGTGCTTCATGCCGAGAGGGAGGAGGTGTCGGAATCAACTTTACCGGACCTAATAAGGAGGATATAAATTATGCGATAACGTTGAACTTCATCGTAACAAACAACGAAGCAGAATATGAAGCGCTGATCGCAGGAATGGAAATGGCGATTAAGGCCAACATAAAAAGCCTTAAGGTATTAACAGATTCAGAGTTAGTACAGAGACAGATAGAAGGCCTATATGAGGCTAAGGAATTTAATATGGTCAAATACCTTGCCAAAGTTAAAAAATTGGCTGAAAAATTCGAAAGTTTCGGTATACAGAACATTCCACGCTCGGAAAATAAATGGGCCGATCAACTGTCTAGGTTCACAGGATCCCACGGCAGAAAAACTGAAAGGGTGATCCACTGGTTAATCTCCAATGCGCCGGCAATCGATATCGATGAGACACCGGTCGTCGAAATGATGGAAATCGAAGAAGTTGAAGAAAACTGGATGACTCCAATGATAGACTATCTTCGAGAAGGAAAATTTCCGTCTGACAAAAACGAAGCTTGGAAAATAAAATATCGGGCTCCAAAATATACATTGATAGAAGGAAAACTTTACAGAAGATCAGTATCAGGAATTCTCCTAAAATTCGTCTCCGAATCTCAAACCAACGACATCCTCCGGGAGGTATATGAGGGAGATGCAGGGAATCACAGCGGAGCAAGGGCCTTGGCTTTAAAATGCCTTCGAACAGGTTATTATTGGCCTACCATCAACAATGATGCCGTCCAATATGTCCAAAAATGTCATCATTGCCAAGTCCATGCTAATATATGTCATCAACCAGCCGAAAACATGCACCCAATACCAGTATGTTGGCCGTTCGATCAATGGGGAATGGACATCGTGGGACCTTTCCCAGTGCTAGATCCAAGAAAGCATATGTTTTGGTCGCCGTTGAATACTTCAGCAAATGGATAGAATGCATCGCCCTTGCCCGAATAACTCAATTCCAAGTGATCAATTTCTTATGGAAATTCATAGTATGTCGATTTGGCATCCCGAGAATTCTGATCTCAGATAACGGAACCCAATTTGCGGGAAAACAGCTAATGGAATGGTGTGCAAAGCTAGGAATTCAGCAAAATTTCACTTCAGTTGGGCATCCTAGAGCGAACGGACAGACTGAGGTAGCGAACCGAGAAATAATAAAATCTCTGGAGAAAAGATTAGGGGCAGCCAAAGAAAAATGGCTAGATGAACTCCCAGGGGTACTATGGGCTAATCGAACCACGGTCAGAACCTCAACCGGGGAGACCCCATTCAGTCTAGTATATGGCTCGGAAGCTGTTATTCCAGTCGAAACGCTAATTCCGACACCAAGAATTGAAATGTATGACGACCAGGAAAATGGGAAGACAAGAGAAAATGATATTGATTTATCAGAAGCTTTAAGAGAAAAAGCGGCCGTACGTTTGCAAGTCACTAAATCAAATATGGAAAGGGCCTATAATCAAAAAGTACGCGTCTGAACCATCAAAGAAGGAGACCTGGTCTTGAAAAAGGTAGAGGTATCCAAGCATGTGGGCAAGTTACAACAGAATTGGGATGGACCATACATTGTCATCGGTGTAGGAAAGAAAGGTTCATACAAGATTGCACACTTGGACGGAACAACCCTACCAAGAACATGGAATGCAGTCAACCTTAGAAAATACTATGGTAAATAAATCACAATCTATTATGCTGCTTTATTTTCTTTTTTAGTAAGTTTTATTCTTTGTAATAAAGGCCTTGGCCTATGGTTCGATTTTAAAGATTTTACCAATTTTAAATATCAAAGCAAAGCTCGATTAGAGAAAAATATCAAAACGAGTTGAGTATAAATCGATTGATTCGGTAAACACTCCTCGGAATTCTACGATCATCTTGGTGAAGATCTAATAAAGATATGACGAGTTGAGTATAAATTGATCCGCTCAATAACACTCCTCGATTTAACAATACATAGAGTTGAGTATAAATTGATCCGCTCAATAAACGCTCCTCAATCCACTTTTAAAGATTAGACAGGCTTTGGTAAAAAAAATACCTAAGTCTAAAAACGAGGGCGAGAGATCCTCGACATTGCAACAAGGTATTAGCTCGACTAGAGGAATAAGGATCTCGTACTCTAACCTACGAGGTCGTAACTGCCTCATATGTCACATGAAAAAATTATTAACTAACCATGCTTAGAACTCTATTGGAATCCAAGAAATCGGAAATGAAAATCAGGAGAATAGTCGTCATTATTCCAGCCTACAAAAAAGTCACCGCCTAACATTCCAAATAATTGTTAAAGGAGGTCTGAATAAGCTAGATCTAAGTGATGATTCTACATTTTCCAATTCCTCCCATATCAAAGAATTGATATATTGATACGACGGTTGCTTTATTTGAGGAATGTGGAACTCACAATCAGTACAGAGAAACATGGATTTTACGAAGATACATAGAACGATATCATCTCTCCGAACTTAGACCTATGACAAGAAAAGCAGAGCTCAACAGAATAAATGACAGCCTCCTTATATAAGATATATATAACAAAAGGACAAACTTACAAGGGACTGAGCGAACATCGACAACAACGCTGAGCGTTCCTTAACAATTATTCAATCAACTATCTACATGGATGGCCTGCTGTCCACATTTTTATGTCTAACACGACTTCGGGACAATCATAAGGAACCATGCTTGGTCGATCATCATTCTTATACTTGATTTAAAAGTTGGATTTGCAGAACAAACGTTATATCATTCAGTTACTTAAAAAACTGTTCGAGCCAGACTAAGCTACTCTTTCGAACAAAGCATATTCTCTCAGAAGATCAATATCAGATAAGTTTGCTAATCTATACTGATTATTTCGAGAAGTTATACTTATTCATAACAGCAAAAAATGCATAACAAAAGACAACTACTAACCAAAATTGATCAAGGAATGGATCTGCTCATAAAAGATCATCATTTTCACTAGTTCATTCTCCTCATACAAAAATTCAGCCCAAAAAACCGCACAAAAGGTTTGGGGGCACTACCATAAAAAAAAAAAAAAAAAAAGAAACTCAAAATAACAACCGGGTCGAACAGGTCACCGAGAATGATTGTTATCAACAGGCCGACTAGCAGAAGCACTCCTCCGAGGAGTCAAGTTACTTGCAAAAGCCATCAATTCCTCCTGACGCTTTAGATAACCGGCATCATAACCCTCTTCATAGGCATGCCGTCGAGACTCCTCTGCTAGGGCAGCAGCCTGAACTAAATCACTTATCTCCCTCTCCAAGACAGACTTCTCTTCTTGTAATTTTTTGAGGTCATCATTAGCAAGCTGCAGCTGGAGGGTCTGCCCTGCGGCCTTCGCCGTCTCTGACTCCAAATGACATTGATAGGCATCCTTACCAATCCACAGATCATCATTTTGCACACCCAGCTGGAGCGCAAAATATTTGGCCTGGAAACGAAAAGAAAAAGAAAAGCCCTTACATAACAAGGCAATAAAAATAAAAGCGGGAAAAATAATCAAGAATATGTTTACCTGCTCACATATCTTCACCAGTGACTGAACAAGGCGAATATTGGAGGTACCCTCGAGCTTCCTCAACTCGCCAGGCAAAATAGTGCTTATGCCGAGGTCCCAGGACAAAGCATCAGGCTCAACAGAGCCAGGCAGTTCACTACCAAAAGGAACACCATCAGGACGTGGAGTCACCGACTGCATAATATCCTTTACTTGATCGAGAATGCAGCGGTCATCTAACATACGAGGGGATGGCCTCTCGTTAGGACTCAATGAGGTCTCCTTGCCCGAAGCTGAAATAACGGTCCGCCGACCGGACCTTGATCCGGTCCGACCTCCAGAAGGCCCGCCAGATTCAAAAGAAGTAGTCATCACAGTAGTATCATTAAACAAGTAATCAGGGAAATCTTGAGAAATAGGTTGTGTTGCAGAGGGATTTACATAGGAACCCTCATTAATCACCTCCGAGACAACACCAACTTGGCCTCCGCTGACAACCGGGGCAGCAGAAGTAGAAAAAGGAAGGGAATTAACAGGAACATGCTCATATGTGCCTTGTTCGAAAGAAGAAGTGCCTGAAGGAAAGGGTACGTCGAAAGCTTACTCCATAAATGACGAATCCCCAAAGGCCACCCGACCAGGGGAAGGCCTCCTTCCTGCCTCACCAGAAGAGGAAAAGTTTTGTTGTGCGAAAGACGAACTGACTACGAAAAAAGGTTCAGAAAGAACAACAAGAGTATCGATCGCCGACCTACTAATGGAAGATGAACGAGGAGGTTCTATCGAGGGCCCCTCTGTTCGAGACTTTTTTGGTCTAGTATTTCTAGCACTCTCGCGGGAAAGACGCTTTGATGTGTTACCGAAAAGATTACTCATGATCGAAATTTAAAAAAGAAAATTAAATTATCGAGAAAGCTTATCGGCCTGCTAACAAAAGAGTATTCTGTTGAGAAATGAGTAAAAGCGGTAAATAGCGAGTAAAGTTTTGCCTTTCGTATTTATACTATACGAAAAGACGCAAGAGACTCAGGGAATGGGCACGTAACATAGAAACTAGCCTAGGAATTGATGCAAGAATTCGAAAAGACATACGCATAATGATTACGGCAAAGTTAATAACTTGTCTAGATTATTACAGAGAAGACGAAAAGACGTAACTGTCAGAAATATTAAAGCGTCAACTTTACAAAGGGATAAAAGAGATCTATCAGTTCAAAAGCGACCAACTGATGAATCGCCTTCTTGAACGTACTCTCCAGGAGAGGACCGACCATTTGATATACCAACGATGTATGAAGAGGAGAGCTAAGGAATTCACGAATAACTTTTTCATCAGGATTCCGGCCATAACGATCCCTGAGTCCACTAAGAGGAATGTCCCTCTCATACTCCTCTAAAGAAGCCTGAAGACTCGATACTTGAGAATCCAACTCGCTAATTCGAGCAGTACTCTGAAATTGATACTCTTCCAACTTTTTAGCCAATTGATTGGCTTGTTCTTGAGCACGAGAAGTCTCCAGAACCCTACCTATAATCTCCGGGTCATCAGTCCCCATAGCCCGAGTCTCTACGACCGGAAGAAAAGAAGTCATTGAGGGACCAACCCCTGAACCAGAAGACTTATGAAGTAAAGCTTTATACTTCTCATCCAGAAATTCACATTGTTGTTTCCAGAGAGCAGCCTCATAGGCATATGATGCCAAACAAGTCTTAGTCTGAAAGAGGAAAAGATAAAGGAAATAAATTAGCAAGCTAAAGTATTCATTGAGGAAAATTGCCCTACGAGCACACATAAAAGGAGGTCACATTTTCAGCATAAAGAGAAGCTCTCTGAAATTTCTATAAAGGATCCTTCCGAAGAAGCTTATTCATGTCACGAGTAAAAACGCCGGACAGAAGAACTCGAGTTGACTTATCGACTGCATTTTCGCTCTCGTCATGAACTACAGAATCATTCTCGGGATAGCCAACGGCTCTTTTTCCCTCTAAATGATCCTCGATCATCTCGACCAAAGTGGGTTTCGGATGATTCTCGCCAAGTACAGAAAGATCGTTACCGGAACGACCTTCCGGCTGAGTGAGCTCATAAACTGGTGAATCAATTCATTTGAAAGAGAAAGTCGGGTCTAGCCTTCACTCCTAAAGGCTCTGACCGGATTATCATTAGGATAAGGCATCGACCAGCTACGGCATCCTCGAATGCCTAGGGAAGTTCGAAGTTGAAAAGGAGGATAACCAGATCCTGTCCCCAGACGAATAGGAGATTCTTGGGAGGAATCTCTCTATTCTCTTCAGAATCATTACCCAGTTCTAATTTTCTCTTCCGGGATGCCCTTTGTTCGATAGGAACGTTCTCTATGGTTTTGGCGGATTTAGATACTACCATTTTTCCCTTCGAAGAACGTCGGGAGTTTTCTACCATAAGGGCTGATAAGGAAACAAAATCGAAATTAGGCTTAGTGCTAAAAGAGTATCATGTTAAAATAAATACTTACCCAATGATTCAGAAGAAGAAGAAACCGGAAAGATATGAGTTCTCAATCCCGCCTTGCGAAGAAATACCTCGCCAATAAGAAGAGCACTCTGATACTTGTTGGCGCGCATAGCCTGGATCTCACCAAGGAACTGGGGGTCGTCAAGAATAAGGTCCCCTATCGGTAGGCGACCACCATAAATCAATTTGGAGTCGTGGTCCCATGAGAAGGGCTCACCAAGCCATCCGCCAAACGGAGATGAGAAGGCGGGCGAACGAAGAAAAAATGAGACTTCCAGGAATGATTGCTAGAAACCTGGGAATCAAAGATTGAGCGACTAGTCTTTTGGCTAGCAAAAAAGTAACCGCGATTAGAAGAACTAGAAATGTTGAAACGAAACAATTGTATAAAATTGCGAAAAGAGGGTTGGAATCATTTTGCTATCATCAAAACGGAAAAACAGACCACAAAGGCCACTGAATTTGGGACCAATTGAGTCAAAGATACACTAAATATCCTCAATATATCAAGAAACAGAGCGGACAATGGAAGCCGTAGGCCGTAATTAAAGTGGGCTGTATAAAAAGCTCGGCAACCCTCCGGTGGAGAAGTAACCCTATCTGAGGGAGAATGAAGAATGATTTCAGAACCTTCCGGAAAATATTTCGCATAATTATCCACGACCTAGTGGAAAGTTTCCTCGTTGTAAGCACAAGCGAGATCCTCAATCGGTTCAGAAATTTGAGGAACAGTACATTTGCCTTTCTTGGCCCTGGCAGCCACATCCGTATCGGATATGATTTGCACCTTAAAAGTGTCCTCAGTCGAAATGATAAATTCTGACGCTCCGGTCTGCTCATTCGAAGGACTTGGGGGAATCGCCTCCTCGACAATAGGAGTGATTCTTTCCCTTGAAGACGAGGAAGATTTTCTTGGAATCGAGCCATTCTGTTGAAACCTCGAAGAATACGAATCGATAAAGACAACTTGAGAATGAAATAATCGAATGAGAAAATGACTGCAGAAATAGGGGAAGTAGAAAGTAAAGATTGACTAAAGGAACAATGGCCTATTTATAGAAAGAAATGAAAAGAAGCGTTTCGAATTTCTCACGACTGATCGCATTCCCGCTGTTAGAGTAGTGCCCTGCAAGCCAATCGGTTGTCTTGTAAATACTCTTGTAATCAATCTTATTCATGATCAATAAAAGTTCGCATTGGCAATTCTTCATTTATTGTGATACATCTAAGCAATTTATGAAGCCCTTAGATCGTTGAAACTATGGAACATGGTGCATCCCTCTATGGAATATGTTCTACTATGGTTTAAGATCTTAAAAGCTTTCCAAGTCGTAGAATACAATTGAGATAGGGCATCATTGTATTCGGTAAGACTTGCACGAGTATGCATTCTCTTTTGCATGAGGATGGATAGTTCCATGGACATCGATATGGTAGATATCAATGCATATGAGTGGGCGGCTTGATGAGATCAAGCGCGTCGAAACCCCGCAAGAAGAATCTCATCTTAGGAGTTTATCGGAGATGAAGATTTCTTCTACTTACGATAGTGTACGTAAATTGGTCCTTTGACTTGAGATGTTAGAGTGAACTTCATGCGGAGCGTTTATGCTTTGATGTGTTACTCGACTACTAATTAGCGAGTCATCATAGTTTCACGTTGGGTATGGATTGCTTCGTAGTGAGGTTAATGACGTCAATAAAGGATCCATTAACTCCCACGGTGATGTGGTTGGGCGATTTCCTATGCATTCTTTTGTATGGATTGATTTCGGGAATCTTCGGCCGAAGTGAGTGATGTTAGATTTGGAAAGGGAGTTTCCAAATGGGTAATCACTAAAAGGAATCACCATAAAGAATAAAGACGCATAGTTATCAAGGCTAATAGGAATCCGTTGGACTCCATGTCCTAGGCCTCGATCGGGAAATAAGTTATTGGAAGGAGCGTACGTGCATGGTATGCGTAAGAGGATTGATGAGATCAATTCAAGAAAGGTTCACACTTTTTATTCATCATTAGTTAGGACTCGTCGACCGTGACTAGACGACTACCTCGAGTGTTGGGTACTCTAGATTTGATGAGATCATATCTAAGAGTGATTGATTAAAAGTAGTTTGATTAATCTTTTTAATTAAATCACAAATGGTTTGTGAGCCCACGGCTAATTGATGGTGAACCCAAGGGGCCACACACAATAGCACAAGATGCAACTTAGTTCAATCTATTAAAGGTCAAATTGGATTTGACAAGAAGTAGTAATTAATTAATGGAGATTAATTAATTAAAGGACTCAATTAATTTAAGTGTTAAATTAATTTAGTCGAAATTAATTAGAAGGGTCTAATTAATTGAAGGAAGAAATAAATGGGTTTCTAATTTTGAATTAGAGATTGGATTTATTAATTGGGAAATAAATGTCCAATTAACCCATGACCAATCTAAATTGGTCTTATGAGATGATCATATATGATATGATATAATGTTAATATATATATGTGATATATATATACAAGAGAGAAAAATAAATATCTTATCAAGAGTTAGTGGTGGCCCCCACCACTAACTTGTATCAAAAGTAGTGTGCTTGGGAAGCTCAAGAAGTGTGCTTGGGAAGCACAATAAAGCTACAAGTCTTATTGGTGGATTTGATCCAACAATAAACTACATTGAATAATGTACACACATAAAAGATAAGATGTTGCCTTCATTCATTAGAGGTAGAAGTAGCAAGACAAAAACACATACTACACCTTTTAGTGTGTGTTCGGATTTCTCTCAAACCCTAGAAAGAAAAGTTGTTTTCTTCATCTCTTTCTCTTCCTTCATCAAGTTTCTAACTTGATTCAAGTACTACTTCATTCTAGCTAATAGATTGAGGGTGTATTTGCAAGATCTAGTTCATCTTCTTTACTCCTTAAGTGCTATCACTTGTGTGTGTGGGCTAGCTTTGGAGGATCTACACTTGGAGATCTTGGTGTGGATATTCTTGAGGATCTTGAAGAAAGAAGTTTTAAAGGAGGAGATTCTAGCTTGGAGGTGTTGAACCCGTGAGCTTGGAGGTTCTTGAAGGTTTCGGGTGTTACTTGCTTGTCCCGATTCTTTGCGGCTCTTCACCTCCCAAGATTGGGAGAGGTATGACTTGATATCTTTCCTTCTAATATGAACTTTGAATGCATGATGATCCTAGGATAGTAATGGTAGAAGGTCTACAAGGTTTTCTTGCAAAGTAGTTGCATTTTTTGGGCCTATTTGTCCCCGATCAAAATTTTTGTTTCCGCTGCGTTTTGGCTGACCTTAGGACCATTACCATCACCCGCCAAAACAGCAAAGAAACGAAACGCTTCCCCGAAGAGCCACGTAGCGAATCGGGATCGGAGAAACAAGAAATGATTATCTATGAGGAGTAGCACTCTTTTCCTTATTTAGGATTTTTTCCCACAGGGTTTTTTCCTAGATAAGGTTTTTAACCAGGCACAACTCATAGAAAACACAGTCGTAATCAGCCATTTACTTCTACGAGCTTTTACTAAATATACGCTCGAAGAAGTGAGGGAGTACCGATGGGGGCTATTTCGCACCCCTTATAATATTCGGATCGACTAAGGGATATCAGATCGGTTCGACCCTACAAACTCGTTCGGGATCTCCTATCGACCCAGTTGAAGACGACTCCCCTCAGCGAGCAAACTATAATCCGGACTCATGAGGGACGATTGGGCCGAGTCCTATTAGAATTATGTTTCCTTGTAAAGCAAGGTTAATTGTGATATAAATACCTAGTTAATCATTGTATTACACACGCTTTGCATACTCAGCTTAGGCCTGCATACTAAAATAATTTAAGATTATTGAATAGAAAAGCTTTTGCTATACTATTTTATTCATTGATTGTCTTGATTACTAATTGTTCCATCTAATTGTTCTTCCTTGAGATTGATCCATCCTGAATAAACTAACAGAGCCCTTTAATTCATATTGATTGACGACTCCTAAACACACTCCTTACTGATTTAATCTTACCCGACGAAATTCGGTTCAATCAGCCCTCAACCCTGCTGCTGATCCTGATAATGTCACCAAGTCTGATGATGACAAAAAGGGGGAAGATAAAGGGGAAGAATCAACGAAGGAAACTGTTGCTGCTGCTGAAGCCGAGAAGACTGATGAAGCTACTGAAGAGACTAAGGCTGCTGAAGAAGTTGGAAAGGTAGAAGGCAAAGAGAAGTCTGAAGAAGAGACTAATGCCAAAGCCAAATCTGATGAGGAAATGGCTGAAACCAAGGACTCTGCTGAAGATCAAATAGAGCCATTTACCAATTACAAAAATACTGAATCTGCCAGGATAGCAATGGAGAAACTGAAGGAGCAGCAACTCAAAGAAAAGATGGAAGCTGCCATATCAAATCTAGTGTTTTCTACTTTTAACCCTACTTCTTCTTCTCAAGATAAGAATTCTTATAAATCCAAAATGATGTGTTATAATTGCGGAAATTGGGCCACTTCATCAAAGACTGCCCATATCCTAAAGCTGAGAAGTACACAGAAGAGGAAATGAGAATCAGAAAAGAAAGAAAGCATCAGAAAGGCAAGGTGCTGTTAGCAGAAGCTGAAAAGTTAGCTGCTATCTACTCATCAGATTCAGATTCAGACACTTCTGATGAAGAGTCTTCTGAAGAAGAGAGTCCTGCTCTTATCTGCCTGATGGCCAAGGAATCTGATGACTCTGAGGATGATGAGGTAACTCCTCTTGACAATGAATTGTTTAATTCATTTGAACAAATGATGCTTAACAATACTGGTATTGCTGAAGCATTTAGTAAGCTTAAGGAAGAGATGATATTTCTAAGAGAGCAAAACAGTTCACTGAAACTTAAAGATGAAAAGCCAAAAGAATCAGCTGAATATAAACTGCTTGAACAAAAGAATGAATCTCTGAAAGCTGAATGTGAAGTACATAAGGGTAAAATCATGGAACTTGAAAAGATAATTGAGTCTCATGAAAAGTCATATGTTGCATCCACTCTTATCTCTAGTAAACAGAAGACACCTTTAGAACAGGATAAGTTAGAACTGAACCATACTGAAAAATTTGAATCAGCTGACAACAGTAAGGTCATATTTTATGTTCAGACTACTAAACCTGCTTCACCTGAGAAAGTGTCAAAGGAGAAGAAAACTCCTAAGGCTAAAAACAGCAAAGAGCCTAGTGTAGGAAAACAGACTGGTAAGACCAAACCGAAGAGTCCTAGGAGGATAAAACCAATCAGACTAGTAGTAAAACTAAGTCGTCTGTTAATGAGGAAACATCTAGTAAACCAAAGAAGCATAAGAACAATAAAAATCAAAATTCTTGGTATGAAACGAGTCTTATTATGTGCAACATGCTGCATATCCTCCTATGTATCATGCACCCCAATTTCCAACTTAATATGCACCATATCATGCTCATCCAATGCATGCATATCCTGCATATCATGCATCTTATTCTGCTTATGAACATTATCCTTATCATGCTGATTATCAACAACATAGCAAATCTGATGAACGTGATGAAGATAAAACTGTTCATGCTCCTGTTAAAACTCAGAAGCCTAAGACTTCAACATCTTTGGTTGTCAAAGGTGGAACTAATCCTTCAGGACCCTCTCAATAAGGGTACCTAAAACAATTTTTCTTTTGTTTTGTAGGTTAGGATTAGGAGTAGGAGTAAGGTAGAGAAAATCTGGTACTTGAACAGTGGCTGTTCAAGACACATGTGTGGAAACATACATGAGTTGACTGATGATGTTGATGTGGATGGTCCTAAAGTTACTTTTGGAGACAGCAAGGAAGGCAAGATTGTAGCAAGTGGAAGATTAATCAAAGGCAACATTGAGATATCTGACGTCTCTTATGTTAAAGGCCTCAAATACAATTTGCTGAGCATAAGTCAATTTTGTGACAAGGAATTTTCAGTCATCTTCTCATCAGATAAGTGCTACGTTGAACGGATTGGTACAAAGAAGGTAATTTTATCTGGAAAACGACAAGAAAATGTCTACACAGTGGACTGAAATTCTGTTGACAAGAGTTCAAGTATTTGTTTGGTGGCATCAACACCAAGTGAAGTCAGTTGGCTGTGGCACAAAAGAATGAATCATGTGAATTTCAAGACCATCAACAGACTTATCAAGAATGATCTGGTAGAAGGAATTTCAAAAACAGTCATGAGCAAAGATAAGCTTTGTGACGCCTGTCAGAAGGGTAAACAAATCAAGTCATCTTTCAAGAGCAAGAAGCACCAATCATCTGGAAGGATCTTGGAGCTGCTACATATGGACTTATTTGGACCCATTGATCCAATCAGCAATGGTGGAAAGAAGTATTGCCAGGCTGTTGTGGATGATTATTCAAGATACACTTGGGTGATTTTCATGAAAAAGAAAAGTGAAACCAAGGAGCATCTTACAAATCTGATGGAACTGATCCAGAATGAAAAGAGTATGAAGATATTGAAGATCAGACCATATAGAGGGACTGAATTTACAAACTCTACGGTTGAAGAGTATTGTAATGCCAGAGGAATCAGCCATGAGTACTCTGCTGCCATGACCCCTCAACAGAATGGAGTTGCTGAAAGGAGAAACAGAACTCTAAAAGAAGCTACCAGAACTATGATAGCTGAAGCAAAGCTGCCTCAAAGATTTTGGGCAGAAGCCACAAATACAGCATGCTTTACCCAAAACAGATGCATGATCAACAAGCACCAAAACAAGACTCCATATGAAGTTTGGAACAACAGGAAGCCAAACATTCATTACTTTATAATTTTTGGTTGTAAATGCTTTGTTTTAAATAATGGGAAAAATCACCTTACTGCCTTTGCAGAGAAGGCTGATGAAGCTGTCTTTGTAGGATATTCTACAGTTAGTAAAGCCTATAGAGTCTTTAACAAAAGAACTTTACTCGTAGAAGAATTTATTCATCTAGTATTTGATGAACCAAATCAATCTTCTGAAAATAATCAAAGTACTGATCAAAATCCGTCTACTGATTTTCCGAAATTGAATGTTGAAGAAAAGAAGAGTATATACCCATCATACTACCTGATCTCAACTCAGCTGCTAACTCAAGTGCTGTTCAAAATCACACAGCTGATTGTCTAACAGAAGAGTTACAAACAGCTGACAGACCAGAGACTGTTCAACAGACAACTGTTGTTCAACAGACTACTACTGGAACTCCAACAGTAGTGTTGCAAGATCAAAACAGAGGACAACATTCAGATTTGCAACCTGATCTGAGATGGCTCAAGAATCACCCACCAGAGCTGGTGATTGGTGATCCTTTGGATAGAGTGAAGACAAGGAGAGCTGCTGCAAATGATGCCATGTTTGTCAGCTTCCTATCTCAAATAGAGCCTGAACAGATTGAAGAAGCTCTTAGTGATTCAAATTGGATTGAAGTTATGCAAGAAGAGTTGAATCAATTTGAAAGGAATGAAGTCTGGTACTTAGTTCCTAGACCAAGTCATCAAAGGGTAATTGGCACTAAATGGGTAATCAGGAATAAAATGAATGAAGATGGTATTATCACCAGAAATAAAGCAAGATTAGTTGCCAAGGGATACTGCCAAGAAGAAGGCATTGTCTTTGATGAAACTTTTGCACCAGTAGCAAGATTAGAGGCAATCAGATTATTTCTCGCCTATGCTGCTCATAAGAATTTCACAGTCTATCAAATGGATGTGAAATCAGCTTTTCTCAATGGAGAATTGCAAGAAGAAGTTTATGTTGAACAACCACCAGAATTTGAAGCATATTAAGAAGAAGACAAGGTGTATCGTCTGAAAAAAGCCCTCTATGGACTGAAACAGGCTCCAAGAGCATGGTATGATACCCTATCTGATTTTCTTTTAATTAAAGAATTTCGTAAAGGTAAGGTAGATAAGACCTTGTTCACTATTGAATGGGAAGAACATATATTGATTGCGCAAATATATGTGGACGATATCATTTTCGGTTCAACAAATCAACAGATGTGTGATAAGTTCTCAAAGCTGATGCAGAACAAGTTTGAAATGAGCATGATAGGAGAACTTAATTATTTTCTTGGTTTGCAAGTAAGACAGTTGCCTGATGGAATATCATTAACCAAGCAAAATGCACAAAGGATCTGTTCAAGAAATTTGGTATGGAAACTAGCTCATCTGTTAGTGTTCCTTTGTCTACTGGACTTCGATTGGATAAAGATGAAGATGGCAAATCAGTGGACGTAACCAAATACAGAGGTATTATTGGGTCACTGTTGTATTTAATAGCTAGCAGACCTGATATCATGTACTCTGTTGGGGTTTGTGCGAGATATCAATCAAATCCTAAGGAATCTCATCTTTTAGCTGCCAAAAGGATACTTAAATACCTCAAAGGCACTCAAGATTTGGGATTATGGTACCTAGAGAATCTGGCTTTGAACTTATTGTTTATTCAGATTCTGACCTTGCTGGCTGCAAAATTGATAGAAAGAGCACAACAAGTGCCTGTCAATTTTTGGGTAGTTGTCTGATCTCATGGATGAGTAAGAAACAGACTTCAGTATCGATATCTACTGCTGAAGCTGAGTACATAGCTGCTGGAGCTTGTTGTGCACAAATAATTTAGTTGAAGCATCAACTAGAAGACTACAACATCAAAATCAGTGGAATACCTATCTACCATGATAATACAAGTGCAATCTCTCTTACTCAAAATACTACAAGTCATTCAAGGACTAAACATATAGAGATCAAACATCACTTAATAAGAGATCATGTGGAAAAAGGAAATGTCATGATAGAGCATGTTCATACTGAAAATCAGATCGCTGACATCTTCACGAAACCTCTAAGTGATGCAAGGTTCTCAACTTTAAGAGCTGAACTAGGTCTACTGAATTTAGATGCATAAGCTGAGGGGGAACTCAACAGAAGACTGGAGTTCATCAGCCTACTCATCTTATTATCTTCAAGGTTAACTCTCAACAGACTAGTTAACTTATGGATTCTTAAAGTCAGGGGGAACGTGTAAGACTAACGGTACTTCTGATTAAAAGATGAAATTTTTTGATGAAAGTTAGTTGAAGTTATGTTTTCATCAGAAGATCTAAATTTTGAAGATTGAAGATTAATTATCTAGCTGGATTGACAAACAGCCGAGGAAGATTACTAGTTATTGGCTTTCACTAGTAATAATCTGTCATCAGGACACTAGTCCCATCAGATAAGTATTTATTTTACTCGTCTGATCAACTATGTAAAAGCTTTGTTGTTTTAAAAATGTATTATCCAAAAACGCGTTTTTACAAGTATACTGAGGCGGTTCGTATTCCCGCCTGACATTTAATGCTTTTGAATTTTGAATTGCGTAACTGACGCCCCACGATCAAAGCTGACACAGAACGGATCAAACGGTTAGCGTGTAACACGGAAACCCACACACCCTAACCTCTTTAAAAACAGATCTGATCAGCTCTCTCCAATAGATGGGGCGGCTTAATCAGCACTATCTCTTTACGCACCCAAAAATATTCAAACGCATTTTGAGAAATTCTGCTTCTATACTTTGCAAAATTTATTGTGTTTCTTCACTAATCTTCTACAGAATCAACAATGACTCCTCAACAAAAGGCAAGAGCTGAGGGTATGTATCATGTCTATGATACATATCACAAATCTGGAACCGCCGTAATGAAGACTATTCTGGATAAAATCAAAGCTGCAACACTTGTAAATTTTATGGAAGGATATGACGAAATGGTCTATGAGGACCAAGTTTTGGAGTTTTACGGAGCAAAGGATGCTGTTGATTTCAATAAACTTGAGATCAAGGCAACAGTTGGTGGAAAAGATATTGTTATTACCCCTACTCTGCTTCATGAGAAATACGGTCTGTCCAACCAAGGAAGAACAGACCTGACGACAATGGTTGAGGAGAAGGAACAAGAATTCTGGAGCATCTGTGCTTAAGAAGGAGAAATACTATCTGGAAATATAAAGAAAATGCAGTTGAAGGATGAATATCAGCGTATGGCTGATATGGTGGCGAAAATAATTGAGAACTACACTTTCTCTTTAGATAGTGTGACTATGAAGAGGTATGCTATGATGATAGTTGTTCATTATGGGTTTGAGGTAAACTGGGCCGAAATTGTATGGTATATCTTGGCAAATTTCCATAAGAAGAAGCAGACAAATCATAGGATCACTCTTAGTCATCTGTTCGTGTTGATGTGTTGTGATTTGACTAATGGGAAAGTCATTCACAATGCCAAGGCTATGGTTCACTACCAAGCTGTTAAGGGAGGTTCAAAGAGGAAGAATGATGAGGAGGAAGAGGCTGAGGAACCTAAGGACAAGGTTCATGCAAAGAAACAAAGAAAGTCTGTTCAAACAGCAAAGCCAGCTGTTCAAGCCAGAACAGACAGAAAGAAGCAAGTTGTTGCTGACGCTGCTATAAAGAAGATTACAGATGAAGTTTTGGAAATATCAGCTGGTTCTCCATCAAGAACAGTGTCAGAAGAAATATATGCGGACAAAGTAGCAAAAAGGACTAGAAGCCAATTGAGAGACACTGCTGCTTCTCAACCTGTCAAAGAGAAGCCTGCTACAAAGAAGTATGCTAAGAGGAAGGTGGTTTTTGAACCATCCCCTGCTAAACCTTCTAACTTAGTCAGAGAAAGTCCTCAATCAGCAGAGAGGCCTGCTGGAGCTGAAGAAGAGTCTGTTGCCAAGGAGTCAGCTGTTGATCAAGCTACTCAACAGACTGCTTCTACTGCACCAACAGCTGAGGTAGCTCAACCTCAAGATGATCCTGAAGTGCAGATCATCGAACCTATTGCAGTTGCACCAATTGCATTTGCTGCTCCTGAACCTGCTGCTGCTAAAGAAGCTCGGACAGCTGACAAAAAGAAAGGAAAAAGAATGATTGTTATCGGAAGGAAGAAGGTGTCTGCTGCTGATAAGAAAAAGAGAGAGGAAGCAGAGCAAAGGAAAAGAGACGAACAGGAAGAGCAAAGTGTTATTGAACTTAGCAAAATTGAGGCTGAAAAGGAAGAGCAAAGAAGAAAAATGTCTGAGGCTGAACGCAAAGCTGCTGAAGATGCAGAATTGGCACTTGTGCTTGAGCTCAGCAAGAAAGACTCACATGGCCCAAACATAGCTGGTGGCATTAAGATTGGAGAATCAATGAATGCCATGAAGAAAATGCCTGCTAGCAAGATACCTGAAAAGAAAAGGTTTGAAGTGAGAAAAGCCTTTGAGATTGTTAATACTGACCCTGCTGTTTTTAACAGATTTGAAGTTGCTTTGCATCATATTGATGAGAAGCTGCATCGTAAAACATTGTTCACCCAAGAAAAGGAAAGATACATCAGATGGAGAGACTTTAGGATGAACAAGTATGTTGAAGAAGTCCAGAGCTGGAAAGAGTTTGCTGATGAGGAGAAGTGGGTCCTTAGCTGGTTGCAAACTACTTCAATCACCAAAGCACTGGATGCTGATTATGTCAGAGATGTGATGCATAAATATGCACAAGAAGCTGTTACTGCTGAAGCCAAGACCATCTCTGATGCATTGCCAGCCAAGAGAAGAAAGCAAGATGATCCCATCAAACGGGCTGTGCAAATTGTTGTTCATACTGCCTTGGAGAAATGGGCTGAAAAATGAAGATATGAACCAGGTTCTCCAAGTGATCTGCCTGCTCTGCCTAGCGTACAGCAGATCACATTTGGCAAAGAAATAAAAGATTACCAAGAGTTGCCTAAAGTGAAGACATCTGCTGCAAGTAGTCTCCCTGTTATAAAGAGAATCGTCAGACTACTGTTTTCACTGATGATGGAACTGTGGTAAACAAGATCTTTGAAGATGTCAAGGAACAGGCTGCTGAAGAGCCGTTAACCATTGAGTGGAATGCTAAGGAAAAGACTGAAGTAGAAGCTGTTCTAAAAGACACTCCTGTCCAACAGGAAGAAGATCATACTGCATCACCCTCTATTCCAACAGCTGATATGCACTCATCACTGATGGAATCCTTCCAGCTGATGCTTGAAAATTCTCTGAAGAAAATGGAAGAGAGGAACAGGATGCTGATGAAGCAAATGCATGAGGAGAATGCAAAAATGGTTAAGGATGTCATTACAACTTCCCACTGCCAGAAGACACTACTCTAAGGATGACAAATAGTATTCTGGATATGAACAGAAGTATTGAAGACGTTAAAGCTGATGTTGGTCATCTTCATGATGTTTTCAAGAGAAATGAAGATACTATTGCTCATTTGACTGACACGTTCATCAAAGTTGGTAATGAAGATCCTATAAAGAATCTGTTATTGGTTGCGGAAATTCAAGCCACTGCCAATAAAGTCCATCAAGAAGTCTCTACCTTACAACTCAATGTTGATTGCATTAATGATCAAGCTGGAACTATCACATCTACTCTGATAATGGATCAGAACATCAGGAACTTATGTGCTGTTGTCCAAATACGAGCTGTTGAACTCAACCCTACTGTTAACCCTGTTGATGATGACAAAAAGGGGGAAGAGAAAAGGGAAGAGCCAACTGTTCCAAGTACTCAAGAAGACTCTGCTGCTGCTGCTCAAGAAGAACCAAAAGAGCCAGAGAAACAAGTACTTGAAGAAAAAGCTGAAGGAGATGGAGAAGCTGATAACAAGGAAGCTGATGAACAAGCTGCTGAAGAAGAACCTGAAGGACCAGTCAAGTCTGATAAAGAATTGGCTGCAGAAAAGGACACTCCTGAAGAGCAACTGGATCCATTCACCAAGAATAAAAATATAGAACGTCTGAAGAAAAGAATTGATGAAGCAGAAAAGGAACTATAGCGTGAAAAAGAAATGAACCAAAAGATGGAAGCTGCTCAACAAAATTTTCTAACTGATGACGTAAATGATGAAGAAGAAGATGATGATGAATCAGAATATGAATATGAGGAAGTTGAAGAAGAAGAAAGTGAAGAAGCTGATGATTAGTATAGACTATCTTATCTTTGTATCAGTTTACTCTACTTTTTCAGTCATCTCATCTGATAAAAGCTTATAACTTGTAAGCATCTCAAATATATATAAAAGTTCAAGTTTTCACTCCAACATACATTTCTATCTCAGAAATTTTGAGGATTAAAACATTATTATAGGTAACTGGTACTTAGCTGAAGTTTTGTCATAATCAAAAAGGGGGAAATTGTTGGATGAAGATGAAGATAGAGTATACTGAAGTTAGAAAAGTTAAGGGAGGTTTTGATGATTTCCAAAACATCAAGATCAGCTAAGTATGGAAAACATAGTTAAAACCCTTAGAAGAATTTTGACCAAGTGAGAAGACAAATCAGAAGGGTCAAAGATTCAAGGTCCAGAAAACTACTGATCTGCTGAAGGAAATAAATCAGACTGGTGAAGATCGGCCGACTCAAATCAGATTTGTTCAGGTTTGGGATCAGCTCTGCTCACCATCAGACTTGTGTTCTTATCAGCCGAGTGGAAAGGATCATGAAGTCTCCGCAACGGTAATAAATGCACTTGGAGTAATAAATGCTGAAGACCGAGGGTATTAATGGCAAATGATTGAAGAAATACCTCGTATCAGCTTGGTGCATTAAATGCTGCCTGACAGAAAGTACAGTCTGCAGTACTGTCACTTTGCAGAGAGCCGTTCGCGGAAATTAAGGACTAGAAACCAAGAAATTTGAATTGTATCTTTCTTCAACGGATACTTTTCAATCTGTGAGTATAAATAGCTGAAGAGACGAAGAGAAACTGTGAACACAACATCTGAGAGATTATCCGAAGCAGAATATTTTCTAAGTCTCAAGAACAGCTCACTCGCCTGCTGAAGTCATTTGTTGACAGAAGCTTGTTGAAGCAAAAAGAATACATTTTCTGAGTGATTCTATGTAAAAGAGAGTGTTGTGAGGAGTTCTTATCCGTCTTTGTGAGTGATAAGTATCTGTAGAATAGGTCTTCTTTGTGATTTCCTATTGCGCACTTGTGGTCATTTCATTTGTTGTTCGACGCAAGCAGAGTATACTGTAAACTTTGTGATTATAGTATAACCCAAGATCTGTGTAACTTGCAAGAGTGGACTAAATGATTTACATTCATATAACCACTATAAAAATCCTTGTGTTATTACTCTGCATTTTTACTTGCATATTTTCAGTTTGTATAAAAACACTTTGATAAAACTGTTTGAAGAGATTTTTAAGGAGTTTGATAAAACTGGGGATAAAATATTTCAATCCACCAAGTTTGCTTCTGAAAAACACTTAAAATATCCTCTGCAAGTATTCTGGTATTAAAACTGATTTTGACTAAATCAGCTAAGTGATTATCAGATTAGTGGTCAACCGAGCTGTTCAAAGATTTGTTCGCGATCATTTTTGTCAGCTTACTGTTCTATAACAGCTTAGTCTGCCAACAGTTAAGTAAAAAGTTTTAAAGTTAAAATTTGATAAAATTTTCAGAGGTCTATTCACCCCCCCCCCCTCTAGACCTCATCTGACCACTTGAGACCAACAGTAAAATTGGCATTTTTTCAATTTACAGCATAGATTTTTTTTTTCAATTTTAACTTGCAATATAATATAGATTACGTTAACTTTGGTTATTTCCACCTTCTCAAAACTATTTCAGAAAATAGAAAAATAGGGTTCTGTTACTACTATTCAATTCATCTTGTAAACGGAATCCTCCAAATTTATATATTGGAGAGTGCAAACCTGATAATAAGACCAAATTAAAAATGAGTTGGATAGATTGAGAAAGGGGAGAAACGAAATCACCTCACCTCACATTATCAACTAAAATTAATTATGGGTAAATTAATTATGGGTAAAATGATGGGAAGGAAAAAAAATGGATTTTGGTGTATAAAAGAAAAGGATCAACTTGCTGAATTCAACTAATATTATGGTTTTATTTTTATTATCACATATTCTCAGCTATTGACATGTGTCCTTCATTTCCCTTCTTCTCATTTTTCTTTCCTTTTCTCGTTTAATTTGGGAAAAAATGTTTTTTTTTTAAATAAATAGAAAAAAAAAGAGTTGAAAATGGTTTAATTAACCTCAAACTCCCCAACCCAAAATTTTCTCTCATTTCACGTCTCTCTATTTTATGCGCAATTAAAAAAAAAAAATAACTCAAATTATTCTACATATATGTAAATGGTGTGGTCTTTATGTTGGTTGGATTAAATTTAGTTTTGTTATTTTGATATAGTTTATTTAAGCTATTTAGAAAATAAAATTTTGATTTGTGAGATAATATTTTGAGAAGAAAAAAAGGTTTGAACAGCCTCATATAAATTAATAAATGATTTTATATCATAATTTTTCAACCACTTTTAATGACATAAATGTTAAAAGTTATTGTTTTTTAACTCTATTTATCCATGCCAAAGAAAAAGAGTAAGATCTATGTAGGAAAAACTGAAGTAATTAACAAAAAAAGGAAAAGAAAGGAAAATCACAAAAACAAACAATAATTTCACTGTACTATACGTTTGCGACTCATTGAAATTCTTCAAAGTTAACAAATAACTATTATAAAAATTTCAACGATCTTTAGATTTTTTTTTAGGGTCTTCAATCATTTCTGAAACTTAATTTGTTAGTATAAGAATTTTTTTTCGCATTGTTTCACAAATTGAGATTAAAAATTAAATAAAACTATTTAATACTTGACTCCAACTCCTACGAGAAAGTTCGATTTGTTATACAAATAAAAAAAAAATCTTGAACATTATTTTTTCGTTTGCTAATTAACTTTTGAAGTTTAGTTTCAGGCTTTCAGCTCAACCTAATAAGCTAATTTTGACGAAACATATGTAAAAATATCAAGCAACTCGATACTCGTCTCGAGCTCATTTGAGCTCGATTAATTTAACAATTAAATCAAACTAAACAAAATTTCAAGTTCGATAAAAAAAATCAAATCAAACTTGAACAATATAGCGTTCGGCATTGCTCGACTCATTTACCCCCCTATGGCCCTATCCATAAGTTAGGTAATACGATGAAAGTAGTTTATTCAATTAATGAAAATGTATAAAACATGTAATGTATTTAACACAAAATATATTTTAGTTATTTAGTATTATATAAAATAAAATTATATTTGATTAAATAACTTAAATAAACTGTACCAAAGTGAAGCAAAATAAATTTAATATAACCAGTGACTAACAAAAAGAATCATGCATCATAAATACTGTACGTGAACAAAGCGTGAAAGAGCGTGAAATGAGAGATAATTTGTGGATAAATTTTTGGTTTGGGAGTTTGAAACTAAAGCATTTTCAACTTTTTTCCTTAATTAATAAGTTGAAAGAAACCTAATTTCCCAAGTAAATTGAGAAAAGAAAAGAACAGAAAAGAAAAATGAGAAGAAGGGGAACGAAGGACACATGTCAATAGTTGAGGACAAAACAAGGAAAAGAAAAAGATAGCAAACCAATTCATGTCACCACATTTTATAAAGCTATTTAAAGTTAGATCGTTGTACGATTATTATCACAATTACATTTATCATCGTTTGTCCATTTATCTATTTCATTTATTTTCATTAAGTTTTTGGAATGTGGGTCTCTTGATTCTGATTTGTCAATAAGAGAAGGGCAAAAATTTCTTAATTATATTATAAGTTGCTGTACAATAAGTTCAACGTAAGTGCCTATACCTAAATGGGTAGAGCGTTTGTTCAATCTTTTCATATTCTGTTATAAATAGCTTGATTCTACTTGGCACCATGGAAATTTATCAGTTTGCCACTTTGTACTTTCGAAAAAAATTTAATTCAGTTTGCATCCTCGAAACATAAATCGTCTTTCATTTAGCAACTTGGATGAATTTTAGGCCAAAATCCAGGAGTATTTTTGTCACTACTTCAAAAGTCAATATGAAGTTCCTCCCAATTATGATAATGTGTGATTCATGTGCAATTAAGAACGTAATTGACCAATTATCCTTTAAAATAACTCCCAAAAAAATATAAAAAAAAAATGGGATGTCACACGTTGTAAATATAATATTGAAAGGACCGATATTAATTATATTTGTGTACATGCTGGAGTTTAGAGATTCTTGTGTTATTTAAATCCACAAAGCTCTTATATATATATATATATATATATATATATATATAGTATATATATATATATATACTAGCATTTGTCCCGTGCTATGCACAGATTATATAATTTAAACTTATATTTTAATTGAAATTAATTTAAATTTACCACACTCAATCCATAAAAACAGAATGCTCAAAATGTTACATTTTTTCTTTCAAAATTGAATGAAAGTTGATGAACACTAATCAAGTATGAGCGAATCTTATTGATTATTTTTACATTAAGCAAGCAACTTAAATATTTGAAGTTAAAAGGAATCAAAAAATAATTATTTAAACATGAACTAAATATTAAAATTTCATCGACCGACATAATTAAAGTAGAAAATTGATTAGCTATATCGTTTGATATATGTATATCAAAATTATCAAATTTCACTTATTTATAGATACTTGGTTGATATCAAGTGACCTCATAAACACCACTTTATTATATTATTTGATATATATTTATGCAGTGAAATTTAAAATTCAAACAACTCTACTATGGTGCTTCAAGTATAAACTAAAACGTCATACTCAATCATCACCATTTTGTAATTCTAAACTACTATGGTAATTCTCTTAAAAAAAAAAAAAAAAAAAGTACTATTGTAAGGTTTTAATCAATTCTCAAGACCAAAAATACAAAAATATAGAACATAGGAAAAATAATACTAAAACCTCTTTAATTAAAATTTTCTATTAAAAATTAATCATATAAAAGTATTAGTATTGCATGCAATAGATTATATCATTTAAGAAATTTCGAGATAACTTGGACATATTATATGAGAACCTCTTCCTACAAATATACGAATTTGGGTTCACCATTGTGTGATAGTTCAATTCAAGTACAATAACTATTTTGTTTACAAACCTCTACGGATTTCAAATTCCAAAATCTTTAACATTTCATAAAATTTATAAATTTAATTTAATTTATTGGATCATGATTATAATAATTAAAAAATAGTGTTACACGTACAAATTAATTTAAAAAACAACAAACTCTAAGTTTACTTCAATCTCAAGAATTGTTATCTAATTAAGTAGTAAATAAACGTGTAAAAGTTACAAAGACATGATAAATTAATTCAAAGCTTTTGTAATAACATAAAATTGAAAATTATGACTTCAAAATTGTAATTCTAAAAAAAAGAATATTTTTCCATCAGCTTTTTCAACCAAGAATTCCAGCTCGCAGATGGAGATATCACCTTTGCGAAAACTATTCTCCCAAATGTCAAAAAAACTGGCTCATTTTCTTTTTATTACCCTTTTTTTTTTTTTTTTTTTTTTTTTGATAAATAAGTGCGTACTGAAGAAGATAAAGGTGAACAGTTTTGCAAGAGTACAACTTTGTCATAGCTTAAGGACCAAGTCTTCCAAGAAAGAAAAAGAAATGTAATTTATGCCACTACGTTTTCACTCGTAAAAGTAGGGCTGTCAATGGGGCGGATTTCAATCCGAATCCGTCCGAATTCGATTCGATTTATTAGGATAATTGTCCGATTAGAGATTCGATGGACCTGATCCGATTATAAAGATCCGAAATCCGAAACTCATGGAGCGAATATGGATTTAGGTCGATCCGATCCGTTGAAGATCCGTATCCGACAACAAATAAAAAGAAAGATATATATACAAAATGATTTATAAAAATAAGTATAATTAATAATATTTCAACGTCAATTTAAGAAGATAGTAATTTATAATTCGTTTATAAATTTATTTAAACCAATATATTCATTCTACAAATATGAATATAGTAAATAAACTTTGAAAATGTGAGCTAAAATTAAATAAAATTGAAAAGATAATAAACTTATTTTAGGAAAAAAATATTAATTTAACTTTTTAAACACAATTTATTGGATCCGAAAAATATCCGATATCCGACCAAATCCGACCAAGATCCGTTGGTTTCAAAAAATCTAGATCCGAGCAAGATCCGAATCCGACAGTATTCGATCCGATATAAATGGAGCCGGATCTGGACGAGCCTGATTCGACCAGAATCCGACCCATTGACAGCCCTACGTAAAAGGAAAGAAATTAAATGACAGCGAAATTAAATGAAAAAGAAAACTAGTACCAACTCAAAGTACAACAACCGACAACCACATAATTACGAAACGGTGTCGTTTAGTTTACTAAAGCCTTCATAAAACGTGAAATTATTTTGGTCAGTCAAAACTCATTGCCTCTTATTAGTTTGAATTATATATATATAACATTAGCACCGTAATAATTATATTATCATAAGATCAATAATGTTGACTTCAGTGAATTAATCGATAATGTCGACTTCGATCAATAATCAGGACAAATATCAATTCGACTCATGATTAACCTAATTATACATTACTATATTGTCAATCCTGTTGATTTCGATGAATTAATCGAATTAATTATCGATTTAGTAAATTAATCGAGTCAATGATCAATTTAGTCAATTAATCGGGCCAATTATCGATTTGAGTTATGGTAAATCTAATAATACATTACCTTACTATCAACAATGTTGACTTTAGTCGATTAATCGAGTCAATTATCGATTTCGATTATGATTAATCTAATTATTCAATACCATTTTTGTATTACTAAACTATTGTGGTTAACTAAAACTGGCTTGCCGATGAGGCCTTAGCCAAGTGGTTAAAGATGAGGCTCCATGACTAGGAGGTCATGGGTTCAACTCCCACAAATGTGGGTATTTTCTCTAGTTTCATACTAGTTTTTCTCTAGTTTAATACTAGTAATTAGTTCACTTTGATATTATTGTAATAGTTTCGATTCGATATAGGGTTTGATGTAACAACGTATTTACCATCTTAAAAAAACTAAAACTGGTTTAATTATTGGTATAAGTCAACAATGTTCACTATACGAATATGTACTACATATGTAATTGAAAATTAGATGCAATTTTTCAATTTTAACTTTTGGATTTATTTGTAATGTTAATAATATGTCACTTTAGAACTTGGTGTCATTTGTAATATCATATAAGACCATAAAATTGACAATTGTAATATTTATCCCAATTCTTTTTGTTAAAATTTTATAATCGCCAATAATGTTTCAATTTTCAGTAGTAATTCAAAGGGGTTAGTGGGGGGTTGGCGGAATAAAGTTTGGTGGGGTTGTATTTGTACTATGCTTCAAATTTTTATGGAGTCAACATAGACCACCCCGGAAAAGTATCATAGATAATATTTTTGCTGGAATAAAGCAACCTAAAAATAAAATAAAATAAACGATTTATGGTCTTCAACTATACTAAAGTCTGTTTTTTTCAGATTATTTTCCAAACCCATGTTGTAAATATATTAATTTTCATAATATATATATATATATATATTTTTTTTTTACTTGTATACATGTACTATCTTTGCTGGAAACTTATAGAAGCAACCCAAATATAAATGAATAAAAAATTTATGGAATATATAATTGTAATCTTTTTTCTATATATTTGTCTTGGAAAAAAGAAGAATATATATATATATATACATGTATATTATTATTATTATTATTATTTACTAGACTGTATTTTCTTCTTGGACGGAAAAGTGCAAAGGGTATAAATTATATATATATTTTAATCAAAGACTAACAAATAACACTACAAGTAAATGATGACATTAGCAACTTTACTGTAATAATTTGTCATCTATATATAAGCTCTAAGTGTACAATTAATCTTCCAAAAAAAAATTCCAAACCCCTTGTTGTAAGTTGTTTCATAAGTTTTGTACTTTTTATAGATCTTTCATATGTTGTTAATCATGCAATCAGAAAATGTAAAAGAAAAGAATGACTAATGGAATTAATAATGGTATTTTTTTTCTTAATTAATTTTTCAGAAAACTATAAGAAAAAGGAGAGATGATGGGATTGGGAACTATGATTAAGAAGAAGAAGAAGCAAGAAGATGAAATTCAAGGATTTATTGACTTGATTTTTTCTTGGTCCATAGCTGATATAATGAACCAAGATCTTTACAAGGATAAGGTTTGATTCTTCATTTTATTAATTCTTTATAAAGTGTTGTTCTGTATTTTGAATGGTTAATTAATTCCAAACTACTTATATACAGGTTGATCAAATTCCAGAAACATTTTCATCAGCTGGACAATACTTCAATTCATTCATCAATCCACTTATTGAAGAAACTCATGCGGATCTTCGTTCCAATATTACAACTATATTTCGTGCACCTTCATGCGAAATACTTGGTGTTAAACGAATCCGAAAAAATGATGATAAAAACCGCGAGAAATTGACTTACCGTTTATATTTGAAACCAGGTTCTTACGAACCCGAGTATAGAGATTTGATTGTACTAACAGAAGTGAAACCAAAATGTATTAATGATCTTAATAGGCCTAATGGATCATATACTATTGCTTTACTCGAACGCTTATATTCGTCTCTTGACATTCGAATACTATCTTCCAAGCCTGTTATGCTTAAGAAAGAAAAGGGCAAACTTTTTGCTACTTATCTTTCAAACTTGAACACAAACTCGCGAATTTGGAAAGCTTTGAATCCAGACATTGATGGAGGAAATTTCAACATTATCAACTCTGTTCTGACAGCTAATCCATCTGTAAGAATGTTTTTATTTATTTTTAAATATGATGTTATATTAATGGTTTGTTTTCGACTGAGTGAAGGTAGATCAACGTTGCAGTCGTTGCTCGAGCCTTAATTTATCGAAGTCGAGGGAAGGTATCAGCCATTTTGGACTTGATGAATCTCAAAAGGATGCGGTTTTGAATTGCATAGCCACAACGCAATGTCATCATAAAACTAACGTGAAGCTAATATGGGGTCCACCCGGAACTGGAAAAACGAAAACAATTTCCGCTCTAGTATTTGCCCTCTTGAAAATGAAGTGCGGAACATTGATTTGTGCTCCGACTAATATTGCTGTGGTAGGAGTTGCTAAGCGCTTGCTTAGTTTGCTAGGTGGTACTTTAATGTACGAGAGTTACGGTTTAGGAGATGTAGTCTTGTTTGGTAACAGGGAGCGAATGAAGATCGATGACCATGACGATCTTTTGGATATATTTCTTGATCATCGTGTGGACGTATTAGCTCGTTGTTTTTCACCACTAACGGGTTGGCATGGTAGTTTAGTATCATTAATATCTTTTCTTGAGGATCCTGAAGGCCAATATCACAGATACTTGTCAAGAGATAAAGTGGAAAATACGGAAGAATCTGATAAAGATGACGACGACAATGATGATGATGAAGTGGAGGAGACAAACGTGCACGAAATTCGCAAAGGTAAACTTGACATGAAATCTTGGAAGGAGTTAATCAATCGTGAACTAAACGATGCCAAGAAGAGAAACATGAAGGGCACGCGTGAGAAGAGCCAATCCAAGAGTAATGATAAGGATAAGAATAAGGATAAGGATAAAAAAGCCCAAGCAAGTGACAAAGATGAAATTCTATGGACATTTTGAGAAATTTTTCACCAACACATTTAAAAGGTACGCAGAGCGGCTAATGTTATGCATGACAGGATTGTACACACATATGCCTACTTCGTGTCTTCCTTTGAAAGTTGTAAAGAAAATGAATAGATTTCTCGAATTGCTTCAAACGCTTCAAAGGTTGGTAAATAATATATCGAGCGAAGGAATATTAAGGCAAGCACTAAAAGGAAATGAAGACATCAAAAGGACAAAATTACAGTGCCAGAAAGTATTTGAATCCTTCCGCAGATCATTCTTGGTTCCAGAAAACTTTCGCTATCATGAAATTAAGAAATTTTGTCTAGAAAATGCTTGCTTGATTTTCTGCACTGCTTCAAGCTCAGTTAAATTGCATACAGAAGAAATTAAAACTTCAATTCAAATGGTCATAATTGATGAAGCTGCACAGCTGAAAGAATGTGAATCCTCTATCCCCTTACAACTCTTTGGGGTCCGAAATGCTGTACTTGTTGGGGATGAGAAACAACTTCCGGCAATGGTTCAAAGCGAGGTCTTGAAATGAATTGAAATCAATCTTTCTTTCTGTAGAAAGTTTATTCATTTACAATGTTTCATTTACAACTTTTTTTCTTACATTGACAGATATGTGAGAAAGCTGGTTTTGGAAGAAGTTTGTTCGAGAGGCTAGTGATTTTAGGACATAGTAAACATCTTTTAAATGTTCAGTATAGAATGCATCCTTCAATAAGCTTATTTCCAAATAGCGAGTTCTACGGATATCAAATTAAGAATGGTCAAAATGTCATGAAAAGAGCCTATAAACGTCGTTTCCTCAAGGGGAAATTTTTTGGGTCGTACTCTTTCATAGATGTAAACAGCGGAAAAGAGGAGTTTGATGATAGGCGTAGTAAGAAAAATATGGAGGAGGTTTCTGTGGTTGCTTGGATTGTATCGAAACTCTATCAAGGTATTACTTCTATTAACATTTTTTCTTTTAACCTCATTATAGATTTTCTCCTTTTAAGTGCTTGACTATCGGTAAATTGTATAGAATCGGCTCACTCAAAGCAAAAGGTTCGTGTGGGTTGCATATCGCCTTACAAAGCTCAAGTTCATGCAATTCAAGAAAGGCTTGGAAAAACTTATAGTACAGATATAAATGATAAATTTTCAGTAAATGTTCGTTCGGTGGATGGTTTTCAAGGTGGTGAAGAAGACATTATAATAATCTCCACAGTTTGGTGCAATGGGAATGGATCTGTCGGTTTCTTATCTAATTGCCAAAGGACTAATGTAGCTTTGACTCGAGCTAGGTACTACGTACTTTCATTCGCCCTTATCCGTGTAACAATGTTAATTAGTACACTTTGAGGATTTCTTTTTTTATGGATCCTTTTACAGGCACTGTCTATGGATACTTGGAAATGGTGCAACTTTGCTAAACAGTGGTTGTGTGTGGGAAAAGTTGGTTCGTGATGCCAAAAGTCGGGGTTGTTTTTATAACGCTTCCGATGATAAGAGTTTGGCTCTGGCAATTAGCAATGCCAAGATGATTTCATTATTTGATATGGATTCAATCTTGTTCAAAACTTCAAAGTGGAAGGTTCAATCATTTATTAATAGGCAATCTAGTCTTGAATATCCTCTCTGTCACATATTGGTGTCACATGTTTTTTTTTTTGTTATTACAGGTTTGCTTCTCGGATGAATTCCACGACTCCATGATTAGACTTCAGCCCTCGGGAGGAATCCACGACGACATCGTTTCTGTGTTGGTAAAACTCTCTAATGGATGGCGCCAGGTGTACAAAGACGTAAGCCTTGGCCACACGAAAGGGCGTTCTTCTCAGTTACTGGAGATTTATGATGTAAAAAAGCAACTAAAACTGATATGGAGTGTTGAAATACTTGAGAAAAATTCACAAGATATTCAAGTTATCAAAATATGGGACATTTTGCCAAGAATCAAAATAATACCAAAACTCGCAAAGAAACTTGACGTTTTATTTGATAACTACTCGGATCATTATATGAGCCGCTGCATTTGTAAACGCATTGAAGGGTACGTAAATAAAATCATTGATTCATGTTCTTTTCTTAATGCATATTGTTGTTTTCGATGCGACTGAGCTGTTACTTTGATGCAGGAACTTGACACTTCCGATGAAATGGCCCATGGATTCGAATGCAAGAAGTGATTATCCTAGTAATGATCCAAGTCATGAGTTGTCCACAAAATTAACAGCAATTAGTCTTAATTAAAGATGTACTAAGACTATGAGGTAGCTGGAACCAAAATTTGCATTATTTTTTAGGGTTAATTTGTTTATAACAAATTACTTTGGGGAGGTAAATGCAATTTTTTTTTAATTTCGAACAATGTCTTACAAGCGGTTGTGTTACTAGCTTATGTATATTTTGAGTACTCTATTTGGATCAGATGTTTTACAGTTTGAGTTCTTAAAGCGTGGCTTCTTAAGTATGCGAAACTTATTCTACAATTATTATAGAATAGGAGAGATATATAGTGATGTTTACTTATGTTTTACAATATTAATTTAATAGAATCTATTGGAGACACCACACTGGGAGGACTTATACCATTTACACTCTTTGGTCAAAGTTATAAATAAACAGTCTAGTTTGTATCGCGAAGTCAATTTTGCGTCACCAGTCTCATGAATATGTTAGCATTAAAAAGCGGGGATTGGAAATTGTTGAATTCAAATTTAATATTTTTTTTATAAATAAACTAAGAACTATAAGATATTAAGATATCAACAGGTAATTGGTCTAATGGAAAAGACTAGCACCCTAAAGTGGGGATTCAAATTCGAATCCCTGTTGAGAAAAATTCTTTATTATATGTCTGACGCTCATCAAAATGGATTACCAGATTGCGGAAAAAAGAAGACCTATAAGATTATATAATTCGTAAACTTTGTTATCATTACATGTAGACCCTTTTTTGGTTTATTGCATGTCCTTACTAGCCAGTAGCCAAGTGAGGTCCTCTCATTTTGGTAACGAAATTCCCATTTCACCCTTACTCTGAGGCGGTTAACATTATTGTAATAATTATTGTAATGCCTCACTTTTGTTTTCTAATATTCTATGATAAAAAATTAGAGGACTTTTAGTCACGTTTGATTTTCTAAATAACATAAACTATTATTGTATTTCATAATGAATTATCTTTAAGATTTAATTATAAAAATATCTCACACATATTGAAATTTACAAAAATTCACATAGATTAACCAGAATGTCAAAATCCTAAATAAAAAATACTATCATATTTAACCCCTAACATTAATAATTCTAATTTTAAAATTAGAAGGGAAAAAAATAATTTTTTTCAAGTTAATTCCTTCTGATATGTTTAATAGACAATTTACCTACCTGTAATAATAGGTAATTTACTTTCATGTGAAATGAAATATGGGCAATTTATCTTTGTGATATGAAATAATTAGCAATTTACCTCATTTCTAGTAGAGGTGTTGCACACACGTTTTATAATGCGACTGAGACTTCATTTTCGTATAACAACATACTCACCTCATTTTACCCTCTTGTGATATGCGTAAATAGACAATTTACCTCTCTGTGATATGCGTAAATAGCCACTTTAACTTCCTTTGATGTTGCATAACGGACATTTTACCCCCTTTATAAAAAGGTAAAAACAAGAGGCAGTAGCATACTTCTTTACTATAAGGTATTTTTTTGTTGACTGTAAAGGAGATTTCAAATATTCTTCAACAAATTCAAATTTTGTCGTCCACATCCTTGCCGCATAGGCTTTCGACTCCAGGTGGTCAGACTAATCATCATGCATTCATTTTTTTTAATTGTGTTAATGTTTGTTGCTACGGGGAATCCCCAATTTTTTACTTGTTGAACCTTTTTAATAATTTGGATCGAGGTAATATAATTATATTAAAATAAATAAATAAATAAATAAAATATATATCTAGATTGGTGTAATGTGACCATTCAAGCCATTAATTGGGACATTTTGTTTATTAAAATCAGCAATGAGTAGAGAGGAAAACTGAAAGCAAATGTGTTATTTAATTGTGCATAGTAATAATTGAAGGGAACAAAATGATGAAATTGATAGTTCAAACTTGAAACAACACAATGCATCTCCATATAAAAAAACCCAACACAAAGCAAAATAAAGAAAGTTATAATTTTGGTATTATTTTATACCAAACGATCATCTATCACATTTTGGTGTTACACGATAGATTATCCTCCAAGTGAATGTATGGACCTATAAAAATTAAAAATTTATACACTTTTCAACAAATCTATATGTAGTACACAAAAATGTGATAGAAGATCCATCTGATTGAAATATCATAGAAACATGAAAAGCATGTAAATATAAGCATCTTAGTAAAACTAATACAATACATCAAATTGATCTATTTAAGTTGTGATCTATGGTATTCTGCAGCCATTTGAGCAAGCATATGAAGAGCTTATTTATACTTTTCAATCAAATTATTTTTCATGGCCACGCTTAACATATTACATGAAGCAAGCTAATTCCAATTCCACACAAGAAACGTACAGAGTTGTGTAGCCGATAGACATGAAGCTCAAACATAATAAGTTGTAGAATCTTTAGGTATACAAACTTCATCCATGTACGAAATTCCGATTCATAACCCCGGTAACTAGCACCTACTTGAATGAACGTAGAATAACAGGCCTGCAGTAAGTCCTCCATGAATGGAATTTAGCAATTGCTTAGGATCAAAATTTTGGAGAAGACTGATCGACTATCCTGTCTTCCACCCACCAAACGAAAATTCAGTTGATATAATATAACTCAATTTACATGATAAACAAACAAAGAGATCTACACCGTGATCATCAACTTCAACAATTAAGGTCATGTCCATTCTTTAAGTTAAGCCTTTCCTTCGTCGAGTTCTCTTATGAAGCTTTCGAACCTAATGTCAACTTCAGATGTCTTGAGTGAGACTCTACAGCTTCAAGCAGGTTCAGTAATATGATCTTCCATGTATTCTCAGCATCTCCAAGCGAATGGTCAAACTTGCTTCACAGTTGTTGAAAAAGAATGGTGTATGTTCATGGCCAAACAATAACTCATGGCTAGCGACCCCCAGAGGCGAAACTCAAGTTCGAATCCTACTGGAGACACCATGCTAGGGAGGACCTATACCCAAAGCACTCTTCGGTCCGAGCTGTAAATACACTTAAGTAGATCGGAAAAAAGCAATAATCTATTGTCATCCAGTTTTGATTGATTCTTTAGTCCATGAGCTGGATTGTCTAGAAGCATAATCACTTGAAATACGCTTTGCCCACAAACTTTCATTTGGTAACCAAGATATATGGCATTCGAAAGTCGCACACCATCTTAAGAACAATAGGGCCTCGGCAAGATTCACAGATTCTTTAAAAATCTCAATTATTTGAGACTCAAAGTCTAAGTCCTCGTCAAAAATTAGATCCTCGTATTTTAATTTAGCCTCTTCAAGAACATCATCTTGTTCAGAAATCATTCTCATGCTCAAAACATGTAATGCTTCAACGGCGGTGGCATGAAAACCATTGTTTACATATGCAGATAAAACAAGTCTGATTGTTCCCGAATCAGGGCGGACCTTCTCTTGATGCATATGCTCCACAATCAGCTCAATCACATCAATTCTTCCCTGAAATATTCACTTATTAGTTTATCCATTCTTTAAAATTTAGATAGTTCATACTGATAGCCTGATTGCCAAATGATAAATTACCTTTTCATCAGCTGCTCGAAGAATTGTGTTGTAAAATATTACATCAGGTAGTATCCCTTCTGAGATTACATGATCTAATAGCTCAAGTCCCTCATTAAAGTCTTCAAATTTCAACAAGACCTATCACAAGATAAAATGTCACTCTGAGAGAATCACATAATTCAAGTATATGTGTATAATATATAAACAATTTTCTGTAAATTATATAAAGATTTTGCAGAACTGAAGACCCAAAATAAAGCTGAAGCTCGCAGGTTTTGATGTCTAATGGCAAATACTTAAATTTTGATCTAATGAAAAATGAATTTGTAACCCAGATGAACAAACAATAAACTAGCATACTCATATATTTGAAATCGTATCTTGAGAACTTACAATGGAACCAGTGTACTGATCAAGAATGAAAAGTTTTAAAAGAGGTAGACAAGCAATCCTACACTTGAATCCAAGATTGATATAAACCACAATTTGCTTATACATGATTGATGGTCTAAGAAAATACCTTCATGAAAGCAGTGTAAGCCTTTATATGTAGAGGGCAGCCACCGCGGATCAACATAGAGACCAAGGCACAAGCAGATCTATAACATTCTATAATGCTACAGCAATTAATCATGGTAGTATAAATTGGTTGACTCAGTGGGAATCCATGTGAAACCATGTGCTTGAATACCCGAATTGCCATATGAGACTAAATAGAAAGAAAAATAATTATCAATGCTTTTTGACATATGAGAATGTTAACATAAGAAAACATCACCAGAGACTATGAAATACTTACTTCTTCAGCCTCAACAAGTGAATGCAGAACAGTTTCGTAATTGGACATCTGTAGATACTGGTTTCCATCGATGAAGTGTTTCTTCAGTTCATTTATCATTCCCTCCATAGCAAATGCTCTCAGCTGTCAAAGAGTATGGGGTAAATGGGTTGTGAGTTTTGATTCCAACCAAAGATCTTTAATTCATGCATCAAATAGACTATTTCTTCATTTGTCATTTATAGTCAATAAAAAAGAGAAGGAACTCCCCAAAAAAGCCTAACCAGCGACATGTTCCTCATTAAAGTTTAATCTCTGATACCAGGCACAACTGTGTTCTAAGTGATTCAGAGACTGATTGATTTATTATAATAGTTCTTTTTACACATTAATGTTCTAGATATCATAAATTAAGATGTTAGTTAAGAATATTGAATGACCAACTCATCTAAAAGCTTAAGCTGTTAGAGAGAGGAATCATTTAATATATATCACTTAAAACGCCCCCTCACGTGTAGGCGGTATTCATTTACTCAAGCCTTAACACGTGGAATTTAGAAATGGGTGGCAGAGGGATTCGAACACAGGACCTCTTTTGGCCTGAGCTCTGATACCATATTGAATGACCAACTCATCTAAAAGCCTTAAGCTGTTAGAGAGAGGAATCATTCTATATATATCACTTAACAAAGAAGAACAGTTGCAGTATTAAGATGAGAAATTTTTAAATCTGTAGTATTAAGTAATTGGCTTCTCGTAATGCAGCATTTACCATGAATTGCATTGATAGATGACTGTGCTCGATACCATGCCTCATCATATCCTTTTCCATGACATTTACCCTTTTAGTAACATCAATTTGTGATGAAAGATTGCCTTCTTCATAACGCGCATTAACATTTCCAAATAGCTTAAGCAATGCCCCATATGTCTTGATATCTAGCTTAACATTTCGCTGTTTCATTTTAGCGAATACCCGAACAGCACGTTCAGGTTTATCCTGCAACATATTAAAGAAAAAAATGATACAAAATGATTAAAGAAAGAAAACATTTGTGAATATAAGTAAACTAAGAGAGATCTGAATTTCCCATTATCTCCCGCATGATGAGTCCTATGTTTTGTAAAAAAAAAAAAATCTCTACTGTAGCAGAACCATCGTAGGGATGTTGCTGTAGTGCAATACTAGAAAATGGAAAATAAATTTATTTGTGGTGATTATCACGAATTTGGATAACACATCACCATAACAAATACGAATTAACACAACTGGAATGTGATATTATACACAACAATAGCTGTTACATAACAAATTGGTAATTTGAATTATTTAGGTAAGTAAAACTAACAATTAAATGACAAATCTAACTAGATTGCTGGTACAAAAGCAGTATTGGCAACTCACCAAGATATCACATGCTTCTAATAAAGCATTATAAGGATATGCATATGGACATTTTGGTATTTGATCCAGCAAATTCTCAGCTAAATCTAGCTCTAAAGCGCGACTGCAGCCAACTGATATGGCTGCAAAGGTTGAATCAAAAGGCTCGATATTTTTTTGTTGCATGACTTTCAGCTGCACTCAGATCAAAGTTCATGAATTAACATCTTTGCAGATTCAAAGAAAGCTGAAATAACTTTTCAGAAAATATCTTATAAATACCATTTCCAGGCCATCTTGGAAACCCTTCACAGAAACCAGTGCTCTTATGTAGGCCTTGTATGTAAAGCGTGTTTGTTCCAAGCCAAGATTTTGCATCTGACAACAAGAGATCAAGAGTTCAGTATTGAAGGTACTCTCAGCAGATAGTACTCCAACATCATATAAACAAAGCATGACAAACTTGCTTGTGCTACCTGTAAAAATAACTGCTCAGCCAATACAACATTTCGCATGCTAGCACAAGCTTCCAAGACGTTATTAAAGGACCGGCTCAACAACGTCATTGCTGGTTTAGCAACAGGCTTTTGTGACAAACTTAACACACTATCCTTGACTTCTTCAACCTTGTGATTTTCAGATTGTAAATTAATAGGAATATGGTTATTTTCCCCGTCGCCCTTCCATGTCAACTTTTTACGGCAAGGTATAGGAATGTCCAACCTCAATTGACGCCACTTTCCTTCATTAGTTTTAACGAAGCGCAAATTCTGCTGGAAAGCTACATTCACCATTTGCTGTAAGGTCACATTTGCAGATTCCAAATCTTTCAGCTTTATTAAAGACTCTATAAACAGCCCAAGCATCATAATGCTCGGATTGTATCTTCTGATACACTCTTTCCAAATTTCGTGGACTGCTGAAAGGTCCTCCTGCAATACAGCAAGCTGAAAAGGAAATTTTAGAAACAGAATAGTCTATATTATTTAAAAAGGCCTCGAATATCTTCAATATGCATGAAAGAAATGGAAAGAAACGAAAGTAAAGTGCCACTGAGATAATGTAGATTACAGTTAGAAGAAAGAGAGAAGATTATTTAGAAGAACCTAAAAGTCTGAAATATTAAAAACATTATCATCAAGCACCTCCTACAATTTAGTTCTAGTAAATCAAGGGAAGATTAAGCATCACGAGTTACAGTTTTCTACCAGTGACTTTTGATTGGAAATGTCAAAATTTATGGTACAAACTACTTAAAGGGTTAACAAAAGCTTTTACCCTGAATTTTGTATTCATCGACTGTAAAGTGCCTTTACCTGTTGCTGGCTGTATACCCAGACATTAATATGAAAGCAGACCATGAAATTTGATGTGGTTAGGCAAACACAAGATTTAGGCTGCTTTTATTGATTCTTCAAACATGTACCATAAAAACTCCCAAAGTATAAACATTCAACTCTTAAGTTAGCTCTTAGTTCATGTCACTTAAGTTATTACTTATTATCTTCCCACTAAATTGCATTTTAAATTCTGGTAAAGGGCAATAGTTTAACATTAGCTTACAGATTCTGTGAACAGTCTTTGGTCGTCCAAAAGGCAGTACTTTATATGCACCTCGTAATCCTAAAATATGAGCAATAACAATTGATGTCTAGATCTAAATCTGTGTCCAAATTCAAATAAAATGGCACAAAACTGATCAACATAGAAAAACACATGAAAAAATTGGAATACTACTTCATTACAAAAATTCAAAAGTAAATTGAACCACAAGTGAAAGACAGTAATAGAATCAAGTATATAAGTACATAAAAAGAAAAACATACAAGAAGAAGCAGAAACGCATAACAAAATAAAATTCATGAGGGTAAAATGTCCAGCCAGTGAGCTTATTAACACAAATGAGATATTTAATGAAAATCAGTATAAACTATTCAAGGACTGAAGGACACACCATTGCAATTTCCAGTAAAATAAAGGGTGTGGACATCTTTTATCAGCATTAACTAACCTAGTCAAAACTACATCAACTGTTAAATTTACCCTAAAACCAATTGGTATCTCCGAGTACATGCAAGTACAAACATCAAAATAACTTGATGATATAAATGAAATGTAACTAACAACATTCAAAAGGGTACCTCAATAATCATCTAGTTCTATTTGAAACATTGAAAATATTAATTTGGACAATCTCAAAAACCATCATATATGCATATTAACATCTTGCATACCTTTAAAAGAAGACCATAAGTTATCTCATTTTTTCCCACTGCTTGATGCTCCATTATATTCAAGCATTCATTAGCATATTTCAAGCTACGCAGTTGAACACAAGCTTGCAACAAATTGTTGTACACAGGTAATGGTGGGTTCATAACTGAAGGTTCTTCTAGAGTGCTCACTAAATTGAATGCCTGAAAAAAGTTTACCAAGGAGATATTATCCATAGAAAAGCAATGAGTGTGTGAAGATAAGATTATATGTTGTACAAGTGAGGGTTTTCGTATACACACCAACACATACTATATTATTGAATAATACAAGAAGGAAGTCTTGCAATTGCTCTTCCGCAAACAACGGTGATCATTTATTTCAAGTGAGGGGGCAATCTTTGTAATTACAAGATTGTACATCATTATGAATTTATTCGTTATCTTAATAGTGGTTTCCTCCAGCACTCATATATACATGTTGCAATTGTCTTATATACACAGATGGATGTAACACAAGATGAGAGATCTATTATCCTAGGGGAACTTCGCCCATGGAAGTAGGCCATATCAAGGTCTTTATCTCTCTTCTACTTATTCTATTAAAACAGATTGCAAGCTTCCACGAATTCATCTAGGATGTTTCAAACTCGAGGATTATCCTACTTTACAGATTTGAATGAAAATACCTCTTTCAAATAACCACCTTTACCGAGAGCTTGAATAGTTAGAAAAAAGCATCTGCCACTCGGTGCAATTTTCTCTGCCTCCATAAGTGTCCAAGTTTCCATTGCAAACTGCAAGCAAATAGATGCACATTTGTTCATTATATTCTCCAGGATCACTAGCTAATCCCATCCCCACCCCAGAAAAAGAAAAAAGAAATCTACAAATGGACTGACATTCGCAGTTTACTTATCCACTCAGAGTTATATAATCTGCTGATGGTACTTTCAAATATTGCAAGTGAGAAAAGTGACAGAAGCACGTCATAGTGCAGACCAATAATACAAGTCATCAACAAAGACAGAAAAAGAAGCAAAAGGACATTACCAATGGATCAGGTTTTCTAGCACAGTATTCAAAAATAAAAATGAAATCCCGAGATTGCAAGCCTTGTCTTTTACTAACAAGCCTTGACAGCAGGGAGGAAGCTTTTTTTCTGCTTCCTTCTTCTCCTGAGCAGAGTGCTTCAACAATTTCCATTTGCCTGCATCCCGAGACTGGTTTGTCCTGCCAGTATGCTTCACCACCAATATTCCTCAAAAATTAAATCTTTTTTAACATACTTTTTAATTCACAATTGAATGATAAAATAATAAACATAAAATTTGAACAAAGACTTCGACTTTTCCATGTGATACATGCCTACCAGTGCAGATATGTAGCTTTTCTGTTCTTATATAATTCAGGCATACATATAAGCAATACTTAAATGTAAGTGGCTATTACCTTTTTTAATAGAGGACCGCCATGCTTCAACACTGCCGGTAGCATTCTTTTGACCCTATCAATGATTTTCATATAGTTCAGCAATATTCTCACCCACCTTAATAAATGTCTTACAGATAAAGCCTTTACCACACACAAAAAACCTTCTTAAAGCAATTATAACAAGCACCTCATCTTTGTCAGTTGGAAAGATATAAAAACTAACAAAAGCTTCAAGCTCGCATCTAATCTTACTTCTGTTTTGAGGTTCCAAGCATAAAGTTGGTACACAACATAAAAGGTTTTAATTCCTTACTACCAAGAACTACATTTACAACTTCCCCAAACCAAATCTACAAGAAAAATTTCGGAATCACCAAATAAAAAGAAAACGCACAATTTCTGGTGCTGTCAATTCCCAAAGCGAATTTGGTATAGATCTGTGGCGGAAAATAAACCTGTTCAATCAGAAGAGACGCATATATTGGGAATAAAAAATAAAAATAAAGTAAGTAAATGAATTAGCATATCCAGAAGAGATAAGATTGTATCAAATTAGAGTTAGAGTTTACTTACAGAAGTCTCTGCATGATTTTGTGTCCTGTCTTGAAAAGAGGCTCCGAAGTGTGGTATGTTCTGTCAAAGCAAAGGTTTACTGGATTTTAAAGAGGACAAACGATACTTATATTATAGTAGCACGGTCTTTGACTAAATTATGGGATTTTGACTGAATGGTGAATTCTTCTAATTTTGGATCATATTAATCCTAAATTTTTATGGGTTGGTGATTTCTTTTGCAACTTGGGAAGTTTTTCAAATTTTGAAACTATTAAAATAGTAATAACTCTTAACTACACCAATTAATGCAATAAATTTATGCAATAAATAGCCACAACTAATTAAGAAAAATATAGTAATTTTCGGATAAACAATATTATACATATCTAGGTAACTATGCACGGCACCACACGTGGTGCGGTTCGCCCATAACTCAGGCCTGCTATATTGGTGTTGAAATGCTTCTTATATTATATTTTATTGATTCTTATATTATCATATTTGATACTTGAGATGCAACATTAACAACAAATGAATCCATAATGATTCTTGAGACAAACAGAATTCCAGTAGAACCACGAAACGACAATATTAGGGAAGATTATAATATAAAAACATGCATAAAGCAGGCATAGTTAGCGGAACAAATTGGGCACCAAGAAAGATAGATGTTTTAGCAGAAATGAGTCTCGCACTTATATTGAATCTAAAAATAGGAATCTTACAAATTTAAGATCACAGCCACCAAATAGTTTGAAGAAACATGCATCGCCTACCAGTCTTTAATTATAACTTGACATACCAAAAGTTGTAACTTTGCAACTGTTCTTTCAAGCCTTGTAGAGAGAGACTCCAGATCATTGAAAATTCCAGAATCCAGATACTTCTTTTGAGTGATTCAGCAAACAAAAGAAGTCACCTGGTTTGTGGTAATGCCTGCATATTTAACAGTGTGCCATAACAACTTTACTTGTTTTGCTAAACAACGCATTTATGATGATCTCAACACTAAACGGTATATGTTGATGAAGAATGATTAATAAATCAAGAAAAAATGTTATTATTCAGCATGTACCTAGCCCCATACAGAACAAGATGAGCACCAGTCCTTATTTCCTACAGAAACCTCCTCAAAACTGATACAACAGCACTCCTGAATTTGATGATATAAATCATATAAGAGATGAGCAAAAGTTAAAATGTTGATAATTGTGTCAAGTCATCAGAAGAACTGATAATAGCTTGTTCATGTGCTATGAGGAAGTAAATTAAATTACAGAGCTGCAATATACAACAAAAGTTGACAAGTAAAGTAATTTATGCAACACACCACAATAACAGAAAAACAAATAGAAAGTCAATAAGAGTATAAAATACAAAGTGACGTAAAAATCTACTGATCTTATAATCAACTGAAAAGGCCCAATTACATCAACAAGAAAAACACAATTAAGAGATCCATCAAATAATGGATATAAACAGACCTCAAAAGCAGACTGACCCCCAAACACTAGCAGAATATAACATATGACAAACAAACTTGTTACAAGACTCAATCGAGGTAAGAACTACAAGAACTTGCAACACCGTCAAACAAGAAATAATTAGTCAATTGTATGTACATAAAAAAATTCACTTGCCACTATTATATGTCTGGATAGAGTTCCGTTTGCCACTATTATAAGTCTTGAAGGTGGCATATATATTCCAGCAAAACTACATAGATAGTGAAATTGAGCCCATTGAATCATTACTTTCATAGGAGTACACAAATGCTGAGTTGTAGATTAATTAATACATATACATATGAATAAACTCAATGAAATTCTTCAAGCTCAAATCTTTGAAACTTATCACTTCCAATCGGCTAATTGCAAATAGAGACTCTCAATATTGAGTTACCTATTTAAGTAGTAATTGATTAAAGAAACTTTCTTCCTACACTTGAAGTAAATTCTAATTGAATTAGAAATACCACATTTCTACACTTGAAAGTAATTTCCATTGAATTTATTAGGTTTTAATTCTTCTTGTACTTTTCTTCACAATGTGGGTTGATTAACTAAGAAAATAAAGGTACTACTTCTACACTTTAAATAATCAAAAAATAAATTTCGATATTAATTCAACCCTAGATTGGAAGACATATCCATGTGATGATTAAGACCGCATTGAACCAATTTTTTCTTTAAAGGCTTTAATGAAGATTATAAGACATATCCATGTGATGATTCATGTGCTTTTGTTTCTCACATTTTACTTGCTATCACATATCAACTTGCTTTATCGACCATTCAATTTAAAATTCTAAATTTCTCAAGGATATATCAGTTCCATGTTCACTTATATATACAACACATTTCTTTGATAGAAGCAGAAACAAGTTCTCAAAACTCTCAAAATTCTCATCTAAACTCAAATCCCATTACCAAGATTACAACTATTAGCAATCTAAACTCATCTTCAAACATAAAAATTTCAGTTGAACATGAACCCACCTAATCAGAACACGTTACACATGTACGGTGACAAAAGACCCGAAAGAAACGAAGTAAGTAAGCTTGCACAAAAAATAGGTTGAGTTTCAAAACACAACTTTATAGTATAACACTATATATCTTTTGGTAAAAATAAACAAGAAAATGTTAATCTACATAAGCACAATTCAATCCCAATCCATATTAGCAAATTAAATCATATCCTCCTTAGAAGAAAAGCCAACAAACAACTCACATTCAAAGCACAAGGAACAATAAAAAACTCCAAACAAATTAAATCAAGAGAGAGAAGAGATAATACAGTGGGGTTCGAGGCGGGCTGGTTTCGGTGGCTGCGCGGCAGCGGCGGAGAGTTCGGCAGCTGGGCCAGGGGCGATGGAGCTGGGCGGGGCGGAGAGGGCTCGCCGGGAAATGTCAAGTTGCGGTGGGATGGTGGGGCGGGCTGCTGCTGGCGGCGGTAAGCAATGACGGGAGGAGAAGAGAAGAGATGTAAATTTTAAATTCTTTATCTTTATTACACTTTTTTAACACTAGTTATTTATTTTAGGTCCTTTCGCATAATGCACCCTTGAAATTAAAATATGGCAAAATACAATCTTGAAATAAATTAATTGTTACAAGTTACACCCTTATATTTTCTCCGACAAAAGAATTACTGGAAAATCGAGAAATTTGATATTTTAGGGGCATAATTGTGTTTGTAACTCATCTCCCTCGAATTTTTTCTGGTTTAAACAAAAACGATTGCAACGCGTATGTAATTCTATTTGTTATTTTTAAAATTTTTTACTATCATCGTTATATCAAAACTCACCTACTAGCCTACGGTTCAAAGAAGTGAGGTAGCGTAAAATTAATAAGAGTATAGTGTAATTAATTCGAAATAGATATTAAAGTCAAATACTTTGGTTTGGGAGAACATTTTAACAAAGTATATTAGTTTGATCATCTATAAACATGGTCACTTCCCAAAAGCAGAAGAAAAAAATCTCATCAATTAGGAAATTAATATCAAAGAGAAATAAAAAAAAACATGGATACCTAGTTCTTGTTCTAGTTCTCAATTGCTTTCTCAATCTATCGATGACTTCTCCAGTGGGAAAAGTCCGCAAGAGGTAATTTTTGTTTGGAACGAATTCTATAATTTTGTCTAAGGACTAAAGTGTTTTATTTTATTAAAAGCTGAAAAACAAGGAGGCCAAGCTCTTTAAATGTGTACAAGTAAATTTGTTTCCTTATAATTACTATGAAAGTTGATGGTCCTAGAATTGTGTCGGAAGGGCATAATTATTGGGGTCTCGGGTGGAGTACGGTGTGCGATCTGATTAGGTTTTGGCATGTTTCATTTTGTTGTGATTTAAAATCTTAATTCCAATAATTTCGGTGAAACCTATAAAATTTCTTTTGGATTGAATTTTCATTGAGTTCCGATATTCAGATTCGACGGAAAAATGTAGATGAAAAGTGTCAAATCAATGTCCTTTATTAAAGTATGTGGTATGTGACAAATTATTTTCTTTTATAGGTTTGGTGTTTATTATGTGGTATGTTTATTATGTGACAAAATCAAATCCTCTTTCACCTCCGCAAAATTCATTTATATTATATTTTTATATTTTAAGTCGGGCTTGATCAGATCTCACCCTCAAAATTCTTCTGATTGATCAACGTCACATGATTATAAGCATTGCACACTTAAACTTTTTTATGACACACTAAGCTCAAATTTTTTCATTTTATATACTGAGATTTTGAGAAAAATATGAAATGGAGAAAATAATATTTCATTTAATATTCTGAAATGGACAAAGTAATAAACTTGTACACAGGGGCGGTTCTCGTACACGGGCGGATTTGTCCATGCCTGTTGTCCCCAAGATTTTGAAAGTCTTCTTATTATGTATTAGAATTTTCGTCGTTTCCATTAGGCCATCTCCAACCCATCTATGGGGTGGGTGGAGATGGGCCTAGCCCGTCCTGGATGGGTTGGAGACCATCCAGGCCGGGGGGTGGATTTGCACAACCCAGGTCGATGGGTTGGGCTGTAAATCGCCCAGCCCATCGCCCTGTTGTTGGGACGCGCTGATTAGCGCGTCCCTCCCACACGGCACCAGGTGGTGCCACTTGGCGCCCCCTGGTGCATTTTCTTTAATTTTTTTATTAAATTAATAAATAAATTAATAATAAAAAAAATTAACTACGAATTTTAACAATACCTTGTTTATTTAATTAATTAAAAATAAAAGTTACGTTTAATTATAAAAGTTGTTATAGGTTTAATAATAATTTATTTTAAATTAAAGATGTAACATTATTAGATATAAAAATTTGCCTATGAAAGTAAAATTAAACAACATTATAGTATAATAAAATTCTTATCCATTATCGTTGCAATTTCGTTGTTATTTCCGCGTAATCGTTATTGTTTTTCTTGTCCCGAATGTAATATTATTATTTTATTATTATTGTCTCTAAAATTAATTATTATGCATTTTCATATTTAAATTAATATTACTTATTTTTTTTTATTATTATTATTACTATTACTACTACTATTATTATTCTTATTATAGATAATATAGGTGAGAGTGGGGAAGTTTTTTTTTAATTAATTGGAGGAGATAGCCTTATCGGTTGGAGACGATGCTCAGGGGATGCAGATTCCCTGGGTGGAGATTGACACCCCAGGGCTGTGAATAGCCCTACGGGTTGGAGATGTCCTTAAAAGGTTTTCGTTTTTAATTAACGGAAATGAAAATAAGGTGTAATTTCGTAATAATTTATTTGCCTTAAATACAATTAATTTTTTTTTTTAAATTTAGTAACTTGTTTTTACAATTTTTTCTATTGTTTCCGAAACGTTTCCCAAAAAATCTCAGAAAAATTTCAATAGTTAACTGACCGAAACATACATTCAAAACGAATTGATCCATGGACTTTTCGCGACGGACTTTAAAAAACAAATCATGTCACGAAAACATTTCGTTACCAATACATGTGGTAACGAATATTGCATTTATTGTAACCAAAAAAATTGTTACCAAATGTGCAGTTTCTTGTAGTGCCATTTGAGTTATATATGTAATGTAATTATTAATTAATACAATTATAGTATGACTCAGTTTTTATGTTTGTGTATGCGGCCATATATTAACTCAAAGCTCATTAGTCCAAATGGGATTCGAATTCCCACCCTTGCCGTTGAAGCAAGCCTTATGAATTGTTAGTTAAATTGTTTATTTCCACATTCATATTTATGTTTTAAAATTTTATAATTCTTATGTTTTAATTGAGTAATATATTTATCATCGAGGAGTTAATTAAAGAGCATGATCTAATTTTTCAAAACAAAAGAAAAAAAAAAAAGAAAATTCTCTCCACTGAATAACTTATTTGTCTTTCAATTATTTTGGTCCAATTGAAATTGTATCTTCGTATCTTTAGTTGTTTGTATTTATTGCGAATCGCTTACAATGAAAAAAAAATTGAGTAGTTTGTTACAAATTATATCATAGATAGTTTTTATGATATGCAAGAATGTCATGAACGTAAACCTTCAATAATATTTTTATTAAAATTTAATCTGATGACAATCTATTTTGTACTTTTAATATTATTTGGGTAAATGCAAATAAAGTAATTGGATTTTATTTTAACAAGTTTAATTAGTATTTTGTACTATAAATATTATTTGGGTAAATTCATATAAAATAATTGTACAATGATGAAATAAACTCATCTATTAATAGTAATACACATTTTTTTCATAAAAGGGTAATGAATGACATTCATGCATTGTGATACATGACTACGTTCTACTTTTATATGCTTAAAAGTTCCCACTTGTCTTAGCTTGGCCACACTTCTTCCAGCATTGCCACTTATATTGATGTGTGTGTAAAAATATTATGTACCCATCATAAATCTTGTAATGTAAATTGCGACGACATCCACAAATTATGTCAGGATTTCATAACAAAAATAACGTTGTTGAAAATCTATAATAGTTATTTCTTAAGATAGAGTTTGAGGTTTAATATAAGAACACAAATGAAAGTACTTTATTATTATCTTACAATGTCACTTTATTTATATAATTAAATATTTTATACTATTATTTATTAGTGGATAATTGATAGGAACATCTCAACTCCATATTTATCTTAATTATATAGGATACATAGTTTACATTTTAAGTCCATGAAACATTTTTTTAATGGAGAATAATTATTTACCCATTTTGAATTAGCATCCCATAATTAGCAATCCTAATTAGTTATGGTGTACAAGAACATCAATTTATAAGGCTTCGTATGGTGTCTCTCAAATCCAACCAAACCCCATTAACTGAATATTTGAAGAGGTCTCGATCCAAACTCAATTTCAACCCAATTCAAAACCTATAAAACCCTACTTAATGTCTATAAATTATTGATTTGATATTTGTCATCTTTCTTTACACATAGAAATTTATTGATTTGACATTTACTCTTATTTTTCTCTTCCTAACTCCAACAACCAAACCTCAATCCAAATCAGATCCCAGGTTTCAAAACTAGTGATCTAATTGAGGCAAGTAATGTCGAACGACACATTGTTCAAACTTGATTTGAATTTTATCGAGCTTGAAATTTTGTGTTTGAGCTTGATTTGATTGTTAAACGAGTCGAACTCAAATGAGTTTTTATCGAACAAGCTTGAGTCTAACTAGTATCGAGTAGCTTGATATATTACATATAATATTTTAAAATTTTTAGCTTATTGAGTCGAGCTAGAGGCCGAGCTTTAAAAGCTATTGAACAAAAAATGATATTCAAGCTTGTTTGATTTATGTGACGAGTCGAGCTCAAATAAACTTTTATTGAACGAGCTCGAGTCGAAAATCAAATAGCTTTGTTTGATTGTCACTTGTCAGCTCTATTCAAAACCTATTTAATAATAGTTTACCATCTCAATATTTCATCTAAACCATTATCCAAATCGAGTTTGAAACTTTAGTTGTAAATACCCTAATTGTTCTAGAAAAACGAAAAAGAAAAGATGAGCCTATAATTCGAGTCCAAGATCGAGCTGGACCGTTGGATTGGATTAGGGTCAAGGGTATAAGAAAACAAATCAAACAAATTTAGTACTAGTATTTTTTTCCCTTCCCTCCATTGCATATAATTCAAACAAAGACCGTACTGTACGATCATCCTTTCTTCTATTTTCCCCAAACATTGGAAATAATTTTGCTCTGTTCTCCTATTTTCTTTTCTTCTATTTTCCTAATTTTCTCCATGCATACACGATAAGGTAATTTAAATGTAATATTGGAACTGTTTTGTAATATTGGAACTGTTTTTTTTTTGGGGTTCTTCTTCCTAATAGTTATTTGTTCATTCCTTATGCGATTTTTAGACTTATCGTTATATATATATGCTAAAGTTTATATATATTTTTTTACATGATTTTCTAAACCCTTGCTGTAAATGTAAGTTGTTTCATCAGTTTATACTTGTATAAATCTATTTACTGTTGGTAGAAATATGGGTATTTTTTTTTTTAATTAATTGATTCATAAATAGGAAAAGGGAGAGATGATGAGCACTAAAATGAAGAAGAAAAGAAAGAATCTAAAGCTCAAGAATTTATTAATCTGATTTTTTCTTGGTCCATAGCTGATATAATGAACAATGAGCTTTACTTGAACAAGGTTTGATTTTTCAACTTTTTTACTATAAATATTACTTCTTTTACTTGTAATCATTTTTTGGGTATATAGTATTTTTATGTAGTTTTCCATTTGATGGTTCCAAATTGCAGGTTAAGCGAATTCCGGAAACATTTTCATCAGCAGACCACTATTTTAACTCCTTCATTAATCCACTCATTGAAGAAACCCATGCCGATCTTCGTTCCAAATTTAAGACTCTTTTTGGTGCATCTTTATGTGAAATAATAGATGTCAAAAGGAAAAGAGATGTTGATCACCCTGAAAAATTGATTTACAAGTTATCTTTAATACCAGGAGAATATGAACCCGAATATGGAGATTTGATTGCACTAACTGAGGTGAAACCGAAATGTATTGATGATCTTGATGGGCACAAAAGATCATATACTATTGCTTTAGTGCTTAAAGGCATGAAGGATGAATGCAAGAGAGACAAACTTTCTCTTAAGATTCGAATAATATCTTCCAAATATATCAAGTTTGAAAAAGAAGTAAAGGAAAAGGGCAAAGTAGGGGACAAGCATTTTGCGGTTCATCTTACGAACTTGACCACAAATTTACGAATATGGAAAGCATTGCATCCAGATATTGATGTAGGAAATATGAACATCATCAACTCTGTTTTGAGATCTAATCCATCTGTAAGATTTATTGAATATGAAAATATTCTAAGTATGTAAATTGTTAGTTGTTTATTGTCCCTTTTGTGTATTGAGTGCAGGTAGAAGAAGAACAATGTAGTATTTGTTCCTTGAATGAAGTTGAGAGTCTTCATTTATCGAAGTCGAAGGAAGCTATCGCTCGTTTTGGACTTGATGATTCTCAAAAAGATGCAGTTTTGAATTGCATAGCTATAACGGAATGTAATCATAAAAATGATGTGAAGCTGATATGGGGTCCACCTGGAACTGGAAAAACGAAAACAATTTCCGCATTAGTATTTGCCCTCTTGAAAATTAAGTGCCGAACATTGACTTGTGCTCCAACTAACATTGCCGTGATAGGAGTCACAAAGCGCTCGATTAGTTTGATAGGTGGTACATTAGTGTACGAGAATTACGGTTTAGGAGATGTAGTCTTGTTTGGTAATGGGGAGAGAATGAAGATTGATGAACATGAAGATCTTCTTGATATATTTCTTGATTTTCGTGTTAAGGTATTAGTTAGATGTTTTGCACCACTAACGGGGTGGAGTGGTAGTTTATTGTCGATGATTGGCTTACTTGAGGATCCTGAAGGCCAGTATCTCCGATACTTGGCAAAAGAGAAGGAGGAAAATTTGGAAGAATCTAATAATAGTGACAGTGATAAGGAAGAGGAGGTAGACTTGAGTGAGAGAAACGAGAATGACATCTGTAAAGGAAAACTTGTAGGGATATCTTGGAAGGAGTTAATAATTCGTGATTTAAAGGATGCCAAGAAGAAAAACTCGAAGGGTACGTGTGAGAAAATCCAATCCAAGAGTGAGGATGATAAGGATAAAAAGAATGGTAAAGAAACCGATAATGAGAAGATTCTATGGACATTTGAGGAATTTTTTACCAAGAAATTTAGGAAGTATGGAGAGCAGCTAATTCTTTGCGTAAAAGGATTGTGCACGCATATGCCTACATCATGTCTTCCTTTTGAAGTTGTAAAGAAAATGATTAGACTTGTTGAGTATCTCGAAACATTTCAAACTTTACTAGACCATTATGTTGTCTCCAGTGAAGGTTTAAGGCAATCCCTCCTAAATGGAAACAAGAAGAATAATATGTACTCTATTAGATTACTGTTGGAATCCTTCAGTGGATCATTCTCGATTCCGAACTTTTTCCATTACTATGAAATTAAGAGTTTTTGTCTTGAAAACGCGTGCTTGCTTTTTTGCACTGCTTCAAGCTCTGCTAAGTTGCACAGAGAAGGAATGACACCTATTGAAGTAGTCGTAATTGATGAAGCTGCACAGCTGAAAGAATGTGAATCTTCTATTCCTTTACAACTCTTTGGTGTCAGAAATGCTATACTTGTCGGGGACGAGAAACAACTTCCGGCAATGGTTCAAAGCAAGGTCCTTAAGTCAATCACTCTTTTAATACTTCATTCCTTTTTTAGAAGAGTTAGTTTAATTTTTCATCAACAACTTTTTTCTAATATTGACAGATTTGTGAGAAAGCCGACTTTGGGAGGAGTTTGTTCGAGAGGCTTGTGATGTTAGGACATAGTAAACACCTTTTAAATGTTCAGTATAGAATGCATCCTTCAATAAGCTTATTTCCTAATAGTCACTTCTATAGAAATCAAATAAAAAATGGACAAAATGTAAAGGAAAGAGCTTATGAGCGTCGTTTCCTCAAAGGAAAAATCTTTGGTTCTTATTCTTTCATAGATGTAAACGATGGAGAAGAGGAGTTTGATAATAGGTATAGTAAGAGAAATATGGTGGAGGTCTATGTGATTTCTCTGATTCTATCGAAACTCTATCAAGGTATTATATCTATTTACTTTCTTTGAATTCTCATTATTATATTTTCTCGTTTCAGTCTTTCTTGACTGTCGAATTTTTTCGTAGAATCTGCTCGTTCAATGCAAAAGATTCGTGTTGGTTGCATATCACCTTACAAAGCCCAAGTTCACGCCATTCAAGAAAGACTTGGAGAAACTTATAGCACGGATATAAATGATAAATTTTCGGTGAATGTACGTTCGGTGGATGGCTTTCAAGGTGGCGAAGAAGACATTATAATAATGTCCACAGTTAGGTGCAACTGGAATGGATCTGTCGGTTTCTTATCTAATTGCCAAAGAACCAATGTAGCTTTGACTCGAGCAAGGTACTATCTCCTACATTGGATGCGAGTTAGATATTTTTTTTATTAAAGAATTTTTTGACGGTTTCTTTTACAGGTACTGTCTATGGATACTAGGAAATGCTGCAACTTTATTAGAAAGTGGTTGTGTTTGGAAAGAGTTAATTCTTGATGCCAAAAGTCGAGGTTGTTTCTTCGATGCTTACGAGGATAAGAGTTTAGCTCTGGCGATTAACAATGCTTTTGTTGAGCTTGAGCAGTTGAATCCATTATTTAGTACTGATTCAATCTTGTTCAAAACGTCATATTGGAAGGTATATTGCAGCATTTATCTATAAACAATCTAAAATTTTCCATGATTCATGCTCTATTTATTTATTTACAGGTTTCCTTCTCTGCTCAATTCCATATGTCTATGATCAGACACGAGTCCTTAGGAATCCATGATAACGTCGTTTCTCTATTGGTAAAGCTCTCAAATGGCTGGCGCCAGATATACAAAGACGATATTCGTGGCCACATGGAAGGGCGTTCTTCTCAGTTATTGGAGATTTATGATGTCAAAGAGCCTTTCAAACTGATTTGGGCTATTGACATTCATAGAGAAAATACACAAGATATTCAAGTAATCAAGATATTGGATATTTTGCCAAGAAATGATGTAATACCAAAATTAGCAAAGGAACTCGACGTTATTTTTGGACACTACACGGTTAGTTATATGAGCCGCTGCCTAAGCAAACGCATTGAAGGGTAAGCAAACTTGTTTCTTTTCACTTTTCACGGAAAGGCTACATACTGAGCTGTTATCTTGAATTCTTGATGCATGTAGGAACTTGACACTTCCGATGAAATGGCGAGTGCATACCAAATCAAAAAGTGATTATTCGAGTGATGAGTTGGCAGCAAAATTAGCAGCTATTAATCTTGGAGATGAGCCAAGACAATCGACAACCAGGTATACAATCATTAAGCTATTTATCATGAATTAATAATCCAAATTGTTGGAGGATAACGGAATTTCTTCCCTTCATCTATCTGCGTTGTTTGTTTGATTTATTTAGTTTGCGATGCTACTTACTGTGTCGTGATCAAGTATTCTGTATGTTTCAACTACAATTAAGATATTATTAATTCGAATGTCTTTCTTACCATAGTATTCGTTTAATAGGAGGTATGTGAAGAAGCAAGGTGGGACGAGAAGCCATCATTGATATTGGATTTATGAGGGTTTAATCAGTTGTAAAATTGATAGCAACTTGATGTTTTGATTATTATTTGATTTTGTATGAAGAATTGCAGATGGAGTAGAATGATTTTTGAGAGGGAAGCTTCTTCCAAATGATTCAAGCATATACACGAGATATCTTGAACTTTCTAGAAACATAGCAAAAAATCTCACATTTCAACGATTGGAATTGATACACACAGACCAATCATATTTGTTTGAATCCTTTTTCTCCATCATAATTCCACTTTTGTTCAAGTTGTTAATGAATTTCATGGTTAATTTAATACCACGCCATTATGTCTTAGTTAGTATACTTCATGGGCTTTAATTGCAATATAGTTTCATGCAAAAATGAGAAAGAAAACATCTTAGTGATATGAGTGTATTGATATATTAGGTTGATATCATGCTTGGATGAATATTAAAAATGAAAATTTTGAAATGTCCTCTGTGAATTCTAATATTACATAATTATTTTATTTTTTAATTGTAATATTGTGAGAATTGTATTAGTTTACAAAGATGCTTTTATTTACCTGCTTTTCATGTTTCTTCGATGGTATTTATTTCATTTGTGAATTTGATATATTATTAGTTGTCTGATTCATTTATTTGATCTAGTGTCAGAACCAATAATATCGGTATATTTCACTCTTGGGTAAATTCTAAAACAAGTACTTTAAATTTATAACCAATAATTTGCATATTGATACATTTGATTCTTGGGTAAATTTCAAATGTAATATTGCTTTAAAATTGTAAGAGATCAACATGATCAAGAGACTTGGTATGTCTGTAAATACAATGAAAATATAGATTTTATCTAGGCTTCAAGTATATTAAATCATAAGAATTAATTACAATGGAAGCTTAACTTAAGGGTGAGTTTGTCCCAATGGTTAAAACTCTTAAAAGCACTTATAGAATTCTATTGTGATTTTTGAAGTGTATGATCTTGATTATTGAAATTCTTCTTCTCAATCGTGATTTTCATGGTATTTGGCCTCTGGGATCATAATCACTTTTGGGATCTCGAGAAGCCAAAAAACAACTTATTTTATAAACTACTAAAGTGTTACTTTTACAAAAGTAATTATTCTATAATTTATTATAATAAATTATTACCAAAATCAATTTTAGTAAAATTAATTCTCCTATAATTGATTTTTGAACCACTAGGCCAAACTTACCCTAAGTCATTATAGAACACTCAAATTTTTGCTAGTATCACATTAAGTTTGGCCACTGAAAAAATACGTAAGTATGTGTTGTGATTTTGAAAGTATTTGACATCTCAATTGAAATTTACTTTTGATGAATCGTATTTTTTATAATGTTTAGTTTCATATGACATAAACACTTTTGAGACCTTCAAAAACAAAAAATCAACTTATTTTAATCAAAATGTTGCTTTTGACAAAAGTGATTACGAAAAATCAATTATGATTAAAGTCGATTTTAGCATATCTACTTCTCGTAAAATTCTTTTCTAATAGCTAGGTCAAATTCGCCCTAAGTATTGCCAATGGATGCTAATAAGTAGCCTTTAGAATTTAATTTAAATTCAGCCTACTGCAAAAGGCAAGTTTAGGGTCTGTTTGGATCAATTTTGGCTTTGTTTCACCCTGTTTCGGTGTTCCAAAATTATTTGGGTGATTTTCGCAAAACATTTGAAATGCGATTTGAATTTATTTTGATTGAAATATTGAGATGGTAAAATATTAGTAAAATAATATATAGTGGGTTTGAAAAGTTGAGATATAGTTAGAAATGATTTTGGATGTTAGTGTTTATAGGTTAAATGTTTATGACAGTTATTAAATCAAAGACTTTATAGAATTATGATATAATATTATATAGTGTGATGATTGAAATTGTGATTGTAATATTATTGTTATGATTGAGATGATGATTGTAACAATGTTGTTGTAATATTGATTTAGATAATTGATAATAATTGAATAGTATATTTGTTTTTATTTATAGGAAATTTCAAAATTAATATAGTAACAATAAATTTTGAAATTTATATATAATTAATAATGGTTATATAATCATTGAAAAATAATATACTAATGATAAAACTTCTCATTGATATATAATTGATAATCATAACACAATAATTTAAAATTAAATAATTATTAAAATAAGTATTGAATGACAAACTCATCTAATATGGTATCAGAGCTCAGGTTGAAGTGGACCACCTCCTTTCTTGATGGACTCTTTCTTGTGCGCATGATTGGATTTATTCTTCACCCACACAGTATGGGTAAATCCGCGTGTTGGACTCTTACCCACATGTTAATAATTCGCAAATATTGGGCTTTAGGACATCTCTAATGACTAGTGGGGAGATGCCCTAGAGGGTATATGGGGGAAAGGGGAAAAAAAAATTCATCTCTTGTTCCAAAAGGTGAAATCGCTCACCCCCTGCCCGACAGGATTGTGAGAGGAGGTAAATCATGGTGACTCAACCGGCAACAGAGGCTGGGACTAGTGCTCACTGCGTTCAAGGAGCCCCCCTCATTTTTTGAGAGGTTGCTCCCACACTACCGCTGGTGAGGTTCGATCCTTGGTCTCTTGTTCCAAATTCCACCTCTGAGACCAGTTGAGCTGTCCATGCGGGAAAAAAAAATTCATCTCTAATGACTAGGGGAGGGAGAGGTTATACGGACTAGAGGGACCCTGGAGGGAGTGGGAGGGGGAGCTTCTCCCATCCAAGCCCCCTCCTTCACATGCTAGTTTTTTTTATTTTGTTCTGTTTTATTTGGTTTTTTTAATTTTTATTTAAAAATAAAAAATTCCTAAAATTTGTATATTATTTGGAGATAATTATTTTTAATTATAAAAATATAACTTTTATTTCATTAAATTAACACTATTATTTTAATATTGATTTGTTTTAATAATACGAACGAGAGATTATGAAAATGGATTGCTCATACATGACTCATAATACAAAAGAATATTGGTATGAGGTGAAAACTGAAATTCGTGAAAAACGTCGTCGGGCTCATTTATTTGGAGATTCGTCAGGAGGTTCGATCAATCTAGACGGTGGCGTTAGCAATATCTACGGCAACAATAATAGCGGCAACGAATATGGCGGAGATGATGAATTTTCTTATATGAATTAATTTAATATTTGATGTAATTTTTTATTTTCTAAGTTCCCTAATGTACTTTTGATTTTAAATTAATGTTAATTTTAAATTTATTTTTGCTGTAATAATAATAATAATAATGATGGAGAAGGAAAAAATTTATTATTAAATGGGTTTAATAGAATGAGTCATTAGAGATGACTAAAGAACTAGGGAGAGGGGGAGAGGGAGAGGGAGAGGGAGAGGGAGGGGGGGTGTGGAGGGGGAGAGGGAGAGGGAGAGGATATTCCCTCTCGGAGTCATTAGAGATGCTCTTAATATGTCACGTGTTGGGCTTGTTTCACCCACACATTCAGCCCGCCCACACGTGAAGGGGTAGTATTGAGACTAAATGTTCCACATTGGTTGAACAATAGTTAAGTCCACCTTATAAGGCCTTGGACAATCCTCACTTTACAAGCTAGCTTTTGAGGTTGAGTTAGGCTCTAGCCAAGTAAGTGAACTTAGCCTAATCCATGTGGTGAATTCTATTATAGTATCAGAGCTCAGGCTCAAAGAGGTCCTGTGTTCGAATTCTTCTGCCACCTATTTCTAAATTCCACGTTTTAGGCTTAATTATATGAATATCGCCTAACTAGAGGGAGCGCGTTAAGTGATATAAATATATATAAAATGATTCTTCTCTCTAATAGCTTAAGCTTTTAGATGAGTTGGTCATTTAATAAGAATTCATTTGAAAAAAATAATATCACCCCAAATGCTAGCTTCAAAATAGTATGAGAAAGAGAAAAAATAATTAGTGAAAAATGAGAAAAAAAAAAGTTAGCCGTCTAATTGTTGAAACAAGGTGGTTGGGCCTCAATTGAAACCGGTGTTTTGCGGACTTTTGGGCCAAAAGCAATTGGGATGGTATTTGGCCCGTTTTGCGGATCATGGGCCAAAATTGTTTCAAACAGGGCCTTAATTTCTCAAAGGTACATTTCTATACATTTATAAACTTGATATGGACTCAAACATCAGACCTTGTTTGAGACCAATGATGTTTGAGTCCAAATGAGAACAACTGGATTTAGGCTATGGGTGTTCGCGGTGCGGTCTAGTGCGGTTTTATACTCGCTCAAACCCAACTCAATATTTGCGGGTTCTTATTAGTCTAGTCCAAACCCAACCCAATAAGGCTTGAGATTGCATTTTGAGGTCCATTCGGGTTGGGGCGGTTTTGCAGTCTCAAAACTCTTAACTTTAATGTATTTTTGTTATTTGATAAGTTAAATGTAAATGCACTAAATAATTATCAATTTTTATTTTTTTGAATAAATTTTCATAGGAAATATATGTAGATAATGCAAAATATCAACTAACAAGATATGATCTTCAGTGGATACATAATTTGAAGAAAACTAGAAATAATTTCGAACACTAGGTTAACAAGTTTTCATTAATAATCCCAAACTAAAAATAGCTAGAAAAATCAGGTTATAGCTAAGAATTCTTAAACTCATTCCATGACTTATTTTGCATCTTGACTTGTCTAGAAAAATATCGAACTTATACCTGTAAAGATAAATTATACATATCAAATCCCCAAGCATAAAACATGGAATAAATATCATTAAATTAGTAATATCAAACTCTTAAAGTACGTCGAGCATTCAAGAAAAGAAAATGTACTTACCTTTCTTTGTTAAGCTTAATCTTTAACATTATGTATTGCACATGTACTTGAAGAAGAAAGCTCTAAAAAAATTAAAATATGTAAAGAAAATAAACTTATATTATGATTAAGAATATGAACTCAATAGCTTAATAAATGTAGAAAAGAGCTATGGATGCAATAAATTGATGTACCTTCTTGCATTTCTTCGTACTTCTCTATTTCTTCCATCGCATCCACAAGATCAATTGGTTTAGAACGCAACCAACTTTGAGCACATATGAGGGCTTGTACAGTTTTTGGATCTAAAGAACTTCTGAAAGGATCAACTATTCGACCACTAGTGCTAAATGCTTGTTCAGAAGAAACTGTGGATACTGGAATTGCCAAAACATCCCTGGCCATTCGTGAAAGAATTGGGTATCTTGAGGAATTACATGTCCACCAAATTAAGATATCAAAAGCCCCCTCTCTTTTCTCATGAGGTTCTCCAAAATATTGTGATAATTCTGAGACATTTCTCTTATCATCAACTTGTTCCAAATGTTTGTCAAATCCAGACTCTATGAACTTCATCACATCTCCAACTTCGTCAACTTCCATATTATTTGTAGTTGAACTTGGAGTATCACTTCTAACTTTTGAGCAATGAGATTCACATATCCCCATATAATGATAATAAAGGTCATTTAATGCATTTTCAACATTCCTTACAAATTCTAGTCCCTTCAAACTCCCAGACCCATGCATGCGATTTAAACAATATGTTACATAGTTCATCTTATAACGGGGATCGAGTACAACATCAATAAAAAACAATTCATCCATATTCTTGACATTTGACCAATATTTGTCGAACTTTTCTCTCATTTTTGTAACCATTCTTTTCAAGAAAACATCATTACTCTTACCCAAAGTATAAATATTAGCATAGATGCTCACCATTTCATGAAAGAAAAGATTTGATGTAACAAATGAGCTTCCAGAAATTTTTAAAGTAACCAAATATAATAATTTCAAGAGCTTCACAAAATGTCAAGCATCTATCCAATCTTGAAAACTAGGGGGGCCAATTATTTTCTTTCCTTTTCCTCTCTACTTCTCAATATCAACGCATCCTTCAACGTCATCATAATTATCAAAGTAAAATACATAAGCATTATATTCCCTCTCTAGCCTCTTAAAGGGCCATTCAAACTTTTGTGCATGTTCTAACATTAAGTAGGTGGAATTCCACCTAGTGTCTATGTCAAGACATACAAGGTGCTTTGATTCAATCTTTTCCATTTCTACGCATTTTTTGAAAGCTTGAGACTTAGAAGGAGAAGACCTAACATATTTAATTGCATTGCGAATCCTCACAATGGATTTGCTTTGTTCATTTAAGCCATCTTTTACAATCAAATTAACAATATGTGCACAACACCTCACATGCAAGAATTTGTTTTCAAGTATTGTTTCTTTCCACTTTGTATTTCTCTCAAGTAATCAACTGTAAGATTGTTTGACGATGCATTATCAACTGTAAGAGTTAAAACCTTATCAATGTCCCATTCCATTAGACACTCCTCTATAACTTTGCCTATCATATTGTCTTTGTGATTCTCAACAACGAGAAAGTTTAAAATTCTCTTTTGCAATTTCCAATCATCATCAATCCAATGAGCTGTGAGGCACATATAATTTAAATTTTGGACTGATGTCCATGTATCAATAGTAAGAAACACACGTTGAGATTTTAAACACTTCTTCAATGCCTTCTTTTCGTCCTCATACAATTTCATGCAATCTCTAGCAACAGTAATGCGACCAGGGACAATAAATCTAGATTCTAAAGCTTGAGAATAACTTTTAAAACCTTCCCCATCTACAATTCTAAAAGACCACTCATTAATAATCACCATCTTAGCTAAAGATTTTATAATTCCTTCAATATCCAATTTCGTCAGTTTACCTAATGTATTTTCAATTTCTCCCTTGGCTAAGTCAGTAATTGGTTTCTGAGACTTATATTTTCTGTAAGGATATTTTATACATTATTTTCTAAGTGTCTCCACAAACTTGTAGTACCATTATTGTGCGAATCGGCAGCATAATCTTTTTTACAATAGCTACAAGATGCCCTAGGTGGATCACTTCCCTCTATTATGGTGAAGTGTTGCCAAATTTGAGACGTAACATTCTTATTAGGCCTATTGGGTTGACACTTCTTCCGCTTTTGAGGTACTTGAGGAGGTTTATCATCTACATTTGTTTTAGGAATTGATGAAGGTTTCACAAGATTACCTTTACTAGTTGAAGGAGAACCATAAGTTTGTTGAGTGAAAGTTGATTGTTTTTCATTTTGATTCACTGCAGGAGAAGTGATTTTTTCGACCCCCTTTCCCTTATCAATCATTTGCAAATATATAAACAACAAAAAATATTAATATATATATATATATATATATATATATATATATATATAAACAATAAACAATAAAAAAAAGTAACTGCTACTTTAGCCTAAACAACATACATCTACGTATTTAAATAAAAATTCATTTATTAGGCAAATATAAATTTGGAAGAAAAAAAATCAAACAATAACTTGATAAATGCGGAACTAATTCCTTTCGTGCGTTCTTCTGATCTCTCTGCTCGCAAAGAGAAAATACCCTGAAGTTGATGTAGGTGTTTATGCTCCAAAAGAAATTTTTGTACTTTTTGTTTTTTTGCAAGGGAAAACATTTTTAGATCATCTTTTAGTTTTTTTTTATTTCACTTGGGAAGGAAGAAAACGTGAGGCTAAAGAAAAGTTAAGGTAGTAAGGCTTTCTTTAGTGTTGGTCCCAAGTGGTCAAATGAGGTCTAGAGGGGGAGGGGTGAATAGACCTCTGAAACTTTTTCTTTTAAACTATGAACTTTAAAACTTTTACTAACACTGAACAGACTAAGCTGTTACCGAACAGTAAGTTACTTGGCTGATCTCGAACAAATCTTTGAACAGCTTCGTTGACCACTAATCTGATAATTACTTAGCTGATTTTGTTAAAATCAGTTTTAATATTTAGAGTACTTGCAGCGGATTTTCAAAGTGTTTTTCACAAGTAAACTTAGTAGTTTGAAAATTTTATCCCCAGTTTTGTAAACTCCTTTAAACTCTTTTCAAACAGTTATAAGTGTGTTTTATGCAATCTTAAAATATGCAAGTTAAAAGCAAATGTAAAAACACAAGTAATTTTTATAGTGGTTATATGGATTTAAATATCCTTTAGTCCACTCTTCCAACACAAAGATCTTGGGTTATACTAAGAACACAAAGTAATTAGTACACTCCACTTACGCCAAAACAACAAATGAATCTAACCGTAAGCTCACAATAGGAAATCACTCAGAAAACCTATCCTCTAAAGTTAGATCACTCACAAAGATGGATCTACACTTCGCACAACACTCAAACAGTTTTTCACTCAGAAAATATGTTTATCTTTGATCTTCAACGTCGGCTTCAGTCAACAAATGACATAGCTGATGAGTGAGCTGTTCTTGAGACTTAAGAGATTTTGCTTCGAAATTTTTCTCAGAGATTATGTTGTTCTTCTTCTCTTCGTCTCTACAGCTATTTATACTCGTAGGTTTGAAAAATGTCCTTTGAAGAGAGACAAATTTCAAATTTCTCGAGTTCTGGTCCTTAATTTCCGCGAACGGCTCTCTGCAATCTGGCCGTACTGTCAACAGTACTTTTCTGCAGGCAGCACTAAATGCACCAAGCTGATGTGAAGCATTTCTTCAATCATTTGTCTTTAATAGCCTTGTACTTCAGCATTTATTACTTCCATTGGCATTTATTACCATTGGGATGACTTCTTGATCTTTTCCACTTGGCTGACGAAAGTACAAGTCTGATGGCGAACAAAGCTGATCTCAAACTTGAACAAATATGTTTTGAGTCGGTTGAACTTCACCAGTCTGATTTCATTCCTTCAGCAGATCAGTAGTCTTCTGGACCTTGAATTTTGACTCTTCTGATATCTTCTTTACTTAGTCAAAAATTCTTCAAAGGGATATCAGCTAGGTTAATTTATACTTAGCAGATTTGAAGTTTTGGAATTCATCAAAACCTCCCTTTACTTATTGTCTTCAGTGCCTTCATCTTCATCATTATCCAACATTTAGTATAGATGTTGGGCTTTGAGTTATGGATTGAGATTAGTTAGTTAAAGTATATAAATTCGATTATATTTCTCATTGTTTAAATAGTAGGACTAAATTAAATTAAATTAAATTATATATATAGTGCGGTCGAATGCGGTTTATGCGGTTTAAATATGTACAAAACCAAACCCGATTGCAATTTGCGGTCTTTTTTTCAAGAAGCCCAAGATCAACCCATCCAACTTTTGACCCGCAAATTGCGGTCGGTTTGGGTTGAGTCGATCGGTTGGGGCGGTTTCGCGGTTTCGTTGAACACCCTTTAGCACATAAAAAGTAAACGTGAAAAAATATTTGGGCCTAAAAAAATTAATTTTAAAATAATCAATTAACTTTTTGACCCAGTTTCTAAAGCCCAATCAATTAAAAGTCCAACCCAACATGTGATATCCACGGGGTATCCGAATAGAATTCGTGAGACAATCCATTTTGACCATAGAGGGTGTCGCCTTTTTTCCAAATAGTGTGTGTTGGTTCAGTTCAAACTGAATCGGTGGCACATGTTCGAGCCGAACCAGTGTTACTAGTTATATTCGAGCATGCATGCCCCTCTAGAAACAGTACTTTAAATGCTATAAATATAAGAAGAATTTAGCCAATTCTTCACACTGTTTTTTAGCAAATCAAGCAGAAATACTCTCTCCTCTCTATTGCATTCTTCTATTAAAATATCTTTCGAAACAAGGAGCATCAGACTGTTTATTCAAGTTCGTCGTGGTTTGTTGTTCGTGCAAATAAGGAGCATCAGACTGTTTTATCTTGAGAATATTGAATGACCAACTCATCTAAAAGTTTAAGTTGTTAGCAGTGTTTTTAAAATCGGACCGGTCATTGAACCGAAAATCCTACTGGTTACTGGTTCGATCGGTTAGATCGGGTCAACCACTGGTTCAATCGGTATATCCGATGTAACTTTATTATTATGTAATATTTATATATATATATATATATATATATATATATTTAGATTATCTAAAATACAATTATAATTCAAGAAATTATCATTCTTTGCAATTATAAATTTTTATTGTTTCATGCAAATAATCAACATGTCTTAAAAATTAAGATTAATGTCAAAAATATAAATCTCAAGTATCCCTCAAAGATACATACATTCAAAACAAGACGACAAAATTAAAATTTCATCTCATTTTTAAAGTTTTGGCTCATTTGGGTTTTATGGTTGTAAGTTGATGTTTATATGGTAATTGATTTGCATAATTTCATACACAAAATAATATTATTTACAATGATGAGAAAATGGTTATGTACTTCTTTATATAAAAGAAAATGTATTATTGCATTGATTGTTAAAACACTAAAATAATGAAATTTTTTTTTTTTTGGTTTCCCAAGGGTTTAATCCCTTTTGAGGCGGGTCGGGCAATTTAGTGGGTACCTCTCCCAACAGGGATTCGAACCTGAGTCCGCTACTTTGTAGTGACTAGTCCCTTCCACTAGACCAATCACCTGTTGGTGAATATTATTTCAATTAAAGTATAAACTTGCAATTCTATTAAATGTTAAACAAGAGTTCAAATAAATAATAATAACAAAAGAATCTCTAAATTAAAAAAAAAAATTTAAGTGAACCACTAAGGTTCACTGATTTTTCCGGTTTTGGAGCTGGTTTTACCGGTTAGAACTGATTAATTAGAAGACTGATTTTTAGGGGTGAACCGGACCGGATTGGGGACCGGTTAGCGGTTGAACCGGTTCAACCGGCCGGTCCGATCCGGTTTTCAAAACACTGGTTGTTAGAGATATGAATCATTTAACATATATATCATCACTTAACACACCCCCTCACGTATAGGCGGTATTCATTTACTCAAGTCTAACACGTAAAATTTATAAATGAGTGGCTGAGTGATTCGAACACATGACCTTCTTTTGGTCTGAGCCCTGATACCATATTGAATGACCAAATCATCTAAAAACTTAAGCTATTAGAAATATGAATCATTTAATATATATATATCGCTTAAGAAGAGACTATCGAAAATAGTTACATGTGTGCACCGTAGACAGTCCAAAAATATTATCTTAAGAAAATTGCATTAGCAACATCAGTTTTAATCACCAATATTCTAGTTCTGATTTTCTTTTCTTATCGAGCAAGTAAGTGTTCTGTTTTATGCAATTACATATAATAGGGTAAACACTACTTTTGGTCCCTCTTATCATTAACTTTTTACAGAGTGGTCCCTCTTATGTTTTTTTTCCCACTTTAGTCCCTATTATGAATTATTTGCTTCACTTTAGTCCTTATCAAGTGGTCCAAGGCGATTCCGATAACATGTGATATGCTCATGAGGGCAATTTTGTCATTTCAAGTAAACTAACATGGATATTTTCGTCTTTCTAATTATTTAAAAAAAAAACTAAATTTTCAAACTAGGCTTTCATTCCAATCGAACTTAATCGTACATTTCGTTCCAAACTAAAGTTTTTTCCTAAAATCTTTTTCAAACACCAAAATTGCTCACCAATTAAACAATATCTCAAAAAGTCTCAATAGTGAACGGACGAAAATGCCCTAAAAAGTAATCATATGCATGTTACGTGTTATCGGAACCGCCTGATAAGGACTAAAGTGAAACACATAATTCATAGTAGGGACTAAAGTGAAACAAATAATTCATAGTAGGGACTAGAGTGGGAAAAAAAACATAAAAGGGACCACTCTGTAAAAAGTTAATGATAAGAGGGACCAAAAGTGGTATTTACCCCATAATAATATTTATTAATGATTTAACTAATGCTTTAAAGATTCCGAATTAAGGTGTCTGTCTATAACTTTAATTAAAAAAGTCATATGATCTCAAGTGCCTTACCTCATCAGTAGAGTACTGCATATATTATTATACATGCATGTTTTAAGGTTCCATTAATTTACTTACTTTTCAAACAAAGTTAGTTTTGCTTTTCAATTAAAAAGTACCAACTGTTTATCTAAAGGTTTGCATTATAACCAGTATCATAAAATTTATATATATAGTGTAATATAACTAAGATTTTAGATTATACTCACATAAGTAGGAGTACATTCAAATGTATTCAGAATGAGTAACAAATAAATTAAACAAAAAAGACAGGAGCAAATTAGATGAAAGGAAGAAAATGCATTTACCCCTCTAAAATATGGAGTAAATTAACACACACACACACAAAAAAAAAAAACTGTCAGATCCAAATATGCTTCAATAAACTCAATAATAATACCTCCTCAAATGTACTAAGTAAACTTGAGATACGTGCAAAAATGCCCCTTGTGTTTTGGCTAAGGTCATCTCCAGTGAAGAGGGCTAGCCCCGGGGCTCTGGAGTCCCGAGTCAGCCCTGCCCCGCCTCCGAGCCCTGCCTGGTCGTCTTTAATGGCAGGGCTCCGAAATGAAATTAATTTCATTTTCAACACTTGCCCACTCTCACCTATACTTTTAGCTTTAATTTTGTTTTTAATATTAATATTAATAATAGTAATAATTATTAGTACTTGTAATTAAATTATTAAGTATATTAAAATATTAAAATTAAAGAGAGTAAATAATTAAGTAACTTAAAATTAATTTTATTTTTAACTAATTCCATATTTTTAGAAAATTATAGCCACCACGAATATTGTAGTTAAATGATTAAATTTTTAGTTACAATAAAAGATTTTAAAATAAAATAGGCTATTTATTTATTAATTATTTGTCCATAAATAAATTTAATTGCAATTCTAATAAATTATTAATAATTTTAATTTTAAAAATCCTAATTATATTATATTATATTAAATAATCAAATTAAAAATTTGTGACTACATATATTTATTAAACATGTACAATAAATATACTAACACATTTTATTAAATAATTCAATTCTACAAATTTAATTTAATTAGGAGAAAATTTTAATTTTATTAAAAATTACTTTAAATAATTAATCATACTATATACTATATCTATAAGTATATCATAATTATATAAAGTAACACATATATTATATATAATATATAATACATTAATTAAAATTTATCACATTAATTAAAGTAACACATTAATTATGCAACTAACTAACATGAATAATACATTAATTAAAACCTATCACATTAATTAAGGACATCTCATTAATTATCATTAATTAACCAACTAACTAATTAAAAGAAATAAAAAGAAAAGGAAAAGAAACCACTCAGGTGTCGCCACTTGACGACACCTGTTTTAAAGAGGGGCGCGTGTCTTCCTGGGATCGCCCACGCGACCCCAGGACTGGGCGCAGGGCTCCGCCGAGCCCTGCGCCCCGTCTGCTCCACCCCGAAGGGCGCCCCGCCACGCCGCCCATGCCCACTGGAGACGACTCTTCCTCAGCCCCGCCATCCCGCCCCGTCCAAGGCCCTCTCCATTGGAGATGACCTAATTTTTTTTTAAAAAAAATATGTGTTGTTTTTCTTAACCCCCTCTCCCCACATTCTTTTTATATTATAAAAAATTCCTTCCTAAATCATTGGAGAAAATCATAGGAGGTTATTATACTTTTTTAGAGAACATGACGGTTATTGCTAAATTTTAAAATTAACAGGGGAATTTAACTTTTAATTTCTTTGATGAAATTAATGACGTAAGAGGACAACTGTAATGAATCCATTATCATGGGGATAGTTTGAGTAATTTTTCAAACATGAAGGATGATTTATGTAATTATGCTAAATTTCAAGGGTCATTTAAGTAATTCTCACTTAGTTTTGTTACTCTTGTTGATTCGAATGTAATTTTGTTGGTCCCAAGTGGTCAGATGAGGTCTAGAGGGTGGGGGGGGGGGGGGGGGTTGAATAGACCTCTAAACTTTTTGACAGTTTTTAACTTCAAAACTTTTGTTCTAACTTAAACAGGCTAAGCTGTTATCGAACTGTAATTTCTCAAGGCTGATCGCTAACAAATCTTTAAACAGCTTTGTTGACCACTAATATGATAATCACTTAGCTGATTTTTGCTAAAATCAGTTTTAATACTAGAGTACTTGCAGCGGATTTTCAAAGTGTTTTTCACAAGTAACCTTAGTAGTTTGAAAATTTTATCCACAGTTTTGTAAACTCCTTTAAACTCTTTTTCAAACAGTTATGAATGTTTTTTATGCAATCTGAAAATATGCAAGTTGAAAGCAATATAAAAACACAAGTAATTTTTATAGTGGTTATATGGATTTGAATATCCTTTAGTCCACTCTTCCAAGTCACAAAGATCTTGGGTTATACTAAGAACACAAAGTAATTAGTACACTCCACTTACGCTAAAACAACAAATGAATCTGGCCGTAAGCTTATAATAGGAAATCACTAAGAAAACCTATCCTCTGAAGTTAGATCACTCACAAATATGGATCTACACTTCGCTCAACACTCACGTTTACAAAATCACTCAGAAGATGTATTTTTCGTTGTTCTTCAACTCTGCTTTTGTCAACAAATGACTAAGCTGATGAGTGAGCTGTTCTTGAGGCTTAAGAGATTTTGCTTCGAAATTCTTCTCTGCGATTCTCTGAGATTGTGTTCTTTTTTTTTCTCTTCGTCTCTTTCATCTATTTATACTTGAGGTTTGAAAAATGTCCGTTGAAGAGAGACAAGATTCAAATTCCTCGAGTTCTGGTCCTTAATTTCCGCGAACGGCTCTTGCAGCTGTCCGTACTGTCAACAGTACTTTTCTGCAGGCAGCATTAAATGCACCCTGCTGATGTGAAGCATTTCTTCAATCATTTGTCTTTAATAGCCTTGTACTTCAGCATTTATTACTTCCAGGGGCATTTATTACCGTTGGGATGACTTTATGATCCTTTCCACTTGGCTGACGAAAGTGCAAGTCTGATGGCGAACTAAGCTGATCCAAAACTTGAACAAATCTGATTTGAGTCGGCTGATTTTCATCAGTCTGATTTCTTTCCTTCAGCAGATCAGTAGTCTTGGACCTTGAATTTTGACTCTTCTGATATCTTCTTTACTTAGTCAAAAATTCTTCAAAGGGACATCAGCTAAGTTAATCCATACTTAGCAGATTTGAAGTTTTGGAATTCATCAAAACCTCCCTTTACAAATTGTCTTCAGTGCTCTTCATCTTCATCCTTATCCAACAATTTCTCCCTTTTTGATGATGACAAAACTTCAGCTAAGTACCTGTTATACCTATGCTAAAGATTGTAATCCTCAAAATTTTTTGAGATAGAAAAGATGTGTTGGTGTAAACTTGACTTTTATTTATGATGAAAATATTACAAGTACAAGTTTATCAGATGAGATGTCTGAAAGATAGATAAAGTAAACTGATTACAAATGAATTTGTCTTTCCTAACTATCAGCTTCTTCATCAGATCCTTCTAGCACTTCTTCATATTCATAAGATGATTCTTCATCATCTTCTTCTTCTTCATCCTCATCAGCATCTCCAAGGATATTTGATTTGACAGCTTCCATCTTTGCTTTCAATGCTTCTTCTTCAGCTATCTCTTCAATCTTCCTTTTCAATCTGTCTTCATCCTTAAACTTAGTGTAAGGCTCTGATTTGTCTTCATCAGAATCCTTGGAAGCAGCATTTTCTTCAGCAGACTTGGCTTTTTCCTTAGAAACTTCAGCAGATGTCTCTTTGCCTTCAACCACTCTAGGTTTAGCAGTTTCATCAGTCTTCTTAGCTTCAGCAGCAGCATCAGTTTCCTTTGCTGGTTCTTCCCTTTTATCTTCCCCCTTTTTGTCATCATCAGATTTGGTGACATTATCAGGTTCAGCAGCCGGGTTAAGTGTAACAGTAGGAATCTTCATAGCAGCACATAAAGCCTTGATATTCTGATTTGCCATATCATAGATGGGTATTATATGATGAAGAGTTGTGCTGATGGTGTCATTCTTGTCATTCAGGTAGTCAATATTGAGTTGCATGGTGGAATGTTCTTCATGGATAACATCTCCAGCTTTGTTAACTTCCTGCAACAGCCCAACATTAATAGCTTTCTCTTCATCACTGATCTTGATGAAGTTTGCAGTTAAATCAGCAATCTTGTGTTCAGCTCTTTGTAAGGCAGCATGAAGGTGATTTACATCAGCCTTCACATCTTCTACATTTTTGCCCACATCAACAAAACTTTGCAGCAACTGCTTTGAATGGTCTTCTGGCATGGGAAAACTATCTATGGATTTCTTGATAGTTTCTGCAGTTAGGAGATGTATACTTTCCAGCTGTTGTCTGTTGGACTCTGCGAACTCTTGGTGCAACTTCTTCAGCTGTAAGCTATTGGACTCTGCCAACTCTTCCTTCAGCTTCTTCATCTGAAGGCTGTTCTTCTCTTCCAGTTCTTTCATTGAATTTTCAATTAATAATTGGAAGGCTTCCATCAGTGATGAATGGAAGTCACTTGATGAAGCAGAAGTAGCAACTTCCCTTGCTTCAGTCTCCTGGTGGACAGGTGCATCTTTCAGCTCTGTCTCCTGATCAGCTTTGGACTCCTTAGCATTCCACTCAATTGCTAAGGGTTCATCAGCAGCCTTAGGCTGATCAGTTACATCATCATATACCAAACTTGTGATAGTGCCATCATCATTAAAGGATGTTGTTTGACGTATTTGTCACACAATAATCCATGGATTTGTAAAAGCATTGTTTCCCTTAGGCACTTCACAGTACTCCTTCACTTCCTTGCCAAATATAATATGTCGAATGCTTGGCAGTTGAGGCAAATCACTTGAGCATCCTTGATGATATCTTGACCTTTATGCCCATCTCTTCAAGGCGGTCATAACAGCTATGTTGATTGCTCTCTCAACAGCATCATCAGATTTTCTTCTCTTTGCAGGCAAAGTGTTTTGAATAATTTTGGCTTCCTCCAAAGCAAAATCCTTAGCATATTGATGCATAGCATCCCTTACAAAGTGAGGATCCAAAGCTTTCTGAATGGAGTCAGTCCTTAGCCAATTGAGAACCCATTGTTCTTCATCAGCTAACTCCTTCCAACTCTGAAGCTCGGCAATAGATCTGTTCAGTCTATAATCCCTCCATTTGATGTATCTAGTCTTCTCATGGGTGAACAGGGTATTTAGCATTAGCTTCTGGTCATAATAAGCCAATGTTTTCTCAAACCTTTTGAAGAGAGCTTTATCAGTATGGATGATGTCAAAGGCTCTTCTTACTTCAAATTTAGCCTTTGGCTTGACCTATCCAGCAGGCATCTTAGGCTTCTCGGTTTTTTCTTCATCTTCTCCATCAATCTTGATGCCTTCAGTACGAACTGGTCCATGAGCATCAGTTTTACTTAGCTCAATGACCATAGCAAGTTCAGCGTCTTCTGCAGCTTTTCTTTTAGCTTCAGACATCTTTCTTCTTTCTTCGTCCTTGGCTGCCTGAATCTTGCTCAGTTCTAATGCCTTCTTTTCCTCTAGCTCATCTCTCTTTCTCTGCTCAACTTCCTCCCTTTTCTTCTTATCAGCTGCAGAGACCTTCTTCTTCTTGATCAGAATTTTTCTTTTTCCCTTGTCAGCTGGGGCAGGTTGAGGAGCAGAAGATGCAAGAGGTGCAGCTGCAATGGGTTGGATGATCATCACATCAGGATCATCCTGAGGTTTAGCTACCTCAACTGTTGGCTGTGCTTGAGTAATCTGTTGCGCATCAATCTGTTCAACAACAGAAGCCTCTTCAGCTCCAACAGGTCTTTCAGCAGTTTGAGGGCTTTGTCTCACTAAGTTCTCCAACTCAGTAGGCCCCTCAACAAATGTCATCTGCTTCCTTGCTGTTTTCTTTGATCTTCCTTGAATAGGTCTGGAAGCAGCAGTATCTAGGGGTGCACATGGTACGGTTCTGCGGTATTTTTTACAAAATTTGTACCGTACCAATTAGTGCGGTTTTTAAAAACTCAAAACCAAACTAGAGTTTTATGAACCATACCAACAAACTCGATTTTGTGCGGTTCCGGTACGGTACGGTACGATTTTGCGGTTTTTTCAAACAAATTTTTTTTCGTGCAATTTTTCTTATATGATTGATTACATAGTTGACAATTATTTATAATTTAATAATATAATATCTTACAAACTATTTTTTTCATTAAATAAAGCATCAGAAAAGAAAATGTTCACAAATTTGATGCTATAGTTCGACCTAATTGAATAAAATTAATTGGTTAATTATTTGATCATTGTTTTTATTATGTGAAAAAATTTACTATATGGTATTTGTTGTCTAGAATTTTTGCATTATAAGTTTTCAATATATAACAAGTTTAATTTGTGCTAAATTAGAGCATATCTTTTTTTAATTGAACGCTATCAATGTAGTAATTATAAACTATGATGGACTATAATATAAATTATAAATAATAGAGTATTCAATAATATTTGAATTATAAATTTATAAAATTTAGTTGTAAATATAAAAAAATGAATAGTTAGTTCATGTTTATTTTCAATTTCGGTACGGTACGGTTTTTTACGGTATGAGAAGTCTAAAACCAAAACCATACCAAAATTCTTGGTACGGTTTTCATCCATACCAAAACCTTCGGTTTTGAGAAAAAAACCTAATATTTGGTACGGTTCGGTACGTTACAGGACGGTCCGGTACGGTTTTAAAAACCATGTGCACCCCTAGCAGTATCTCTCAACTGACTTCTGGTCCTATGAGAAACAGTCTCATCAGGCACTTGAGCAGTTGGAGTTCTTGAAGATGATGCAGGAGACATGTTCCTGACATCAGCAGTGGTCTAATCAATAATTTTGTCAACAGTAACATCAGCCACCGTCTTCACTTTCTTAGGAGCCTTCTCCTTAGGCTCTTCAGTAGCCTTCTTCTTTTGAGTCTCAATAGCTAACTGAGCTGTTTTGACTAATCTCCTGGGCCTTTTGGCAGGAACCTCCTTTGGTTCCTCAGCTTCTTCCTCTGCATCAGCCTCGTCAGCTTTTCTTTTCAGAACATGCACATATCTTGCCATTTCTTTAGACGGATGAATTTCCTTTCCGTTTGTCATCTCACAGCCCATCTTGAACAGCAGATAACTGAGAGTGATTCGGTGATTGGTTTGGGGACCCTTGCCCTTCTTTTTCTCGTGGAAGTGAGCCAAAATGTACCAAATAATAACAAACCAGTTGACTTCCAGTCCGTAGTAGATGGCGGCCATGATGCTGAATCTCTTCATAGTAATAGCATCTAGAGAAAACGTACAATTTTCAATCAGTTTAGAGACCATATCAGCCATCCGCTGTATTCATCCTTCAGCTGTTTCTTCTTGATGTTGCCAGACAACATCTCCCCTTCCTTGGCACAGATTGCCCAGAACTGTTGGTGCTTATCCTCTGTCAGCACAGTGACGTCATGTCGTCCTTTGTTCGAAAGCCCAAAGGTCTCGTGAAGAAGAGTGGGGGTAATAACGATGGATCTACCTCCGACAGTAGCTTTGATTTCATGGGTGGTGAAATCAACAGTAGCAGTCTTGTAGTATTCCAACACTTGGTCAGTCCAGATCACCCCTTCGTTATACTCCATGAAATTTACCAGTGAGGCCGACTTGAACTTCTCCAGCAGTTCCTTCATCAAATCGGTACCAGATTGGTAATAGGAATCATAAGCCAAGTACATACCTTCAGCAGCCATTTTGAATCTGTTTGAAGTTAGAGAAACAAGAAGAGTTTTGCAGAAAATTGCTTGAAATTTCTCTCAAGTGCTCTTTTGAATATTTGCGTGCGTAAAGAGCTACACAGCTGATCAGATTGGGATTTATAGAGGTTAGGGTATTTCGGTTTTCGTGATACCAGCTAACCGTTAGATCCGTTTCTTGTCAGTCCTGATCGTGCGGCGTCAGTTACGACCTTTCAAATTCAAATCGCATTAAATGAGGAGCGGGAATATGTACCGCTCTTCTGTCACTTGTAAAAGCGTGTTTTTAAGTAAAGCGTTTTAAACAGTAAGCTTTTACACATGTGATCAGACGAGTAAAATAAATACTTATCTGATGGGACTACTGTCCTGATGACAGATTGTTATCAGTGAAAGCCAATAACTGGTAACCTTCCTCGGCTGTTTGTCAATCCAGCTAGATAATAAATCTTCAATCTTCAAGACTTTAATCTTCTGTTGAAAACATAACTTCAACTAACTGTCATCAACAAATTTCATCTTTTAGTTAGAAGTACCGCTAGTCTTACACGTTCCCCCTGACTTTAAGAATTCATAAGATAACTAGTCTGTTGAGAGTTAATTCTTGAAAATAAATAAGATGAGTAAGCTGTTGAACTTCAGTCTTCTGATGAGTTCCCCTTCAGCTTTTGCATCCAATTTTAATAATCCCAGTTCAGCTCTTAGAGTTGAAAACCTTGTCTCACTTAGAGGTTTTGTGAAGATGTCAGCAATTTGATTTTCAGTAAACACATATTCTATCATGACATTTCCTTTCTCCACATGATCTCTAATAAAATGATGTTTGATCTCAATATGCTTAGTCCTTGAATGACTTGTAGTATTCTGAGTAAGGCTGATTGCACTAGTATTGTCACAGTAGATAGAGATTCCACTGATTTTTATGTTGTAATCTTCAAGTTGATGCTTCAACCATAATATTTGTGCACAGCAAGCTCTCGCAGCTATGTATTCAGCTTCAGCAGTTGATATGGATACTGAAGTCTGTTTCTTACTCATCCATGAGATCAGATGACTACCTAAGAACTGACATGCACCTGTTGTGCTTTTTCTGTCAATCTTGCAGCTAGCAAGGTCAGAATCTGAATATCCAATCAGTTCAAATCCAGATTCCCTAGGATACCACAATCCCAAATCTTCAGTACCTTTAAAATACTTGAGTATCCTTTTGGCAGCTAAGAGGTGAGATTCCTTAGGATTTGATTGAAATCACGCACAAACCCCAACAGAGTACATAATATCAGGTCTGCTAGCTGTTAAGTATAACAGTGACCCATTAATTCCTCTGTACTTGGTTATGTCCACTGATTTTCCATCTTCTTCTTTATCCAAACGAAGACTAGTAGACATTGGAATATTAGCAGTAGAGCTAGTTTCCATACCAAATTTCTTGAACAGATCCTTTGTGTATTTGGCTTGGCTGATGAAAATTCCATCAGGCAACTGTCTTACTTGCAAGCCAAGAAAATAATTAAGTTCTCCCATCATGCTCATTTCAAACTTGTTCTGCATCAACTTTGAGAACTTATCACACATCTGTTGATTTGTTGAACCAAAAATAATATCGTCCACATAAATTTGCACAAGCAAAATATGTTCTTCCCATTCAATAGTGAACAGGGTCTTGTCTACCTTACCTTTACGAAATCCTTTAATTAAAAGAAAGATAAGGTATCATACCATGCTCTTGGAGCCTGTTTCAGTCCATAGAGGGCTTTCTTCAAACGATACACCTTGTCTTCTTCTTGATAGGCTTCAAATCCAGGTAGTTGTTCAACATAAACTTCTTCTTGCAATTCTCCATTGAGAAAAGCTGATTTCACATCCATCTGATAAACTGTGAAATTCTTATGAGCAGCATAGGCAAGAAAGAGTCTGATTGCCTCTAATCTTGCTAATGGTGCAAATGTCTCATCAAAGTCAATACCTTCTTCTTGACAATACCCTTTGGCAACTAATCTTGCTTTATTTCTGGTGACTTCACCATCTTCATTCATTTTATTTCTGAATACCCATTTAGTGCCAATTACTCTTTGATGACTTGGTCTTAGGAACTAAGTACCAGACTTCATTTCTTTCAAATTGATTTAGCTCTTCTTGCATAGCTTCAATCCAGTTTGAATCACTAAGAGCTTCTTCAATCTGTTTGGGCTCAATTTGAGATAGGAAGCTGACAAACATTGCTTCACTTGCATCAGCTCTCCTTGTCTTCACTCTATCCAAAGGATCACCAATCACCAGTTCTGGTGTATGATTCTTGAGCCATCTAAGATCAGGTTGCAAATCATAATGTTGTCCTTTGTTTTGATCTTGCAACACTACTGTTGGAGTTCCAGAAGTAGTCTGTTGAACATTTGATGTCTGTTGAACAGTCTCTGGTCTTTCAGCTGTTTTTAACTCGTCTGTTAGACAATCAGCATTGTGATTTTGAACAGCACTGGAGTATCAGCTGGGTTGAGATCAGGTAGTATGATGGGAACAAATTCTTCATTCTTTCCAACATTCAATTTCTATAAATCAGTAGACAGATCTTGATTAGTACTTTGATTCTTTTCAGAAGATTGATTTGGTTCATCAAATACTACGTGAATGGATTCTTCTACAAGTAAAGTTCTTTTGTTAAAGACTCTATAAGCTTTACTAACAGTAGAGTATCCTACAAAAACAGCTTCATCAGCCTTTTCTGCAAATGCAGTAAGGTGATTTTTCCCATTATTTGAAACAAAGCATTTACAACCAAATATCTTAAAGTAATGAATGTTTGGCTTTCTGTTATTCCAAACTTCATATGGAGTCTTGTTTTGGTGCTTGTTGATCATGCATCTGTTTTGGGTAAAGCATGCTGTATTTGTTGCTTCTGCCCAAAATCTTTGAGGCAGTTTAGCTTCAGCTATCATTGTCCTGGTAGCTTCTTTAAGAGTTCTGTTTCTCCTTTCAGCAACTGCATTCTGTTGAGGGGTTCTGGCAGCAGAGTACTCATGGCTGATTCCTCTGGCATTACAATACTCTTCAACAGTAGAGTTTGTAAACTCAGTCCCTCTATCTGATCTGATCTTCAGTATTTTCATACTTTTTTCATTTTGAATCTTTTCCATCAGATTTGTAAGATGCTCCTTGGTTTCACTTTTCTTCTTCATGAAAATCACCCAAGTGTATCTTGAATAATCATCCACAACAGCTAGGCAGTATTTCTTTCCACCATTGCTGACAGGATCAATGGGTCCAAATAAGTCCATATGTAGCAGCTCCAATATTCTTCCAGAAGATTGATGCTTCTTGCTTTTGAATGATGACTTGATTTGTTTACCCTTCTGACAGGTGTCACAAAGCTTATCTTTGCTCATGACTGTCTTTGGGATTCCTTCTACCAGATTATTCTTGATAAGTCTGTTGATGGTCTTGAAATTCACATGGTTCATTCTTTTGTGCCACAGCCAACTGATTTCACTTGGTGTTGATGCCACCAAACAAACACTTGAATTCTTGTCAGCAGAATTCCAGTCCACTGTGTAGACATTTCCTTGTCGTCTTCCAGATAAAATTACCTTCTTTGTACCAATTTGTTCAACATAACACTTATCTGTTGAGAAGATGACTGAATATCCTTTGTCACAAAATTGACTTATGCTCAGCAAATTATATTTGAGGCCTTTAACATAAGAGACGTCAGATATCTCAATGTTGCCTTTGATCAGCTTTCCAGTTGCTACAATCTTGCCTTCTTTGTTGTATCCAAAAGTAACTTTAGGACCATCCACAACAACATCATCAGTCAGCTTATGTATGTTTTCACACATGTATCTTGAACATCCACTGTCCAAGTACCAGATTTTCCCTACTTTACTCCTACTCCTAATCCTAACCTACAAAACAAAATAAAATTGTTTTAGGTACCCTTATTGAGAGGGTCCTGAAGGATTAGTTCCACCTTTGACAACCCAACATGATGAAGTCTTAGGCTTCTTAGGCTTCTGAGTTTCAACAGGAGGATGAACAGCTTTGCTTTTGTCACGTACATCAGATTTGTCATATTGTTGATGATCAACATGATAAGGATAATGTTCATAAGCAGAATAAGATGCATGATAATGAGGATATGCATGCATTGGATGAGCAGGATATGGTACATAGTAAGTAAGAAATTGAGGTGCATGATACATAGGAGGATATGCAGCAGGTTGCACATAATATGACTCATTTCCATACCAAACATTTTGATTTTTCTTGTTATTATGCTTCTTTGGCTTACTAGATGCTTGCTCATTAACAGACGACTTAGACTTATCACTAGTCTGATTGGTTTTGACCTTATCAGAAGACTTCTTAGGACTCTTCTGTTTGGACTTACCAGTCTGTATTCCTACACTAGGCTCTTTGCTCTTTTTAGCCTTAGGAGTTTTCGTCTCCTTTAATACTTTCTCAGGTGAAGCAGGTTTAGTAGTCTGAACATACAAGATGATCTTACTATTGTCAGCTGATATAAAATTTTCAGTATGGTTCAGTTCTAACTTATCCTGATCTAAAGGTGTCTTCTGTTTACTAGACATGTGAGTGGATGCAACAAATGACTTATCATGAGACTCAATGACTTTCTCAAGCTCAATGATTTTACCCTTATAAACTTCACATTCAGCTTTCAGAGATTCATTCTCTTGCTCAAGCAGTTTGTATTCAGCTGATTCTCTTGGCTTTTCAGCTTTAAGTTTCAGTGAACTGTTTTGCTCTTTCGGCAATATCATCTCTTCCTTAAACTTTTTAAATGCATCAACAATGCTTGTATTGTTGAGCATCATTTGTTCAAATGAATTAAATAATTCATTATCAAGAAGAGTTACCTCATTATCCTCTGAGTCATCAGATTCCTTAGCCATCAGGCAGAGAAGAGCATGACTCTCTTCATCAGAAGACTCTTCATCAGAAGTGTCTGAATCTGAATCAGATGAATAGACATCAGCTAGCTTTTCTGCTTCTGCTACCAGCACCTTTCCTTTCTGATGCTTTCTTTCCTTTCTGATTCTCTTTTCCTCTTCTGTATACTTCTCAGCTTTAGGATATGGGCAATCTCTGATGAAATGACCCAGTTTCCTGCAATTATAGCACATCATTTTTTATAAGAATCCTTATCTTGAGAAGAAGAAGAAGTAGGGTTAGAAGCAGAAGCATTGTTATGTTTGTTCTTCATTTTTCGTCTGTAGAACTTTTTGAAGTTGTTCATCAGCAATGCAACGTCTCCAGCAGTGTACTCCTTTATGTTGAGTAGTGTGGCTTCATCAGATGAGTCCACTTCTTTGCTTTTGTAGGCTAGCCTTCTAGGATTTTCAGCAGCAACTAGGGCAGCTGTGGGACTTGAAGTAGATGTTTCTTCAACACCCATTCTTGGCAGTTTATACTCGTACGCCTTGAGTACTGAGAACAGCTCGGTGAGTGAAATCTTTCCCAGATCTCTTGACTCTTCCATGGCTGTCACCTTCATGTTGAACTTCGGAGGTAGAGCCTTCAGAACTCTGACGGTTATCTCCTTATCAGTGAAGGTTTTTCCAAGCTTTAAAACTTCATTCAGTGTCCTTGTAAATCTTGTATCCATTTGATCAATGGTTTCCGCAGACTTCATCTTGAAGTAGTCCAGCTTTTCCAGAGCAACACTCAGTTGATGCTCTTTGATGGCGTCATTTCCTTCGGTCATGTCACGAACCTTATCCCACATCTCTTTGGCAGTCTTGCAGTGCTTGATTTTGTCAAATCGATCATTGTCCAGGGCCTTGGTCATGATGAAACGACCAACTTTATCCAGATTGAACAACTTTATTTCTTCGGCTGTCATTTCTGTTAGATCTTTTTCCACCACTAGTTCAGCTTCATCAACTATGATAGTCTTGGTGAATTTGAATGGACCTTTGATGATACATGTGTAAATGTTATCATTGTAAGCAGCCAGGAAAATCTCCATTCTGATTTTCCAGTCTTCAAAGCTCATACCAGCTATGTGGGAAACATGGCTGATACAATCCATTTTTCAAAAATTTTAATTTTTCAAAATATGCTCTTTTGAAAAGTTTGAAAACCTTTGAAAAACACTCGGATCAAGCTCGTTGATCAGGAAGCTGATTCTAATGAACCACCAGCTCTGATACCACATGTTGGTCCCAAGTGGTCAGATGAGGTCTAGGGAGGGGGGGAGGGGGGTGAATAGACCTCTAAACTTTTTGACAGTTTTTAACTTCAAAACTTTTGTTCTAACTTTAACAGGCTAAGCTGTTATCGAACTGTAATTTCTCAAGGCTGATCGTGAACAAATCTTTGAACAGCTTTGTTGACCACTAATCTGATAATCACTCAGCTGATTTTTGCTAAAATCAGTTTTAATACTAGAGTACTTGCAGCGGATTTTCAAAGTGTTTTTCACAAGTAACCTTAGTAGTTTGAAAATTTTATTCCCAGTTTTGTAAACTCCTTTAAACTCTTTTTCAAACAGTTATGAATGTGTTTTATGCAATCTGAAAATATGCAAGTTGAAAGCAATATAAAAACACAAGTAATTTTTATAGTGGTTATATGGATTTGAATATCCTTTAGTCCACTCTTCCAAGTCACAAAGATCTTGGGTTATACTAAGAACACAAAGTAATTAGTACACTCCACTTACGCCAAAACAACAAATGAATCTGGCCGTAAGCTCACAATAGGAAATCACTAAGAAAACCTATCATCTGAAGTTAGATCACTCACAAAGATGGATCTACACTTCGCACAGCACTCACGTTTACAAAATCACTCAGAAGATGTATTTTTCGTTGTTCTTCAACTTTGCTTTTTTCAACAAATGACTAAGCTGATGAGTGAGCTGTTCATGAGACTTAAGAGATTTTGCTTCGAAATTCTTCCCTGAGATTGTGTTCTTTTTTTTTTCTCTTCGTCTCTTTAAGCTATTTATACTTGAGGTTTGAAAAATGTCCATTGAAGAGAGACAAGATTCAAATTCCTCGAGTTCTGGTCCTTAATTTCCGCGAACGGCTCTCTGCAGCTGTCCGTACTGTCAACAGTACTTTTCTGCAGGCAGCATTAAATGCACCCAGCTGATGCGAAACATTTCTTCAATCATTTGTCTTTAATAGCCTTGTACTTCAGCATTTATTACTTCCAGGGACATTTATTACCGTTGGGATGACTTTATGATCCTTTCCACTTGGCTGACGAAAGTGCAAGTCTGATGGCGAACTAAGCTGATCCCAAACTTGAACAAATCTGATTTGAGTCGGCTGATTTTCATTAGTCTGATTTCTTTCCTTCAGCAAATCAGTAGTCTTGGACCTTGAATTTTGACTCTTCTGATATCTTCTTTACTTAGTCTAAAATTCTTCAAAGGGACATCAACTAAGTTAATCCATACTTAGCAGATTTGAAGTCTTGGAATTCATCAAAACCTCCCTTTACAAATTGTCTTCAGTGCTCTTCATCTTCATCCTTATCCAACAAATTTCGTTGTTAACTTTGAACATTATAGTTTCAGAGATTTCATCAATATATATAGTACACCTTTAGCGTCTGACAAAATACAACTGAATAATATTGGCATGAGTAAGTTAGTGAAAATATTATTGTGATAAAATTTAAGTTGTTATTTTTGTCCGTCTCGTTTATTTTGCTCTTTTTGTTATAGTACCTGGTCAAATTTTTTAATATTTTAAATGATTTATTATATTAAATTTGATGTACCAAGTCTTCGTCATTATAAACACTCGTCGATCAGTCGATTAATATCGAGGGCCTCCCCCTCGATTTCACATCGTTTATAATCAAATAAGCATGACGTCGGCGTCGACCTCGATCTTTCGACTTATCCGACATGGTGGCCGACGTCCTCTTATGTGTGATCCATTTCTAATCGGATCGAATCTATTGCTAAGGATCCATATTCGAACCGTTATGTCCAATCGTGATTCGACCCGATGACCCATTAAGAACACTATAAATACCCCTCATAAATACGATTAAAGGTACGCACTTCTAAGCATTAAATACGCTCCGACTTCCCGACTCATCTCGAAACTTACTTAAGCATCGGAGGGTTATCGCCGGGTAACCACCGGCATTAACCTGACGTAGTTGTCTTTGTTTTCAGGTTAGGATCCCCTATACAAATCGAGGACTAGCATAGCTGACCTGCTGATCCTCATATTGGCGAGTCGCGTTCGACTAGGAAGAACCATCCTAACGAAAGCTCACTCATCAATTGGCGCCGTCTGTGGGAAACTTAACTTTGAAAACGTGAAAAATGACTACAAGATCAAAAACAATCCAAGCACGAGAAAAAGAGGGAAATCGCGATCAAAATGGAGAGGGTCAAGGAGATAATTTAATGACTCGTGACCCTGATCCAGCACCTCATGTTGAGGCCGGGGCTTCAAGACCACCGGCTCCCCCGATAATACAACTTACGAAAGACGATCTAAGAGCCATTCTCGAGGAAGCCAAAAAGGAGTGGCTCGCAGAGATCAAAGAAACTGCCGTTCATACTCGACGACCCCCACGTGCTGCCGCTTTTGGTGCACGAGCAGGATTCGAGGCAAACGAAGCAATCAGTCGAGCTGATGAATATCAGCTCAGGCATGAAGGAGAAGAGGACTTGCAGGAGCAATCGGTCAGAGAAGTCAATAAATTGGCCTCAGAAGTAAGATCGTTGCACCAAAAGTTAGACAAACAAGAAAGGAAGAATGAACATCCGATATCGAACTCTCGGTTAAGGAAGTCACCTTTTTGTGATGAAATATTCTTTGAAAGGTTGCCCCTCGACAAGAGATTGCCTACTCAGCTACCCCGTTACTTTGGAACGGAAGATCCCGAAGAACACCTGGCCTCATTTAATCTTCAAATGCAGCTTCATGGCATTTCCGATAATGTAGCAGCAAAGGCATTCTCCACCACGCTAGCCGGAATGGCTCAATCCTGGTTCGGAAGGTTGGAGGAGAAATCTATCTTCGACTACGACCAACTTTGTGACAAGTTTATGAGTCAGTTTGGTAGTAAGAGGGCGGTCAGGCCCCCTGCAAACCATTTATATTCAATTATACATAATCCCGGGGAGACTTTCAGAAGTTTCATGGGAAGATTTAACAATGAGCTCCTCAAGGTTGAAATGCCAAGAGTTGATTTTTTAATTACCGTTCTTTTCCAAAGCACTTTAAATCGAGGTTTCGCCAGTGCAATAGTAAGGGAAAACCCCGCTACGTATGAGAAATTGATGGAAATGGCAAATCAATACATGAATGAAGAAGAGATGAATAAATTGAGAGGAACCTTCTTTGGGATCACGAAGCATGAAGAGGGACAGCCGTCGGGTATCCCCGATAGACCAATTGAGGGGCCGCAACCCAATCGACCCTATGAAGGTAGAAACAGAAAGGTTTATAGAGAAGAGAGAAATAATCACAACCCAGGAAGACAAGGAGTGGGGAGGTCGAACAAAGAATATTACGATAATTACACTCCCCTCAAGAAGCTAAGATCCGAAATCTTATTTGCTATCCAGGACCACAACCTGTTGAGAAAACCAGCTCCGATTAAGGACTACCCGGCTTCAAAAAAGTATTGTCGATTTCATCGACAGAGAGGACACGACACTGATGACTGCTATCAACTCAGAGACGAGATTGAGAGATTGATAGCAGAAGGACACCTTACTGGGTATGTAAAGACGTCAAGAAATGAGCAACCTAGAAATCGACAGATAGACAACCGGTCACGATCGAGATCCCCCGCTAGAAGAGAGCAACGCTCGAAGGATAGAGAAGACAAGCCGAGAAGAGCACAACCTGGAACAATAGTTAATATGATCTCAGGAGGCCCGGCGGGGGGAGATAGTAAAAATTCAAGAAGGGTAGTGTCCCGAGTTATAAGGGATAGAGCTCAAAATGAAAGAAGGGAAGTGTTCTCGATAAGACCAACCCAGCAGAACAAAATGATTGGATTCGATGAGTCTGACCTACAACCCGATTTCATATCATTCAACAACCAGGATGTACCAGATTGCCCTATGGTAATCACAGCACAAATTGCGGGAGCTACTGTTAAGAGAATCTTAATAGATTCAGGCAGTTCGGCAAATATCCTCTTCCAAGATGCTGATAACGCCGTTAGAACGTCATTATTGCCTATCTCTTTAAGCCCAAAATATCTTGCTTTGATTTGAGTTTTGTGTGCTTTTGCTTGTTTTCGCGTTCGTTTGCGTTTTTGGTCCCTTGTTGGGATGTTGTGTGTTTTCTTTTGTTTTCTTCGTTTTTTGTCGTGTTTTTGTTCTGTTTGTAGGTTTGGGAATTTTGCAAGGCTAAAGAGAAGTCCAAGAGGTTATGATTCAATGCAATTCCATCAAATCAAGACTCGGTGGCCGTTAATGCAAGCCTTTGCGCAGAAAGAGCTTCAAAGAAAAGAGAACCCGAAGGAAATCGTAGAAGAATGTAGATAGCTGCTTACTAGAACATGCACAAATATTTCATGGATGATCCAAATTATCTGAAATTTGGATATGTCATAGATGAGTGAGTTAGCTACGCTACGGACTTTACGGATCCGCAATCGGAGTTCGGAATCAAAAGATATGCTGCTCGGAAGAAAGTGCGGCAGAGCAGAAATCTCCACAGCAGTTTTTTGCTGCGGGAAAGGCAGGGGGCTTTTGGTATTATCCCCCTTTGATCCCACTTGCATTTCTAAACCATTTAGGGGACTTTTTGGTCTTGTTTCCCTAGGTTAAGAGGCTCAAGAGGTCACAACTTGCTAAGACCTTCTTCAATCTTTCCACTCTTGGCCTCCCTTTTCCTCTCAAGCCTCCCTCAACTTTCTTTCTTTGTTTTTTCCTTTGTTTTCTTGTTTTGAAGACTCCACCAAGGGGGTGAGTTAGTCACCACCCTTGGGGAGTGATTAGGTGGTGATTAAAGGGAGGAGAATCCTTGTCTCGATTCCATTTCGATTAGGTGATTTCTTTCCATTTCTTAGTTATTTATGATTAGGAGATGAATATTGTTATTTCCTTTTTGGATGAATGATTGTGGATTTGAATTCTCCGGATTTATATATATTTATGTTATTGTTTGATTAAATGATGTCTTGATGATTAGTATGGTGCTTATTGGTGTTCGTTAATCCGATTCCGTGTTTATTGTTCGTCTTGTGGTTTGACAAGCTTTGGAGATGAAAGTTATTGATTCTTGATTGCTATATTTAGTGATTTTGAGGATTTGATTATGAATTTGGATTGTGATTCGATTTTAGGATAAAAATATACCTATGTCGTTTCATATTCGTTTAAGGTTTGAGTTCAAATGACATCGATTAGATTTTATTCCGTTTATACGTAAATTGGATTAGTTTAATTCGATAGGTTGGTATGCTATCGAAAGATACATACGAACGTCAGTGAATCCTTGAATAGCAAGCACGAGCATAATATATTAATTGTCGAGTCATTGTTATCGTTTGATTAGTTATGTTTGATGTTGGGTTATGTTTGATTTGTTGGGTTTATTGTTTTATCGCACTTTTGGCCATCTACATTTAATGCAACCTAGACATAGGTTAGGCGAGTGACGATTTGTGGATTTCAACCTAGGATAGTCATATACCTAGTTTGGTCCGTGTTTGTATAATGGGTTCGTCCGTAAATGCATCAAATAACTTAGATTCTCTTTATTCGGGGATTCGGGTTAGTTTTAGGTCCCGGGTGACAACGGTACGCCTTAGAATCCTCTTTTGGGTTCGGACTTTCTTTAGAGCATCGGTTGACAGCGATGTTCGTTATTGATCCGGAGATGGAGAGTTTGGGTAGATTGGTAGAGTTAAGTCAAACCGATAGGGAGACTTAACTAATTTAAACTCACAAACAACAACTAAATCTAGGATTGTTTGCATAGCTAACCCAACAACCGCATAATTTATCTGCTTTAACTAATCGCTTATAAATCCTCCTTACCGCGTAATTAACTCCCCATTTACTTGCTTTTGTAGTTAGATTTATTTTATCGCTCGTAGTTAAATAAAATCACCCTTATCATAAGTTTGGGTTCGATAATTTGTATCAAGCATTCTTAGATGAAATAAGCCTTCGATTGATTTGTTTATTCCCACCTTTTACCCATTCGTTGGGATTCGATACTCGGTATGTACTTATCGTTTTATATTACTTGTAACGACCGTATACTTGTGTGTTTGCGTATTAGTATTTGGAACGCAACAAGTTTTTGGCGCCGTTTTGATTGCTAGTTTTGTGTTTGATAGCTTGATACTTCGTGCTAATTTTGATCTTTTTGTTTCTTTGCGAGGTTTGATCAGCCTATTGCGAAGAGCTTAAGGATTTTGATGAGCCTGTTTTGTGGAATCTTGGACGATGGGAGTAGTTTTGGTGACAATCAATTCATCCCTCGTATCAAGTCAAGATCGTGACTTAAAACAAGCATTAAAACTTGTTGCGTTCCAAATACTAATACGCAAACACGCAAGTATACGGTCGTTACAAGTAATATAAAACGATAAGTACATACCGAGTATCGAATCCCAACGAATGGGTAAAAGGTGGGAATAAACAAATCAATCGAAGGCTTATTTCATCTAAGAATGCTTGATACAAATTATCGAACCCAAACTTATGATAAGGGTGATTTTATTTAACTACGAGCGATAAAATAAATCTAACTACAAAAGCAAGTAAATGGGGAGTTAATTACGCGGTAAGGAGGATTTATAAGCGATTAGTTAAAGCAGATAAATTATGCGGTTGTTGGGTTAGCTATGCAAACAATCCTAGATTTAGTTGTTGTTTGTGAGTTTAAATTAGTTAAGTCTCCCTATCGGTTTGACTTAACTCTACCAATCTACCCAAACTCTCCATCTCCGGATCAATAACGAACATCGCTGTCAACCGATGCTCTAAAGAAAGTCCGAACCCAAAAGAGGTTTGATCAGCCTATTGCGAAGAGCTTAAGGATTTTGATGAGCCTGTTTTGTGGAATCTTGGACGATGGGAGTAGTTTTGGTGACAATCAATTCATCCCTCGTATCAAGTCAAGATCGTGACTTAAAACAAGCATTATTTCCCTTTTTCATCATCTTGTCTTGTTTTGTTTTGTTTTGCTTTTGTTTGTGTTGTGTTGTAGGTGATGATTGTGCATGATAACGAAGTAATGACAAGCATGATTGAGGATCCGAGACGGAAGTTAACCACGGGATGCACGGACTCCATGATCGACAAAAGGGCGTAACCTTTACATTTTTGCATTCCGTTTGGTTTATTTTGCGCTTACAATGATATATCTATATGTCCGTACTTGATTGGTTTAGATTATCTATGCTTGCTTGAATTTGATAGAGCCGTGTTCGATCATTTACCTTGTTGATTTCTTTGTTTTTTTTGTTTTTCTTTTCTTTGTGAGCTTGCGTGGTTGTCGTGTCGACATCCCTCCATTTTTCTCAATTCACACAATGGGGACATTGTGCGTTTTAAGTTTGGGGGAGAGAGGTCGCAAGTACTTGCATACATGCTAGGTCGACCCGCCAAATTTTTTCAGATTCTTGTTATTATTTGAGTATGCTTCTACGAAATTTGAGCACATTGGCTAAGGCTAGGTTGTATTTGGGGTGGATAAAGAACTTTAGTGATAATAGGATCTAGGACTCCTCTTGCGTAACTTAGTTTCTCTCCAAACTTTAGTTTGAAAACTAAGTGTGAAAAGAGCAAAATGACTTAAGTTTGGGGGAGTGAACCCTTTTCAAGAATGAAAAACTTTTGAACACCTAGCTCTTAAAAGAAATGAGTAGAGAAGTTGCTAAAATGTATGCCCTTCTATGAGAGAAAAGAAAGGCTAAGCCTTCATTGATGAAATTCATGGATGATTTTTGTAATAACTCTAAGTCATTATAATTGTGCAAGTTTTGTAGTGAAAAATTCAAATATAATGCACAAAGGAAAGGAATGGTGCTAGTAGCCCACAAAGTTAAATGTTTAGAATCACAAGCAACCATCAATAGTGCTAGATTTGTATTGTAATATCATTGTAAAGCACAAAGTGCTATGTTATTATTGTAAATCAAAAGAAAAGCAAAGTATGGTGAGAAAAGAGCTAGGGACTAATATTGTCAATTAGTTCAAGAATAGGGACAATACTCTTAATTACCTACAACTTAGTTTCATGATGTAATTGGAGCTTAAGGTTTGAAACCTAAGGTTAGGAGATAGTCTAAGTTAACGTGAGGAGCCCATGCAAGTAGAACCGATGATTTTAATCTATTGGGGCGTATTCACCTAAAATAGAACCTAGCCGAAGTCATCACACACACACGTGGAACTTGTTTAAAGAATAATTTGAAAGTGTTAAGCTTTGGCATTTTGATCTTAAGCATGCACGTTTAGTACTTGTTTTGTTTTCTTTGCTCGAGGACGAGCAAGTGTTTAAGTTTGGGGGTGTTGATAACGCCGTTAGAACGTCATTATTGCCTATCTCTTTAAGCCCAAAATATCTTGCTTTGATTTGAGTTTTGTGTGCTTTTGCTTGTTTTCGCGTTCGTTTGCGTTTTTGGTCCCTTGTTGGGATGTTGTGTGTTTTCTTTTGTTTTCTTCGTTTTTTGTCGTGTTTTTGTTCTGTTTGTAGGTTTGGGAATTTTGCAAGGCTAAAGAGAAGTCCAAGAGGTTATGATTCAATGCAATTCCATCAAATCAAGACTCGGTGGCCGTTAATGCAAGCCTTTGCGCAGAAAGAGCTTCAAAGAAAAGAGAACCCGAAGGAAATCGTAGAAGAATGTAGATAGCTGCTTACTAGAACATGCAAAAATATTTCATGGATGATCCAAATTATCTGAAATTTGGATATGTCATAGATGAGTGAGTTAGCTACGCTACGGACTTTACGGATCCGCAATCGGAGTTCGGAATCAAAAGATATGCTGCTCGGAAGAAAGTGCGGCAGAGCAGAAATCTCCAGGAAACCTACGGGGCAAAGCTCGCCGCGGCGAGGTGGAAGCTCGCCGCGGCGAGGTACCTGCTAACAGCAGTTTTTTGCTGCGGGAAAGGCAGGGGGCTTTTGGTATTATCCCCCTTTGATCCCACTTGCATTTCTAAACCATTTAGGGGACTTTTTGGTCTTGTTTCCCTAGGTTAAGAGGCTCAAGAGGTCACAACTTGCTAAGACCTTCTTCAATCTTTCCACTCTTGGCCTCCCTTTTCCTCTCAAGCCTCCCTCAACTTTCTTTCTTTGTTTTTTCCTTTGTTTTCTTGTTTTGAAGACTCCACCAAGGGGGTGAGTTAGTCACCACCCTTGGGGAGTGATTAGGTGGTGATTAAAGGGAGGAGAATCCTTGTCTCGATTCCATTTCGATTAGGTGATTTCTTTCCATTTCTTAGTTATTTATGATTAGGAGATGAATATTGTTATTTCCTTTTTGGATGAATGGTTGTGGATTTGAATTCTCCGGATTTATATATATTTATGTTATTGTTTGATTAAATGATGTCTTGATGATTAGTATGGTGCTTATTGGTGTTCGTTAATCCGATTCCGTGTTTATTGTTCGTCTTGTGGTTTGACAAGCTTTGGAGATGAAAGTTATTGATTCTTGATTGCTATATTTAGTGATTTTGAGGATTTGATTATGAATTTGGATTGTGATTCGATTTTAGGATAGACATATACCTATGTCGTTTCATATTCGTTTAAGGTTTGAGTTCAAATGACATCGATTAGATTTTATTCCGTTTATACGTAAATTGGATTAGTTTAATTCGATAGGTTGGTATGCTATCGAAAGATACATACGAACGTCAGTGAATCCTTGAATAGCAAGCACGAGCATAATATATTAATTGTCGAGTCATTGTTATCGTTTGATTAGTTATGTTTGATGTTGGGTTATGTTTGATTTGTTGGGTTTATTGTTTTATCGCACTTTTGGCCATCTACATTTAATGCAACTTAGACATAGGTTAGGCGAGTGACGATTTGTGGATTTCAACCTAGGATAGTCATATACCTAGTTTGGTCCGTGTTTGTATAATGGGTTCGTCCGTAAATGCATCAAATAACTTAGATTCTCTTTATTCGGGGATTCGGGTTAGTTTTAGGTCCCGGGTGACAACGGTACGCCTTAGAATCCTCTTTTGGGTTCGGACTTTCTTTAGAGCATCGGTTGACAGCGATGTTCGTTATTGATCCGGAGATGGAGAGTTTGGGTAGATTGGTAGAGTTAAGTCAAACCGATAGGGAGACTTAACTAATTTAAACTCGCAAACAACAACTAAATCTAGGATTGTTTGCATAGCTAACCCAACAACCGCATAATTTATCTGCTTTAACTAATCGCTTATAAATCCTCCTTACCGCGTAATTAACTCCCCATTTACTTGCTTTTGTAGTTAGATTTATTTTATCGCTCGTAGTTAAATAAAATCACCCTTATCATAAGTTTGGGTTCGATAATTTGTATCAAGCATTCTTAGATGAAATAAGCCTTCGATTGATTTGTTTATTCCCACCTTTTACCCATTCGTTGGGATTCGATACTCGGTATGTACTTATCGTTTTATATTACTTGTAACGACCGTATACTTGCGTGTTTGCGTATTAGTATTTGGAACGCAACAGATGCTTTAGAACGAATGGATCTAGGCCCGACTCCTCTCGATGCAGTAGCTACCCCACTTGTGGGTTTTGGGGGCGCTCAAGTTATTCCCAAGGGTACACTCACTTTGTCTCTTTCCTTGGGAGATGAAGGAAATTCGAGAACCAGAATGATTAAATTTTTTATTGTCGACGCGCCTTGTGCCTACAATGTCATATTGGGAAGACCGGCTTTAAATAGTTTCCAGGCAGTTATTTCGACTTACCACCAAAAGATGAAATTTCCGACCACTCCAGGGATAGGAGAAGTTCGAGGAAATCTGAAGGAAGGCTGGGACTGTTACACAGTATCTTTAGACAAACAGCATAAAAAAGAAAACTCTCTTTTCAGTAACGAAAAGTCGCCAGCAGAGCAGCGGAATAGTCCGTTGGCGCCGGTCGACGTGGACGAGGTAAAGAAAACGTGTTTTGCTGAAAGAAGCGAGATGCAGAAGGAAATAAATCCCAAAAAGAGAAAATTCGAAAGAATTGAACCTTCCGAAGGACATAAGTCGATCGAATTGGTACCAGGGGAATCATCGAAAACAACGAGGATAGGCACTCAATTATCTGAGGGGCTCGAAACTCAGCTGATCGAATTCTTGAGGGAAAACGTGGACGTCTTCGCTTGGTCAACCACTGACCTCCAAGGAATAGATCCGAAGATTATCGTTCATAGACTCAATATCGATCCGTCGTCTCGACCAGCAAGACAAAAGAAACGAAATTTTGGTCCAGAGAGAAACCGGATTATAAAGGAGGAAGTGAAGAAACTTCTAGATGCTGACTACATAGCTGAGATACAATTCACGGAGTGTGATGAGTGAGCTTTCGTTAGGATGGTTCTTCCTAGTCGAACGCGACTCGCCAATATGAGGATCAGCAGGTCAGCTATGCTAGTCCTCGATTTGTATAGGGGATCCTAACCTGAAAACAAAGACAACTACGTCAGGTTAATGCCGGTGGTTACCCGGCGATAACCCTCCGATGCTTAAGTAAGTTTCGAGATGAGTCGGGAAGTCGGAGCGTATTTAATGCTTAGAAGTGCGTACCTTTAATCGTATTTATGAGGGGTATTTATAGTGTTCTAAATGGGTCATCGGGTCGAATCACGATTGGACATAACGGTTCGAATATGGATCCTTAGCAATAGATTCGATCCGATTAGAAATGGATCACACATAAGAGGACGTCGGCCACCATGTCGGATAAGTCGAAAGATCGAGGTCGACGCCGACGTCATGCTTATTTGATTATAAACGATGTGAAATCGAGGGGGAGGCCCTCGATATTAATCGACTGATCGACGAGTGTTTATAATGACGAAGACTTGGTACATGAAGAGTCCCCCAAGTTCTAGAGTTTGAGCGTAAGTTGAACTCTGGAAATTTGAATTAGTGTTTGTTTGAATTTTTAAATTCTGCTAGTATCAGGGGGGAGGGGGGAGTCCCCTAAGTTCGAGAGTTCGATTGCAAATCGAAGTCTGGGACTTAAAGTATCGGAGCAGAATTTCCCGCCATAGTGTTGCCATTTTCGCGCCTTCGCAGATTTAGGGTTTAATTCGGCGGGTAATTTTAATTTTAGGGGTAGAAGATTAAGCGTCGCGTCTTTTCAGGGGGGATTGTGCAAATTCGCTGAAACGGTAGTTCTTTGCGCCTATATAAAGGTTTGTCGCTTCTCCTGTTCTTTTACACTACGGTAAAAAATACATTTGTGACGTCGGAGCTCTGTACGCAAATAAAGGAGATCTTCATCGATTTTAGTTCCAAGATACTCAGAAAATGTCGAACAGCGAAGCATCGACTCCAGAGAGTGTTCATGTGGAGGATGTTGTCAGGGATGTTTTTGGCGAGGAAGCAGATCGACCAGAAGGTCACGAGGGTGGTATATCGGGAAGTGGTGGGCAGGCTGATGACGATGATGAAGAGGAAGAGGAAAAGAGGCTGGTATACCACGAGATTCAAGCCGGGGACTATAGAAGGCCGTTGTCGGACTGGCTATCGTCGTTTTCGATTGCGGAGGGTTGGGTGGTATCGACGCCGAATAAAGTGCAGCGGATGCACGACCCCCCGAAGAATACCATAGCCATTCATGAGGCGTCGATGGAGTGTGGATTTCGAGTACCGATCGCTCCGGAACTAGCGTCGATTCTCAATCAATTGGGTGTCGTGCCTGCCCAGATCGTTCCGAATGGCATGTCGATGATTCTGGGATTTATCGTCGTCATGAAAGCTTTTAGGCAAGAGCCGTCATTCGGAAACTTTTGGTGTTTATTCACGGTGAAGGAGTCGCCGAAGTCAGGCGAGGGTTTCTATCAGGTTAGGTCGAGGGGGAATAGAAATAGTTTTCTCACCAACGCCAAAAGTTCTCATGGGAAGGGATGGAAATCTCGTTTTGTGTTTCTTAGACCTCCAAAGGGGCAAAAACTGAATATCACATCGTCTTGGCGTAAAGGCCCTATCGATGTACAGAGACCTCCACCACCTACCCTGTCGTCTCAATTTTTGGAAAATTTGCGTAAGTATTGCCTTAATGTGAAAGTTCTTACTCAAGAGTCGCATCTGCGTTCATGTGGGTTGTCTGCATCGAAGAGGAGGGGTGATGATCCTGCCTTAGAGGATCTTCTCAGGAGGGCTGTACTTGTGCCCAAAGGGAAGAAGAGGGAAACTCTAGACGCCGAGAATCGACGCAAATGGCCACATGGTTTTAGCGCCATGGCTGGACCCAGTTCAGAGAGACTAACTAAGAGCGTCGGCGATCATGAAGCTCGACATGTCGAGATTAAGCGAGGGAAAAGGTCACGAGTGGAAGATGAAACGGAGATAAAGACAAAAAATGATCCCCTCGTTCCGATAGCGGATGATAGCGACAAGAGTTCAGATGATGATGAGTTCGATCTTAGTTGGTCGATTTCACAATGGGTTGACTCCGAACGTCAGTATCCCGCCGGTTTGGGCCCCAGTGATTCGGTTCTTCAACGGGGTTCTAAGGATGCCGGCTTCAAAAGTTTTATTCACAGTGTCTTTAGTCGCGACCAGAGGTGGTTATCGAGGATGTCTCTGCAGAAGAACCTACATACCTCAGGGCGAGCAATATCTGCGGTAAGTTTTATTTCTCGACATCACCCTTTTTATGTCTGATAATGAATCAATAACCTGAGGTTCTTTGATCTCTGTCTTTTTTTTTTTTTTTTAGGTAATACAATATCTATTTCAAGGGTACCTCCAGGCTGATCTCGCGCAACAAGAAGTGGAGAAGCTTAAAGCTGATCATGAAGTCGCGATAAAAGAACGAGAGCAGCAACTCGAGGAGGCGATTAAACAGCTCAGTATCGCCACTCGAGAAGTTGAATGTGTTCGAGCTGGGTATCCTCCAGAAGCTAGGATTGTTTCCCCAAGCCAGCGTTTGGCTATTGTGAAGGAGTTTCTTGCGTCTCCTGTATATGAACACCTCGCCGACGCTAGAATGGGAGACGCTCTGGTCGAGATGCACGAGAAGACTATCAAACAATGTCAACATAGAGGTTTCCTTACTGCAAACTTTGATCCTTCTATGATAGGGGCGGGGCTCGACGAGAAATGTCAACCTCCTGTGCTGATTGGTATAGATGAAGAAGTCGAAGCTGCTCGAGCACACGAGTTCGGATGTTTGATTTCATCAGATTAGTTGTAGATAGGTAGGAGTTTTGTAGGTATAAGTTTATATTAAGAATATTCTAAATGTATTGATGAACCGTCAATGTATTTTTGTTGATCGATAAGTATATATTCTTCTATCTACTTGTCCCCGATCGTTGTTGAACTGGATCGTCGAGCTTGAGTATTGTAAATGGGCTAATATTTGGGCCAACTTTCTCACTTCGAAAGGAATGTTATTGGGCCGAAACAGGTGAATCGGTCCATTTTTGATTTGAACCGCCATGTCTGTTCAAAATATTTCGTCATTGGGCGCGCTCTTTGGGATTTTCGTCTATATATAGGGCGTTAAGAGCTTAACTGTTCACACTTATTAAAAAACATATTGGGAGGGTAATCGTCGGAGCTCTGTCGATCAGCAACTGCCAGTCATCTTTAGTTGGTGCACTCCTTCCCTTTTAGGTATTTCTAACTCTTCTTCTTAATTATGTCTGGTGGGTCTAAGTCTCTAGGAAACGAATCCGTCGGGGAAGGGGAAGGCGCGTCGATAGGTTCTGTTAGGCGTTCGAAGGAGGAAGTTATGATTCCTTCAAGGTCTAAGTCGGAACGACATCGAACCAAGGAATTATTTAGTGCCATATCGGCAAGTCGTATACGCATGTCGGACGAGTCGTTAGTGTCGAAATATCAATTTCCTTCGGGTTGGGGTATTAGAATGCCGTCTTCGGATGACAGAATGAACGAGCCTCCGATCGGTTATAGGGCTTTCCATATCGATAGTTTGGAGAACGGTCTTCGTTTTCCTTTAGCTAATGAATTCATCGATATAGTAAATAGTCTCGGGTTATGCCCTACTCAATTGGTCCCTAATGCTATAGGATATATTGTTGCGTTTTGTATAGTTATGAAAGCAGTCGGTCAACCTGCATCTTTTGCCAATTTTTGTGGTCTTTTTGATGTTCGCCCTTCTCCTCAGTCCAACGAAGGTTTTTACTTCGTTCGGTCGAAACCCAAAGTTAGGTTTCTTAGTGATCTAAAATCGTCGTACGGAAAAGGTTGGAAGAATAGGTTTATCTTTGTTCACGGTCCCGAGAACTACGTATGGAGGACGACGCGTGAATGGAGGTCGGGTGGTATTCTGTTGAAGAATATTCCCGAACCGTCCTGGGGGCCCGACTTTCTCTCTCAATTGTCAGAATCGACATATGACACCAACGCGCTTCTGCGGGAGCCTATATTGAGTCTAGGAGGAATGTCGATGGCTCCCTTACCCGTCGATTGTCCTACCTTAGGTAGTTTTAATTGTTCTTTTCATTTCTTTAAATATTATATTGATGTATTCTTTTAATATATCTGTCTGTGCAGAAAACAGTGTCGTCCCTATGGCTAATCGAGCTCTTAGATCCATATGGAAATCTCAGAATATCGTGAAGCCACCTGTGCCTCCTTCCCCGACTGCCGCTACCGACAAGACCTCGAAACATCTTGGCCATTCGAGCACTGTTCCTCTGCAAACAATTCATCGAGCAGAGAAAGAAGGAGGTAGTAATAAGGGAAAACGGCCGGTTTCTGCTGAAGTCGATCAGACAGAGATTCCTACTTCAAAGAGGTCTAAGCTGGATGATGTACCTACTCCTACAAGCAGTGAGATTCCAGCTGCTGCCGAAGGCAATCTCGAGTCAATTCTCGAGGATCACCAAAGAGAGTTCGGATCGAGGACGGCTGGTTTCCCGATGATGAACCCAGCGATCTTGGATTCTTCAATCACCCCCCAGGCGTGGGCGAAATTTTTGTCGACAGTGTCTTTCGAGGATCATGCTACGCTGTTGAAGAAGGATGACGGGGATATTCTACGCTTACAGGCGTCCCTCCTTCTATCGGTATCCTTCTTTCGATACATAAATTCGAGTTCTACACGTCTTTATTTTACAAAATGACTTATAAAATTTTGATTTTGCAGTTAGGCCAAACCATCTATTCCTCGGCCGCTCGTCGTGATAGCCTGAGGAAACGTTATGAGAAGAGTAAAGGTTCCAGCTCTCATTTGAAGAAGAAGGTTGGTCATCTTGAGGAGAAGAAGAAGGAGGTCGAAGAAAAGGTAGCCGCTCTGGAGAAAGAGGGGACGACTAAAGATAGTCGTATTGCCGAGCTGGAGGCACAACTTGAGCAAAAAGATCAAGAGTTTGCTATGAAGCTGAAGGAAGAGGCCGCCAACAGCTTCGAGTTGGGTCGACAAGAAGGGTTGAGGAGTCGTAGTGAAGCGACTGCTGCCGAGAGGAAGGCCATCGTTACTGAATTCTTCAACAGCGTCGTTTACGAGGAACTTGTCGAACGTCAATCGGGAGTCGATTTGACGAAGGTCTTTGAGAAGGGCTGGAAGCAGTGCAGGGCGCTTGGCTTTCTGAACGATCGTTTTGACGAGACTCAGCTTAGCGCTACTTCGGACGAAAACGGTGTTCCGCTGGACTTGGGTTTCTTGATGGAGGACAACTCCAAGAGTGCACCAGAGGATCATGAATTTGGCTTCTTACTCGAGCTGCAAGCGGCAAAGCTGAGAGCTGAGAGTGCCGACCAAGAAGGTGAAGTCCCCAAGTCTGCTTCCTCTGATCACGTCGATCTCCTCAATTTTCAGACCCATCATGATTGTTAACGACATTTGTTTTGGCCTTGAGTTTGAAAAGAGAAAAAACTTTTATTTCCTCTAAAGCTCGATTTGTTGGTTATCGAGCTACGCGTGGGCGGCGTGTTTTGTTGTTTATATATTGTTTTTTAAGAAATGTCGAATATTTCCTTTATTCTTAATCAATTGGCTACAATCCATTTATCTTCATTTTGCTCGCAAGTGATAAATTCTGACGTGTGTATGCTAATTGGCTGTTTGCCCACCGAGTATGTTCCATGAAGATTTATTTCTTATCTTATCACATAGTCGGATTGGGTTGATTTAATCTCCATCTCATTTAATTTGGTCGACATCGCTGGTTCGTTCCCTACTTAATTATACTGGGTAGTTGAGGCGGTTTGCGCATTAAATGGGAACAATCTCAGCCGTTGATCGTGGTGTTTCCTTGACCGTTGGATATAGTCCGCGTTAGTTACCTTGGGTAGCGTAACAGTCGGCTACTTAAATGCGTTCCATCCTGACCGTTGATCCCGATTGATCTGGGCCGTTGGATTGGATGGACCAATCTTATAAATAGGTAAAGGGATGTCCTGTATTCTTCACCTTCAAAGCATACCAACATGTTCCTTTTTAAGTATTATCCGACGGAAACCTCCATCGATAGTTCGATCTTTGAGGATAAATCATCGAAAGGTCTCTTATCCTACTTTGGGACCTTTCATCCTGTTCGACCTCCAGATCGATATAAAAGATGTTGATATTCTTTTCGATTGGGTGGTATCGGTAAAGGGAGTACTCCAATGGGTAGGCCTCGTTGTTCGAATGGGTGGCATCGGTAACGACAACGAGGTCTGCCCGGAGGCATCTCGGAATCCTCATTGGCTCGGCACTTTGCAACATATGTCGGGTCCTTGGTGATTTCGAGGTGCCTCCTCTTACTGGGAGGACAGGGGTGAGGTAGAAGGTATGGCAGCCGATCAGATGGTGGAGGACTTAAAGCGCAAAAAATATTGAGCGACTTTTTCCTCTTCTGTCACTTGGTCGAAGTAGAGAGACCCATCACCCATGGTCAGGTTATTGACTGAGATGGTGTGTGTCTGTCTGGTAAGCATGCTGCCATTAAAAGGATCCTCCTGTCCTTCGCTGACGCCGAGGAAGAATCGTCCCCACAAGGCCTCGATCAATGAGAGAAAAAGCTATAGGCGGAAAACCTCCATATTTAAGCCTATAGCTAATCCGAAGTCGGTCGTCCTCGGCGGTTCTCGGTCGCCGAATTTGTAGGAAAAACTCGGGATTTCTTCAACTTAGTCGACCAAGCCAATGTAATAGTCTGTACTAGGTTTCTTTATATATTTGTATCCTCGACTTTAGTCGATTCCCTTTGTATATTTGTATCCACGTCGATATAATAAAAAATATACATTGATACTTTAATTTTTATTTCTGAATGTGTTTGTCGATATGGATTCCACGATCCAAGCCCTTATTATAATCGTGATATATCATTGTTTTGCCGACGTTGCTTCGATGTAGTAGTTGAGCTTGATTTTTACCTTATCAAGTTTGTGTAATTTATGATCGACGTATTTACCATAATCGAGATGTTTTTTTTTACCACAATCGAGATACGTTTATACTTAGCTTATTTACAGCTTTTTGCTCCGCAATTTCGTTTTTTCAATGCAGTTATCGATCTCGATTCCACATCTCCAAAAGTCTATCAATTCAATTTATGATCGATTCGTTTACCATAATCGAGATACGTTTATACTTAGCTTATTTATAGCTTTTTGCTCAGCGATTTCGGTTATAATTGATGTACATTTGGTGATTTTGACGATTCGGAGATCTCCTCTCGATGCCTCTGCGGTTATCGGGGTACATCTGGATATTTCGATGATTTGGAGATTTCCTCTCAATGCCTTAACGGCTATCGAGGTACGTTTGGAGATATGGAGATTTCCTCTCGATGCCTCAACGGCTATCGAGGTACGTTTGGAGATTTGGAGATTTCCTCTCGATGCCTCAACGGCTATCGAGGTACGTTTGGAGATTTGGAGATTTCCTCTCGATGCCTCAACGGCTATCGAGGTACGTTTGGAGATTTGGAGATTTCCTCTCGATGCCTCAACGGTACGTTTGGAGATTTGGAGATTTCCTCTCGATGCCTCAACGGCTATCGAGGTACGTTTGGAGATTTGGAGATTTCCTCTCGATGCCTCAACGGCTATCGAGGTACGTTTGGAGATTTGGAGATTTCCTCTCGATGCCTCAACGGCTATCGAGGTACGTTTGGAGATTTGGAGATTTCCTCTCGATGCCTCAACGGCTATCGAGGTACGTTTGGAGATTTGGAGATTTCCTCTCGATGCCTCAACGGCTATCGAGGTACGTTTGGAGATTTGGAGATTTCCTCTCGATGCCTCAACGGCTATCGATCTGTACGTTAGTCTTAGAAAGTAACAAAAGAGCTTTTCATTAGATTTAAAAATAAAAGAAAGGAAATTACAAGAACAGTTGGAAATATAGACAAACTGAAGAAAATTTCTTAGGCGTAGAATTTTCTGAGGTTTCTCCCGTTCCAAGTTCTCTTCACGGATTCTCCTCCCATTGTGCTTAATCGATATGCGCCTTTTCTGCCAACTTCGATTATCTTGAATGGACCTTCCCAATTGCAATCGAGCTTACCCTTTTGCTTGGATACGTCTACTCGTTTTAGGACGAGGTCTCCTACCTGAAAAGATTTTAATCTTACATTTTTATCGTAAGCCTTTGCCATGGTAGTTTTGTATGCTTGGATACGGGTGTAGGCTCTTTCTCGTTTTGCTTCCACCTGATCGAGTTCGAAATTCCTTTTGTCCGTATTATCCGATTCATTGTACATAGCAGTTCTTGGCGACGTGACTTCCAGTTCAGCAGGAGCAACAGCTTCAGAGCCATACACGAGACTAAAAGGAGTTTCTCCAGTTGCAGCTCTTTCCTTTGTTCGATTGGCCCAAACGACCCAAGGTAATTCATCGAGCCAAGCACCTCCTGCTTCTGATAATCTTTTCTTCAAAAGCTTTACGATTTCTCGATTCGTAACCTCAGTTTGTCCGTTTGTTTGCGGGCAACCTACTGACGTAAAACGCAGATCGATTTTGTGCTTCGAACACCAATTCACTACTCTTTTCCCCACAAACTGGGGTCCATTATCTGAGATGATTACTCTAGGTATGCCAAACCTACAGACGATCGACCAGTAGAAGTTGATTATTTGGGTCTGAGAGATTTGCTTTAGTGGCACCACTTCTACCCATTTACTGAAATATTCCACTCCTACTAGTAAATAACGCTTCTGGCCTCGCGCCATCGGAAGCGGTCCAACCAAGTCCACACCCCACTGATCGAAAGGCCAAGCAATCGATATCGAGTCCATCTTTTGTGCTGGTTGATTCGGCATGGTGGCGTGATATTGGCACTTGGCACACCTTTTAGCATAATTGTTGGCGTCTTTGACCAAGGAAGGCCAATAGTACCCCAGACGCGATATTCGAACTGCTAACGCTCTGCCTCCCGAATGACTTCCACAAGATCCTTCATGGACTTCCTTTAGTATTAGGTCGATCTGGGGAGAGCCTACGCATTTGTGCAATACTCCCGTGACAGATCGTCGATACAAGTCGTTTCCAATGACTGCATAGCGAGGTGCCCTATACTTGAGTCTTCTCGCTTCTGTGTTGTTTGAGGGGAGTGTTCCATTTACTAGATAATCCAGTATTGGAGCTTTCCAACTACCGCGATCGTCATCGAGATTGAGTACATCCGTTCCAGAGGGATTCTTTTTGGTATCGATGGCTGGTTTCTCTGAAATCAACAGTGTTACCTTCCGAGTTTTAATTCCTTCTATTAGATTTCCGAACTTGGAGAGAGCATCGGCCCTCGTATTCTCTGTTCTCCTTATATATTCGAGTTGGAATGCATCGAGTCGTGATACCTGCTTGTTGACCAAGGCTAAATATCTAATCATTGAATCTTCCTTGGTTTCGAAAAGACCCTTAAATTGCTTTTCTACGAGCTGTGAGTCGGTGTAAGCAATTAAGTTTTTTATTCCTGTTTCTACTGCCATTTTCAATCCTGCCAGCAGGGCCTCATATTCTGCTTCGTTGTTGGATACTAGGAAGTCTAATTTTAAAGCAAATTCAAGCTCTTCCCCGTTTGGGCCTTGAAAGTAAATTCCTGCGCCACCCCCTGTCGACGTAGAGGATCCATCAACATGCAGCATCCATTGCTCCTCTTTTTCTTCTGTCGTTACTGTACTTTCTAGTACGAAGTCAGCTAATATCAGTCAAAGGGCAGATATTAGCTGACTTCGTACTAGAAAGTACAGTAACGACAGAAGAAAAAGAGGAGCAATGGATGCTGCATGTTGATGGATCCTCTACGTCGACAGGGGGTGGCGCAGGAATTTACTTTCAAGGCCCAAACGGGGAAGAGCTTGAATTTGCTTTAAAATTAGACTTCCTAGTATCCAACAACGAAGCAGAATATGAGGCCCTGCTGGCAGGATTGAAAATGGCAGTAGAAACAGGAATAAAAAACTTAATTGCTTACACCGACTCACAGCTCGTAGAAAAGCAATTTAAGGGTCTTTTCGAAACCAAGGAAGATTCAATGATTAGATATTTAGCCTTGGTCAACAAGCAGGTATCACGACTCGATGCATTCCAACTCGAATATATAAGGAGAACAGAGAATACGAGGGCCGATGCTCTCTCCAAGTTCGGAAATCTAATAGAAGGAATTAAAACTCGGAAGGTAACACTGTTGATTTCAGAGAAACCAGCCATCGATACCAAAAAGAATCCCTCTGGAACGGATGTACTCAATCTCGATGACGATCGCGGTAGTTGGAAAGCTCCGATACTGGATTATCTAGTAAATGGAACACTCCCCTCAAACAACACAGAAGCGAGAAGACTCAAGTATAGGGCACCTCGCTATGCAGTCATTGGAAACGACTTGTATCGACGATCTGTCACGGGAGTATTGCACAAATGCGTAGGCTCTCCCCAGATCGACCTAATACTAAAGGAAGTCCATGAAGGATCTTGTGGAAGTCATTCGGGAGGCAGAGCGTTAGCAGTTCGAATATCGCGTCTGGGGTACTATTGGCCTTCCTTGGTCAAAGACGCCAACAATTATGCTAAAAGGTGTGCCAAGTGCCAATATCACGCCACCATGCCGAATCAACCAGCACAAAAGATGGAGTCGATATCGATTGCTTGGCCTTTCGATCAGTGGGGTGTGGACTTGGTTGGACCGCTTCCGATGGCGCGAGGCCAGAAGCGTTATTTACTAGTAGGAGTGGAATATTTCAGTAAATGGGTAGAAGTGGTGCCACTAAAGCAAATCTCTCAGACCCAAATAATCAACTTCTACTGGTCGATCGTCTGTAGGTTTGGCATACCTAGAGTAATCATCTCAGATAATGGACCCCAGTTTGTGGGGAAAAGAGTAGTGGATTGGTGTTCGAAGCACAAAATCGATCTGCGTTTTACGTCAGTAGGTTGCCCGCAAACAAACGGACAAACTGAGGTTACGAATCGAGAAATCGTAAAGCTTTTGAAGAAAAGATTATCAGAAGCAGGAGGTGCTTGGCTCGATGAATTACCTTGGGTCGTTTGGGCCAATCGAACGAAGGAAAGAGCTGCAACTGGAGAAACTCCTTTTAGTCTCGTGTATGGCTCTGAAGCTGTTGCTCCTGCTGAACTGGAAGTCACGTCGCCAAGAACTGCTATGTACAATGAATCGGATAATACGGACAAAAGGAATTTCGAACTCGATCAGGTGGAAGCAAAACGAGAAAGAGCCTCCACCCGTATCCAAGCATACAAAACTACCATGGCAAAGGCTTACGATAAAAATGTAAGATTAAAATCTTTTCAGGTAGGAGACCTCGTCCTAAAACGAGTAGACGTATCCAAGCAAAAGGGTAAGCTCGATTGCAATTGGGAAGGGCCATTCAAGATAATCGAAGTTGGCAGAAAAGGCGCATATCGATTAAGCACAATGGGAGGAGAATCCGTGAAGAGAACTTGGAACGGGAGAAACCTCAGAAAATTCTACGCCTAAGAAATTTTCTTCAGTTTGTCTATATTTCCAACTGTTCTTGTAATTTCCTTTCTTTTATTTTTAAATCTAATGAAAAGCTCTTTTGTTACTTTCTAAGACTAACGTACAGATCGATAGCCGTTGAGGCATCGAGAGGAAATCTCCAAATCTCCAAACGTACCTCGATAGCCGTTGAGGCATCGAGAGGAAATCTCCAAATCTCCAAACGTACCTCGATAGCCGTTGAGGCATCGAGAGGAAATCTCCAAATCTCCAAACGTACCTCGATAGCCGTTGAGGCATCGAGAGGAAATCTCCAAATCTCCAAACGTACCTCGATAGCTGTTGAGGCATTGAGAGGAAATCTCCAAATCATCGAAATATCCAGATGTACCCCGATAACCGCAGAGGCATCGAGAGGAGATCTCCGAATCGTCAAAATCACCAAATGTACATCAATTATAACCGAAATCGCGGAGCAAAAAGCTGTAAATAAGCTAAGTATAAACGTATCTCGATTATGGTAAACGAATCGATCATAAATTGAATTGATAGACTTTTGGAGATGTGGAATCGAGATCGATAACTGCATTGAAAAAACGAAATTGCGGAGCAAAAAGCTGTAAATAAGCTAAGTATAAACGTATCTCGATTGTGGTAAAAAAAAACATCTCGATTATGGTAAATACGTCGATCATAAATTACACAAACTTGATAAGGTAAAAATCGAGCTCAACTACTACATCGAAGCAACGTCGGCAAAACAATGATATATCACGATTATAATAAGGGCTTGGATCGTGGAATCCATATCGACAAACACATTCAGAAATAAAAATTAAAGTATCAATGAATATTTTTTATTATATCGACGTGGATACAAATATACAAAGGGAATCGACTAAAGTCGAGGATACAAATATATAAAGAAACCTAGTACAGACTATTACATTGGCTAGGTCGACTAAGTTGAAGAAATCCCGAGTTTTTCCTACAAATTCAGCGACCGAGAACCGCCGAGGACGACCGACTTCGGATTAGCTATAGGCTTAAATATGGAGGTTTTCCGCCTATAGCTTTTTCTCTCATTGATCGAGGCCTTGTGGGGACGATTCTTCCTCGGCGTCAGCGAAGGACAGGAGGATCCTTTTAATGGCAGCATGCTTACCAGACAGACACACACCATCTCAGTCAATAACCTGACCATGGGTGATGGGTCTCTCTACTTCGACCAAGTGACAGAAGAGGAAAAAGTCGCTCAATATTTTTTGCGCTTTAAGTCCTCCACCATCTGATCGGCTGCCATACCTTCTACCTCACCCCTGTCCTCCCAGTAAGAGGAGGCACCTCGAAATCACCAAGGACCCGACATATGTTGCAAAGTGCCGAGCCAATGAGGATTCCGAGATGCCTCCGGGCAGACCTCGTTGTCGTTACCGATGCCACCCATTCGAACAACGAGGCCTACCCATTGGAGTACTCCCTTTACCGATACCACCCAATCGAAAAGAATATCAACATCTTTTATATCGATCTGGAGGTCGAACAGGATGAAAGGTCCCAAAGTAGGATAAGAGACCTTTCGATGATTTATCCTCAAAGATCGAACTATCGATGGAGGTTTCCGTCGGATAATACTTAAAAAGGAACATGTTGGTATGCTTTGAAGGTGAAGAATACAGGACATCCCTTTACCTATTTATAAGATTGGTCCATCCAATCCAACGGCCCAGATCAATCGGGATCAACGGTCAGGATGGAACGCATTTAAGTAGCCGACTGTTACGCTACCCAAGGTAACTAACGCGGACTATATCCAACGGTCAAGGAAACACCACGATCAACGGCTGAGATTGTTCCCATTTAATGCGCAAACCGCCTCAACTACCCAGTATAATTAAGTAGGGAACGAACCAGCGATGTCGACCAAATTAAATGAGATGGAGATTAAATCAACCCAATCCGACTATGTGATAAGATAAGAAATAAATCTTCATGGAACATACTCGGTGGGCAAACAGCCAATTAGCATACACACGTCAGAATTTATCACTTGCGAGCAAAATGAAGATAAATGGATTGTAGCCAATTGATTAAGAATAAAGGAAATATTCGACATTTCTTAAAAAACAATATATAAACAACAAAACACGCCGCCCACGCGTAGCTCGATAACCAACAAATCGAGCTTTAGAGGAAATAAAAGTTTTTTCTCTTTTCAAACTCAAGGCCAAAACAAATGTCGTTAACAATCATGATGGGTCTGAAAATTGAGGAGATCGACGTGATCAGAGGAAGCAGACTTGGGGACTTCACCTTCTTGGTCGGCACTCTCAGCTCTCAGCTTTGCCGCTTGCAGCTCGAGTAAGAAGCCAAATTCATGATCCTCTGGTGCACTCTTGGAGTTGTCCTCCATCAAGAAACCCAAGTCCAGCGGAACACCGTTTTCGTCCGAAGTAGCGCTAAGCTGAGTCTCGTCAAAACGATCGTTCAGAAAGCCAAGCGCCCTGCACTGCTTCCAGCCCTTCTCAAAGACCTTCGTCAAATCGACTCCCGATTGACGTTCGACAAGTTCCTCGTAAACGACGCTGTTGAAGAATTCAGTAACGATGGCCTTCCTCTCGGCAGCAGTCGCTTCACTACGACTCCTCAACCCTTCTTGTCGACCCAACTCGAAGCTGTTGGCGGCCTCTTCCTTCAGCTTCATAGCAAACTCTTGATCTTTTTGCTCAAGTTGTGCCTCCAGCTCGGCAATACGACTATCTTTAGTCGTCCCCTCTTTCTCCAGAGCGGCTACCTTTTCTTCGACCTCCTTCTTCTTCTCCTCAAGATGACCAACCTTCTTCTTCAAATGAGAGCTGGAACCTTTACTCTTCTCATAACGTTTCCTCAGGCTATCACGACGAGCGGCCGAGGAATAGATGGTTTGGCCTAACTGCAAAATCAAAATTTTATAAGTCATTTTGTAAAATAAAGACGTGTAGAACTCGAATTTATGTATCGAAAGAAGGATACCGATAGAAGGAGGGACGCCTGTAAGCGTAGAATATCCCCGTCATCCTTCTTCAACAGCGTAGCATGATCCTCGAAAGACACTGTCGACAAAAATTTCGCCCACGCCTGGGGGGTGATTGAAGAATCCAAGATCGCTGGGTTCATCATCGGGAAACCAGCCGTCCTCGATCCGAACTCTCTTTGGTGATCCTCGAGAATTGACTCGAGATTGCCTTCGGCAGCAGCTGGAATCTCACTGCTTGTAGGAGTAGGTACATCATCCAGCTTAGACCTCTTTGAAGTAGGAATCTCTGTCTGATCGACTTCAGCAGAAACCGGCCGTTTTCCCTTATTACTACCTCCTTCTTTCTCTGCTCGATGAATTGTTTGCAGAGGAACAGTGCTCGAATGGCCAAGATGTTTCGAGGTCTTGTCGGTAGCGGCAGTCGGGGAAGGAGGCACAGGTGGCTTCACGATATTCTGAGATTTCCATATGGATCTAAGAGCTCGATTAGCCATAGGGACGACACTGTTTTCTGCACAGACAGATATATTAAAAGAATACATCAATATAATATTTAAAGAAATGAAAAGAACAATTAAAACTACCTAAGGTAGGACAATCGACGGGTAAGGGAGCCATCGACATTCCTCCTAGACTCAATATAGGCTCCCGCAGAAGCGCGTTGGTGTCATATGTCGATTCTGACAATTGAGAGAGAAAGTCGGGCCCCCAGGACGGTTCGGGAATATTCTTCAACAGAATACCACCCGACCTCCATTCACGCGTCGTCCTCCATACGTAGTTCTCGGGACCGTGAACAAAGATAAACCTATTCTTCCAACCTTTTCCGTACGACGATTTTAGATCACTAAGAAACCTAACTTTGGGTTTCGACTGAACGAAGTAAAAACCTTCGTTGGACTGAGGAGAAGGGCGAACATCAAAAAGACCACAAAAATTGGCAAAAGATGCAGGTTGACCGACTGCTTTCATAACTATACAAAATGCAACAATATATCCTATAGCATTAGGGACCAATTGAGTAGGGCATAACCCGAGACTATTTACTATATCGATGAATTCATTAGCTAAAGGAAAACGAAGACCGTTCTCCAAACTATCGATATGGAAAGCCCTATAACCGCTCGGAGGCTCGTTCATTCTGTCATCCGAAGACGGCATTCTAATACCCCAACCCGAAGGAAATTGATATTTCGACACTAACGACTCGTCCGACATGCGTATACGACTTGCCGATATGGCACTAAATAATTCCTTGGTTCGATGTCGTTCCGACTTAGACCTTGAAGGAATCATAACTTCCTCCTTCGAACGCCTAACAGAACCTATCGACGCGCCTTCCCCTTCCCCGACGGATTCGTTTCCTAGAGACTTAGACCCACCAGACATAATTAAGAAGAAGAGTTAGAAATACCTAAAAGGGAAGGAGTGCACCGACTAAAGATGACTGGCAGTTGCTGATCGACAGAGCTCCGACGATTACCCTCCCAATATGTTTTTTAATAAGTGTGAACAGTTAAGCTCTTAACGCCCTATATATAGACGAAAATCCCAAAGAGCGCGCCCAATGACGAAATATTTTGAACAGACATGGCGGTTCAAATAAAAAATGGACCGATTCACCTGTTTCGGCCCAATAACATTCCTTTCGAAGTGAGAAAGTTGGCCCAAATATTAGCCCATTTACAATACTCAAGCTCGACGATCCAGTTCAACAACGATCGGGGACAAGTAGATAGAAGAATATATACTTATCGATCAACAAAAATACATTGACGGTTCATCAATACATTTAGAATATTCTTAATATAAACTTATACCTACAAAACTCCTACCTATCTACAACTAATCTGATGAAATCAAACATCCGAACTCGTGTGCTCGAGCAGCTTCGACTTCTTCATCTATACCAATCAGCACAGGAGGTTGACATTTCTCGTCGAGCCCCGCCCCTATCATAGAAGGATCAAAGTTTGCAGTAAGGAAACCTCTATGTTGACATTGTTTGATAGTCTTCTCGTGCATCTCGACCAGAGCGTCTCCCATTCTAGCGTCGGCGAGGTGTTCATATACAGGAGACGCAAGAAACTCCTTCACAATAGCCAAACGCTGGCTTGGGGAAACAATCCTAGCTTCTGGAGGATACCCAGCTCGAACACATTCAACTTCTCGAGTGGCAATACTGAGCTGTTTAATCGCCTCCTCGAGTTGCTGCTCTCGTTCTTTTATCGCGACTTCATGATCAGCTTTAAGCTTCTCCACTTCTTGTTGCGCGAGATCAGCCTGGAGGTACCCTTGAAATAGATATTGTATTACCTAAAAAAAAAAAAAAAAGACAGATATCAAAGAACCTCAGGTTATTGATTCATTATCAGACATAAAAAGGGTGATGTCGAGAAATAAAACTTACCGCAGATATTGCTCGCCCTGAGGTATGTAGGTTCTTCTGCAGAGACATCCTCGATAACCACCTCTGGTCGCGACTAAAGACGCTGTGAATAAAACTTTTGAAGCCGGCATCCTTAGAACCCCGTTGAAGAACCGAATCACTGGGGCCCAAACCGGCGGGATACTGACGTTCGGAGTCAACCCATTGTGAAATCGACCAACTAAGATCGAACTCATCATCATCTGAACTCTTGTCGCTATCATCCGCTATCGGAACGAGGGGATCATTTTTTGTCTTTATCTCTGTTTCATCTTCCACTCGTGACCTTTTCCCTCGCTTAATCTCGACACGTCGAGCTTCATGATCGCCGACGCTCTTAGTTAGTTTCTCTGAACTGGGTCCAGCCATGGCGCTAAAACCATGTGGCCATTTGCGTCGATTCTCGGCGTCTAGAGTTTCCCTCTTCTTCCCTTTGGGCACAAGTACAGCCCTCCTGAGAAGATCCTCTAAGGCAGGATCATCACCCCTCCTCTTCGATGCAGACAACCCACATGAACGCAGATGCGACTCTTGAGTAAGAACTTTCACATTAAGGTAATACTTACGCAAATTTTCCAAAAATTGAGACGACAGGGTAGGTGGTGGAGGTCTCTGTACATCGATAGGGCCTTTACGCCAAGACGATGTGATATTCAGTTTTTGCCCCTTTGGAGGTCTAAGAAACACAAAACGAGATTTCCATCCCTTCCCATGAGAACTTTTGGCGTTGGTGAGAAAACTATTTCTATTCCCCCTCGACCTAACCTGATAGAAACCCTCGCCTGACTTCGGCGACTCCTTCACCGTGAATAAACACCAAAAGTTTCCGAACGACGGCTCTTGCCTAAAAGCTTTCATGACGACGATAAATCCCAGAATCATCGACATGCCATTCGGAACGATCTGGGCAGGCACGACACCCAATTGATTGAGAATCGACGCTAGTTCCGGAGCGATCGCTACTCGAAATCCACACTCCATCGACGCCTCATGAATGGCTATGGTATTCTTCGGGGGGTCGTGCATCCGCTGCACTTTATTCGGCGTCGATACCACCCAACCCTCCGCAATCGAAAACGACGATAGCCAGTCCGACAACGGCCTTCTATAGTCCCCGGCTTGAATCTCGTGGTATACCAGCCTCTTTTCCTCTTCCTCTTCATCATCGTCATCAGCCTGCCCACCACTTCCCGATATACCACCCTCGTGACCTTCTGGTCGATCTGCTTCCTCGCCAAAAACATCCCTGACCACATCCTCCACATGAACACTCTCTGGAGTCGATGCTTCGCTGTCCGACATTTTCTGAGTATCTTGGAACTAAAATCGATGAAGATCTCCTTTATTCGCGTACAGAGCTCCGACGTCACAAATGTATTTTTTACCGTAGTGTAAAAGAACAGGAGAAGCGACAAACCTTTATATAGGCGCAAAGAACTACCATTTCAGCGAATTTGCACAATCCCCCCTGAAAAGACGCGACGCTTAATCTTCTACCCCTAAAATTAAAATTACCCGCCGAATTAAACCCTAAATCTGCGAAGGCGCGAAAATGGCAACACTATGGCGGGAAATTCTGCTCCGATACTTTAAGTCCCAGACTTCGATTTGCAATCGAACTCTCGAACTTAGGGGACTCCCCCCTCCCCCCTGATACTAGCAGAATTTAAAAATTCAAACAAACACTAATTCAAATTTCCAGAGTTCAACTTACGCTCAAACTCTAGAACTTGGGGGACTCTTGATGTACCAAGTCTTCGTCATTATAAACACTCGTCGATCAGTCGATTAATATCGAGGGCCTCCCCCTCGATTTCACATCGTTTATAATCAAATAAGCATGACGTCGGCGTCGACCTCGATCTTTCGACTTATCCGACATGGTGGCCGACGTCCTCTTATGTGTGATCCATTTCTAATCGGATCGAATCTATTGCTAAGGATCCATATTCGAACCGTTATGTCCAATCGTGATTCGACCCGATGACCCATTTAGAACACTATAAATACCCCTCATAAATACGATTAAAGGTACGCACTTCTAAGCATTAAATACGCTCCGACTTCCCGACTCATCTCGAAACTTACTTAAGCATCGGAGGGTTATCGCCCGGTAACCACCGGCATTAACCTGACGTAGTTGTCTTTGTTTTCAGGTTAGGATCCCCTATACAAATCGAGGACTAGCATAGCTGACCTGCTGATCCTCATATTGGCGAGTCGCGTTCGACTAGGAAGAACCATCCTAACGAAAGCTCACTCATCAAAATTATTCACATTTTCTGTCTATTAAACTATAAAAAAAAAAAATACAGCAAAATATAAGATTTAACTTGCTGAGCCGGTTCTCCTTGTTAGATTTATTTTTCTACACTACGGTTGTTCGATATTGGGCATCGATATCGAACGTAGTGTAAAAAAATAAAACTAATAAGGAGACTTAACCTAAAAAATGCAAAGAAAAAAAGAGAGAATTTTGTGGGAGAACTTTTGTACTATAGAAGTACTTTATTTTTAACTCGGTACAAATGAGTGAAGGAACTACGCACATACAAGTCCTCAAGAGTTTCTAGAACCGAATAAATATCTAGGAATCTTCTAGGCAATAGGCTACACTAAAACTACCTAGTAATTAATCTAGTAGTGTCTTGAAATTAACTATTACAATAAAGACACCTCCACATCAATATTTTTATAACCGGACCTAATAGTTAACCGGTGAGTCGATTGGCTACTGATTTTATTGATCGAAGTAGTTGAATCATTGGTCGAATCGGAAGGTGTCATAATGATATAATAAATATATTTAAATTAATAAGGAGACTTAACCTGAAAAATGCAAAGAAACAGAAGAGAGAATTTTGTTGGAGAACTTTTGTACTGTAGAAGTAAACTTTTTTTTAACTTGGTACAAATGAGTGAAGGAACTATACACTAGGGCTGTTCACGGTTCGGATAACCGTCCGAACCGAACCGAATCGACATGAGTTCGGTGAAAACCGAACAGAACCAAAGCTATTCGGTTCGGTTTTTGGTTTGGAGATTTGACCTAATTCGGTTTTCGGTTCGGTTCGGTTATTTTTGTTCGGTTAACCGAACCGAACCGAAAACCGAAATTTTGGTTCAAATAGTTAACATTTTTTGTTCGATTTTATGGGCTTCAAAATTCTTTAATTATATGCCTATGGATATGAATTTTATTTGTTTAATTTATATCAATTGAGGATTATTAAATGTAGTTTTTGTAGTTGGATTGTAAAATTCTTTAATTTTATGCCTATGATTTGGGTTTTAGTAGTTTAATTTATGTCATTTGATGATAATTAAATGTTAACCACTTAACTATTTAGTTCTATGTAATTTTTAATAATGTTTAGTGTTATGGTTACCTATTAATTTGATATTTTTTATGATAAATAATTTAGTATTTGATTATGAAATTTTAATATATTTTGTATAATATAAAATTTGGGTTAAACCGAAATCAAACCGAACCGAACCGAAATTTTTCAGTTAAAACCGAAAAGCGAATTAGGATGTTCGGTTCGGTTTTCGGTTCTAAAAAATCAAGAACCTAAATTTCGGTTATCTGAAATTTCGGTTCGGTTCGGTTCGATTTTCACCGAATGAACACCCCTACTATACACATACAAGTCCTTAGAGTTTCTAGAACCGAATAAATATCTAGGAATCTTCTAGGCAATAGGCTGCACTGAAACTTCCTAGTAATTAATCTAGTAGTGTCTTGAAATTAACTATTACAATAAAGACACCTGCACATCAATATTTTTATAACCGGACCTGATAGTGAATCGGTGCGTCGATTGGCCACTGATTTACTAGTCGAAGTAGTCGGATCGTTGGTCGAATTGGATGAGTCATAATGATATAATAAATATATTTAAATTTAAAGTATATATAATATGCATAAAATTTAAACATTATCTTACAATTGATTAAAAATCTACAAAATCTTAGAGTATATTTTAATTAAATCATATAATATTTATTTAACTTATATCATAATAGTAATATGATATTAATTTATAAGCTCATATAAATATAATATGACTATATTTTTTTATAAAAATTTAAAAGTGTAAGTTAAAAATACAACAAACTAATAGATTAATAAATTTTAAAATATGATTATGCATAAAAGTCTAATATTCAAAATCAAACTTGCATAATATATCGATTTGACTTTCAAAATTTAATACTCTTTATCCTAAAAACAATACTGGAAATAAATATCTTATAGAACAAATTTTAATAAAAAATTATTATTTGAGTATTAATTTCAATGATAATGTGTAAAATGTTAATTTGAGTTAATTATCATAAATCCAATTTATAAATAAATTTGGCTACAAGTGTTCTATAATTTATAATTTTTGTACTAAAAGTTCAACAAAAATGATATAGTTCATCGGTTGTGGATTGGTTCAACCCGGTTCAGTCGGATTTTTAAGTCGAGCATTTTTAGAGGGTAAACCGGATCGGACCACCGGTTCCCAGTCGAACTTTTAATAACATTGATCCACATAGTTTTAGAATAGTCTAGAACCTCACTTATTCCAAAAAATCTACTTTATAATTTGCACATAAACTTTTTAAATATTAATGTATATGATATCATATGATATTATCAATTTATTAGTGAAATATATTAAATAAATTATTTATTATAATTTTTATAAATTTAGTCATGTTGACTGATTAACTGTACTAATTAATAAAGCAAAATAAATGAAACGGATAAAGTATTATTTAGTATATTAAAGGTGATATATTTAGCTTGTAGCTTAACATTATATTACCCCTCCGTCCTAAATTCTTAGGAGTGTTTCATTTTTCGAGATGTCCACAAAACAAGCCTAATTTCTTACTAACGACAAAGATAATAATTTTTTTTTTTAAACTTATGATATCTAAAATACTCTTGGTATATTCTTTTAATTTAATCTAAACTTCCTATTTTCCCAGGATTTTAAAATTTTAAACTCTTGAAGCAAAATATATCAAAGGAGATTGATTCTTACAAAGAAGGTATGGACCTTGTTCTTTTCCCTTTTCGTACAATAAGAATCTTACTATGGCTATGGTTTAGTTATGAATCCATGATAACTTTAGGTTTGTTCATATAGATAATAATTAATTGTAAAATAGGGAAAGTATTGTGATGAGAAGATAAAACTATGCTACACTGATACGAATACGACGATACGAATATGACACTTACGAATATGGCAACACAAATTTTTAAAAATTTATTGGATATAATACGAAATAGATACAAATATAACAAATATAAATGAGAATATCGAGCCCGGTTGTTTTTACAGGTGTGTTTGGACCTATTTATGAAGATATCAAACTCCTAGTCGAGTACTTTGTTTATTTTAAAATTTGTCATGTTATTAGGGAATGCAATAAATAGATACAAATCTAACAAATACAAATCTAAGCTTGCTTCTAATTATTGCTCTTTCTCTTATGTTATTCCTGCTTATGTTCTTGACATTGTAAACTTGAATTATCCTTTAAGTGATATACTAACATCGGGTGTTAAAAAAAAAAAAAAAAATTAAAGAACTCAACTACACCTTCATTTCATTAAAAAGTTGGCAATTAATTAATATGATACAATACTATACAAATCTTCATGTTACTTTAATACTTCATTTATTATAAACTGAAGTACTTAACAGAATCAAATACAACATATAAATAGACTTAAAATCTTATAGAAAGAAAGACTGATAGAATCAATGAAAGAACACATTTTATAATCCAAGACTAATCTGAGCCGTTGGATTTAGTGGAAGTCAAGTTAAAAAAAAAAAAAAAAAAAAAAAAAGAATCAGTGATGGGCAAACAAAAGGTCTAAAACTTCTTCTGAATCATATTAAATTCGGGCAGTCTATTATGACTCACTAATCATACGTGAGTCATAATAAATAAAGATTCATGGCCCTTTGATGTAAATACTGATTAATCTTGGCCATTGATTGGTGTACAAGTGTGTACAAGTGTATGAACCCTCCAAATTTGTGTATGAACCCTCCAAATCTGATAAATAAAATTGAGTAATTAATTGTATCCAACAAATTTACAATTATATCCAAATAAAAATTTGCAATCACAAAAATACCCCTTCTATTTCTTCTCTACCCACCCAAAACCCTAACCCACCCACCGGCCGCCGCCTCTCATCCTCCCTCCGTGGTCGTTGTGGTCGGACCAGAACAGCGGCGAAGACTTCGCCGCTGTTCTGGTCGCTAACAGAACAGCAGCCTCGTGAGCCGTTGTTCTGGTTCGACCAGATCCGTAGAGAAGTGCCTCGGTTGGTCGCCACCAGAACGGCGACGAAATCTACCCAACCGATGCGGCATATCGCCGCCTAGAGGCTGCAAGCCACCGCTGAAGGAAGCTTTCACCGGTGATGGTTTGAAGAAGAAGGCTTAATTTTTTTATTTTATTTTTTATTATATAAACACATTTTTAAAAAATAGGGAAAGGCATTACAAAAACATAATGATGTGCTGTATTTTTTTTTTTTTATTAAACATGTTCAGTTTAATTTACATTCATAAACATAAAAATTGAAATTTGATTTAATTATTTTTAATTTCCATGTATATTTTTATAAGTATCATAATTTATATCAAGTTGTACTAAGATGTATCTCTATCAGAAGGGATTAATTGCTATTTAGCTAAAAAAAAGATGTTGTCAACTAAAATTATCGATATATTTTCAAATTACGAAGGAGTTACTGTTACATAACAATCTAATAGACAATTTGATCGAAATAATGATCGAATCTTCAATTTTTTAAAAATTATCGATATGTTTTCGAAATACGGAGGACTGATTATTACATAACTTTCAATTATCAATATGTTTTCAAATTACGGAAGACTTAGTATTACATAACCATCTAATAAACAATTTGATCGAAATAATGACAGAATAAACAATTTTATTAAAATTATAGATATATTTTCAAATTACGGATGACTTAGTGTTACATAAGCATCTAATAGACAATTTGATCGAAACAATGACCGAATAATCAATTTTATTAAAAATATGTTATTTTCAAATTACGGAGGCTTAGTGTTACATAACAATCTAATAGATATTTTGATCGAAATAATGATCGAATTTTCAATTTTTTTAAAATAATCGATATATTTTCAAATTACGGAGGACTTAGTATTACATAACCATCTAGTAGACAATTTGGTCGAAATAATGACCGAAACAAACATTTTTTTAATATTATCTATGTATTTTCGAATTATGGATGAGTTGTTGTTACATAACCATCTAATAGTCAATTTGATCGGAATAATGACCGAATCATCAATTTTTTTAAAGTTATATATATATATTTTCAAATTACGAAGGACATAGTGTTACATAATCATATAATAGACAATTTGATCGGAATAATGACCGAATCATCAAATTTTTTAAAATTATAGATATATTTTCAAATTACGGAGGACTTAGTGTTACATAACCATCTAATAGACAATTTGATCGAAATAGTAACCGAAACATCATTTTTTTTTAAATTATCTATATATTTTCAAATTACGGATGATTTAGTATCACATAACTATCTAATAGACAATTTTATCGAAATAATGACCGAATAATCAATATTATTTAAATTATCGATATATTTTCAAATTACGAAGGACTTATTGTTACATAACAATCTAATATACAATTTGATCGAACTAATAAGTGAATCATCATTTTTTTAACTATTATTGATATATTTTCAAATTAAAGAGATAGACAATTTGATCGAATTAATGATCGTATCATCAATTTTTTTTTAAAATATCGATATATTTTCAAATTAATGAGGACTTAGTGTTACATATCCATATAATAGACAATTTAATCGAAATAGTGATTGAATAATGAATTTTTTTAAAGTTATCGATATATTTCAAATACAAGTACATTAAAAAGAATTAAATCAATTTTTTTTAAATAGTAAATTAAATTGAAGATGTTTAATTTAAAAAGATACACCTTTTCTCATAATTTAAATATTTTATTACAAAAGTTGCACATCATTAAGTATTTTAATGTCTTTCCCTATTTTTTTAAAAATGAGTTTAAATATTATTTACATAATAAATATTAAAAAAGAAAAAAAAAAGAAATCGGCATCTTCTTCGAATCTTCACCGGTGAAGCTTCCTTCACCGGTGACGGAATCCTCATTACAATTACAACCCCAAGATAATATATTTAGTCTCAGGTAACCTTAATCCTTGGAGAAATCGAATCTTCCAAAAAAAGCTATTTCAAATGGAAAAATAGCCTTTAGGTTACGAAAGCATAGATCTTTGAAGACCCAATATTGCAAATGAACTTAAACAGTTCTTAAATCACCATCCATTAGCTTTGGGTAAAGATTCAAGAACTGGGATCACTGAAATGGTAGCTTCTAACACAAAAGGCAAACACTTCTCTTCAAATTTGACAAAATTAATCATAATCTACACAACTAAAAGCTACACTATATATTAACAAAGGCTACCAGAGCAAGAATCCTAGTGAGCTGCGACCAGAACGACCATGGAGGTAGGAGGGGAGGGGGCGGATGGTGGGTGGGTTAGGGTTTGGGGTGGGGGAGAGAATTTCGTGAGATGAAGAAGATGAATAGTGTTAATTTTTTGTTTTTTAACTAAAAGGGTATTTTTGTCTTTATATAATTGATTATCAAATAGAATGGGTTTGTACACAAAATTGTTGGGGGTGGTACTTTGTACACGTGGCAGCACCTCATGCCTTCGTCAATGACTCTAGAACGGGCGTGAGTCACCCTAGACAATCCCTATTAAATTTCCGCAATTCCAAAAAACTCTTTCCAACTTCCCAATACTTTGGTTAAATATCGGTTAGTCTCCCTTACTTTTTTTTTATTTAATTTTTTATTGCATGAATAGTATATATTGAATAAATGAACATGATATATACATTCACAAACACACACGGTAAGTGATATTAAGAATCTATTCTTGTTCCTAGTTTTTTTTTCCTTGGACTAGAAATCATTTGTCTTCAACTATGCTAAAGTTTGTCAAGTTTGTCTTTTCCACATTATTTTCCGAACCCATCTTGTAAGTATATTAATTTTCTTCATTTTAAACTTGTACACATACAAGTACTATATATCTTTGCTGGAAACAAAAGCAACCTAAAAAAAGTTTTATGGAATATATATTAGTAATCTTTTTTCTATATCTTTTTCCAGGAAAAAAGAAGAAGAAGAGGAGAAAGTACACGTAATGAACACTAACCATACTTTGATGAAGAAGACTAAAAAGAAAGAAAATAAAGCTCAAGAATTAATTGATTTTGTTTTTTCTTGGTCCATTGCTGATATTATGAATCAAGATCTTTACAAAGATAAGGTTTGATTAATTATTATTCATTCTTTTTTTTCCCTTGTTGGATATAAGCAAACATTGTTCTGTATTATTGAATGGTTAATCGAAAACTACAGGTTAATCGAATTCCCAAAACATTTTCATCAGCGGAAAATTACTTAAATTCATTTATAAGTCCACTTATTGAAGAAACTCATGCTGATTTGAACTCCAAATTTACAACTCTGTTTCATGCACCTTCATGTGAATTATATGATGTCGAAAGTATGGACGATGGCGAGGAATTGATTTATGTTGTTTCATTAAAACCGGGAGGATCGTATGAACCCGAGTATGGTGATTTGATTGCACTAACGGAGGTGAAACCGAGAGGTATTGATGATCTTGATAGGCCTAAAAGACCATATACTATAGCTTTGGTTAAAGGCATGAGGGAAGAAGATTCCGATGAGATTCCAATCCTATCTTCGAAGCCTATTATGTTTGAGAAACAAGATAAAGAAAACGGCATAGAGGGCGACAAACTCTTTGCTGTTTATCTTACGAACTTGACGACAAACTCCCGTATATGGAAAGCATTGCATCCGGACATGGAAGGAGGAAATTTTGACATCATCAACTCTGTTTTGAGAACTAATCCATCTGTAAGATTTCTTGAATTTGAAAATATTCGAAGTATGCTAAATTGTTTAGCTAAATGCAAATTACCCTCATGTTATTATAATTAGTAATAAAACCCTTGTGTTGTTTTTTATTAGCAAAAAATTCTAGTTGAAATTCCTTTATAAGTCAATAGGGATGTTATTGTCAATCTTGTACGTGAATATGGGGATTATTGCCAATTTTCAATGTTAACAAGGGGATTACTCGTAAATTTTTCGGTTAAAAGGGGTGTTTTTGCAATTTTTGTGGGAATATAATTGTCATTTTTCTTAAAATATATATATTCCGGCAAGGGGAGGGATTTTTTTGCCAATAAATAAATGACACAGGGAGGTTTTTGTTAATAAAAATGACTGGGTGGTTTTTGCCAATCATAAAAAGCATACGAGTTATTTTTGCATTTGACTCCTAAATTGTTTGTTGTTTATTGTCCCTTTTGTGAATTGAGTGCAGGTGGAAGAAGTACAATGTAGTATTTGTCCCTCGAACGAAATTGAGAGCCTTAATGTGTCGAAATCAAGGGAATGTATCAATCCTCTTGTACTAGATGATTCCCAAAAGCATGCAGTTTTAAACTGCATAGCCATAAGAGAATGTCATCATAAAAAAAGTGTGAAGCTAATATGGGGTCCTCCTGGAACTGGAAAAACGAAAACAATTTCCGCATTAGTATTTGCCCTCTTGAAAATTAAGTGCCGAACGTTGACTTGTGCTCCGACTAACATTGCCGTGATAGGAGTCACAAAGCGCTTGATTAGTTTGCTAGGTGGTACATTAGAGTACGAGAATTACGGTTTAGGAGATGTAGTTTTGTTTGGTAATGGGGAGCGAATGAAGATTGATGACCATGAAGATCTTTTCGATATATTTCTTGATAATCGTGTTAAGGTATTAGTTAAATGTTTTGCACCACTAACAGGGTGGAACGGTAGTTTATTATCAATGATTGGTTTACTCGAAGACCCTGAAGACCAATATCTCCGATTCTTGAGAGGAGAGAAAGATGAAATTTTGGAAGAATCCGAAAAAGTTGACAGCGAGGCGGAAAAGGAGAGGAATGACCTTAAGTCTAGTAAAGAAAACGAAGGAAAAAATGAGATTGGAATCCGCAAAGGGAAACTTAATACGAAATCTTGGAAGGAGATCATCAACCGCGATCTTAAGGAAGCTAAGAAGAAAAATTCGAAGGATCGTGAACGAAGAGAATCCAAGAAGGATAAAAATAAGAATGAAAAGGAAGAATCAAGTGGCAACAACGAGGAAATTCAATGTACATTTGAGGAATTTTTCACTAAAGCATTCAGAAACTACGGAGAGCAACTAATGCTTTGCGTTACAGGGCTGTGCACACATATGCCTACTTCACATCTTCCTTTGGACATCGTAAAAAAAATGATTAGGGTTCTTGAATTGCTCCAAACACTTCAGACATTGATAAATAGTTCTAAAGGGTTGTTAAGGCAAGAACTAAAAGGAAATGAAGAAACTTCAGGGACTAAAATTGCAACAAATATGAGTTCTATAAGATTACAGTGTCTTGAAGTATTGAAATCTTTCCGTGGATCGTTCTCGGTTCCAAAGTACATCGAACATTATCAAATTAGAAGCTTTTGTCTAACAAATGCAATCTTGATATTTTGCACTGCCTCAAGCTCGGCTAAATTGTATACAGAAGGAAGTAAACCAATTGAGTTGGTCATAATCGATGAAGCTGCACAATTAAAAGAATGTGAATCCTCTATTCCTTTACAACTCTTTGGTGTCCGAAATTTTGTACTTGTTGGGGACGAGAAACAACTTCCGGCTATGGTTCAAAGCAAGGTCTTCAAATTAAATGAAATCAATCTTTCTTTCTTTCTATATATATACACACATATAGTTAACTAATTCATTCAATCTTTCTTTCTTTCTATATATATATATATTATTCATTCATTCAATCTCATTAACTAATTGTTTGGTAATTATTGACAGATTTGTGAGAAGGTTGACTTTGGGAGGAGTTTGTTCGAGAGGCTTGTGATGTTAGGACATAGTAAACACCTTTTGAATGTTCAGTATAGAATGCATCCTTCAATAAGCTTATTTCCTAATAGAGAGTTCTATAGAAATCAAATTAAAAATGGACAAAATGTAACGGAAAAAGCTTACGAACGGCGTTTTCTTAAAGAAAAAATCTTTGGTTCTTATTCTTTCATAGATGTAAACAATGGAAAAGAGGAGTTTGACGATAGGTATAGTAAGAAAAATATGGTGGAGGTTTCTGTGGTTGCTGCAATTGTATCGAAACTAAATCAAGGTATTATTCCTATTTAGGTTTTTTCTTTTAATTCTCATTACATACTCTTGTTTGTCTTTCTTGACCATCGATAAATATGTCATAGAATCTGCTCATTCGAAGCAAAAGGTTCGTGTTGGTTGCATATCGCCTTATAAAGCTCAAGTTCATGCTATTCAAGAAAGACTTGGAAAAACTTATAGTACGGACATAAATGATAAATTTTCTGTAAATGTTCGTTCGGTGGATGGTTTTCAAGGTGGGGAAGAAGACATTATAATAATCTCCACAGTTCGATGCAATGGGAATGGCTCTGTTGGTTTCTTATCTAATTGCCAAAGAACCAATGTAGCTTTGACTCGAGCAAGGTACTATACTATCTTTCACCCTTTTTCGTGTAACAATGTATTTAGTATTTTTTGACTACGTTTTTTTCTTCCCGAATCCTTTTACAGGTACTGTCTGTGGATACTAGGCAATGGTTCAACTTTGTTGAACAGTGGTTCTGTTTGGAAAAAGTTGGTTCTTGATGCCAAAAGTCGAGGTTGTTTCTTCAATGCATACGAGGATAAAAGCTTATCTTTATCAATTAGCAATGCTTTAGTTGAGCTTGGCCAGTTGAATTCATTATTTAGTATGGATTCAATCTTGTTCAAAACATCAAATTGGAAGGTACTATACTTTCGTTGCAGCATTTATCAATAGACACAATACAAGACGTTCATTTATTACGATGTATTTGTTTTTATTATTTGCAGATTTGCTTCTCCTCTCAATTCCATGAGTCCATGATCAGATTTCAACGGTTAAGAATCCATGAAGACGTCGTTTCTATATTGGTGAAGCTCTCTAATGGATGGCGTCAACTGGTCAAAGACGATAGTCTCGGCCATGTGGATGGGCCATGTTCGCAGTTACTGGAGATATACGATGTTAAAGGGCCGATAAAACTGATTTGGACTATTGACATATTTAGGGAAAATTCCGAAGATATTCAAGTTATCAAAATATGGGAGGTAGTTCCAAGAATCGAATTGCCAAAACTGGCAAACAAACTAGACACCATTTTTGGAAACTACACGGTTAACTTTATGAGTCGCTGCCTGTGCAAACGCACTGAAGGGTACGTAAGAAAATATATTCGTTTTCATCTTTATTTGATTTTGTAAGCTGTGGTTATTTGATTTGATGCGCGTAGGGACTTGACACTTCCGATGAAATGGCCGGTGGTTACAAGTCGTGAGTTGTCCAGACAATTCTCAGCACTCAGTCTTGGAGATGAACCAAGACAATCAACAAGCAGGTATATATGATCAAGTTTTCTGTATGTTTAAACTAAAATTAAGACAATATGTGTAATGTCTTTTTTGCTCATCAAAATTTGTTTAACAGGAGGTATGCGAAGAAGCGTGGTGAGTCGAGCAGGCGTTGGTGACAAACCGTAACGAATAATAGTAATATGTTTGAATCCAATGTAGCATCATATCCAACATCAATTGTTCAAATGTGGAACTAATTTGAAGCTTATGAAGAAAGCAACTGAATGTTCATCTAACGTTGTAACATGTTTGAATACTATAGTTCCATATGTAAGGAAAAATCGGATTCCGATTTTAATGTCTTTAAAGCAAATACTTGAGATTTCGAATATTATACATCAGAGCCCGAGAATTAATACTACCTTATCTTCCTAGTTTTACAAATTTCACTTTATTCACCAATTTCACCTCATTATTTCACATATTTTTCACGATTTTACATTTGATTCCTAATTCACCGATATCACCAATTTTCAATGATTCCATATGTTTAGTTACACCGATTTCATCCCATTTTCACGAATTTCATCCGAAGTTATTCGATTTCAAATGTATTTATCCATTTTGTCGGTGCATTTTTACCCCTTTCACTTGTTTTTCACCAATTTTACCAGTTTTCACCAATTTCATACAATTTTTTTATTATCATTTTCACATGTTTTAACTGACTTTTATCGATTTCACTAGTTTTCATTAATCGATTTACATGTTTACAATTTTGTATTCTTTTCTTTTTACAAATTTCACTCGTTCTCCCACTAATCTACATGTTTATTCACCAATTTCACCTCATATTTATTTGATTTCACATGTTTTCAACGACTTCACATTTGTCTCCGATTCACTGAATTCACCCATTTTTAGCGATTTCATATAGTTTCACTAATTTCACCGATTTCATCTGGTTTTCATGAATTTTATCCAAAGTTATTCGATTTCATATGTATTTACCGAATTTAGAGGCGCAATTTTTAGGTCTCACTTGTTTATCACCAACTTTACCAGTGTTCACCATTCACTTTTTTTTAAATCATTTTCACATGTTTTAATAGACTTTTATTGATTTTACCGGTATTCATTAATCGATTTCACCCATTTTCCATAAAAAGAACTCCAAGATAACATCGATTTCATTCATTGTTCACGAATTTGATCCTCATCTTCATTGATTTCACATGTATTTAACAATTTAACGAATATTTTTTTTTACCATTTTCACATACACGTCTTGATATTAATTCTTGCATATTGTTTATATTTTGCTTATCAAGTCAAAGAAAAATTAAGCATTTTTTTTGGTCTATGATAGTCAAAATGCGATTCTTTTTTAACTATTATTCTTTATGTAAAAAGAATTTGAGTTTAAATTTTCATTTTAGAGCACTCCTAGAAAAAATGAAAATTCTCACCAAAAAGTTCAAACGAACAAAAAACAGTTTCATTTTTCATGAATTTTGACAAAAAAAAAATAATCCAGTCGGAATTCCGACCGATTTAAAATCGGTACGAATTTCATTAATTCTTCCGATAATATGTTTTACAAAAAAAAAAAATTGAAAAAAATTTCCACTGATTTTAAAATCGATCGAAATTACTTTAAATATTCCAACCATTTTAAAATCGATTGGAATTAAAAAAAATAGGGAAAAAAATTCCCACCTATTTAAAAATCGGACAAATTTTTTTTTAAATATTCCACTGCTTTTAAAAACTGTTGGAATTTTATTAATTATTCCGACAGATTTAATTAGTCGGAATATATAAATTGGTTTTTTTTTAAAATAAAAGTAAATTCCTACCGATTTTTAAATTGGTTGTAATTTTATTATATGTTCCAACCGATTTAAAAATCGATCGAAATAGTTTATCTATCTATACTACTCTTAAATGTGTGAATAATTTAAGTTTTTTATTTTTTTGTGAAGAAAGAAATGCCCTTATTCAAATTGTAAAGTATATTAATAAAATATAATTAGATATAAATTTTCCTTAAATTTTCTCATTAAAAATTTGGTAGGAAAATATTTTAAGAAAATCTGTAACTTCCTTTCCTCCTAACCAAACACCATGAATATGGAAGAAAAACAAAAGTATATTCCAATTAGACATAAAGTTTTATAATAGTTATTTACTGCAAGTCTACAACAACTTCAATAATTAAGAAATTAACTATTACAGTTTCATTATTGGAACAAGAAATTAACTATTACATCACTTTTACAGTTTCATTATTGTTCTCCTATAATAAATGAAAATTAAAAAACACTATTATTTTGAATAGTTGCTAAATTATACATGTAAAATGATTATAATGTATTATCAATATGTTGTTATGTAAAAAGTATTATCTGTTTCATTTAAAGATTTAGTAAAATATATCACTGCTTAAAAAAATCAAATTATCTTAATATCATAAAATCTATTAAAGTAGAATCGCATCTTACCTATGAACAAAAATGTGACTTAGTGAACTAAGTAATCTTTATTTGACAAGAGAAACATTACCTAAAATTTTCATGAAAATCTTTTCGAAAAAAACGTGTGAAATAAGTGAAAAAACGGATGAAAATCAATGAAAGTTGGTGAAACGGATCAAATAAATTTTATGTAATTGATGAAAACATATGAAATCGATCTGGATGAAATTTATGAACATTGGTGAAGTGGGTGAAAAAATGGGTGAAATCGGTAATAATTAGTGCCGGTAATATCAATAAATACGTGTGAAATCGATGAAAATTTGGGTGACATTTATGAAAACATGGGAAACAAATTGGTGAAATCAGTTAAAAACAAGTGAAATATATGAAAAATGGGTTAAATCATTGAAAAAAGGTTAAAGTCTGTGAAATAATGTAAAATCAATGAACATTCAAGTGAAATTTATTTTAAAAAAAACATGAGAAAGCGGTAAAATCTAAGTTAAACTGATAAAAATAAGTAAAATCTCAAAAAGAAAAAAAAAGTTTAACTAACAAAAACAGTGTCAACTAAACCAGTAAAACAATTTTTTTTTTGTTTCAATATGAGAAAACAAAAGAAATCGGTGAAAAATAGGAAAAATAATGAAAAATCGGTTATTATTGATCAAGAACGAGTAATCAGTAACAAAATCGAAAATCATTAAAAAATGAATTAAACTAATCAATATAATAAGTGAAATGGCTTAGATCGGTAAAGAAATATCTTTCAAATGATAGTGTAAGTGAAATAGTTTGAGATATACTTAAAAGTAATTGAAGATGTATAATGTATAGTTATTGAGTTGAAAATTCGGTAAATAAATGTGCAATTGATGAAAATTCAAGTGAAATTCGCGAAAAAATGGATGACATCGGTGAAACGATGAATAAAATATGATGAAACACGTGAAAAACGCTTAAAATCGATGAAAAATGCTAAAATCGGTGAAAACATGTGAAAATTAGTTAAAGTGGTAAAAATGAGTTAAATCAATAAAATGAAAAAAGTTCAACCACAAAAATAAAGTCAAACCATTAGAAAAATGGTTTAAACCGGAAAAACTAAAGATATCGATGAACATACCCATGATGAAGTTAATAAATTGAATAACAATCATTAATATGTGCTATTTTATAACATAATGAAGTTAATTTTACTCTGATTTACACCAAAATACCATTGAACTTAAATAGTCACGTACAACTTATTGTGCATTTCAAACCGGTAAAAAAAATGCATGTGAAATCGTAAATACATTTGAAATCGATAAAAAAATTGGATAAAATTTGTGAAAAATGGATGAAAAAGGTAAAATCGGTTAAAATAAAGGTAAAGTTGGTAAAAATATGTTAAATTGATGAAAATTAATTCGAATGAAATTTCTAAGAAAAATGATGAAACAAGTGAAATCCAGTAAAATTGGGTAAAACCGATAAAAAAAGGGTAAAATCGGTCAAAAACGTATAGTTGGTAAGAACATATTTAATTAATGAAAAATTCAGGTGAATAACATGTGAAATTAGTGAAAAAAACATGAAAAATAGGTAAAAAGGGGTTAAAATGGTAAAAATGAGTGAAATCAGTTAAAAAAAAGAGTTTAACTGGTGAAATCGGTAGAATAATTGTTTAAACTAAAGGAAAAAAAAAGAAATTGACCAAAAATTTGAAAATAATGAAAAGTGTTATAACCGATAAAAAAATGGATAAATCGCTAAAAGAAACAGGTAAAAAAATCTGAACAGTGAGAATATATGAATAGATGAAATTTTGGATGAAATTTGTAAAGAAACGGATAAAATCAATAAAAAAAGCTTGAAGTCGGTAAAAAATTGTTTAATCAATGAAAAATTTAGGTGAATACATGTGAAATAAGTGAAAACGAGTTAAACTTTGACTGACAAAACAAGGTGAAATCGGAAGAAAACGAATTAAATTGGAAAAAAGATCGACAAAAAACAGGAAAACAATGAAAAATGTATAATCGATAGAAAAAAATTAAACAGTGAAAACATATGAATCGAGAAAACTTCGGGTGAAATTGGTAAACACTGGTGAAGTTGGTGAAAAAGTGGTGAAACAAGTAAGAAAAAATGCTCGTGAAATCGATGAAAGTTCGGGTGAAATTTATGAAGAAACGGATTAAACATGTGTCATCGGTGAATAACGAATAAACTTGATATGAAAACTACTATGATGGAATGAACTTAATAATGTTCTTATGTTCTTATTTTAGAACCAATATTATAAGATGTAATGACTAAATCACATCATTTTATATTTTATTACAACTATTCAAAGCCATCATTTTTTTTATAAACCAATAATAATCAATAAAAATAAATTTCAGAAAAAATAAATTAATCAGTCATAAATATATGATATTCTATGACATAAAAATATCTAATTTACGAAAAATATCCATGAAATTACTAAACAGGTACAACGTACGTGAACTTTTCTAGTCTTAAAGAAAAAGGTCAAAAATTTATTTTATAATTTGAACTCAAAAATTCCGACCAATTATTTTATTCATAATTCCTAATAGAAATAGTGTCCGGCAAGCCAACTGTATGGCTGCCATTTATTGCAATTAAATGAAGGAACTATTCAATTTAGATTAATAAATGCACTTTATTATATGATCAACTTTATCTTATGTACTAATTATCTACGCATAAGGATAGAAGTCCTTAGATCACAGGGCTATGGGACAACCCGTGGACTGATCTCTAAGGCCGTGATCTAGAATATATTCAAGAGTCGTAGAATCCAATCGAGATAGGACATCGTTGGATTCGGTTAGACTCTCACTAATGTGTATACTCCGATGAACTGGAGAACGCTGGGGTCCACGAGCGTGACTGGGATAGTCGATACACATAAGTGGGTGACTTGCTGGATGGCAAGTGCGCTTAATACCCCAATTAGGAAATAACTCATCATGGAAGCGGTAGTCGCATATCGGGGTTGAAGTTATTCTAATTTACGAAAGTATACGAGAAACGATCCCAAATACTTGAGGTGATAGGGTTTATCTGGTGCGAGAACGTCTATACTTAGATGTGAGTTCCGATCGACTGGAGATTACCAGAAAGTCTCTGAGGATTCACGTTGGGTATAGAGGGACTCGTATGCAGGTTCATTGTTGGCCCCAAGTGGTCTGTTGAGGTATAGAGGGGGGGAGGGGGTGAATAGACCTCTGAAAATTTTAGATTTTAAAACTTTTCAAGTCTTCTGTCTGCAGACTAAGCTGATCGAGAAGTGTAAGCAGACTAGACTGATCGCGCACAAAGCTTGAACAGCAGAGTTGAGCACTCTTCTGATAATAACTTGGCTGATTTCAGCAAAATCAAATTTTCTATCAGAATACTTGCAGCGAATATAAAAGCACTGTTTTTCACAAGTAGTCTTACAAAGAATTTTATCCCCAGTTTTTGTAAACTACTTTTTCAAAATTCTTTCTTAAAGTTTTCCAAGTGTTCTTATGCAATTTTGAAATATGCAAAGAAATAATGTAAGTTAAAAACACACAAATTTTTTATAGTGGTTATATGGATAAAAATCCTTTAGTCCACTCTTCCAAGTCACTTAAATCTTGGGTTTATACTATAAACACTATGTTTATAATATACTCTACTTACGCTCTACAACAAATGATGAGCCGTAAGTTCGCAATAGGAAATCACTCAGAAACTCCTATCCTCTTAAGCTAGATCACTCACTTAGATGGATCTACATTCTCACAACGCCCTTTTAATATAAATTCACTGAGAAAATGATTTAACTTTGAACTTCAACAGGCTTCTGTCAACAAATGACTTCAGCAGAAGAGTGAGCTGTTAGAGCTTTTGAGACTTAGAATTTTGCTTCGCGAATTGATCTCAGTTGTTGTGTTGTCTCTAACTCTTGAATCCAGCTCTATTTATACTTGATTTTGAAATCTATCCATTGAAGAAAAGACAAATTTCAACTCTGCAAGTACTGTTGCACTGTACAGTCTGCTGTACTTTTCTGTTAGTCGCATTAAATGCACCCAGCTGATACAAGAATGTCTTCAATCATTTGTCATTAATACCCTTCTCTTGCATCATTTATTACTTCAAGTGCATTTATTACCGTTGGGCATACTTCTTGATCTCTTCTACTCTGCTGATCGAAGTAACCCTTCTGATGGACACTCTGCTGATCAAACTTGAACTAATCTGATTTGAGTCAGCTGATATCCTACCCTTCTGATTAAGGATTCAGCACAAGATCAGTAGCCTTCTGGACCTTTGAATTTTGACCCCTCTGATAATCTTCTATCTTGATCAAAATTCTTCTAAGGGATCTAAGCATTCCTTACTTAGCTGGTTTTGACGTTTTGTAAATCATCAATACCTCCCTCAAATCTTTGCACTCTATCTTCATCTTCATCCAACAATTTTCCCCTTTTTGATGATGACAAAACCTTCAGCTAAGTACCTGTACCTAAGCTAAAATTTTGATCCTAAAAAATTTCTGAGATAGAAATTATGTATTGGAAACAAAACTTGAACTTTTATAAATAGGAGAACTGATTACAAGTTACAAGTTTTGGCAGATGAGATAGATAACAAAAAAGTAAAGTACAAAGGATTAAAAGGAAAGTAAGTATCCTAGTCTAGTTTCCTAGTCTAGTCCTTCTTCACTTCTTGATTTTCCTCCTTCTTTTCTTCTTTGTCTTCTTCTTTCTTTTCTGCCTTTTCCTCTTCTGATGATGCTAGATCATCTTCTTCTTCTTCTTCATCACTTGAAGTGTTCAGTGCATATATTCTTCTTTATAGTTCCTCCAAGTACTTGTACTTCTTGTCTGGATTCAGTTGAGCTTCTGGTGTATCCTTGGATGCAGTAATTTCTTTATCAGTCTTTGCTTGATCCTTGGATTCTTCATTGTCAGAAGAAATATATCCTCCATCAGCTACTTCTTCTTTATCCTTCTGCTCTTCAGTCGGCTGATTAACTGGTCTGCTAGCATTGTCCTCTGTTTTCTCAGCAGACTCTTCCAGTTTTTCAGGTACTTGTTCAACAGGCTTTTCTGGCTCAGGTTCAGCAGCCTTATCAGCATCAGTCCCTTTGATGTTGATGCAGTATTCTCTTTCCCTTTTATGTCATCAACAGCAGCCTTGACTCTAGGGTCGAAAAGTAGTTCAGCAGACAACTCCTTGGGCATAACTGGTGTGACATTGATTGCTTAACACAGTAGTCTGACGTTCTCTTCAACTGCGTCCATATGCACATCCCTTCTTGCTTGTTGTGCTTCAGCAAACACTTCAACCTTCTTGATGTAAGCTTCATTCCGTTCCAGCAGCGTACATTGAGTCTCAAAAATTAGGTCAGCAGCTGTGGTGAAGGCTTTCAGCATACTTCTGCTAGACTGCTCATGGGCAGTAAGTGCATCAGCAACAACTTTGTTGACTCCATTCCAACCAGCAGTGTTGTTTTGCGTTCGTGCTCCTAAAGTTTCCAAATCCAGCTTGATAGTCTGAATTTCCTGCTTTATTTCAGCAATCTCTTCAGCCAATTGGGAATTTGGAACTGCGGCTGGTGGTTGTCTTTCAGCAGTGTTGGTCATCAGAGTAGATACCAACTCCTTTACCTCGTTCAGGTGCTCTTTATTCTTTACCTCCATCTCCTTGACAACATTTGAGATCATCTGTTGAATAGAATCCAGAAGAGTTGGTCTAACAGACGAGGAAGCTGATGCAGAAGTAGATGGGATATTTGCTGGGCCAGGAGTGCTTTCCTTCTCCTTAGCTTTTTCAGCAGTTGGTTCTTGGACCATCTTTGGTTCATCTGCAATAGTCACAACATCAGAACCATCAGGTGAGATGAAAGTTTTATGAGTAAAGACCCACGCAGGGGTGAAGGGTGCTGTCGTCTGCTCTGGCAGTTCTTCATATGTCTTCACTGGCGGTCCAAAAACAATATGTTGAAGACTAGGTAAGGGAATCATTGAACTCGTCCGTCCCTTCTGACACCTTGTCTTCTTTGACCACATTTCCAGGGTGATGGAAATGGCCAACTTTACTGCTCTTTCCAGCAGGTCCTCTCCTTCAGCAGGATCCTCTGGAACAGAGTCCCTTATCCTCTTGGCTTCAAACTTAGCCATTTTCCTTAGCCTCCATCTTATCATATCCATTAAAAAGTCTGAGTCAAGGGCTTGCTTCAAGCTGCCAGTCTTCCGCCAGCTTAATACCCAAGCTTTTTCTGCTGAGAATGCCTTCCACTTCATAATCTGCTCCTTTGTCTTAGTCAGTCTCTAGTCCCTCCATATGTTGTACCTGATTTTCTCTCTGACAAACAGACTTTGACGTTTGAGCATATTGTTGTATCTCTCCAATTCAGCCTCGAACCTCTTGTATGCTTCTGGATTGTCCAATACTACTGATAAAGCATATTTCAGTTTTGATTTTTGCTTTTTGGCTTCCTTGGGTCTTGGCATCATTTGCCTTGGCTGATTGGGGTCTCTTTCTTCCCCAATTCTGATGCCACCAGTATACCTTGGACCATGTGATTCCTTGGTACTGGCTTCTGAGGCAGCAACCAAGTCTGCAGCTTCCTTTGCAGCTAACTCTTCTGGTGTCATATTTTTAACCTGAGCCTCTAGCTCGCTGAGTTTTACTGCTTCTTTCATTTCTGCATCTTCTTTCTTCTTCAGCTCTCTCTCTCTTCTTTTCTTTTCTGAGCAGTTGATTGTTTCCCTTTGCCAGTTCTCTTCCTCTTGGCAGAAGGGTTTTCTACAACCTTCAAAGGTTGAGCATCAATTGGTGCAGGATGGTTGAGCAGAGTTTCATCCTGACCAGCTGTGCTAGTCTGCTATTCTGGTTCAGCAGACTGAACCAATTCTGAAGTAACATCAGGTTCTTCAGTGGACTTCTCTGATTGTTCTACTGGTCTTTCCGCTGTTGCTGTATTCTCCCTCACAGGTTCAACTGGTTCTTCTTCTGAGAAAGTCACTCTCATTTTAGCCTTGGACTTTGTCACTGTCCCAGTAGGCTTAGGCTCAACCACAAGCCTCTTAGCAGAGCTCCTTATTCTTCTTCTTAATTCTAACCGAGCTGGTTCATCAGACTCAGTTTTTTATGGAGATGCTGTTATTGCACTTTCTCCCAACGCTTTAGTCACTTGAGTGACTATCCTATTATCTGAAGCAGACTCTACTGACTTGGCTTCAACAACAGGGTATGCTGTTTGATCAGTAGACTTACTGGTCTGCCCAGTAGTCTTGGCCTTTTTTGTTGCAGCAGCCTCTATTGTATTCCCCTTTCCTTTCCTTTTCGGGGTTGTTGCAGCTTCCTGTCAACTCTTACAAGTTCATACTTGTGAAACTCTTCAAGGGATGAACCGCCTTACCATTAACCATTTGGCATCTCAAAGCCATGAACAGATGACTCAGTAGAATGGCGTGTCCGTTTTTCTTTACAGCCAAGATATTGAACATATGAGCAGCCCAGTTCACATAAAGGCTGTAATAGATGCAGGCCATTGTGTGAGACCTTCTTCTGGGTAACCCATCCAGGGAACTGGTTGAACATTCTAGCACCTGGGCGATGATGTCGGTGAACCTCTGAAACTCATCCTTCAGCTGAGTTTTCATCATTGTGCCTCAAAACTCTTCCCCATCCTTCGCACAAATAGCCCAGAAATCCTCTTCTTTCTCTGAGCCCAGAGCAATAAATTCTCCTCCCTCAATCTTCAAACCGTAAACTTCACTCAGTACAGCAGGGGAAATGCAGATCAATTTTCCCCCAACCTTCCTAATCATTGTACTTTTACCCATATCAATCATCCTATCAGCGTAGAAAGCAGCGATATCCTCCAAGAACACTAGTTCTTCGTGGGCTTCAAGTACTGACTAGCCCAGAAACTTTGATTTTCTCTAGCAAACTCCTCATGAGTGGGGTTCCTGATGCGTAGAACCTAGCGTAGCTTAGATATCTTCCTTCTGGTCCAGCCATTTGATCGAGTTTAAGTGAAATTGAATTGAAAAACTTTTAACACAAAGAACAGAGAGTTAGTAACTTCCTGAGTGCTCAGGAATATTTAGGGTGCGTAACTCGACTCCTCTGATCATATTGGAATTTATAGATTTCTATCAGTTTCGGTTTTCGTGAATTATGTTAACCGTTAGATTAATCTGACAGTTTTTAGATCGTGTGGGCGAGATTTACGGATTTCAAAATTTATATTTTAATGTCAGATGGGTGGGAAACTCAATCGACACTAGTCTGTTGCTTATAAAAGCGCGTTTTTAAATATAATATTTTTAGTACACACTTATATAATATATTAGACGAGTGGAGTTTTAACTTATCTGATAGACAAGTGATCTGATATTTGATATTACTAATGAAATTCAATAGCTAGTAATCTTCTCTGCTGTTTGTCAATCCTGCAAGATAAATTAATCTTCAGTTTTCAAGAATTAAGAACAAATCTTCTGAGTATATAACTTCAACTAACTGTCATTAACAAATATCAACTGTAGATCAAGAGTACTGCTAGTCTTACACGTTCCCCCTGACTTCAAGAATCCATAAGTTAATTAGTCTTTTTGGAGTTAACCTTGAAGATAATACGATGAGTAAGCTGATGAACTCCAGTCTTCTGATGAATTCCCCCTCAGCTTATGCATCCAAATTCAGTAGTCCTAGTTCAGCTCTTAGAGTTGAATATCTTACGTCACTTAGTGGTTTATTGAATATATCAGCAATCTGATTGTCAGTGTGAACATATTCTATGATGACATTCCCTTTATCCACATGATCTCTGATAAAATGATGATTTATTTCAATGTGTTTAGTCCTTGAATGACTTGTAGTGTTTTGAGTAAGTGAGATGACACTTGTATTGTCACAGTAGATTGGGATTCCACTGATCTTTATGTTGTAATCTTCTAGTTGATGCTTCAACCAAAGTATCTGTGCATAACATGCTCCAGCAACGATGTATTCAACTTCAGCAGTAGAGATAGAAACTGAAGTCTGCTTCTTACTCATCCATGATATCAGACGACTTTCCAAGAATTGACAGGCACCTGTAGTACTCTTCCTATCAATCTTACAACCAGGAAGGTCAGAATCCAAATAGCCAATAAGCTCAAATCCAGATTCTCTAGGGTACCATAATCCTAAATCTGGTGTGCCTTTAAGATTCTTTTGGCAGTTAAGAGATGATATTCTTTAGGATTTGATTGATATCTCGCACAAATCCTAACTAAATACATAATATCTGGTCTACTAGCTATTAGATACAACAGTGACCCTATTATGCCTCTGTACTTGGTGATGTCCACTAATTTGCCATCTTCATCTTTATCCAGACGAAGTCCAGTAGACATGGGAACACTAACAGTAGAGCTAGTTTCCATACCAAATTTCTTAAACAAATCCTTTTTGTGCTTAGCTTGGTTGATGAAAATTCCATCAGGCAACTGTCTAACTTGCAAACCAAGAAAGTAGTTGAGTTCACCCATCATGCTTATTTCAAACTTGTTTTGCATTAGCTTGGAGAACTTGTCACACATCTGTTGGTTAGTTGAACCAAAAATAATATCGTCCACATATATTTGCACAAGTAATATATGTTCTTCCCATTCAATAGTGAACAGGGTTTTATCTACTTTACCTTTTCGAAATCCTTTAATTAAGAGAAAATCAGATAAAGTGTCATACCATGCTCTTGGAGCCTGTTTCAGTCCATAGAGGGCTTTCTTCAGACGATACACCTTTTCTTCTTGTAGATAAACTTCAAATCCAGGTGGTTGTTCAACATAAACTTCTTTTTGCAACTCTCCATTGAGAAATGCAGACTTCATATCCATCTGATAGACAGTGAAGTTCTTGTGAGCAGCATAGGCTAGAAACAGTCGGGATTGCTTCAAGTCTTGCCACTGGTGCAAATATTTCATCAAAGTCAATGCCTTCTTCCTGGCAGTATCCCTTGGCCACTAGTCTTGCTTTATTTCTGGTGACAACACCATCTTCATTCATCTTATTTCTAAAAACCCACTTAGTGCCAATAACTCTTTGATGATTTGGTCGAGGAACTACGTACTAGACTTCATTCCTTTCAAATTGGTTTAGCTTCTCTTGCATAGCTTCAATCCAGTTAGAATCACTGAGAGCTTCTTCAATTTGCTTAGGCTCTATTTTCGATAGAAAGCTGACAAACATAGCATCATTTGCAGCAGCTCTTCTGGTTTTTACTCTATCTAAAGGATCACCAATCACCAATTCTGGAGGGTAATTCTTGAGCCATCTGAGATCAGATTGCAAATCAGAATGTTGACCTCTTGATTGATCTTGCAACACTAGTGTTGGAGTTCCAGTAGTAGTCTGTTGAACATTTGTGGTCTGTTGAACAGTCTCTGGTCTGTCAGCTATTTGTAACTCGTCTGTTAGACAATCAGCAGACTGATTTTGAACAGCACTTGAGATAGCAGCTGAGTTGAGATCAGTTAGTATGATGGGTACATATTCTTCATTCTTTTCAACACTCAATTTTTGAAAATCAGTAGACAGATTTGAATTAGCACTTTGATTCTTTTCAGAAGATTGGTTTAGCTCATCAAATACTACATGAATGGATTCTTCTACAAGTAAAGTTCTTTTGTTAAAGACTTTGTAAGATTTACTAACAGTAGAGTATCCTACAAAAACAGCTTCATCAGCCTTTTCTGCAAAGGCAGTAAGGTGATTTTTCCCATTATTTAAACAAAACATTTACTACCAAAAATTTTAAGGTAATGAATGTTAGGCTTCCTGTTGTTCCAAACTTCATATGGCGTTTTGTTCTGATTCTTGTTGATCATGCATCTGTTCTGGGTGAAGCAGGCTGTATTTGTGGCTTCTGCCCAAAATCTTTGAGGCAGTTTTGCTTTAGCTATCATTGTTCTGGTAGCTTCCTTCAGAGTTTTGTTTCTCCTTTCAACAACTCCGTTTTGTTGAGGGGTTCTGGCAGCAGAGTACTCATGGTTGATTCCTCTGGCATTACAATACTCTTCAAAAGTAGAGTTTGTAAATTCAGTCCGTCTATCTGACCTGATCTTTAAAATTTTCATGCTTTTCTCGTTCTGGATCAGTTCCATCAGATTAGTCAGATGCTCCTTGGTTTCACTTCTCTTCTTCATGAAAATCACCCAAGTGTATCTTGAATAGTCATCCACAACAGCTAGGCAGTATTTCTTTCCACCATTGCTGATTGGATCAATGGGTCCAAATAAGTCCATTTATAATAGCTCCAATATCCTTGAAGAAGATTGGTGCTTCTTGCTTTTGAAAGATGACTTGATTTGTTTACCCTTCTGACAGGCATCCCACAGCTTGTCTTTGCTCATGACTGTTTTTGGAATTCCTTCTACCAGATCATTCTTGATGAATCGGTTGATGGTCTTGAAATTCACATGATTCATCATTTTGTGCCATAGCCAACTGATTTCACTAGGTGTTGATGCCACCAAGTAAACTTTAGAATCCTTGTCCGCAGAATTCCAGTCGACTACATAAATGTTTCCTTGTCGTCTTCCAGATAAGATGACCTTCTTTGTACCGATCTGTTCAACGTAGCACTTATCTGATGAGAAGATAACCGAGAAACCTTTGTCACAAAATTGACTAATGCTCAACAGATTGTATTTGAAGCCTTGAACATAAGAGACGTCAGATATCTCAATGTTGCCTTTGATCAGCTTTCCGCATGCTACAACCTTGCCTTCTTTGCTGTCTCCAAATGTAGCTTTCAGACCGTCTACAACAACCGCATCTGTCAGCTCATGTATGTTGCCACACATGTGTCTTGAACATCCACTGTCCAAGTACCACTTCTTTTCTACTTTACTCCTACTCCTAATCCTAACCTACAAAACAAAAGAAAATTGTTTTAGGAACCCTTATTGTGAAGTTCCTGAAGGATTAGTTTCACCTTTGACAACTCAAGATGTTGATGTCTTAGGCTTTTTAGCTTTGACAGGAGCATGAACATGTTTATCTTCATCATATTCAGCATGTGTGTTACATTGATAATCAGTATGATAAGGATGATGTTCATAAGCAGAGTATGGTGCATGATATGCAGGATATGCATGCATTGGATGAGCAGGGTGAGGAGCATAGTATTGTGGAAATTGAGTTGCATGATATATAGGTGGATATGCAGCATGTTACACATAATATGATGACTCATTTCCATACCAAGCATTTTGATTTTTCTTGTTCTTATGCTTATTTGGTTTCCAAGATGCTTGCTCATTAACAGACGACTTAGTTTTGTTACTAGTCTGATTGGTTTTACTTTTATCAGCAGACTTCCTAGGACTCTGCTGTTTAGCTTTACCAGTCTGTTTTTCTAATTTTGGCTTTTTGCTCTTCTTAGCCTCAGGAGCTTTCTTCTCCTTTAATTCTTTCTCAGGTGAAGCAGGTTTAGTTGTTTGAACATACAAAATGACCTTACTATTGTCAGTAGATATAAAATTTTCAGTATGATTCAGTTCTAACTTGTCCTGTTCTAAAGGCATCCTCTGTTTACTAGACATGTGAGTGGATGCAGCAGATGACTTATCATGAGACTTAATAACTTTTTCAAGTTCCATGATTTTACCCTTATATACTTCACATTCAGCTTTCAGAGATTCATTCTCTTGCTCAAGCAGTTTGTATTCAGCTGATGCCTGATTCTTTTGGTTTTTCAACCTTGTGTTTCAGTGAACTGTTTTACTCTCTTAGCAATATCATCTCTTCCTTAAGCTTTGCAAATGCATCAACAATACTTGTATTATTAACTACCATTTGCTCAAATGAACTAAATAATTCATTTTCAAGAGGAGATACCTCATCCTCAGAATCATCAGATTCCTTGGTCATCAGACAGATAAGAGCAGGGTTCGCATCTTCAGTATATTCTTCTTCAGAGGTGTCTGAATCTGAATCAGACGAGTAGATCGCAGCCAGCTTTTCTGCTTCAGCTATCAACACCTTGCTTTTCTGATGTTTTCTCTCCATTCTTATTCTCTTCTCTTCCTCAGTGTACTTCTCAGCTTTAGGATAGGGGCAATCTCTGATGAAATGTCCCAATTTCCTGCAATTATAACACATTAGTTTAGATTTATAGGCAATTAGGCATCCTTACTTTCATTAGAAGAAGAGGTAGGGTTAGAAGTAGAAGCATTGTTGTATTTGTTCTTCATTTTTCTCTTGTAGAACTTCTTAAAATTGTTTATCAGCAGTGCAACGTCTCCAGCCTTATACTCCTTATTATTGAGCAGTGTGGCTTCATCAGATGAGTCCACTTCTTTGCTTTTGTTTACTTGAGTTTTCAACAGCAACTAGTACAGCTGTGGGGCCTGAAGTTGAGGTTTCTTCAATACCCATTCTTGGCAGTTTATACTCGTATGCCTTGAGTATGGAGAACAACTCTGTTAGAGAGATCTTCCCCAGATCCCTTGACTCTTCCATAGCTGTCACCTTCATGTTGAATTTTGGAGACAGGGCCTTCAGTACTCTGACAGTGATCTCTTTGTCAGTGAAGGTCTTTCCCAGCTTCAGAACTTCATTCAGTGTCCTTGTAAACCTTGTATCCATCTGATCAATGGTTTCCGCAGACTTCATCTTGAAGTTGTCTAACTTTTCAAGAGAAACACTCAGCTGATGCTCCTTTATGGCATTGTTTCCTTCACTCATGTCGCGGACCTTATCCCACATTTCCTTTGCAGTCTTGCAATGTTTGACTTTGTCACACCGATCACTGTCCAGGGCTTTTGTCATTATGAAACGGCCAACTTTGTCAAGATTGAACAGCTTCACTTCTTCCGCTGTTATCTCTTCAAGTTCTTTATCCACCCTTATATCGACATCATCAACCTTTTCAGTCTTGGTGATCCTGAATGGACTTTTTGTTATACATGTGTACATGTTGTCATTGTACTCAGAAAGGAAAATCTCCATCCTGATTTTCCAATCCTCAAAACTCATACAGCGGATGTGGGGAACATGGCTGATACAGTCCATTTTCAAAAAGTTTTTATTTTTCAAAAACGTGCTCTTTTGAAAACTTTGAAACTTTTGAAAAACACTCGGATCAAGCTCGTTGATCAGGTAGCTGATTCTAATTAATCACCCGCTCTGATACCACTTGTTGGTCCCAAGTGGTCATTTGAGGTCTAGAGATGGGGGTGAATAGACCTCCGAAAATTTTAGATTTTAAAACTTTTCAAGTCTTCTGTCAGCAGACTAAGCTGATCGAGAAGTGTAAGCAGACTCGATTGATCGCGCACAAAGCTTGAACATCAGAGTTGACCACTCTTCTGATAATAACTTAACTGATTTCAGCAAAATCAAATTTTCTATCAGAATACTTGCAGCGGATATAAAAGCAGTGTTTTTTCACAAGCAGTCTTACAAAGAATTTTATCCCTAGTTTTTGTAAACTCCTTTTTCAAAATTCTTTCTTAAAGTTTTCCAAGTGTTCTTATACAATTTTGAAATATGCAAGGAAATAATGCAAGTTAAAAACACACAGAATTTTTATAGTGGTTATATGGATAAAAATCATTTAGTCCACTCTTCCAGGTCACTTATATCTTGGGTTATACCATAAACACTAAGTTTACAATATACTCTACTTACGCTCTATAACAAATGATGAGCCGTAAGTTCGCAATAGGAAATCACTCAGAAACTCCTATCCTCTGAAGCTAGATCACTCACTTAGATGGATCTACACTTCTCACAACGCTCTTGTAATACAAATTCACTCAGAAAATGATTTAACTTTGAACTTCAACAGGCTTCTGTCAACAAATGACTTCAACAGACGAGTGAGCTGTTAGAGCTTTTGAGATTTAGTATTTTGCTTCGCGAATTGATCTCAGTTGTTGTGTTGTCTCTAACTCTTGAATCTAGCTCTATTTATACTTGATTTTGAAATCTATCCGTTGAAGAAAAGACAGATTTCAACTCTGCAAGTATTGATCCCTATTTTTCCGGAACGACTCTTCTGCAACTATTGCACTGTACAGTCTACTGTACTTTTCTGTCAGTCGCAAATGCACCCAGCTGATACGAGAATGTCTTCAATCATTTGTCATTAATACCCTTCTCTTGCAGCATTTATTACTTCAAGTGCATTTATTACCGTTGGGCAGACTTCTTGATATCTTCTACTCTGCTGATCGAAGTAACCCTTCTGATGGACACTTTTGCTGATCAAACTTGAACTAATCTGATTTGAGACAGCTGATATCCTACCCTTCTGATTACGAATTCAACACAAGATCAGTAGCCTTCTGGACCTTTGAATTTTGACCCCTCGGATAATCTTCTATCTTGATCAAAATTCTTTTAAGGGATCTAAGCATTCCTTACTTAGCTGGTTTTGACGTTTTGTAAATCATCAAAACCTCCCTCAAATCTTTGCACTCTATCTTCATCTTTATCCAACATTCATATCATCAACAAATGATCCATTGACCCGACTTGATAGGTTGGGAATTTCTCTTATGGAATTCTGTGAGAAATTAATTCTAGTAAAAACCTTGGCCAAGGTATCTAACGGCTTTATGAAAGTAGCTCATAAAGATTAAGCCAAAGAGAATTATTTCGAGATCAAAATGCATAAGGTCAAGACGAAGAAAAAGGGAACCGATGAGAAGTCCATACTCTTAAGTCTCGACTGGGAGATCAATCGATGGAGAGATTATGTCGTATATGGAAATTGTAAATGTTAAAAAGTTCACTGAATTAATTCACCAGTGATTGGGCTCCATGGGCTTGGGGCCAGACATCGACGTGGAGTGTGGGAGAATTCCCAAATTGGCAGGGGTGCTAATTTTGGAATGATCAGTCGACAGAGTGTTCGATTGATATAGAGTATTTAATGCTCGAGTAATTAAATAAATATTTAATTATAACCCACAACTAATTATGTGGTGAACCTACGGGGGCATACACAATACACATGAATCGAAAGCGAGGAAGTAAAGAACAACTGGGTCGATTGGGTCGACTGGGCCGACTGGGTCAACTGGGTCGACCCAATTGGAGCGAAAGTGTTCCGATTTGAATTGGATCAAGACTATGAATTAAATTGGAATTTAATTTGTAAGTTAATTAATTAAATTGGATTTAATTAATTTGAGGAATATTTAATTAAATAGGCTTAGAGTCTAATTTAATTAAATGAGAGTGAAATTAATTAGTTGGGCCATTTAATTGGGAAATTAAATAAAGCCCCAATTAATTAAATTGGAAATGAGCTATGAATTAATTAGAAGACTTTGTCTTCCAATTAAAAGGGTCATGGCCTATGTAGGAGAGTTAGAAGACTTAGAGCCCTAATCCTAGGAGGATTAGGATAATGAGATACCTATAAATAGGAGACTTTATGTCATATCTCACATACAACTCAAGAAGCAAAAAATCCAAGTCAAGCAAAACTCTCCCCCTCTCTCCCTAGTGATCGGCCGAACTCCCTCTTCTTTTAGAGGAGTTTTCGTTTTTTGATTTTAGCTCCCATCTTGTTCTCTAACAGTAGATCTTGATAAATCTTATGTTCTAGCCGATTAGGATTTATCAAATTTCGTGATATTGTGGTGTATCAACCAGTAGAGGCGAAACACATGGGACGCTCCATCAAGCTTGGGATCGGTCCAACCGAGGGAGAAATACAACGACTTAACTGACAATTAGGATTTGCAAGGAGACAGGTATAACTTGAAACTAAGTATTTATGTCGTTCTAATTATTCATATATATACAACCAGTTTAAGATCCTGGCAAGATTCCGTAGGAGGTCCTTAAGATTTTAAATTCCGCTGCCTGAAGGGCTATTTATCTTACCCAATCCCAACAATTCTGACCGAACCATCTAGAAGTTTAAAAAAAAAAGAGTTGGGGCTGCTCATTTCAGCTGCCTTTGAACAAAAAAAAAAAGCCTCATCCGCTCTCAATTTGTCCCCCGCACCACAACCACCCTTGAACTCCCTCCCGTCTTCTTCCGGCCACCTCCACTGTTCAATCTTCTGACTGACCACCATTATCGTCTTTGCAGCACTTCCGACCGACCACCTCATTTCTCCCTCATCCTTCTTCTTCTTCATGTGTGTATATATATATATATATATTTTAAAAACAAAAAGGAAAACAAGGGGCTACTGTTCAGAGGTCCACAATTTTATAGTTCTTAATATATATATACTATTTGATTATACATAGTATAAATTGTTTAGTGTGTTTGAAATTAGTATAAATTTAAATTTTGTTAGCAGAAATTATTAGATCTTGTTATTATAGTGTGTTTAAAATTAGTATAAATTATTAGAATATGTTATTATAGTATGTTCGAAATTAGTATAAGTTGTTAGATTTTGATTTTAGAAATTTATAGTAGAAATTTTTAGATTTTTTTATTATTGTGTGTTTGAAAATTTTAGAATGTGTTATTAATTATAGTGTGTTTGAAATTGTTGAGTGTGCTTGAAAATTGAATTATATTTTGGCATTAATGTTGGGTGGAATTATAATTTAGGGATTTTACTGGGGAAATTTCGTATTGAATTACATTTTTTTTTCAAAAATTCCGACCGATTTTAAATTGGCTGGAATAATTACGACCGATTTTAAATCGGTGGGAATAATTTTGACCGATTTTAAATTGGTGGGAATTTAAACCGATCGGAATTTCGGTCGGAACTGATTTTTTCCAACCGATTCTTGTCATCAGAATTTCGGTGGGAATATATATTGTACTAAATCTTCCAATGATAGAAACAATAATTTTTTTACTTAAAAGTATATTATTACTAAATTGTAAAAACTTTACATATATATTTAGGAGCTATTTTTATAAAATAAGTATTTTTTATTACTCTATATGATTCATTTTTATGTTTTATAAGACAAGAAAAAATGAAATAAAATCAAAATTGATGTAAGAGATAATTTATAATATATAAGACTCCAATTTTTATTATACCTCTTATTTTTCTTATTTTAATTCTATTTATATTTTTTTTCTTGAATTAAAATTCTATTTATATTGAAATGTTCATATTGAAATAGACTTCTTTTTCGATTCTATTTTTTTTTCTTATTTTAATTAATTTAATTATCTTTTAACTAAGAGTATATTTGTCTTCACAAAAAAAATTAAGAAACTCTTTTTTATTAACTTGTACTTTTATATGTACTAGACTAGATAGATAGAAAAGCGCATGTACGTTGTACGTGTCTAATTAATAGTTAATTTGATGATTAAATTTTATTAATTATAGTACAATTAACTTTAGCATATCACAAAACATCACAAATTAATGACTAATATTCAATTTAATTATAGTAAACCATGACTATAAATTTTTGTAATCCAATTAAATTGATGATTGATTTGTTCATAAGATCTTGTATTTTTCTTCCCTAAAATAAGATTATAACAAAATTATTTAGTTCCTTCCAATATAGTTATTTTCAATTGAAAAATACTATTTTAAAAACACTATTTATTTGTTTTAATTTGAAATAAGACCATGTTATTTGAAATACATTTGTTTATATATCTAAGCCATTTTCGTCTATTTAATTCATTAGTTTAATCCATTTTTTTACGGATTTATCCCGTCTTTTTACCGATTTCATTCATTTTGCATCGATTTAATATATTTGTTTATATATACAATATATATATTTAGATATAGAATTATTTCTAATGGAAGAATGTGTTGTTTTAGTGTTTAAAAACAGTGAGTCGTGGACGCAAACATATGAAAATGAGAAGTCTCAAAAGGAACATGTTGCTTTTGAGGTCAATGCATGGCAACATAGAGCAAAATACAATGAGAATATGATTAATACTAGCTATGCACAAAGCATAGATAGTAAAGAAGGGTGTGGAGATAGTATAGGGGGAAGTCGATGATTTGTAAGGTTTCCTGAGTAAACGAAGCAAGTCGAGTCTTTGTCTCGTGTGACCGTCTTCTAAACATAGGCATGGAGATCTACAGGTAATGGGATGGTATTGATAGAAACATTTCTAGGGCAATGTGTTTTAGTAAAGTACTTAGCTCTTTATATGCTTGCCCAAATGGTTGCAGAAGACCATAGATCACTATTTGAATACATCCTTTTAAGGCGCATCTGGACATATTAAGTGGGAACCTCTTCCAACAGGGATTAAAACCTGACTTCGCTTCTTTTTAGTGATTAGTTTATTTCACTAGACCAATCACTTGTTAGTGAATAGACCCGTTTGATGTTTTAGTCTAGTGCAAAAGGCAAGTTTAATTTTTCAAAGATACATTTCTATACATTTATATAGTTGATATGGACTCAAACATGAGGACTTGTTTGAGGCCCATGTATCAATGTATAAATAGAAGAATGCAGCTTTAGGCCAACACATCTCCAAATACAACGTTAGATAAACATAGGAGCAAAATGTAGGGGCTTTCATAAGCTCCGTATAGAATTTTGGGTAGCATAACTTTAGCTAACTGGAAAATTAGTTTCAAATTTAAACAAATGATGATGGATGATGCTACAATGGATACAAACATAAAATTATTATTGATTTTAGGCTACACTCAATTGGATTGAGCCTATAAAAACTAAATGAGAATTTAAGGATTGAGCCCCTTGTGGTACCAAGTTTTTAAAGGGGAGAACCTAGATGAGTCACCTAGGTTCGAACAAGCGCTCCGCCATCACAGCTCATCACGAATAGGATCCATGAGATGACCCGTTTTGACCAAAGAGAGTCTGAGCCCTTTTTCCAAATTGTGTGTGTTGGTTCGGTTCAAACCCGAATCGGTGGCACATGTACGGTCTAAACCAATGTTATGTTGGGATATTCTAGTATAGGGCTCGATTGTCAATACAACAAAGTGCGGAATTTTAAATTTTTCGAGGTTTCCTAATTGTCCCATAAATAGATCTCCATAGTTATTTATACGAATAGGTATGAATCAAACATCAATAATACACGAGGGGGTTAATCGCAAATTACCTGTCACCATTGGGATTCCCGTGTGCTCCGAGTATTTGGTTTGATCCACAAATTGAGTGATCCATATGTCTCACCTCCAAAGCTAGTCCACACCAATTGGATTGTAGCGACCCCTACGAATCTTAGGCTACGAACTTGATCTCGCAGGTTTGTCAGCAAAGGAACGGAGACACCAATGGAAGAATTCGATCCACAGTCCTTATGCGATCGAGCAGGGTTCGACCAAGTCCAGATCTGGTCCGAGCAGGGTGCGGCCAGGGTCAGGTTTGGTTCGGTTTTGGTTTGGCCGAATCAAATTGGGCAGCTAGGGTTTAGGGGCGAAAACTTTTGGGGCGATTTTGTAATTAAAAATTCTTGTTTGAAAAATCTAACTCTCTCTCGATTTTTCTCTCAAAATTTTCAGCAACTTTTCTCTTAAAAGCTTTTTAGGGTTTTTCAAAAACTTGTGCAAAACTTATTCTCATAGCTCTTTTTAGAATGAAGAGGAAAGGGAGTATTTATAGGAGAAGAGTCCTTCTCCAAAAAGATCTCCTTTCCTTGTTTATCAAATCTTCATTCCTTATCCTTAGGAATATGAGATTTGATAAATCTCTTCAAACTTGATTTTCAAGAAACAAAACTCCTTTTCTTTCCTAACTACTAAAATCGCCCCCTAGCCCCTAAGTTTGGATAATTCCAAAATCAACCCATAATTATCCAATACTTAAATTGGTTAATTATTTATTCTTCCAATTAATTAACTACTTTAATTAATTCCATAATTAATTAGATAACTCTAATTAATTAATTATCAATTAATCAATTAGTCATCTAATTAATAATCTCCAATTGAATTAATACCATAATTCAATTACCTTGATTTAACAACTTTAAATCACTTTCTTTATTTCCTTTAAGACAGTCACCGTCCAATTGTATTGTGTGTGACCCTCTGGGTTCACCATCAACTGGCAGCAGGCCCACGACTTACGTGATTTAATTAATGAGCAACTAAATGCTTCCGATCAATTAAACTACTTTTAATTGACCACTCCTAGAATTAAATCCTCTATTAATTCCGGAGTACCCACACTTCATGGTCGATGTCTAGCCACAAGCCCATGAAGCCCAATCAAAGGTGAATTGATTTATTGTGAACCTCACCTCTTATAATTGCCATGTACATACGGTCTTTCTACGACTGATTTCCCGATCGAGACCTAGGGTGTGTGAATTGATCGGCACCTCTAATTATCTCAATAACTATACTTTCTAATTTTCCGACAATGATTTCAGTGTGACTGCCAAATTTGGAAAGTCCTTCCAAATGCATCACCGACTATGGCCATAGATTCCTCGAAATCAATTATCTAAGAAACGTATAGGAAATTCTCTCATCTTATCAAGATGAGGCGTTAGATCCTCTCTTAGTACTAACCACTCGCGTACACTTTTGCACGCACCCAACTTAGGCACTTGGTGGCCAGGCTACGTGACCAGTACCTAAATCTAAGTACGCACACTCGTGCACCGAATTCGCCCTAGCACCTCAAGTCTAAGGACTAAATCGTACACTATTATAAGCCTTGAGAAACATCCCATCACCGATATGCGACATGCGCTTCCACAATGGGTTTCTCTGTTCGGGTCGTTCGATGCGTTCAATCCTCCATTGAAGCACCTACTCATATGCACTGGACTCAAATTCCTTGCTCATGAAACTCTACAAATTCACTCCATGTGAATCATGCATATTTGTACAAGTCTTGGCGATTCCTACGATACCCCGTCTCGTTCGGAATCTATGACCTGGAACGGTTTTAAGATCACGACCTTTGAGACTGTTTCATGATTGCACTCAGTACTGAAGTGAATCGTCCCATAGTCTATTGTGACCTTAGGATTTCATCCAATCGCTTAGATAAGTTCGCGAGAGATGAAGTTGGCCATTGTTCAGTTTCACATACTATGAATGAACGGGCGTATTAATTATAAACCATAAGAAAATAGTATTTCAACAAGCTAATTAATATTGGCTTGCTGGGCACTATTCCATCAATCTCCCACTTGCCCTAAAGCCAATCACAACATTTCTAAGACCCATCTATACCAAGATGTCCCTCGAACCATTTGTGAAAGAGCTTAATTAGTGGATCTGCTAAGTTTGTCCTTGTCGAGATGAAGTAATACTTCTACTCGTCTCAACTACCCATGACTGGTTCAATCATACGGTATTGTGTTCAGATTATAGGTGAGATCTCGATTTTCTTTCATTGAGCAATCGCCTCATCTAAATCGGCTAAGATTATGATGAGCAAATGTCATGCTAGGTATTTCATCCAATCGTTGGATGAAAATTTCTCATCTAAACACTTCCTTTTGTGCAGCATCATAATGGTGCCCTTTTATTCTTGTTCGAATCGGCAATGGTATATTATTGGAATTTCTTCCAATTTACTTTGCTCTATCGAAACAGAATAAATAATCCACTCCAGACTGGAAATCTCAAATTTCAAAAATCTTTTGAGTTTCAATTCTCCACTACTACCATAGACCAACATTATATCCTTTAATTATCTTCGAGGATTGCATTTATGGTAGACCAGTGTCCTTGACTGGCGTTTGACTATCAATAGCTCGTGAATGATCAGAGTATTTTGATGAGTCAGGTCTAGTACAAGACTTTGCATGCTACATGCAACCCAAATGCCAAGCATAAGGCTTCTTGAGACAGTTACTTCTTTACTTATTAATTTAGGGCTCATTAAATAAGTGAGATAGTTTCTGTCTCTTTGGAAACAATCCTTTCTTGGATTCTTCCATATTGAATTCAATCAATATATAGTCTTTGTACTTAGATTTGGTGAATTGCAACATCTACTTCCTTCTATCTACCATAGATACGTATTGCCAGTACGTGAGATGTAATTCCAAATCTTATCATGGAAAATTGCGTGAAGAACACGCTTTCGTCTGTGCTTCTCTGATATATCTTGTTTTGATGTACTGAACATCATCTTGTTGCGCTTCGAACTCAACTATACTCCCACTGATTCTTTTGCACAATTGGAATCCATATGCCTTTTGACAAATTCAACATTCTTGATCAACTATCAAGTTGCATGTTCCAAATTTGGGAAAAAATCATAGATTGACCTTTGGATTCGAATAGAGATCTTCTCATCAATTTTCAATTGTGAGATGCAGGATTCATATCCAATAGTCATGTCTTCGGTAGTCAAAACTACCTTTCTACGGCTAATAGTTTCGAAATGAATTTTGACGTAGTTAATGGACATAAGGCATTTTCATCAATCCTAAAAGGACTTTTGAATAATGACCTATTACCATTTAAGTGAGTCAAAGTTTTCAATTTCGAATCTTATGGCTATGTGCCATATCCCTTTGATCACGTTTAACATAATCTCTTTGTAATCTTTGATTAGAATCCAATTTCTCAATTTCGTAAAATGGAATTTTGAGTTCCTTACGAATTTGATCAGATTACGATTTCTTTGTGCATGGATTGATTCAGCAGTTTTCAGTGTTTACTCCCACTGTTCATGGGGACGTGTCCACTCCTTGGACTTCATCAAGTTCTACGACATTCCTTATTTCCTTTGACAAGGTCTTGTCAACAGAGGAACAAGCTACTTACGAGATACTTTTCGTTTCTCATTGTCGTGGAACAGGTATTCAATGAATTTTGTTGAATACCCCATAAACTTTATATGAACTAGATCTACCATCTAATTTCTCATATAAGGGTGTTCTGCTATGTCTTAAAAGACATGGCGATGTAAGGACTTACTATACCAAGTATCTTTGAAGAGTCAAGGGGAGGTATCCCCTAATTTGAATAAAGGAAACTCAGCAAGATCAGAGTCGAGATTCAAACAAAGTTCGATTTCTTCTTTGATTTGCTTCAAGAGAATTCTATTCTCGTCTTAGATAATCGAGGTGTTAAGTTGCTTATGTTTCAGCAGGTTTGATTAAACCAAATTGCTTCTGACATAATGCATCTAGTTACTTCATTTCCAAAACGTCTATTGAATTACTTCAATAGTTTCAGAATTGTACTTCAGCCAAGTACACATATATTTTAACGATTGAAATCGTAAGTATATATGAAGTAGCATCCCTTTGAACTAGTGCTTTTAGTTCATGTCGATTGAAATGTTTTGGAATGCCTTAGCAATCCTTCACTTCGGTTATCATTCCTTCAAGATTTGAAAGTTCCGATTTTACTCAAGTTCATTATCTCAGGAACAGTAAATAAAAACTTTCCTTTCGCATCTCTCTTTAGGAAAAATGTCCAGAGTGAACACTTCAAGCGTAAATGATTATCTCGTTTGTTTTGCTTGTTTTCGATTTAGCACATAGTTTTCAAAGTTTTTGATTCGTTTATCATTGTTTATTTCTATGTTTCAAAACATCAACATTTGTACAAAGTTAAATTGCTCTAATTTAAATGAATTCCATTTCTCAATGGTAAAGCAATAACGTCTCGTACAAGATGTGAAATAATACTCAAAGTAAACTAAAACTTAAAACTCATGCTAATACGAAAATCTAAGAAAAACTTCTTTTGCTAAAAAGGAATGTCTAGGTGCAATTCATCCTTGACCCAGTCCCGGAATTCCAGTTTCCTCATCTCGCTCTGCACTACTTGCATCTCCCTTTCAAGGAATTTCCTCCTTTTGGGTTGAGCGGGAAGACTCTCATCGCCTGTAAATGCTATTACAGAAATGAAAGTTTTAATCAGATGTCTTACATCATAAAGATTCAACAAGTGTATAACTTAAAAAGTCATACCGTAGTCAAGTCTTTCCAGGAAATCCCTTTCAACAAGCTTCCTTATTTTCCCTTCGTACTTACACAGAGTGCAATTCCAATCATATAGACCAAAACCACGTTGATGAGCTTCTTCATATTTGTCTAACAACTCATGCAATTGCTTTGTTTGTATTCCATCAGGCGGAATATCGCAATGTTGCATAAAATGAGTGAAGGTCTCAGATAATCCTTCAAGGGTTATCGTTATCTCATCTTCGAGAGTCAATTGGGCTCCAAACCCTTTCATCAGCTCGAATGTCTTGCTCAAGTAAGAACAATATTCCCCAACATTGTCAAACTTAGCCATGTCGGTTTCGTAGAGGAAATTGCACATTACTTTTAAAGTTGGTTCGGTTCTCAAACGCGTCAAGGATTGGATAGTGGATGGTAAATGGCTAACATTTAAAAACAGACAACTATAAGCAGACAGGTTTAATATTAATACTTATAATTAACGAAATTTGGACTTTTTATCGAAAAAGTTCTCCCACTATTTTATCGAAACAGTAACCCCTTCTAGTTTCGGGAAAAGTCTATTTCCTAGTAGGTCTTGACGTCCCAGCAGCAATTAGTTGCACCCACGACTCGTGGCCATACAATTAATTCCCTAGGTAGGTATACATATTACCAATTGTGTCTACTACACAACCTTCAAGCTATTTTGCCTCGTTTTTCGCATTTATCTAGCACTGCTACATCATAAATGTTACTACGCGTTAAGTCTAACCCATTAATCATGATAAGCAACGAGCCCGGTCATGAATTCTCCGTAACTAGTTATCGGTCGATTTTCACGTCCCGACTAGTCCCTACCCTTGTCAAGTTTTAAGAAAACTAGAATCAAGGAATTTCGTGCATTGCCCCTTTCTTCGACTCGGGTGCCAGACTCTGGATCACCTCTATCGATAAGTAAACAACATACACTAGTCCCTATTAATGGAAGGCTTGGATTTTATAAAACCTCATTTTATAATTTAACCCAATATGACTTAATATTTATTCGAGAGGGGAATTTTCGTTTTTGAAAGTTTGAAGAAACTCTCCTCGAGATCTCACCGCTTCAATTATGCTTTATCTTTTATTTACGATCTAGATTCTAGCGCGCAAATACACAAGCAATCATAAATCGACTAATAAATAAAAGCCATACAAGCCTAGCATGCATACTACCACAATATGTTTTCGATCGGGAGCCTCCTATGCGGGCCATCATCGAGCCAATGATGTTGGCCTAATTGGTCAATCTAAAGGGTTCTCAAAGAACCTATGCTATTACACAATGTACCACGCATACATGGCCTTCAATTCTTCTTGGGCTCCCACCTTGCTTGTAAATGGGCCTCCATCCTAAACTATGAAAGCAGTAAAGCCCTATTCTATTACAAAGGCTCAAAGTGGCCCAAAAATAATAACAGGCTCGCAGGCCCAATAAAAACCATGCATTAAATTAAACCAATCACATCTAACCTAAGGTCAAGGCTCGGCGCGATCGAAAACCACGTAAACAGTTCACGTTGAGCAAAGAAACATGTAAACAACTTTTACTTTATTCTATCTTAATTTTAAAACACCTTTTAAAACTAACTTCCTATGATTCTTGCTTCTTAGTCACTACTAATTATGACAAAATAAATTCTCGGATAAACAAAACAACTTTTCTGCTTTAATTTCAGATTCTGATTTTTCAACTTTTGAAAATTGCAGTTCGGCCCCTATACTTTCGGAAATTGCACTTTTGACCCCAAAACTTTTGAAAAGTTACAAAATACCCCCAAACAGTTTTCGGACAGAATGAGCAGAAAATTAAAATTTTGAAATCCAGAAAATTTTCGAATTTGCAAACAGACCCCTGAAGTTTCGGAAATTACAAAACAGTCCTCGAATTTTCGAAAATTGCAAAATGGTCCAAAATTGCGTGCGATCAGATTTTCAGAAAAAGCCCAGATTTTTCAAAAAATTTCCAGAAACAGAAAATTAAATTTTCAGCCCTAATTATCATGTTTTGCGATTTTTGCATAAAAGCCCTGATTTTTCGAAAAACTATAAATTCGCCACAGATCTAAAAAAGCAGTTTTACCCAATCATAGATCTAGTCATAACAAGCAAGAATCAATCACTAGAACATAATTATCATGCGTTCTCATACATACAATCAAGCATATACAGTGAAAACACATTATGTTCAGGCCTTTTCGTATAAAAACGTATGGAGTTGGCTCTGATACCACTGTTGGGATATTCTAGTATAGGGCTCGATTGTCAATACAACAAAGTGCGGAATTTTAAATTTTTCGAGGTTTCCTAATTGTCCCATAAATAGATCTCCATAGTTATTTATACGAATAGGTATGAATCAAACATCAATAATACACGAGGGGGTTAATCGCAAATTACCTGTCACCATTGGGATTCCCGTGTGCTCCGAGTATTTGGTTTGATCCACAAATTGAGTGATCCATATGTCTCACCTCCAAAGCTAGTCCACACCAATTGGATTGTAGCGACCCCTACGAATCTTAGGCTACGAACTTGATCTCGCAGGTTTGTCAGCAAAGGAACGGAGACACCAATGGAAGAATTCGATCCACAGTCCTTATGCGATCGAGCAGGGTTCGACCAAGTCCAGATCTGGTCCGAGCAGGGTGCGGCCAGGGTCAGGTTTGGTTCGGTTTTGGTTTGGCCGAATCAAATTGGGCAGCTAGGGTTTAGGGGCGAAAACTTTTGGGGCGATTTTGTAATTAAAAATTCTTGTTTGAAAAATCTAACTCTCTCTCGATTTTTCTCTCAAAATTTTCAGCAACTTTTCTCTTAAAAGCTTTTTAGGGTTTTTCAAAAACTTGTGCAAAACTTATTCTCATAGCTCTTTTTAGAATGAAGAGGAAAGGGAGTATTTATAGGAGAAGAGTCCTTCTCCAAAAAGATCTCCTTTCCTTGTTTATCAAATCTTCATTCCTTATCCTTAGGAATATGAGATTTGATAAATCTCTTCAAACTTGATTTTCAAGAAACAAAACTCCTTTTCTTTCCTAACTACTAAAATCGCCCCCTAGCCCCTAAGTTTGGATAATTCCAAAATCAACCCATAATTATCCAATACTTAAATTGGTTAATTATTTATTCTTCCAATTAATTAACTACTTTAATTAATTCCATAATTAATTAGATAACTCTAATTAATTAATTATCAATTAATCAATTAGTCATCTAATTAATAATCTCCAATTGAATTAATACCATAATTCAATTACCTTGATTTAACAACTTTAAATCACTTTCTTTATTTCCTTTAAGACAGTCACCGTCCAATTGTATTGTGTGTGACCCTCTGGGTTCACCATCAACTGGCAGCAGGCCCACGACTTACGTGATTTAATTAATGAGCAACTAAATGCTTCCGATCAATTAAACTACTTTTAATTGACCACTCCTAGAATTAAATCCTCTATTAATTCCGGAGTACCCACACTTCATGGTCGATGTCTAGCCACAAGCCCATGAAGCCCAATCAAAGGTGAATTGATTTATTGTGAACCTCACCTCTTATAATTGCCATGTACATACGGTCTTTCTACGACTGATTTCCCGATCGAGACCTAGGGTGTGTGAATTGATCGGCACCTCTAATTATCTCAATAACTATACTTTCTAATTTTCCGACAATGATTTCAGTGTGACTGCCAAATTTGGAAAGTCCTTCCAAATGCATCACCGACTATGGCCATAGATTCCTCGAAATCAATTATCTAAGAAACGTATAGGAAATTCTCTCATCTTATCAAGATGAGGCGTTAGATCCTCTCTTAGTACTAACCACTCGCGTACACTTTTGCACGCACCCAACTTAGGCACTTGGTGGCCAGGCTACGTGACCAGTACCTAAATCTAAGTACGCACACTCGTGCACCGAATTCGCCCTAGCACCTCAAGTCTAAGGACTAAATCGTACACTATTATAAGCCTTGAGAAACATCCCATCACCGATATGCGACATGCGCTTCCACAATGGGTTTCTCTGTTCGGGTCGTTCGATGCGTTCAATCCTCCATTGAAGCACCTACTCATATGCACTGGACTCAAATTCCTTGCTCATGAAACTCTACAAATTCACTCCATGTGAATCATGCATATTTGTACAAGTCTTGGCGATTCCTACGATACCCCGTCTCGTTCGGAATCTATGACCTGGAACGGTTTTAAGATCACGACCTTTGAGACTGTTTCATGATTGCACTCAGTACTGAAGTGAATCGTCCCATAGTCTATTGTGACCTTAGGATTTCATCCAATCGCTTAGATAAGTTCGCGAGAGATGAAGTTGGCCATTGTTCAGTTTCACATACTATGAATGAACGGGCGTATTAATTATAAACCATAAGAAAATAGTATTTCAACAAGCTAATTAATATTGGCTTGCTGGGCACTATTCCATCATGTTACTGGTTATATCTGAACAAACATACCCCTCCAGGAACAATCCTTTAAATGCTATAAATAAGAGAAGAATCTGGTCAATTCTTCACACCATTTTCTAGCAAATAAAGCAAAAATACTCTCTTCTCTCTCTTCTGTGTTTCTCTTAAAATATCTTTCAAAGTTCTATATATTCAAATTCGCAATGTATATTTTGTTCGTGCAAATAATGAGCATCATACTGTTGTATCTTAGGAGATTACCGAAAATCAACTATGTACACCATATACAGTCCATAAATATTGTTTTAAGGAGATCGCAATATTCGTAGCGTCAATCTTAATCACTAATTTTCTAGTTCTGATTTTCGATTCTTATTAAGAAAGTAAGTGATCTGTTTTATATAATTATTCTGTCTTTTTTGCAATTACATGTAATTTATTTAATATAATAAATGATTAACTAATGCTTTATTGGATGCATCATTTCTTCAATCCATTTTAAGCTCCATCATCATCTGTAGAGAAGAAAGAGGAAGTCAGTTCGGAGCCGAAGAAATTAGGGATTAGGGATTTGATTTTTTCCCTCTTTTCTATTGTAAATAGCCGTTTTATTATTTAGGGGTATTTATGTAATTTTATCTTCCTGAGGCGGTTTCTCTTTTGTATATAATAGGTTGTGGGTTCAAACCCAATTTGTAACACACACAATTATTTTCAGTTTAATAAGAACGTTTATATTTTTCCCATTTTTTCTCTCTGTTTTCTTCAAACAGTGTTTTTCAACAATTCACCCAGTTATTCCATGATTGTTTAAATTACAATATGGTACAGTTTGATCATCTTTTTCGTTTCCGCACCTTTCTACGTTTTCAATTCTCTGTTCTACTGATTCTACTGATCTTGTGATCAGCCTATTGATCTTGTGATCATCTTCTTCTCATTATTCTGCCAGTTCTTGATTTTTTTCTTCCAATTATCCTTCTATGGATTCTTCTGGTTCTTCCTCATCTACCATCACCGGTTCTATCCGTTCCAAACCTCCTATGGAGGATCCTTCTCATCCTTACTTCCTACATCCATCAGACAGCCCAGGATTACTTCTAGTTCATCGACCACTTAAAGAAGATAACTATCCTTCATGGTCCCGTTCTATGTTATTAGCCCTAAATGTCAAACATAAACTTGGTTTTATCAATGGCACCCTTCAAGATCCTGGTCCTAATGATGAAACTCTACAAATTGCTTGGTCAAGAAACAACGATGTAGTTGTTTCTTGGATTTTAAATTCGGTTTCTGCAGAAATACACTCAAGTATCATGTATACTAACAGTGCAAAAGACATATGGAATGAGTTAAAAACCAGATTCCAACAAAGTAATGGGCCAAGGAAATTGCAACTCCGAAAAGAACTTGCAAGCCTACATCAGTGAACATGTTTTTTACTAGACTAAAATTAGTTTAAGATGAATTGGCCAATTACAGGCCTGTTTTATGTTGTTCTTCTTGTGACAGTGTTCAAAAGGTTAACAATCACTACCAAGAAGATTTTGTTTTGACCTTCCTACAGGGCCTAAATGATTCTTTTGATAACCTTCGCAGTCAGATCCTCCTAATGGATCCCATACCTCACATTGATAGAGTCTTTTCCTTAGCAACTCAGGAGGAAAGACAAAAACAGGTTGGTCGTTCCACCTCACTTGATACATCCACTTCCATGGCCTTTGCCTCCACATTTAACTCCCCAAATCCCACTTCTACACAAAAAAGACCTTAAAATCAATTCCAACAACATAATATCCTCAGTTCCCCTCAAAATCAACCTACCTTTAACCCAAATTTTAAGAAAAAGGAAATCCCCATATGTTCTCACTGTAATCTAAAATGACACACAATTGACAAGTGTTACAAGTTACATGGCTACCCTGTTGGCTATAAACCCCCCACTGGTTCAAAACCCAGACCTCCTACTTACCCCACTAATCAAGTTAACAGTTTCACTTCAACAAATTTTGTTCCAGTTCTGACTCAAACAAACTCAAATCCTCTTGCACCACTGCTCCAGAGTTTGAATTCAGAACAGTGTCAACATTTAATGAATTTGTTCATCACTCACTTAAATCTCACTCCTGCTACTGAATCACAACCTGAATCTGCACACATTTCTTCTGTATCTGGTAAATGTTCTACATCTTTAATTAATAAGGATATTCCTAATCCAGATGCTTGGATAATTGATTCTGGTGCTACTAAGCACATTTGTTATAATATTTCTCTTTTTACTTCTATGAAACCTATCACTAATGCTTTTGTCATTTTACCTGATAACAGTAGACTTTCAGTCACTCAAATAGGGGATGTACAACTGAATACTTTTTAACTCTTAAGGATGTTTTTTACATTCCTATTTTTAAGTTTAATTTGATTTCTGTTAGTGAATTGATAGGCAAGAATCATCTCACTATCAAATCCTTAAAAGAATCTTTCATGATTCAGAACCTACAAGAGAAGAAGATTGGAGAGGGTAAAATGACAAATGGTCTCTATGTACTACACCCAAGCTCCAATGCAAACTTTCAGTCCTACTGCAACAAAGTTTCTAATGTAGTGTGGCATAGAAGGCTAGGTCATATGCCCTATAAAAACATGTTAAGAATAAAGGATGCTTTAGCTTTAGAATTTTTTCATAATTGTTCTAGTTCTAGTATTACTCCATGTTATATTTGTCATCTTGCTAAGCAAAAGAGACTTCAATTTCCTAATTATGTTTCTAGTACTTATGATATATTTGAATTGTTACATTGTGATATATGGGGGCCATTTCATGCCCCAACAATTTATGGTCAAAACTATTTTGCCACTACATTGATGATTTTTCCAGATTCACTTGGATCTGTTTGTTGAACAGGAAATCAGATATTTCTAGCTTTATTTCTATGGTTCAGAATCAATTTAACAAAACAATCAAGGTTTTTAGGAGTGATAATGCTCCTGAATTAAAATTTCATTACTTATTTAGTAAACTAGGTATTATACACCAATATTCATGTGTAGAAACTCCACAACAGAACTCTGTTGTGGAGAGGAAACATCAGCACCTCCTTAACATTGCTAGGGCTCTATACTTTGAATCTAAGGTCCCTATATCTTTATGGGGTGAATGCATTGCTACAGTTGCCTATCTTATAAATAGAACTCCTTCTAAGGTTTTACATCACAAAACTCCTTTTGAAATATTATACAAAAATTCTGTTGACTATAATTTCATGAAATCTTTTGGTTGTCTTGCCTTTGCTTCTACACTTAAGCAAGGAAGGACAAAATTGGATCCTAGGGCCAGAATTTGTGCCTTTATAGGATATCCTATGGGGGTAAAATGATACAAATTATTTGATATACAAACTAAGGAAATCTTCATATCAAGAGATGTTATTTTTCATAAAGAAACATTTCCTTTTCATAATATACCTAATACTTCCAATTCTACGACTATACCCCCTGATCAAATTTTTCCAACTTCTACATCTTCATATGTTGAGACTTTTCCTAATATAAGTAATCTTAAAGATAATGTTTCTGATAATAATAATCTTAATGATACTACTTCTACTTCTCTTTCTGATTCTTTTAATCCCACTAATAATCAGAATTTAGACACACAACTTCCTGTTAGAAGATCCACTAGAACTTCTACCAAACCATCTTACCTTAATGATTATCATTGCAACTCTCTAATTGATAATAATGAACATTCTATCAGATATCCTATTTCTAATGTTTTACATTATGATAGCATTTCTTCTTCTTTTAAGTCTTTTATACTTAACATTTTTTCTGACAATGAACCTCGGTTTTATCATCAAGCTATTGGTAATCACAAATGGAGAGAAGCTATGCAAACTGAAATACAGGCACTTGAGTCCACTAATACATGGACAGTAGTACCTCTACCAGCTAACAAGTCTCCCATTGGATGCAAATGGGTATGCAAAATCAAAAGAAATTCTGATGGGACTGTGTATAGGTACAAAGCTAGATTGGTAGCAAAAGGCTACACTCAATAAGCTGGGGTAGTGTTGGATGAAGATGAAGATAGAGTGTGCTGAAGTTAGAAAAGTTAAGGGAGGTTATGATGATTTTCAAAACTCATCAAGATCAGCTAAGTATGGAAAACTTAGTTAAAACCCTTAGAAGAATTTTGACCAAGTAAGAAGACAAATCAGAAGGGTCAAATATTCAAGGTCCAGAAGACTACTGATCTGCTGAAGAAAAGAAATCAGACTGGTGAAGATCAGCCGACTCAAATCAGATTTGTTCAAGTTTGAGATCAACTCTGCTCATCATCAGACTTGTGTTCTCATCAGCCAAGTGGAAAGGATCAGGAAGTCGTCCCAACGGTAATAAATGCACTTGGGGTAATAAATGCTGAAGACCGAGGGTATTAATGGCAAATGATTGAAGAAATACCTCGTATCAGCTCGGTGCATTAAATGCTGCCTGACAGAAAGTACAGTCTGCAGTACTGTCACTGTGCAGAGAGCCGTTCGCGGAAATTAAGGACCATAAACCAAGAAATTCAAACTGTGTCTCTCTTCAACGGACACTTTTTGAACCTGTGAGTATAAATAGCTAAAGAGACGAAGAGAAAAGCAGAACACAACAACTGAGAGATCATTTTCGAAGCAGAATGTTTTCTAAGTCTCAAGAAGCTCTAACAGCTCTAACAGCTCACTCGCCTGCTAAAGTCATTTGTTGACAGAAGCTTGTTGAAGTTAAACGAATACATTTTCTGAGTGAATCTGTAGAAAGAGAAGTGTTGTGAGGAGTTCTTATCCGTCTTTGTGAGTGATAAGACTCTATAGAATAGGTCTTCTTTGTGATTTCCTATTGCGCACTTGTTGTCGTTTCATTTGTTGTTCGACGCAGGCAGAGTATACTGTAAACTTTGTGATTATAGTATAACCCAAGATCTGTGTGACTTGGAAGAGTGGACTAAAGGATTTACATCCATATAACCACTATAAAAATCCTTGTGTTTTTACTTTGCATCTTACTTGCATATTTTCTGTATGCATAAAAACTCTTTGATAAAACTGTTTGAAAAGATTTTTTAGGAGTTTAATAAAACTGGGGATAAAATCTTTCAATCTACCAAGTTTGCTTGTGAAAAACACTTAAAATATCGGCTGCAAGTATTCCGGTATTAAAACTGATTTTGACTAAATCCACTAAGTGATTATCAGATTAGTGGTCAACCAAGTTGTTCAAAGATTTGTTCGCGATCAGCTTTGTTAGCTTACTGTTCTATAACAGCTTAGTCTGCCAACAGTTAAGTAAAAGTTTTAAAGTTAAAATTTGATAAAATTTTCAGAGGTCTATTCACCTCCCCCCCCCCTCTAGACCTCATCTGACCACTTGGGACCAACAAGTGGTATCAGAGCAGGTGGTTCATTAGAATCAGCTGTCTGATCAACGAGCTTGATCCTAGTGTTTTTCAAAGGTTTTCAAACTTTTTCAAAAGAGCATATTTTTGAAAAATAAAAACTTTTTGAAAATGGATTGTATCAGCCATGTTCCCCACATTGCTGGTATGCGTTTTGAGGACTGGAAGATCAGAATGGAGATCTTCTTAGCTGCCTACAATGATAACATGTACACATGTATCATCAAAGGTCCATTCAAATTCACCAAGACTATAAAGGTTGATGGAGTAGATATAGTGGTGGAAAAAGACTTAACAGAGATGACAGCTGAAGAAATCAAGCTGTACAATCTGGACAAAGTTGGCCGTTTCATCATGACCAAAGCCCTGGACAATGACAGATTTGATAAAGTCAAGCATTGCAAGACTGCCAAAGAAATGTGGGATAAGGTTCGTGACATGAGCGAAGGAAACGACGCCATCAAAGAGCATCAGCTGAGTGTTGCTCTAGAAAAGCTGGACAACTTCAAGATGAAGTCTGCGGAAACTATTGATCAGATGGATACAAGGTTTACAAGGACACTAAATGAAGTTCTCAAAGCTTGGAAAAACCTTCACTGATAAGGAGATAACCGTCAGAGTGTTGAAGGCTCTACCTCCGAAGTTCAATATGAAGGTGACAGCCATGGAAGAGTCAAGAGATTTGGGAAAGATCTCAATCACCGAGCTGTTCTCAGTACTCAAGGCGTATGAGTATAAACTGCCAAGAATAGGTGTTGAAGAAACCTCAATTTTAAGTCCCACGGCTGCCCTGGTTGCTGCTGAAAATCCTAGAAGACCAGCCTACAAAAGCAAAGATGTGGACTCATCTGATGAAGCCACAATACTCAACAAAAAAGAGTACATAGCTGGAGACGTTGCATTGCTGATGAACAACTTCAAAAAGTTCTACAAAAGAAAAATGAAGAACAAATACAACAATGCTTCTACTTCTAACCATACTTCTTCTTCTCAAGATAAAGATTCATATAAATCCAAAATGATGTGTTATAATTGCAGGAAATTAGGTCACTTCATCAGAGACTGCCCATATCCTAAAGCTGAGAAGTATATTGAAGAGGAAAAGAGAATCAGAAAAGAAAGAAAGCATCAGAAAGGCAAGGTGCTGTTAGCAGAAGCTGAAATGTTAGCTGCTATCTACTCAACAGATTCAGATTCAGACACTTCTGATGAAGAGTCTTCTGAAGAAGATAGTCCTGCTCTTATCTGCCTGATGGCCAAGGAATCTGATGACTCTGAAGATGATGAGGTAACTTTTCTTGACAATGAATTGTTTAATTCATTTGAACAAATGATGCTTAACAATACTGGTATTGCTGAAACATTTAGTAAGCTTAAGGAAGAGATGATATTGCTAAGAGAGCAAAACAGTTCACTGAAACTTAAAGCTGAAAAGCCAAAAGAATCGGCTGAATATAAACTGCTTGAGCAAGAGAATGAATCTCTGAAAGCTGAATGTGAAGTCCATAAAGGAAAAATCATGGAACTTGAAAAGTTAATTGAGTCTCATGAAAAATCATCTGTTGCATCAACGCATATGTCTAGTAAACAGAAGACACCTTTAGATCAGGATAAGTTAGAACTGAACCATACTGAAAAATTTGTATCAGCTGACAACAGTAAGGTCATTTTGTATGTTCAGACTACTAAACCTGCTTCAACTGAGAAAGTGTTAAAGGAGACGAAAACTCCTAAGGCTAAAAACAGCAAAGAGCCTAGTATAGGTAAACAGACTGGTACAATCAAACAGAAGAGTCCTAGGAAGTCTTCTGATAAGGCTAAAACCAATCAGACTAGTAAAACTAAGTCGTCTGTTAATGAGCAAGCATCTAGTAAACCAAAGAAGTATAAAAACAAGAAAAATTAAAATGCTTGGTATGAAAATGAGTCTTATTATGTGCAACCTGCTGCGTATCCTCCTATGTATCATGCACCTCAATTTCCAACTTACTATGCACCATATCCTGCTCATCCAATGCATGCATATCATGTTTATCATGCATCTTATTCTGCTTATGAACATTATCCTTATCATGCTAATTATCAACAACATAGCAAATCTGATGAACGTGGTGAAGATAAAACTATTCATGCTCCTGCCAAAAATCATAAGCCTAAGAAGCCTAAGACATCAACATCTTGGGTTGTCAAATGTGGAACTAATCCTTTAGGACCCTCTCAATAAGGGTCCCTAAAATAATTTTTATTTTGTTTTGTAGGTTAGGATTAGGAGTATGAGTAAAGTAGAGAAGATTTGGTACTTGGACAGTGGATGTTCAAGACACATGTGTGGAAACAAACATGAGCTGACTGATACTATTGATGTGGATGGTCCTAAAGTTACTTTTGGAGACAGCAAGGAAGGCAAGATTGTAGCAAGTGGAAGATTAATCAAAGGCAACATTGAGATATTTGACGTCTCTTATGTTAAAGGCCTCAAATACAATTTTCTGAGCATAAGTCAATTTTGTGACAAAGGATATTCAGTCATCTTCTCAACAGATAAGTGCTATGTTGAACAGATTGGTACAAAGAAGGTAATTTTATCTGGAAGACGACAAGGGAATGTCTACACACTGGACTAGAATTATGTTGACAAGAGTTCAAGTATTTGTTTGGTGGCATTAACTCCAAGTGAAGTCAGTTGGCTGTGGCACAAAAGAATGAACCATGTGAATTTCAAGACCATAAACAGACTTATCAAGAATGATCTGGTAGAAGGAATACTGATAACGCCGTGAAAATGTCGTTATTAGCTATCTCTTTAAGCCCAAAACATCTTGTTTTGATTCGAGTTTTTGTGTGTCTTCTCGTGTTTTCGTTTCTTTTGTGTTTTTGGCCCCTTTGTTTGGCCTTTGTTCGTCTTTTGTGTTTTTGTTCTCGTTTTGATCGTTTTCTCCGTGGTTTGTAGGTATTAACATCATAGAGAGATTTGGAGTTGCGTATCAATGATGCGAGTCGCTCTACCCACCCCGCGAGTCAAGCTTGAGCTTCAAAGCAATTAGAACCCGGAGCAAATTGTACAAGAATGTAGATAGCTGCTCACTAGAACATGCATAAATATTTCATGGATGATCCAAATGAGCTGAATTTTGGATATGTTATAGATGAGTGAGTTAGCTACGCTACGGACTTTACGGATCCGGATTCGGAGTTCGGAATCAAAAGATATGCTGCTCGGAAAAAAGTGCGGCAGAGCAGAAAATTTGCAGGAACCTACGGCCTAAACCTCGCCGCGGCGAGGTCCCTGCTACCAGCAGATTTTTTTGCTGCGGGAAAGGCAGGGGGTTTTTGGTATTATCCCCCTTTGATCCCACTTGTATTTTTAGGCATCTTGGGGGACTTTTTGGCCTTAGTTGCTTAGTTTGGAGGGTAACTTAGGCATGAGGAACTTGTTGTTCCTCTAGGTTAGGAGTTAAAGGTGGAATCATTCCACAACTTCATACACTTTAAACTTTACATCTTGCCTCCTTTGAAGAAAAGAGAAGGGTTTGCACTTTGGAAAGAAGAACTCTCACTTGGACTCCCTATTGAAGATAAAAAGGCTTGAGGGAGAAGTTGTTGAAGACCTCTTCACTAAGCTTACTCTAAACTCTTTTACTTTGTTCATTTATATTGATGTCTTTTAATGTAATGAATGATATATTATTGTTATGAGTGGCTAATCTCATTTATTCTATGTTTTTATTGATCCTATGTTTGGTTCTTGATTCTTGATTGAATGATGAGTTTATGATTGTTGCTATGCTTACAAGTGTTTGTTAATCTAGTTTGAGCCTTTGTCAACTTGTGGTTAGGCCAACCATAGGATGAAATGGATTGATCTTTAATGGCTAGATATAGTTGATTAAAGATTAGATTATAAAACTAGGTTGTGCTTTGATTTTAGGATAGAAATATACCTAGGTCATTTCATGTTCTATTAAGGTTTGAAAACTAAAGCATCATTTAAGCTTAATCCTTTTAGACATAAATTGGATTAGTTTACTTTGGTAGGTTCGTACGATATCGAAAGATACGTATGAATAAATTATGAAATCTTGAACAACAAACATAAGTGTGGTTGTCAATTGTTGAGTTGTTTATCTTGAATCGAACTAGGTGACGTAAAATCATAGAAGCCTTTACATATTGTTAAGTCAAGTGTTAGTTTCCTTAGTCGCCTTAATTTATTAGTAATATCAAAACCGCCACCACTTCACCATACTCAACTTACAAATCTAAGTCGAAGTAACAAGACGTTAGTTGGTAATTAATTGAACAATTCCTCGTGGGTTCGACACTCCTTATCACTTTATTACTTGTAACGACCGTATACTTGCGCGTTTACGTACTCGTATTTGGAGCGTAACAAGTTTTTGGCGCCGTTGCCGGGGAGTTGTAACGATTGTTTGCCAATTTATATTCTTGTATATCTTAACTTGGATTTGCTATTTACGTTGTGATCTTTGTCTTCCTAGGTACGATGGCCTACAATGATTGCTATCCAAGGTCAACCGAGGGACTATCACTTTGTTATTGTATGCATTGCATGGGGGAGAGCACAATCGTCGGTTGCCCAATGAGTCCAACTCATTTTCAATATGGGAATTCATACATGGGTAATCATTATGAGCCGAGTCCCCCTTACAATAGCTACAATATCGAATGGGGAGATAACCCGTATTATCCAAGGAACAATGAGTGGGGAGGTGGACCACACCCGGATATGATGATGATTACTTCTTTCATCCAACCGAACTATCATGAATATTCTCAACCTCCGGTAGAAGCAAAATCATCTTTGGAAGAAGCATTCACTATGTTCATGGAGCACACCACCAAATACATGGTTGACAATGATTCTAAATTGGAAGAGGTTTCCAAACAATTGGAAGAGGTTTCCAAACAGTTACAAGAAGACTCGGGGACATTAAGGGATCTTCAAACACAAATGGAGCAAATCTCACAAGCTTTATTCATAAGACCCCCGGGAGCTTTGCCGATTACAATTGAATCAGTTGCTCCTAATGAAAGTTTTAATGAACCGAGTGAAATGTTCGAAACAAATGGGTTTCATACTAGAGAGGAAGAACAAGGTGGATCGAAAGAGCTTGCAAAGGACGATAAGTTCATCATGGATGAAGGGTTTGATCAAAATTTCATCAAATATTCTTATGGGGACTTGGTTATTCCCGAAGAAGACAAGTGGATCCACCCGAGCAAAGCATCATGGATAATTATGGGAAAAGATTACAAAAGATTTGAACCGGGAGATAAAAGTTTTCGATTTGATATGAGGTTCAAATCCGTCCCAAAAGACCGTACAATGAAAATATTAAGGCGTGGGACGAATTCAAAAGCAAAGAGACCGGGGCTCATACTTTATCCCGAGGGGATCCTATTCGATTATTGGCCACCCTAAAAGAAAAGAGAAGCTTCAAGTCGAGCTTTCGACTATAAACAAGCGCTTCTCGGGAGGCAACCCGAGCCTATTGCTTTTTCCTTTGTTGTTTTGTGTTTTGTGTTGTTTTCGTTTTTGTTTTTGTTGTCGTTTTTGCGTTTTGTGTTGTAGGTAAATGAGCGCGGGTGAAAGATCGAGGATTGACAAGCACAAATCGAGCGAGGTCAAGCGAATGAACCATGGTTCGCGAACGTCGTAAGGTGAGTAGTTGTACTTTATTCAAAAAAAAAAAAAAATTTAAAAACTACACTACTCACTCACCATTTTAAATTTCTCATACAAACTCTCTTCCCTCTCTCACAATCTCTCAAGCTCACTCACTAAATTCTTCCCAAACTCACATAAATTTCTCTCTCAATCACATAATCTCCCAAATCCCACAAACAAGCCACCAATTCACCCCTAAAATCCTCCATTTCCATCATACTTTACCAAAAAACGGGAGTCAACACTCAAGGGTTCGAAAGGCAAAATTCTTCGATTACGATCCAAAGGTAAGTGTGGCTTGACTTAATTGGTATTGGTGTGTCGGTGTTGAACTGTTTGGTATTGAAAAAATTTTGGGTTGAAGTTCTTGTAAACTTTGAAGAGAAGTAGTAATTTTGGGTGTGCACTCAAGGTGTTCGATAAATTGCTTGTGAGAGTAGTTTTGCCAACTTTGCTAGTTTTCGATTGTGGAGTTGCCGGGGTATTAGTTTGTTGAAGTTGTGTGATTGCAACACAAGTTTGGGGGAATTTTGCGCATTTGGAATAAAAGGGAAGAGTACGGGAAAGCAATGGAGCGTGCCCTCAATGCACGAAACCACTGAAGACGGGAGCAACCACGGGATGCATACGAAAAGGGACGTTGGATTTAAATTTACGCAGTCCCGTCGGTTTAAATTGAGCTTACAATGTTTTAATTACATTCTCGTCTTGTGTTGGTTTTGTTATTAACTCTTGAGAGATATTGGCATGTTTACTCATTTCAATTTATAACGTTTGTTTGTTGGAATTAATTAGAGCCGTGCTCGCTCATTTATCGTTTTGTTTTGTTTTGTTTTGCTTGTGTTTTTGTTGTGTTTTTGTTTTTGTCGTGTCGTACCTTATTCCGTCCCTCTCAATTCACACAATGGGGACATTGTGCATTTTAAGTTTGGGGGAGTAAGGTCACTTGTTGCGTACTAAGTCGACCCGCCAAAATTTTTTCAAATTCTTATTATTATTTGTACATGCTCTACAAAGTTCAAAGCACATTGGCAATGGCTATGATTATATTTAAAGTGGATAACGAACTTTAGCGATAATAGGATCTAGAACTCCTTTTGCTTAACTTAGAATCCCTCCAATCCTTAGCTTGGAATCTAAATGTAAAAAGAGCATAAATGGCCTAAGTTTGGGGGAGTAAACCCTTTTCGAGAATGAAAAACCTTTGAACACCTAACTCTTAAAATAAATGAGTAGAGAAGTTGCTAAAATGTACGCACTTCTATGAGAGAAAAGAAAGGCTAAGCCTTCAATCGTTAGTTTTCATTGATCATTTTTGGTAATTACTCTATCTCATTAATCTAGTGCGAGAGTTGTAATAGAAAAATCTATATGTGTGCACAAAAGAAGAAAAGAGAGTGGTGCTAGTAGCCCACAAAAGCAAAATTGCATCAAGTTCGCCATTAGTGCTAGTATCGTATTGCAATATTCTTGTAAAGCACAAAGTGCCTTGTTTCATTGTAAAAACAAGTGTGGTGAGAAAAGAGTTAGGAGCTAAAATCGTCAATTAATTCAAGAATAGGGAAAACACTCTTAAATTACCTATAACTTAGTCCCGTGAAGTGATTTGAGCATTAAGTTTGTAATCTACGGTAAGGAGAGATTATTTGTTAAACATTAGAAGTCCATGAAAATAGAACCGATGATTTTGACCTATCGGAAATTATTCACCTAAGATAGAATCTAGCCGAAGTCATCACACACACACGTGGAGCTTGTTTAAAGAATAATTTGAAAGTGTTAAGTTTTAGCATTTCGATCTTAAGTATGTTTGTTTTGTTCTTGTTCTGTTTTCTTTGCTCGAGGACGAGCAAATGTTTAAGTTTAGGGGTGTTGATAACGCCGTGAAAATGTCGTTATTAGCTATCTCTTTAAGCCCAAAACATCTTGTTTTGATTCGAGTTTTTGTGTGTCTTCTCGTGTTTTCGTTTCTTTTGTGTTTTTGGCCCCTTTGTTTGGCCTTTGTTCGTCTTTTGTGTTTTTGTTCTCGTTTTGATCGTTTTCTCCGTGGTTTGTAGGTATTAACATCATAGAGAGATTTGGAGTTGCGTATCAATGATGCGAGTCGCTCTACCCACCCCGCGAGTCAAGCTTGAGCTTCAAAGCAATTAGAACCCGGAGCAAATTGTACAAGAATGTAGATAGCTGCTCACTAGAACATGCATAAATATTTCATGGATGATCCAAATGAGCTGAATTTTGGATATGTTATAGATGAGTGAGTTAGCTACGCTACGGACTTTACGGATCCGGATTCGGAGTTCGGAATCAAAAGATATGCTGCTCGGAAAAAAGTGCGGCAGAGCAGAAAATTTGCAGGAACCTACGGCCTAAACCTCGCCGCGGCGAGGTCCCTGCTACCAGCAGATTTTTTTGCTGCGGGAAAGGCAGGGGGTTTTTGGTATTATCCCCCTTTGATCCCACTTGTATTTTTAGGCATCTTGGGGGACTTTTTGGCCTTAGTTGCTTAGTTTGGAGGGTAACTTAGGCATGAGGAACTTGTTGTTCCTCTAGGTTAGAAGTTAAAGGTGGAATCATTCCACAACTTCATACACTTTAAACTTTACATATTGCCTCCTTTGAAGAAAAGAGAAGGGTTTGCACTTTGGAAAGAAGAACTCTCACTTGGACTCCCTATTGAAGATAAAAAGGCTTGAGGGAGAAGTTGTTGAAGACCTCTTCACTAAGCTTACTCTAAACTCTTTTACTTTGTTCATTTATATTGATGTCTTTTAATGTAATGAATGATATATTATTGTTATGAGTGGCTAATCTCATTTATTCTATGTTTTTATTGATCCTATGTTTGGTTCTTGATTCTTGATTGAATGATGAGTTTATGATTGTTGCTATGCTTACAAGTGTTTGTTAATCTAGTTTGAGCCTTTGTCAACTTGTGGTTAGGCCAACCATAGGATGAAATGGATTGATCTTTAATGGCTAGATATAGTTGATTAAAGATTAGATTATAAAACTAGGTTGTGCTTTGATTTTAGGATAGAAATATACCTAGGTCATTTCATGTTCTATTAAGGTTTGAAAACTAAAGCATCATTTAAGCTTAATCCTTTTAGACATAAATTGGATTAGTTTACTTTGGTAGGTTCGTACGATATCGAAAGATACGTATGAATAAATTATGAAATCTTGAACAACAAACATAAGTGTGGTTGTCAATTGTTGAGTTGTTTATCTTGAATCGAACTAGGTGACGTAAAATCATAGAAGCCTTTACATATTGTTAAGTCAAGTGTTAGTTTCCTTAGTCGCCTTAATTTATTAGTAATATCAAAACCGCCACCACTTCACCATACTCAACTTACAAATCTAAGTCGAAGTAACAAGACGTTAGTTGGTAATTAATTGAACAATTCCTCGTGGGTTCGACACTCCTTATCACTTTATTACTTGTAACGACCGTATACTTGCGCGTTTACGTACTCGTATTTGGAGCGTAACAAATACCAAAAACAGCAATGGGCAAAGATAAGCTTTGTGATGCCTGTCAGAAGGGTAAACAAATCAAGTCATCTTTCAAGAGCAAGAAGCACCAATCATCTGGAAGGATCTTGGAGCTGCTACATATGGACTTATTTGGACCCATTGATCCAATCAGCAATGGTGGAAAGAAGTACTGCCTAGCTGTTATGGATGATTATTCGAGATACACTTGGGTGATCTTCATGAAGAAGAAAAGTGAAACCAAGGAGCATCTTACAAATCTGATGGAACTGATCCAGAATGAAAAGAGCATGAAGATATTAAAGATCAGATCAGATGGAGGGACTGAATTTACAAACTCTACTGTTGAAGAGTATTGTAATGCCAGAGGAATCAACCATGAGTACTCTGCTGCCAGAACCCCTCAACAGAACAAAGTTGCTGAAAGGAGAAACAGAACTCTAAAAGAAGCTACCAGAACTATGATAGCTGAAGCAAAGCTGCCTCAAAGATTTTGGGCAGAAGCCACAAATACAGCACGCTTTACCCAAAACAGATGCATGATCAACAAGCACCAAAACAAGACTCCATATGAAGTTTGGAACAACAGGAAACCAAACATTCATTACTTTAGAATTTTTTGTTGTAAATGCTTTGTTTTAAATAATGGGAAAAATCACCTTACTGCTTTTGCAAAGAAGGCTGATGAAGCTATTTTTGTAGGATATGCTACAGTTAGTAAAGCTTATAGAGTCTTTAACAAAAGAACTTTACTCGTAGAAGAATCTATTCATGTAGTATTTGATGAACTAAATCAATCTTCTGAAAAGAATCAAAGTACTGATCAAAATCTGTCTACGGATTTTCAAAAATTGAGTGTTGAAAGAAATGAAGAGTATATACCCATCATACTACATGATCTCAACTCAGCTGCTAACTCAAGTGCTGTTCAAAATCACACTGTTGATTGTCTAACAGAAGAGTTACAAACAGCTGACAGACCGGAGACTGTTCAACAGACAACTGCTGTTCAACAGACTACTACGGGAACTCCAACAGTAGTGTTGCAAGATCATAACAGAGGACAACATTCAGATTTGCAACCTGATCTAAGATGGCTCAAGAATCACCCACCAGAGCTGCTGATTGGTGATCCTTTGGATAGAGTAAAGACAAGGAGAGCTGCTGCAAATGATGCCATGTTTGTCAGCTTTCTATCTCAAATAGAGCCTAGACAGATTGAAGAAGCTCTTAGTGATTCAAATTGGATTGAAGCTATGCAAGAAGAGTTGAATTTGAAAGGAATGAAGTCTGGTACTTAGTTCCTAGACCAAGTCATTAAAGGGTAATTGGCACTAAATGGATATTCAGAAATAAAATGAATGAAGATGGTGTTATCACCAGAAATAAAGCAAGATTAGTTGCCAAGGGTAACTGCCAAGAAGAAGGCATTGATTTTGATGAAACTTTTGCACCAGTAGCAAGATTGGAGGCAATCAGATTGTTTCTCGCCTATGCTGCTCACAAGAATTTCACAGTCTATCAAATGGATGTGAAATCATCTTTTCTCAATGGAGAATTACAAGAAGAAGTTTATGTTGAACAACCACCTGGATTTGAAGCATATAAAGAAGAAGACAAGGTGTATCGTCTGAAGAAAGCCCTCTATGGACTGAAACAGGCTCCAAGAGCATGGTATGATACCCTATCTGATTTTCTTTTAATTAAAGTATTTCGTAAAGGTAAGGTAGATAAGACCTTGTTCACTATTGAATGGGAAGAACATATATTGCTTGTGCAAATATATGTGGACGACATCATTTTCGGTTCAACAAATCAACAGATGTGTGATAAGTTCTCAAAGCTGATGCAGAACAAGTTTGAAATGAGCTTGATGGGAGAACTTAATTATTTTCTTGGTTTGCAAGTACGACAGTTGCCTGATGGAATATTCATCAACTAAGCAAAATACACAAAGGATCTGTTCAAGAAATTTGGTATGGAAACTAGCACTGTTGTTAATGTTCCAATGTCTACTGGACTTTGTTTGGATAAAGATGAAGATGGCAAATCAGTGGACATTACCAAATACAGATTAATTATTGGGTCACTATTATACTTAACAGCTAGCAGTCCTGATATCATGTACTCTGTTCGGGTTTGTGCGAGATATCAATCAAATCCTAAAGAATCTCATCTCCTAGCTGCCAAAAGGATACTCAAATACCTTAAAGGCACTCAAGAATTGGGATTGTGGTACCCTGGAGAATCTGGATTTGAACTTATTGGTTATTCAGATTCTGACCTTGCTGGTTGCAAAATTGATAGGAAGAGCACAATAGGTGCCTGTCAATTTTTAGGTAGTCGTCTGATCTCATGGATGAGTAAGAAACATACTTCAGTATCCATATCGACTGCTGAAGCTGAGTACATAGCTGCTGGAGCTTGCTGTGCACAAATATTATGGTTGAAGCATCAACAAAAGATTACAACGTTAGAATCAGTGGAATACCTATCTACTGTGATAATACAAGTGCAATCTCTCTTACTCAAAATACTACAAGTCATTCAAGAACTAAACATATAGAGATCAAACATCACTTCATAAGAGATCATGTGGAAA